>CM072514.1:70427195-70549695 GCA_036898135.1 Oncomelania hupensis | reverse complement strand
TGTAGACCTTGCCTACACAATTGTTTATTGAATGCGTATTACCTCCCTTGACATAGAAACAGTTCTACCGCTAGGATCGCTGTTTTACATGTAAACTCTGTTGAAGTGGGCCTCATGGCATGTCTTTATATATCAATGTCTTTGGTGTTAGGTCTGTCACTACATTATTGGTCGTGATGACATTATTGGTTTTCATGACATCATTGGCTGTCACCACTCTTGCAGCGTGCGCTGACGGCAGCTACGGCCAAGACTGTAGGAAGAGGTGTGGTGATGGATGTGACGGAGGTCGCTGTGACACAGTCACCGGACAATGCAACTGCAAGGCGGGATGGAAGCCAGGCAACGGCACGTGTGATGAAAGTGAGTTCCACAGTTTGGGAGCATTTTTGCAAATGTATGATACAGTATATAGCTGTGATGGAATTTAAATTCGTTACCATTAAATGTGATAAAAGCACCAACATTTAGAAAATCTTTTTAATCAAAGTGAGTTCCATTTCCTGGGAAACCCGTATTAGCAAACTTATTATAGATTCTTTCATAAAAATAATGTATAGAAACGCGTATTTTAGTTTACCTAAAATTCAAAGCCTATCTCTTGTGCAAAGTGCTATGTTTGACAAGTTGTGTGTTTTTATACAATATATCTAAACTTCTGTACGAAGTGCTGTGTTTGACTACTGTGTGTTAGTAGACAATATAGTTAAATTTCTGTACAAAGTGCTGAATTTGACGAGTTGTTTGTTTGGTATACAAAATATCTTAACTTCTGTACAAAGTGATGTGTTTTACAACGGTGAGTTTGTTATACAAGATTTCTTAAATTCTGTATCAAGTGCTGTTTTTAACAAGTTGTGTGTTTAGTATACAATATATCTTAACTTCTGTACAAAGTGCTGTAATGCTTAATAAGGCAGCTGAGGGCCTTGTGGTAACATTTTTGACTCATTTGTTTAACAAACTATTTAAAGAAGGTTTTTATCCCGAATCTTGGTGTAAAGCTTTTATATGTAAAATCTATAAAAAGGGTGACAAAAATATACCTGATAATTATAGGGGGATATCCCTTTTGTGTATTATGAGTAAATGCTACACATCTATACTAAATGATAGGCTTGTAAACTGGATGGAACATAATGGGAAAATCGACGAAACCCAAGCTGGATTTTGTAAACGCTACTCCAATGTGGATCATATATTTACTTTGTCTTCAATAATTGAAAGAGCTTTAGGTAGTAGGGGTGGTAAACTATTTGTTGCCTTCGTTGATCTACGCAAGGCCTTTGACTCAGTCGACAGAATTTCTCTTGATGCCGGCGTCTTTGGACAAATATTTGACGCATTCAAATCTATTTATAAGTCAGTTTTATCTTGTGTCCGAGTGGGAAACAATGTTACAGACCTTTTCGAGTGCCCAGTCGGCGTGAGACAGGGATGTGTTTAAGTCCCTCTTTGTTTTCTCTGTTCATTAATGTTGTCGCAGAAAACGTAAAAGAGAATGGTAAGGGTGTGGTACAGCTCATGCCAGATTTGATTGAGTTGTTCTTACTCATGTTTGTTGAAGACATAGCCCTCATATCAAACTCCGCTCATGGGCTTTAAAATCAGCATAGTTGTCTTTATAATGCATATTCTAATCTTAAACTTACTATTAACACAGATAAAACTAAAATAATGGTATTTAGAAATGGCGGTATATTGAAGCAATGCGAAAGATGGTTTTTGGATGGCTTTCAGCTTGATGTTGTAAATAATTATGTTTATTTGGGTTTTAAGTTCACAACTAGAATGAGTTTTGCCAGAGGTGTTGATCATTTTGTATAAAAAGGCAGAAGAGCAACTTTTGAGTGTTTAAAAATTTTGAAAACATTGAAAGATTTGCCAAGCCATGTATTTTTTAAGATCTTTAATTCGCAGATATAACTCCTATTTTCCTATATTCTTCAGAAGTATGGGTTCTGCTCAGGCTTGAAAACCTAGAGAGGGTGCATGTCATGGCAATAAAACGTTTTTTGAATGTCCCAATCAAGACCCCCAGTAGAATGGTCTATGGTGAATCAGGCCGTCATCCATTATTCATACAGAGTACCTTAAGAAGTATTAAATACTGGTTAAAACTGCTTGCTATGCCTGACACAAGATTACCAAAGCAAGCATACAGAATGATGCTAAATATGGCAGAAAATGGGAAGTCGAGCTAAGCAACCGGAGTTAAAAATCTTTTATTCCATTCTGGTTTTGTTTTTTTTATGGATAAACGAGCATGTAAGAGACGAGTCTCGTTTTTTTCATGACTTAAAGCAAAGACTAGTTGATAATTATTGCCAGGAGTGGTGGTCAGCACTTAATGACAGTGAAAGTTATTCTCGATACAAGCAATTTAAGTCCTCCATCGAAACTGAGCGCTATTTCATCACAGTGCCAGAAAGATGTTTCAGGGACGTGTTAACCACGTTCCGTTTTGGCATATTTTACATTAACTATAGTGCTCAAATAGTGCATGTCGGAAACCCCGATGACGCATCGTGTGTGGCCTGCGGAGCTCCAAGAGAGTCAGAAGAGCATTTTTTTTATTGCACTGTCGTGAGTATACAACTATCAGAAACAAAATAATACACTGCTCAATTTATTCAAGGAGAGCACTCTTTTACCTACCTCTTCAAATGTACAAACCATGATATAACCAGTATTATTTGGCTCGTTATCTTTTTCTGGCATACAAGAAGCGACAGATGTGCGCAGAGTTTTCCTAAATAGATACATGTGTGTGTGTGCGTGTGTGTGTGAGTGTGTGTGCGTCTGTGTGTCCGTGTTTACACAGTGTTATCTGGACAAATCAGTGAACATCTATATAACTTGTATTGACATGCCTACTTGTTTTGACGTCAGAACAATGATCCATTAGGGTTAGGGGTGGGTTAGGGTTAAGGCTAGGGTTAGGGTTCGAACATTTCAAAGTACTTCAAAATGGGGACGAAATATTTATGGCCCCCACGGGCTCGGCTCCGCGCGCCGGGGGTGGACCCCATGCCTCTCTCTGGCTGGGTGACCAAGTTGCCTACCCCTTTTTCTTCTCTTTTGTCTTGTTTCTGTCTTATTGGTCCTTTCACCTATATTCTCTTCACCCTTAAATTCTCCCAGTATACTATGCAGTTTTGACTTCCTTTCCTCTGCCTTACCAGACTTTCCCTGTCTTCTTTTTCCCCATCACTTCTTCTTTTTCTACCCTTCCTTTTCTCTGTGGCCTTCTCTTGGCCCCCTGCGTTTGCCGTGCAGGGCAACCCGTGTCGGGGGAGAATGGGATCCTGGAGGTTGAGGTCACTGAGGGACTGCGGTCCCTCACACTAACACACCTCTTTGGCCCGGACTTCTCCTAGACGGGAGGCTGGCGTGGCCCGCGTCAGTCAAGCGGCTGGTCGTGTATTGCCCTAGCTCTGCTAGAAGGCTGCGGCTCATGGGTCAAACTTGAACAAAACCGTAGTGGCAGTGCGGGATTGTCTGGGTGTATATCCCCCCTGTAGCCCTGGTGCGCTCCCTTGCTGGATTTTCCGCTTGGACGCATCCCCTTGTTGGACTCCGTGGTGGGTGGGGAGCAGGGGGGATGAATTCATAAATTAATAACATGGCTTCCACAAATAAACGACGACTGCGTGATGACGGACCGGACTCGGACACGGACAGTGACATAGACACGAGACAGAAAGCTTGTGCATCGGGGGTAGAAGGGGCCTGGCCTCGTTTTTTGGTTGTAGAGGGGGCGGATCCGGCTATGCCACTAGGCAAGCTGTCTCCGTTCGCAATACAGAAGGGTTTTCAATCCGTTTGCACAATCGGGTTCAAAGATGTGAAAAAACTGAGATCTGGGGCCTACCTGGTGGAGTGCTCAACCAAAAGGGCATCGGATAGTCTTCTAAAGAGGGATTCGACTGTCTTCGTTGATAGACAAATCAAAGTTTCTGTGCATGGACGGTTGAATTCCTCCAAGGGAGTCATCCGATGTCAGGATTTGATCGACATGTCAGAATTGGAAATCCGTGGTGAGCTCTCCAGCCAGGGGGTCACAGCAGTCCAGCGGGTCTTCGTCACCAAGGGATCCCAACGTATCCCCACCAACACACTTTTTGTGACCTTCGCTATGGCCAAATTGCCGGAGTCACTCAAGGTGGGGTACCTTAGGGTGAAGGTGACGCCGTTTGTACCATCACCGTTGCGATGCTACCGGTGCCAAAGATTTGGTCACGGTAGCAAGAACTGTAAAAGCAAGGAAATATGTCGTGATTGTGGTAAAGAGAAACACGAAAACGAATGCCAAAATCCGATTTGCTGTGTGAATTGCGCCGGGAATCATTCGTCCAGCTCCAAAGACTGTCCTCAGTGGCAGTTGGAGCTGGAAATCCAAAAGGTGCGGGCCACTGAGAGTTGCTCCTTTGGCGACGCCAGGAAAAAAGTTCTTGCAAGTCGGCCGGTGCTTAAAGAGAGGTCCTTTGCGGCTGTGGCGGGTTCCACATCTCATGTGGACCCTAGCGCACACCCGACAATGGACACTGCCATGAGTAAAATAACACAGATTTTAGAAACGTTGTGCAAACGGATGGATACTCTCGAAAAGATGCTTGCTTTGTTTGCCCAGAAGGGGGTTTCTCCAGCCCCACCGAATCCACTGGAGAACGTGCCGACGGGCACGTCAAAAACCGTCACTCCAAGCGCGCAGACGGCCGCGTCAAAAGCCGTCACTCCTGCCACGAAGGAGGCTAGGCCTCATGCCACCGCACCAGCAACGACCGGTTTCAGCGACCGGGTAGTTGCTGGGGCGACTAAAATCCTAGTTACCCAGCAGAAGAGCGTCAGAGGAGGAGAGGGAAAGATTGGCAGGGGTGAAGGGGAGAGGGAAGATATAAAATCTGGTGCTGGGGAGAGGGGGAGGAAGTCCGCTGGCAGCTCGGGTTCCGGGTCTTTGACAAAGAATCAAAGGCCCGGACCCCTTTCTTCCAAGCCCCAGCAGCCTCTCGAAACGGAGAACCGTTTCGGGGGGTTGATGGAACATGAAGAGATGGACGAGGGTCCAAAAGATACAGAGACATAATTGTGCTCTCGGAGATGAAACTTTTAGCATTCTTTTACTTAATTTTTATGTCCATTTTACAATGGAACATCCGAGGGATAAGGGCAAATTATGAGGAGCTCTGCTGTCTGCTGACAGAGCATCGACCTGAAGTATTGGCCCTTCAGGAAACTCTCCTGTCAGAAAAACATCCTATAGATATTACTGGTTATTCCTCTCTAGATTGTTTATCTTCTAGAGGCGTTTCACTCTTTATCCATAGAAATGTCCCATTTAATCCAATTTTACTTAATACAAGTTTACCAGCAGTTGCAGCTAGAGTATCTCTTTTTAAATCCCTCACAGTTTGTTCTCTATATTTGACACCATCAATAAATGTAACTAAAAGTGAACTTGAGAATTTGGTCCAACAGTTACCTCCCCCTTTTTTGTTGTTGGGAGATTTTAATGGACGCTCTCCCCTGTGGGGTAGTGATCGTACCGATTCTCAGGGTAAAATAATTGAAGACATTTTAGACTCGTTAAACCTAGTAACTTTGAACGAGGGTGCTCCAACTTTTTCCTGTTCTAGAACTGCTTCTTTGTCCCACATTGATATATCGATCTGTGATCCCTCCTTACTTTTGGATTTTAAATGGACAGTTTTAGAAGATCTCCATGGCAGCGACCATTTCCCGGTTTTATTAAAACATGATTCAGATAACCTTGAGCAAACTCATGGCAGGTGGAAACTGAAACAAGCTAACTGGAGTCTGTTTTCTAACCTGTCTGAGGCCCAGCTACGTGCTAAGAACCAGGAATTTTCAAATGCCTTAGATCCAATACAGCTTTATACTGACATAGTTATTAACAGTGCCAAGGAGTCCATTCCGCAAACTTCGTCAAACCCTCACACACTTAAAAAACCCTGGTTTGACGATGAATGTAGAAAACTTCAGCAAGCTCGTAAAAAAGCTTTAAGAACTATGTTTTTACACCCAAGCACTGAAAATAAACAAAACCACCAACGTTTGCGAGCGCAATGCCGACAGCTCTTCAAACGAAAGAGAAAGGAATCGTGGAGAGGTTTCTGCTCCACGCTTAATTCAAAAGCGAAACTGTCGAAGGTGTGGAAAGTAGTCCGCAAACTCAAAAATAGAAGTAACAAACAGGTGAGCCCATGCCTTACTGTGCAGGGTGACGTAATCGGAGATAAAAAATTAGTAGCTGATCTTTTGGCTTCTTCTTTTGCTGCAAATTCTTCCTCTGAAAATTATTCTGTCCCTTTTCAAACAGTTAAAACCCGTAAAGAAAAACAACAGTTACATTTTACCTCCGATAATTCTGAAGATTACAACATTCCGTTTTCATTAGTCGAGCTTGACGATGCAATTAACAAAAGTGCAGATTCAGCAGTTGGACCGGATGATGTACATTATCAATTTCTCAGACATTTAACAAGGTACTCACGGTCTCAACTGCTGGACATCTTCAATCAGCTCTGGATCACTGGCACCTTTCCTCCCTCCTGGAGAAAGGCCATTATTGTACCCATCCCTAAACCTGGCAAAGACCATACTAACCCGACAAATTATAGACCAATAGCCTTAACGTCTTGCTTATGCAAGACGCTAGAAAGAATGGTTTATTCTCGCTTACTGTGGTATCTAGAAACCAATAATATCTTATCCAACACTCAGTGTGGCTTTCGAAGTGGTCGAAGTACCGTTGACCACCTGGTGCGACTGGAAACTTTTATCCGTAACGCGTTCGTCCAGGGTGAACATGTCGTTGCCATCATGTTTGATTTGGAAAAAGCTTATGACACCACATGGAAATATGGCATTCTTTCAGATTTACAAGAAATGGGTTTGAAGGGACATTTACCTCTGTTTATATCCAATTTTCTAACGGACAGACTCTTTCAGGTTAAGGTTGGGGGATCTTTGTCAGATACGAGAGAACAGGAGATGGGAGTGCCTCAGGGTAGCATCTTGTCTCCCTTGCTGTTTAATATTAAAATAAATAATATTGTTCGTTCAGTTAAACGGGGAATTGACAATTCTTTGTTTGTTGACGATTTTGCGTTAGTAGCCAAAGGTAAAACTTTGGCATCTGCAGAACGTCAGCTACAGTTATGTGTCAAGGCCGTTGAAGACTGGGTTTTACAAAATGGTTTTAAATTTTCTGAAGCAAAAACTGAATGTATTCACTTTTCCCAGCACCGGGGAATTATTCAAGACCCTACTATTCTCCTCAATAAAACTCCAATAAAGGCGGTCAAACAAGTCAAATTTTTGGGTGTTATTTTTGATCAAAAGCTATCTTTCATTCCTCATCTGAAAATTTTGAAAACTAAATGTCAACAGGCCTGCAATTTGCTCAAGGTTATCAGTGGTACAGACTGGGGTGCTGACAAGAAAACTTTATTGCTGTTATATCGTTCTTTAATTAGATCCAAGTTAGACTATGGTTGCATTGTCTATGGTTCTGCTAGAAAATCTTATCTTAAGATGCTAGATCCAGTTGCCCATCAGGGACTACGCATTGCTTTGGGTGCGTTTCGCACTTCCCCTTGTGAAAGCCTTTACGTGGAAGCTAACGAACCTCCGCTGGAGCTGAGACGTACAAAATTGTCAATGAATTACTATTTAAAATTAAAAACTGATCCTATGAACCCTGCTTATGACTGTGTTTTCAACCCAGATTTTGTTCAGAAATTTGAATCCAAACCTAACACAATCCCTCCGTTTGGCATCAGAATGCAAGTTCATCTGGAAAAAGCAGGCATTGATGTTGCTTCCATCAACGACGATGAACTTCGGACTGAAGCTCCCCCATGGAAATTATGTACCCCAAACATTAATTGGCAGTTGTCCGCTTTCCTTAAAAACAATACCTCTGAAACCGTATATAACCAACTTTATTTAGAACAGTGTGCATTATACCCAGGATATGAACAACTTTTTACAGACGGGTCAAAGAAAGGAGATTCAGTTGCTGCTGCGTCTGTCTCCGGGAGACACTTAGACCAGCCTTTGCAACAGCGTTTACCTGATTTTTGTTCTGTTTATACAGCTGAGCTCAAGGCAATTCATTTAGCTCTGAAACAAGTTTATCAATCCAAAAGAACCTCATTTTTAATCATGTCTGATTCATTGTCAGCACTTCAGGCTCTTTCCACGAGAAAGATATCACACCCTTTTCTGGCAGAGATCCATGACCTCCATACACAACTTATTTCTGAGGGTAAAAAGATAGTTTTTATGTGGGTCCCTGGTCACATGGGCATCCGCGGCAATATTGCAGTAGACAGGGCGGCTAAAGATGCTCTGCATCTCGATTTCCCTCCAGAGATTTTTCAGTTTGTGCCCTACTCTGACCTACGCTGTATGACTGGTTCTTATTGTAAACGACTGTGGCAGACTGACTGGTCTAACCAAGTCAACAACAAATTATTTCAAATTCTTCCCGATTTGTCCACTTCTTTGCCTAACTTTGCGTCCACTCGCAGAGAGGAAACAGTGTTATCTCGCCTTCATATTGGGCATACTTATGTCACCCACAGTTTCCTTTTAAAAGGAGAAGAACCACCATGGTGCTTTGCATGTGATCAATCTTTTTCTGTTCGCCATTTTATGTCTGAATGTGCTGATTTGATTGAGGAAAGGGAAACATATTTTGGTTCCATACCTTTCAAAGAGATTTTTAAAGTATGTAATGGTCAACATCTGTTTCAATTTTTACATGATGTTGGTTTGTTCTATCGCATATAAATTGTATCGACATGTTTTGTTTAGTTTGGATTTTATTAGGACTGAATTTAGTGATTTGATTGAAGAAAGAGAATATATTTTTAATACATCAGTTTTAAAGAAGTCTCTTAAAGAGGTGTCATGTGAAAGTTTGTTTGTGTATTTAAGAGTAACAGGCTTGTTTTTTAAGACTTGAATCATTTTATAATATTTTAAGATAACGTCTCTCTGGTCCTGATTTGGCTCGGAAGAGTCCGCTGGACCTAAAGCAATAATCTTGTATTGTATTGTATTGAAATATTTATGTTTATTTGGGTTTTAAGTTCACAACTAGAATGAGTTTTGCCAGAGGTGTTGATCATTTTGTATAAAAAGGCAGAAGAGCAACTTTTGAGTGTTTAAAAATTTTGAAAACATTGAAAGATTTGCCAAGCCATGTATTTTTTAAGATCTTTAATTCGCAGATATAACTCCTATTTTCCTATATTCTTCAGAAGTATGGGTTCTGCTCAGGCTTGAAAACCTAGAGAGGGTGCATGTCATGGCAATAAAACGTTTTTTGAATGTCCCAATCAAGACCCCCAGTAGAATGGTCTATGGTGAATCAGGCCGTCATCCATTATTCATACAGAGTACCTTAAGAAGTATTAAATACTGGTTAAAACTGCTTGCTATGCCTGACACAAGATTACCAAAGCAAGCATACAGAATGATGCTAAATATGGCAGAAAATGGGAAGTCGAGCTAAGCAACCGGAGTTAAAAATCTTTTATTCCATTCTGGTTTTGTTTTTTTTTATGGATAAACGAGCATGTAAGAGACGAGTCTCGTTTTTTTCATGACTTAAAGCAAAGACTAGTTGATAATTATTGCCAGGAGTGGTGGTCAGCACTTAATGACAGTGAAAGTTATTCTCGATACAAGCAATTTAAGTCCTCCATCGAAACTGAGCGCTATTTCATCACAGTGCCAGAAAGATGTTTCAGGGACGTGTTAACCACGTTCCGTTTTGGCATATTTTACATTAACTATAGTGCTCAAATAGTGCATGTCGGAAACCCCGATGACGCATCGTGTGTGGCCTGCGGAGCTCCAAGAGAGTCAGAAGAGCATTTTTTTTATTGCACTGTCGTGAGTATACAACTATCAGAAACAAAATAATACACTGCTCGATTTATTCAAGGAGAGCACTCTTTTACCTACCTCTTCAAATGTACAAACCATGATATAACCAGTATTATTTGGCTCGTTATCTTTTTCTGGCATACAAGAAGCGACAGATGTGCGCAGAGTTTTCCTAAATAGATACATGTGTGTGTGTGCGTGTGTGTGTGAGTGTGTGTGCGTCTGTGTGTCCGTGTTTACACAGTGTTATCTGGACAAATCAGTGAACATCTATATAACTTGTATTGACATGCCTACTTGTTTTGACGTCAGAACAATGATCCATTAGGGTTAGGGGTGGGTTAGGGTTAAGGCTAGGGTTAGGGTTCGAACATTTCAAAGTACTTCAAAATGGGGACGAAATATGACCCATTGTCAGCACAACGTAGGTGGCGTTTCGGGAAAGTCATGATAATACTGTGTAACCTCGGCTGTGCGTGTGTGTGTGTATGTAGGCATCACTTATATTTGGATTATGCTCTCGATCTACGATATTATATTGTATGTTTTATATATTTGTCGGTGTTGTCATTTTATGTTGTGTGAATACGCCAGCATGGATGTGTGCGCACTCGCGTTCATACACTTAATTTTATTTCCAATTTTAACGAGTTGTATTATTGTCTATACCGTGCCTCATATTTATGGGTTTGTGAATACATGTATGTGTGTGTGTATGTGTGTGTGTGTGTGTTTGTAAGATGGCGTGTGTGTGGTTGTGTGTGTGTGTTTCTGTGTCTTTATATATGTGTCAGTGCGTATGTGCTTGAGGTTATGTCTGTGTTTATTGGTGTTTCTGCGCAACCTTGATCCGTTCTTGTGTTCATTTTGTCGTATAGAATATTGTTTCTTGTAATGTTTTAATGTTAATTGCTTGTAAGAAAAAACAATAAACTTTGAGTATTTGAGTCTACAAAGTGCTGTATTTGAGAAGCTTTGTGTTTAGTATACAATATATGTTAACTTCTGTACAAAGTGCTGTGTTTGACAAGTTGTGCGTTTAGTATACAATGTATCTTAACTTCTGTACAACGCGCAGTGTCAATTAACTACTATACGAAGTGCTGTGTTTGACAAGTTGTGTTTTGTGCAATGACCAAGGGTGCGATGCTGGTACATACGGGCCTGACTGCAGAGAACAGTGCAGCAACAACTGTACTGCGAACACGTGTAATGCTGTCGACGGATCTTGCCGTTGCAATCCTGGTTTCAAAGGGTCCACCTGCAAGACGCGTAAGTTCTTTTTTATTTTCTTGGTTGCAAAGTGGTTAATTTTCGTGTGCGTGATGATGATGATGATGATGGGGAGGATGATGATGATGATGATGATGATGATGATGATGATGATGATGATGATGATGATGATGATGATGATGATGGTGATGATGAAGAATTTGGTTTCATTGATTAACTGGATGTGTTTGACGATGAAGAAGACGATGATAATGAGGAGGAGGACAAGAAGAAGGAGGAGGGAGATGGTATACGATTGTATGTAAAATTGATAATGATTAATTTATGTGGATGACGATGATGCGGAAAATTATAATACTGTATTAATGAGAGGGAGATGGCGGGAATAGAAAAGCACAAGTAAGCTTATTATGACCATAATCGAAGATAATGATGATTATGCAGAAGAAGAAGAAGAAGAAGAAGAAGAAGAAGAAGAAGGAGTGGTGATGAACGAGGAGGAGAACAAGAACAAGAAGCAGATGATCATGAGGATTATGATGACATGATATAATGAGGATAGTGATGAGGATGAGGATGTTTTCAGCGTGTGCTAAAGGAGAATACGGAGTGAACTGCTTGTATCAATGCGGAAATGGATGTATGAACGAAGCCTGCCAAGCGCAGGATGGGAGATGCACATGTGTACGTGGCTTTCTGCCTCCCTTCTGCAACGTCTGTAAGTATTGGACCAGAGATTTTATATAGTTCACTTTGGTTTTTTGACTTACCGAAAGTATCACTGCTAGTCCATGTTAGGTCTGTCACTACATTTTTGGTCGTGATGACATTATTGGTTGTCATGACATCATTGGCTGTCACCACTCTTGCAGCCTGTGCTGACGGCAGCTACGGCCAGGACTGTAGGAAGAGGTGTGGTGGTGGATGTGAGGGAGGTCGCTGTGACACAGTCACCGGACAATGCAACTGCATGGCGGGATGGAAGCCAGGCAACGGCACGTGTGATGAAAGTGAGTTCCACCGTTTGGGAGCATATTAGCAAATGTATTAATACAGAATCGCTTTGATGGAATTTAAATTCGTCACCCTCATGTGTGATAAGAGCAAATACATTTATGTAGTATTTGATCAAATTGAATTCCCTTTCCTGGGAAAACCGTATTAGCAAACGTATTATAGAGTCTAACATAATTAATTCAAAAATATTGTATAGAAGTGTGTATTTTATTTTACCTACAATTCACAGTGTCGAATGGTTGTTTGCGAAGAGAAAAAGATGGCGTCCAGAGTGGTGGGTTTTCGAGTTGCCAATGGCAATTTGGTCAACGGTGAAATAGCAAGGGAGGACTTTTTGTCATTTACAGTCTGTTATTTGACGGAATAATTATGTTTATGTGCAATAGGTATGAATTAGTATTTATCTTTCATAGTATTGTTGAGTCGTTGAGTCGTCTATTGGCAATAACTTTCACTTTCAGCCAACTTTTTTTTGATTGGCTGTTGTGCAATTAACATGTGCTGCGCCATTTTAAAATCGCTCGCTTATGGCAAAAGGTTGCCCAGAAGCAAAAATAGTTCGTGCGAAGCAATCGTAAACGTTTTGTAGCGCTTTTTTTTCTAGACATCGCGGGACAGGTTCCTTTAATCAAACTTCACCGGTGAAAAACAACGTCAGTTTCAATCATTGATTCATCTCCGCTTCGTTCACAATGTAGGCCTAGTCTTCAGTCAGCTCTAGCTTAGGCAGCCTATGAAAGACAATGGCAGTTTCATTTGCTGATTCCATCGGTCTATTCCATTTACTCATTTCCTTGAGATCATTGTTGCCGTAGTATTTATGAATTAGCGGCGATTTAGGAATAAAATCTTTGGGATTTCGGTCTTTGCAGAATAGACATAGGAGACTGAGAATCGTAAATGGGTTAAAGCAGGTCCTGTAATCTTATGACTTGTATACTACCCCTTGGGGTCATGAGCAATCTTGCCACTGTAGATTGTTCTAACCTATGAAGGGAAAAGTGAAAGCCCCAGTTGAAAACCTGTCTTTCCTTTATAGGAATGACCAATTCACTGCGGCAACAGTACCCCCGTTGGAGTGCCGGGGGTTTCAGTATAAATAGTGTCCCTACTTTCTGGAAATTTAGTGCTTTAAATTCCCACTGTCGCTGTCTTCCTCATTTACTCTTTCCCATTCCTGCTCTGTCCTATCACTCTGCTATACTATCTTCTTCTTCGCTAGATCAATGACCTACCTTTTTTCTTGAAAACTCTTCCTGGACAAGACTCCTTGTTTGTGTATGAGGTCTGTTGGATCAGCTTGGGAGTGTTGGACGCTTTCTGCCGGGTGGTCACTAGGGCTTCCTATGATGTTATTATTTAGCGATATAGGCATTTTATATGTATATGTTTTGTTGATAATTTATAATGATGTTTGTATTCTATTTTGTTTTTGTAACCGGGGGTTCGAGTAGTTGGGGTAAAGCCTCAGCCGTCCCCTGCTTGGGATGTCTTTATTGTAAAGTGCCTGGCCGGTGGAGGGCATTCAATTTTCCCACTAGGGTTGTTTCAGCAGATCTTTTATGCGGATCGGGGGTTGTCCGGGCCTGATTTGGCTCGGAAGAGTCCGCTGGACCTAAAGCAACAATCAATCAATCAATCAATCAATCATTTAACATCTGCTCACATCTTGTTGGAAACATCGTCATCTGTGATCGGCAAGTTACCATGCAATATCAGTTTTAGTCACACTCTACTTGGCCAATGAAAATATAAGACTTTTGTAAATCGATACATAACTGTTTATCACTATTTCACTTGTTGTTACTACATCATTGGCTGTCGTTACATTATTTGTTCTCATGCCTTTATTGACTGTCATTACTCTTGCAGCGTGTGCTGACGGCAGCTACGGTCAAGATTGTAAGGAGACGTGTGGTGGAGGATGTGAGGGAGGTCGCTGTGACACAGTCACCGGACAATGCACCTGCAAGGCGGGATGGAAGTCAGGCAGCGGCATGTGTGATGAAAGTGAGTTCCACATTTTGGGAGCATGTTTGCAAACTTATGATACAGTATAGCTTTGATGGAATTTAAAATTTTCGCCGTCAAGTGGGATACAAGCAACGACATTTACTGTCTTTTATGAAATTCAGTTCCACTATTAGGGAAAACCGTGTGAGCAACCTAATTAATTCCTTGGAGGTATTAATACCTTTTGAAATTTTTAGATTGGGGTAGGAAATCTCATAATTTGTTTGGGGGGTATGAATACTCCTTGCTTTGTAGACATACAGACCTGTTGAAGTCACGTGAAAAGGATTGTGTACATTCCAAATTAGAAATATTTAGAGATTCTTTAAAACATTCTTTTTATTAGACACAAGATGGTCCCCTGCTGGAGGTAGTGATGATGATGATGATGATGATGATGATGATGATGATGATGATGATGATGATGATGATGATGATGATGATGATGATGATGGTGATACATTTTCAAATTAGTTAACACATTTTAGAACCGCTTTTGCTGGTTATAATGATGATAATGGTAGTGGTTTTGGTGGTTATGATGATGATGCTGATGATGATAATGATGACGGTGATGATGATGACAATGATGATGGTGATGATGATGATGTTTATTTTAAAAATTAGTTAACACATGTTAGTGCCGCTGCTGCTGCTGCTGCTGATGATGATGATGATGATGCTTTTCAGAATGTGATAATGGAACGTATGGAGACTGCAGCCACACCTGTGGCGACTGTACGTCTGGAATCACCAGCTGTGATCACGTGACTGGTTACTGTCCGGCGGTGCCAGGTGTGCAGCTTTGCAATGGAGGCAAAACACCCCCAATGTGTAAAGGTATGACAGGATGATAAATAAATAATTAAATAAATAAATAAATATACATTACCTCCTTTCCATTTCTTCTACTCCACCCCCCCCCCTCCCCCCAACACTCCCAAAACTAAAACCAAAAACAACAACATAAAATATTACAATAAAAATAACAATAAATAAAATGAGTTTGAAATAATTATTTTAAAAATAAAAACATAAATAAAAAAAGAGGCATGAAAGTAAAACTGATTTCCTTTGTAGCCATAGACAGCATGCACTGTCAGCGACATACTTCTGTGGCCATACGTTCTATTTTAACCACGGGCGACGCTATCTGAATGTTTTGTCATGGCGTCACTGTCAACATGCCATTTATTATTACAAGGTGCTTAACTAGCAGATCACGGCCTGTGCATAAACTGTCAAATCACTGCGCTGTATCACCCTTTTAATGCTTGATAAACAGAGAAACATTGACGTTTATTTTCGTATCAATTTTATTCATATGATTAACGGTTAGTTGAAATGTAGGAAACATGCAAATGCTATTACTGTTGCTAAATTTATTGCTGCACTAAATTACCGAAGATGAAAGAAAAATAAACCTACTGCGTCTTTGGGAAGCCTGCTTTTGTTTGAAAAATATTCAGCATACTGCTGCCTGACAGATCTACCGCATTTGGCTTAATTTTCCTTCATCATCGTTGCCAAAGTAGTGCAACCATAAATTTAGCGACAGAAGTTGCATCCTAGATTTCAATGTTTCTTTCGTTATTAAACATTACCACTACAAAAAGAAACGGAAACTCGTGTGACTACTCTAATCTCTTATGTTATTATTGGTGTTTCTTTCTGATCGTGAGAATTTTGTCGGCAGATGTGGAGTCCATGCCCGTACCTTGGGCCATCATTGGGTCTGCCTTGGCTGTGCTGGTGTCTGCTAGTGTGGTTGCCTTTCTTGTGTGCGTAGTGTCCTTGATTTTGTTGTTTGTCACAATGAGCGTACCTGGGTTAGTTTCGGTTATAGGCAAAGACCAAATAATTATGTTTAGACTGACCGCAGTTGCTTGAAAATAACAACTCTTTTGAAGAAAAGGAACCCAAACAATATATTCCTTGCAGTGAAAATGGTCCATGTATATTGACAGTGTCACGCTGCCTTTATATTTCAATGGCTAGAAGGTTGCGTTCCTAACCATCGAAGCATATAGCAATGTTTTTTTTATAATTTTAATTTATTTATTTAAAAAAATAAATAAATTGCACGTATCGGTCAATTCCACAAACTCAAACTTGTGGTAGCAGGTGGAAGGGAGATGGATCGGTCCTTCCCTACACTTATTTACGGAGGATAGCATTACATAAGGATTATATCCCAGATTCTGATATTGACATGTGTCCCACTTCGGGGACCGGTTCAGATTTTATACGCCATACATCTGGTCCTGATTTGGCTCGGAAGAGTCCGCTGGACCTAAAAGGAATAATCATGTAATGTAATGTAATGTAATGTAATGTAATGTAATGCAACACGCCATACATTTAGGTCGGTTGTCGGGAACGTGAGAATGTGCGCATCAAGCAGTAAGTTGGCTCCTTGACGTAGATCCTTTTTTCGATCAGTGAGTGCCTTCAGCAACTCTTTGAATTAGTAAAGCGATGTATAAGAACCATTCGTTTCATTTCATATTTTGTGTGTTTATTGTTGTTGTTGTTAGATTTATCATCATTATTAGTATTCCATAATCAGTATTTGTTATTATTCCATCCTATTGTATGTTGTGTGCCTATGGATAGCTGGCGTTTCAAATGTACAAGGACGACTGATCAAAAACAAGGAGCCGTGGAACTGCACAAACTGCCTGACTCGCCTCACGGTAATTTCTTCTGTTCTCTTACGGCGTGTTTAACACAAACGGAATCCAGTCCACCCTCTGGCAACTCTGTTTGAATCTCTGCCTTGCGGAAAGCATCTTCGTAGTTTAAAGTGCCGGACTGTTCGTTTCCGGTCTAGTTTCATTCCGACTGCAGTTACCGTGATCAATTATATGCACACTGAGATATTGGTTTGGCAGCGGTGGTGTGTGTGAAGGGGATGCTGCTTGATGTATTTTTGCTTAAGAGACAATTGCTATAATGTAATGTATATGTTTACATGTGATGTGATGTGCACACATATGGTAAATAATGGAAGTTTCATAATAGAAAACGAAATGTGGATGTAAGGGAGTGCGAGTGCGTTAGATGTGAAGAGTGTTATTTGTGCATGCATTTTTACATTTTATACGTTAGGTTTTTCCAGTCTGAATGTCTTGAATCTATTGGAGCAATGTTTAACGCCTGTCAGAATTCCTTGTAAGAAGCAATAAAGATTCGCTGAATTGAATTAAATTGAATAAACCGAATTTAAACTCTGGTCATTTTCATGCACAGGATAGTGGCCATTCCAGACTTAGATACTTTCATGATTCCAGACTCGAACTCAAACGCTTAAGTTAAAGCTGGGAAGAGTTTTAAAAAATTGCACAATATAAAATTCGATCACAAGAAGAGTAAAGTTAAACTTTCTTTTTAGATGGATTGAAAATTGTAATGCAGGGGAGAAGTCTTTACTATGCATGAGATTGAAGTTTTTAAAACTCTTTCAGTGGGAGCAGGGGTTGAATTTTCTATTCCCATTCCTATAACTGTTACTAGAGCTAATTCAACGTGTAGTCTAGCTGACACCTGGATTTTCCAGTCAAACTGCAGTATTTTGTTTTCGGTTGTGGCTTATTGTGATGCCGGAGTACAATAGAGGCTTGCTATAGGAGTATATCTTCTAAACATCCTAATTGCGTGCTTTTTACGGGTGGCTGAGATGAACTGAGGACCACAAAGGAGAGTACCGATGAATGAAAAGCCTGCCTTGCGAATGTGTGTATTCTACTCTTTTGCAGCTTTACTATGGCATTTCATTATGCATGTCAATACACGTGTTTCAGGCAATGCGGTGCGCGGAGCTGACAACCTAAAATGGGGAGAAAAACTCAACAGATCAGATGACCTAATTAGGGATGATGACATGGATGAAGAGTCTCACTACGACGTCATTCCTGGAGATGACAATGATGGCTACCATCGCCCCATAAGCCTCAATGCTGCCGCAGCTGATAAGTCTCCTATCTCTGGTAATGGCTATCTTCACCCTGTAAGCCCCAATGCCGCTGCTGTTAGACCACCTATCTCTGGTGGTGACTATCTTCACCCTGTAAGCCCCAATGCCTCTGCTGTTTGGTCACCTATCTCTGGTGGTGACTATCTTCACCCTGTAAGCCCCAATGCCTCTGCTGTTATGTCACCTATCTCTGGTGGTGATTACCTTCACCCTGTAAGCCCCAATGCCGCTGCTGTTAAGCCACCTATCTCTGGTGGTGATTATCTTCACCCTGTAAGCCCCGATGCCGCTGCTGTTAAGCCACTTATCTCTGGTGGTGATTACCTTCACCCTGTAAGCCCCAATGCCGCTGCTGTTAAGCCACTTATCTCTGGTGGTGATTATCTTCACCCTGTAAGCCCCAATGCCGCTGCAGTTAGGTCACCTATCTCTGGCGACACCGGAGACGTTGATACTGTGCCATCTGAGCGCAATGCCGCTACTGTCAATGCTGGTAAGAATGGAGAGAATAAATATACAGAGATCCATCACTACGACGGCCTTAACCCTGCTTTGAACGATGATGGTGACCGCGGGCCGTACACACATTTGAAAAACTCTACACTGAATAACCGGGAACCAGCTGCTCTTCCTGTTAAAAGAGAACTCCCTGCTGCACCTGTTTAGAATGACGGATCTGCTGTGCCTTTCAAAAATGACGAAACTGCTGCACTGTTAAAAATGACCCATAGGCTGCACCTGTTTAGAAAGACCCACCCGCTTCTCCTGCTAAGAATGATACACCTGTTTAGATTGACCCACCTGCGACACTGTTTAGAATGACCTAAAGTGCAGTTTTTTACTTTCGTGTTGAACCTTTGCAACTCTACTGAAAAGGATCGCTGTTACTGAAAATGCTATTGCGCATCTGCACGTGCTGTGTTTTGTCTACTGACTTTGAATAATTTGTCACGTCACCAGTTTGCAATATTTAGTTACTTCACTTAGAGTGCCATTATATGTATGTATACATTAAAAAGGAGTAAAAGCCAGTTTCTCCGGTTTAGCAAGGACTGAAAGCCCGTTTCTCCAGCAAGCCTGAATGAATAGTGACTTGCTAACTCTGCGCCTGCCGGTTTCTTTCAGGCAAGAAGGCTGCTTTACTAACGAGAGGTAGGGTTAAAAGCATTGGGTGCTCAGCCACCTGTAAGCATTCAGAGGCTGCAGCCCAGCGGTGGCGCTGCTGTGAGTGGCACAGCACAAGAAAATGTAAAACTGCGTTTTCGCAAAGCAGGGAGAAGAGTTAGACTGAGGCACATTGTATGCCGGTGAATCAGTGACACTATTGCGGTGCTTTTGACGAGTCCATCCTGACGAAAGACGTGGTTCCCGTCATACATGATCTGAACCCTGTTTTGGGTGTACAGTCTGGCACCTATGCCTATATGTTATCACACCCCTTTAGGTTTCATTAATATCAGGGACATGATGGCTGAGGGTATGGGTTAGGGTTAGACTCTGCATCAAATCATCTTTCTTTTCTTCTTTTTGTTTTGCGCCCTAAACATGCTGACAGCGTGGAGTTGTGCGCGTAATAGGTCTACATCATCATCATCATCATCATCATCATCATCATCATCATCATCATCATCATCATCATCATCATCATCATCTCCATCATTATCATCATTATCATCGCCGTCGTAATCATCATCATCAACATAATCATCATCACCATCATAATCATAAACCATCATCATTATCGTCGTCATCATCATCATCATTATCATCATCAATGCATTATTTCATCAACGTCATTATAATCATTATCATCATCAATGCATTCTTTGTATGTGACTGTGGTCCTGATTCGGCTCTTGGCAGTCCGCTGGACCCTATAACACTGAATATCTATCTATTAGTATGTGACTGTAAGCGTTTATGTACAGTACATTGCTGTTAATTAAGTTAAGTTTAGCTATAGGCCTAAGTCAAGTTTGTGCAGTAGCATACAAACTATAAGTCAAGTTTGTGCAGTATTTGGCTGGTAATGTTTTTACATTAACAATTATTGCATTTTTGCTTGTAGCAGTATCAATGAACTCTACAATTAAACACGTACGGTTTACTTAAAATGCGAATATGTGTGAGCGCGTGCATGTGTGTTTGAGCGCGTGCATGTGTGTTTGAGCGCGTGCATGTGTGTGCGTGCGCGCATGCGTGTTTTTATAAATGGATAGTTATATTGGATTGATAATAATAATAATAATAATAATAATAATAATAATAATAATAATAATAATAATAATAATAATAATAATAATAAGGCGCCTTTTCAAGTAAGGAATTGTTCGAAGCGCTCCCTCACGCATTCACACACTTACTTAACATTAGTACAATACATCTGGAGAGGGGTGTGGGTAGCTAAGTCATCAGTGTGTGCTTGTGTGTGTATGTGTGTTTGGATGTGTATGTGCATGTGATATATCTTTATCCTATCCTATCCTATCTTTTCCCATAACGCGAAGGTCGTTGGGGCACCACAGATGATCGTTTAACCAGCGTACTCCATCTTTCTGTGTCCTCAGCAGCCCTGATGGCTTCGCTCAGTGTCAAACCAGTCCATTCTCGAATGTTGTCCTCCCACCTCTTTTTCTTTCTCACTCTTCTTCTGCCTTCTTGCACCGTACCTGTGCAGGATGGCCTTTACAAGGCCTGATGTTCTGGTGATATGTCTTTAAGGTCTTTGTAAATTTTGTTTCGTTTTCATGCGCGTTAATAATACATTAATGTGTTTTTGGGGGTAATATTTATCTAATGTTTACAATTTATTTCGTTTTCGCTGTATTACTTTTTAATTTTTCATTGAAATATGCTTATAATTTATATTTGATTTGAATAAACGTGTGTGGTCTCTGCAGCGCAGGTGTGTGGTTATGTGTTTGCCTGTGTGTGTGTGTGTGTGTGTGTGTGTGTGTGTGTGTGTAGAGGAGGAGGAGAGAGATTAAGAGAGAGAGAGAGAGAGAGAGAGAAAGAAAGAGAGAAAGAGAGAGAGAGAGACAATCATTCACTGAAATAAGAGCAATTTAATTTTGTTGTAATGGAGTACATTGCCGCAGAACTGTATATGCTGTTCAGTTAATCATCAATTTGTTTATATTTGATATTAAAGAAAAAGAAAATTGTTTACTGCGTGTCCATTATGCCAGTGTGAATGTTGTGTGTGGTTTGGGTGCGTGGTTGTGAGTTCATTTTCTTCATGCGACTGTTGGTTTCTACGTTGTATCTCATTACAATCAGAAGACGATGCTTTGCATAATAATGCTCTGTCGAAAAGTCTGAATAAATTGTCAAAATGTGTGTTTATGTTTAGACGGCGCTTTTTGTCACAATTTCATGGAAATTTTATTTTATTTGACGGACCTCGTTAAGTTGACGTCAAATGAGTGTTCCGTTAGAGTTAGGATTAGGATAAGAGTTAGGGTTAGCGTTAGAAGACTTAAAAGTACTTTAAAGTAAGTGACAAAATAATCACGTAATTTCAAAAGAATATATTTGGCGCTTCATGAAAATCATAACAACGGGGTCTTAACAAGTATGTGTGTATGTATATATATATATATATATATATATATATATATATATATATATATATATATATATATATATATATATATATATATATATATATATATATATATATATATATATATATATATATATATATATGTGTGTGTGTGTGTGTGTGTGTCACTGTGTGTCTTCATGTGGTTGTCAGGTCAAGTCAATAAATGTTATTTCAGAAAATCAAACCCTTAAGAGCACATAGAATTATGAAATAATTATAATAAAAAATTATAATAAGATGAATGATCAAACACATAATTAAAACAATCATTCAAGCATTAATAAAAACTCACATTCACCTATCCGATCAATATAATAATCATACAATATAAACAGTTCAGACGGGCTATCCCAAAATTAAATACATTTAAAACATAAAATCTTCACTTATTTACTAAGCTCATTCAGACTACAAAACCGCCTCATAAAAACCTCACACAGTAAGACGCGGAAAAATTAACACAAGGGCCATTCATTACATTACATGATTATTGCTTTAGGTCCAGCGGACTCTTCCGAGCCAAATCAGGACCAAAGGGTCATTCAAACCAAGTCAAAAACACAATCACGATATGACCTCATTTAAGTTTGTTATTTTTAACCACAATGATTTTGAAAGACTAATTTCGGTTGTTATTGCTGGTGGTGGTGTTGGTGGTGTGAGTCTCAACCGGAAGTACGTTCCTCTTCCTGGTTGATGTCAAATCTGCATCCAACCTTATGTTTGCATGAATACTAACATAAGCCATAACGACATTTCCACAGATTAGCCCTGTACTTGACACAGGAACTCTGTACTATGTTGATTAGAGTGTAAAATCCGTTATGAAAAATCTCATGCCTGCTAAGATATGACGATCTGCCTCTACACCATTGTCAAACCTCTTTCGGCCCTCCTGTTTTCAATATTTGCATACGCCTTACAGAAGAACAAAAGTCTTGGATAGATGGACAGAGTACTGCTCTGACATTTACAACCACACACCAAACGGAGACCCACCAGTTCTAGCATGTCCCCAGAACAGAGAAGAAGGAAAAGAAATCCTTCCAATTCTCCGAGAAGAAGTTGAGGCAGCAGAGCAATCGCTGAAGAAGGGGAAGTCAGCGGGAGTGGACAACATACTCGCAGAATTGCTTCAAGCAGGAGGAGAAGCGATGATTGATGCTGTAACAAGATCTTGCAAAGCGTTTGACCGAGTCTGTTATGCAGCTATGTGGGCAACCATGAGAGTGTACACATCAGTCCTAACGTTATTGAAGTAATCAAAAGCCTGTTTGTCAAGGCTACCAATGCAGTCCTCCACAACAGCGCCGTCGGGAATTGGTTCAGAACAACAATCGGCGTGCGTCAAGGATGCCTACTCTATCCGACACTCTTCAACATCATCCTGGAGCGCGTCATGTCAGATGCCCTTGCAGATCACGAAGGCACAATCAGCATAGGGGGTAGAGCAATCTCCAACTTCCGTTTTGCGCGGATGGCATTGATGGATTGGCTGGAGAGGAACAAGAACCTGAACAGCTGGTACAGAGGCTTTACAAGAATACAAAGCATTGAGATGAGGTGCTACAGAAGACTTCTGGGCATTTTCTATACAGAGCACATCACCAACGACGATGTCCGACAGGTCATCACACAAGCCATTGATCAACACGACGATATGCTCACAATGATAAAGAAACGAAAACTCCGATGGTATGGCCACGTCACCAGGGCATCAGGCCTTGCAAAGACCATCTGCAAAGCACGGTGCAATGAGGCAGAAGAAGAAGGAGACAGAAAAAGAGGTGGGAGGACAACATTCGAGAATGGACTGGCTTGACACTGAGCGAAGTAAGTCATGAGGGTTGCTGAAGACAGAGAAAGATGGAGTTCGCTGGTGGTTAAACTATCATCTATGAAACACCAACGATTTTATAGGATAGGATAGGTCTTTACAAGATTGTCTGCAATAATCAGTACAAGACTTAGCTCCTTTGCAAAACGTCACCGTACTAGCTCACGAGAAGGAGTACAGGCGCTCGCAGCAAGAAACAGCCGTAACAATCGAGAGCTTGAAGATAATATTATACCACTGACGGAGGAACCTCATGTTACTACAGGTTCAACGACCACGTACTCGGGGCCAAGGCGAGCCACACTGTATTCGTGGATATTGGCCCAAGACACACTGCATGATGAAAACAACCATTCACTCCATACCGGATCGGTCGTCGCCCGGGTCACCAAGGACCGCGCCTTCCGTTGGCCACCAGGACGGAGATGATAAGTGTGCTACTGATGGACAACTTAGCAAGATCCGCACCAGAAACAACATCGTCATAGGAACCTGTAATGTCAGGACCCTAACTGCGGATGGAAAATTAGAAGAACTGGCCCATGACCTGGACCACTCTCGATGGAACATTTTAGGTATCAGCGAACTGAGCTGGAAAGGCTTAGGTGAAACAACGACCGACAAAGGCCACAAGCTATATTTCAGCGGGAGAGATGACAGGCACGAACTCGGCGTTGGATTCTTGGTCCACAAGAACATTCTAGCCACTGTCATGAGTTGCCGCCCAGTCTCCAGTAGACTCATTACCATCCGTCTAAGAGCAGCCCCTTTCAATATCACGATCATCCAGGCCTATGCCCCCAACATCACCAGATCATCAGGTCTTGCAAAGACCATCCTGCAAGGCACAGTGCAAGGAGGTAGAAGAAGAGGGAGACCGAAAAAGAGGTGGGAGGACAACATTCGAGAATGGACTGGCTTGACATTGAGCGAAACAATCAGGTTTGCTGAGGACAGGGAAAGATGGAGTACGCTGGTTAAACGATCATCTGCGGTGCCCCAACGACCTCCGAGTTACGGGATAGGATAGGATAGGATAGGATTATACCACTGACTGCATGCGCTACACCCTGTCCAGAACATTTAGTAATTTTCATCCAAACACAGCGCCTGTGCTTGGGCTAACTTCATATTAAAGTTTCATCCTCTGTACTGCCATGGACTGGACTGTATTGGACAGGACTAGACTGAACTGAACTGCACTGCACTGAACTGACCTGACCTGACATGAACTGTGTATTAATGTTTGTGCTTCCATGCTTTCTGTCAAACTTTAGTGACGAGCAACAAAGAACTTTCACATTGAAAGGGAGACCAAACAAGTTTGTGTATAACACACTGTAGGTGTCGCGCCTATAGATTTGGGACTGTAATATATAGATAGCATCTTGGATATAATCCTTATTATTAGATACTATCCTCTGGAAAATGAGGGAATGATAGGAAAGATCTACCGCCCTCTCCCCCATCCCTTTCTGCCGTCAATGGTTTGCATTGAAAGAAGCTTCAAACTTCTTATTTTCATATGTGCACTTATCGGAAAGATTTTCAAACAATGATGTGGACTAACAGACTCTTATATGATTATATCATCTATATTGTGTAAAACGTTTGAGAAAACAAATGGTCTCAGAGGCATTATAAATCGTATTAAACTGACAAGTGCTTTTACACATAGACTTCATCACTTAACTTCGATCAACAGGAACAGCGTTAAGGGCACACAGGAAACACAACTTTGATTAACAGGAATAGCGTTAAGAGCACACAGGACGCAAAACCTTGATTAACAGCAACAGCGTTAAGGCTCACAGGAAGCACCACAACATGTTCTCTTTCTTTGTCTCAATCTGTCTGCCTGTCTGTGTTCTCTTCTCGCTGTCTCTGTGTCTCTCTCACAACCACGTACACAGGTGCTCACCTCTGCCACTTCCCTTCTCCGACTTCACACCACACGCATTATTATACTTATCCTATCCTATCCTATCCTATCCCGTTACTCGGAATTCGTTGGGGCACCACCGATGATCGTTTATCCAGCGTACTCCATCTTTCTCTGTCTTCTGCAGCCCTCGTGGCGCATACTGAGGACACCTGTATGATATGAGGCGCCATTTGTAAATTAAATCATTATTGTCATTATATCTATAGAACATACATTTTACCTGTATAAAAGATATTGTATACTTATAAAATGAATTCTATGTCTATAAAATACATTCAATAGCAATACAAAACTTTTTATAGCTAAAAACAACATTTTTATAACTACAGACTACATTTTACAATATACAAGAGAAATTATACGCGATCATCACGCCGTTTGTAAATATTATTCCGAAAAACTATTTTATCTCTAAACACTACATTTTATACATAAACAATTCATTTTTATAGGTAAACAATTCATTTTATAACAACAACGAGCTTTTATATCTATAAAATAAATGTTATAATATATACAATGCATTTTACCTGTAGAATGCATTCGGAGCATTATTTTACATTCGGCGCATGACATTAATTTTATACTGATTTTCTCATTGCTGATCCCAGGGAAGCAACTCCATCCTCGTGTAGACTATTTGTAAACTTCTAAGCGACTCAACATGGTGTATGTGCGCCAGAGAAAACCCTTCGCGTGTCTAAAATTAGATTGCTGCTGGGAAACTCAACTCGCGGGATTGCTATAGTAGGCCTAAAGTCCTTCTCCTACGCACCTAAGCAAAGTTGAGTTGTACATTTATTTTACACGCATGCTGTAATACTGTATTTCCAATTGTTTATATGTATCATTAAAGCAATGATTGTTTAGTTTAATATATAGAAAATTAGCTTATTAACTATATATTTCTCAGAACTGAAAACAATTTGATTGTTGTTTTTTTTTTAATTTTAGATGATTTAGATGATAATTTTCTTCCATTTGTACTAGATAGCATGTTGATTTATCCTTTTATTTTATTTATTTACTTATATTTAAATTTACTTTATTATTTTTTTTAATTCCTTTTATATGTTTATTTATTCACCTTTTTATTTCTTATTATTTTTTATTTGGTGTTTGTTTGTCAATAATAATGTAAACTTGTAATCCATCTCTTGGTGAGAGATATATTATATTCTAATTATAAATTCTATATACCCAGCATTCTTTATTGGGTCAAGAATAAAGTGAGTTGACTTTTTAAAAAATCCAATTGATTTTTTTTAATCATTGTTTTATGTTCCACACTGTTTAATAGTAGCATTTGATTTTGAGTGTGTCAGTGCAGCTGCTGCTGATTGTGTATGTGTGTGTTTGTTTTTAAATGTGTGTGTTTTTATTGAATTATAAATTCATTGTTTTGATACTTAACGTGAGTGTGTGCATGTTGAGCATTTATAAGCCAGGCTCGTTTGTTTTGTTCCCAGAAGAGCTCTGTGATGTAAAACAAAAACATAGTTAAGTTGAATTTTTTTAGAACAATCAATGTCTTTATATACATATGTGTGTGTGTGTGTGTGTGTTTTCTTTTAGTGTTTTTGTTTTGTTTTTGTTCTTTGTGGAAAAGGGTACTCGTTTCTTTTTATTACTACCAAGCACACGCAACAAGTCAACACACACAAAACAGACATAAACAGTGATCAAGTAAAAAAAAATTAAAGACACAACAAGGCTAAGAAAGGTTTCTTTTTTCAGTTTTCTTTGTTTCTTATTTCAATTTTTATTTATTACATTAATTAAGTTCTATAAAATAATTAATTAAAAATGGTTGTACTATTACTATCAATACACCTGATCATACAGTTTCAAAATTGAAATAAACATGTTAATCAGTGACAGCACAACTCTGATACATAAAATGGCAAGGACCATACTAGTCTCCTACATGAAATGGTGAGGACCAAACAGGACTGCTACATGAAATGGCGAGGACCATACTAGTCTACTACATGAAATGGAGAGGACCATACTAGTCTCCTACATGAAATGGTGAGGACCATACAGGACTGCTACATGAAATGGTGAGGACCATACTAGTCTACTACATGAAATGGTGAGGACCATAATAGTCTCCTACATGAAATGGTGAGGACCATACAGGACTGCTACATGAAATGGTGAGGACCATACTAGTCTACTACATGAAATGGTGAGGACCATACTAGTCTACTACATGAAATGGTGAGGACCATACAAGACTGCTACATGAAATGGTAAGGACCATACTAGTCTCCTACATGAAATGGCGAGGACCATACTAGTCTACTACATGAAATGGTGAGGACCATACAGGACTGCTACATGAAATGGTGAGGACCATACTAGTCTACTACATGAAATGGCGAGGACCATACTAGTCTACTACATGAAATGGTGAGGACCATACTAGTCTCCTACATGAAATGGTGAGGACCATACAGGACTGCTACATGAAATGGCGAGGACCATACTAATCTCCTACATGAAATGGTGAGGACCATACTAGTCTACTACATGAAATAGTGAGGACTATACAGGACTCCTACATGATATGGCGAGGACCATTCAGGACTGCTGCATGAAATGGCGAGGACCATAAAATCTACTACAAAAAATGGTGAGGACCATACTAGTGTACTTTATAAATTTGCGAGGACCATTCTAGTCTACTACATGAAATGGCGAGGAACATACAGGACTGCTACATGAAATGGCAAGGACCATAAAGTCTACTACAAAAAATGGCAAGGACCATACTATATAAATTGGCGAGGACCATACAAGTGAAATGCTGATAAAACATCAACGACATCATTGTCAGTATCGACTGTTCCAATTATTTTTTGGTCGTCTTGAAAAACTATCGATAAGCACGAAGGCAAACCAGCTTCCATCGTAACTGTTACCTTGGAGATTGTTGACATCAAGTATGCCGTGTTAGCCGTAAGCGCGGGAAGTTGATATAGGCCTAGCGGGATTTCCCTTCACGCGCCGTAGCTATCTAAATTTAGCTTATGTAAAAACTGTTGGCACGTCAGCCATCTTTGCGCACCACATAGCAACTTTGGGTCGCTTAGAACGTTACAAAATAAAAATAATCGAAGGGAGAGAAGCAGTTATACAATGAGAAAGTTAGTATAAAATTATTGTAAGGCGCCGACTGGAAAATAATTGGCACGAATGCATTCTACAGGTACAATTCATTGTACGTTTTATAAAATGTATTCTATAGATATAAGTGCTCGTTGTTGCTATAAAATGAAGTGTTTATAGATAAAAGGAAGTTTTATAGAAGGTTTATAGATACAATGACTTGTTTATAGGTAAAATTAATTGGTTACTTATAAAATGTTTTGTTTATAGATAAAATGAATTGGTTACGTATAAAATGTTTTGTTTATAAATAAAATAGTTTTTGTGTGTTTAATATTTACAAACGGCGTGACGATCCGTGTATGATCTCTTGTATATCGTAAAATGTAGTCTGTAGCTATAAAAATGTTGCTTTATAGCTATAAAAAGTGTTGTATTGCTATAGAATGTATTTTATAGGTATATAATTCATTTTATAATTATATTATATCTTTTATACAGGTAAAATTTATGTTCTATAGATATAATGACAATAACCATTTAATTTACAAATGGCGCTTCATAGTATGACGGCCTACTAGCGCCAAAACCTGATAATTATCAATATCATGAGATAATTACAAATATCATGGGATAATTACAATTATATTAATAAAAATTTATAAATATCTTTGCATGATAATATTTAATTTTCAGCTTTGGCTCTTACAATCCGCCTGAAAATGCGCTCAAACTGAAAATTGTAATTTCACTTCATAATTACAATTTTTACGTGATCATGCTTAATTCTGACTAAGGCAGCTTACTAACGCCAAAACTAGCATTTACAGATATTAGTGATAATAGTAATTAACACGTTTTCTGTGTAATTCACATTATGACAGCCTACTAGCGCCAAAACCTGATAATTACAAATATCATGTGATAATTACAATTATCATCGACATATTTACAAGTATCACATACAAATTGTAATTACCAAGTGAAAATTACAAATTTCAATTTTGACCCATTTCCAGACAGAGTTCTAGAGCCAAAACTGAAAATTAAGCATGATCACGCGAAGATACTTGTAAGATTTCAATGATAATTTTAATTATGCCTTGATAATTGTAATTTTCCTATGATAGCTATAGTTAGTTAGTTATATATGATAGTTATATCTCATGATATTATTATGTTTTGGCGCTAGGAAGGAGCGGTAAATACTGATAATTATTAATTAACACTGTCGATTACTGGTATCTCTGTAAATTATACAGGACACGTGTTAATTTGAACTATCTCTTGGTAATGGTAGCTCTCGATTTTGGCGCTAGTAGGCCGTCATACACATGTATATAACTATAATAAGTTCGTTGAGCGGTGCTAGTTATTTTGAGAGGATTAGTAACATAGTTCAGAGAGATGGGAGAGAGAGAGAGACAGAGAGAGAGACAGAGACAGACGGACAGAAATTGAGGGGAGAGAGAGAACAGAGAGAGAGAGAAAATACAGAGAGCGAGAAAGAGAGAGAGAGAACAGAGAGAGAGAGAGAGAGAGTACGAATACGATCACTTTATTATCTCAATCACAGAGAAATTCACATGCGGTGCCCCAAATAAATGTTATAAGACGATAAGGACAGTATATTTTATTTTTATTAATTTTTTAATGTATTTTAAATTTTTATTGTCCCTTTTTTTTTTGGGGGGGGGGGAAATTTTGGGCCACCTCCCATGGGGAAAGCGTAGTCGCAACCTGGGCGCGCCCAAACCCAACCTACCTAATATTAGTTGTGTTGTGATTTTTTGAAATTTTGCGGGGCGAGCAAATCGGAGTACCCAGAGAAAACCCCCGAGACGTTGCCCGAGTCGAAAGTAAATAATATTCGGTCAAACATAACGCCCCGATGCTGGATCGATCCCACACCTGTCAGGCGCCATTGGTTTCTGGCCTATGGACAAGGACGTTAGACTCGCCTTAGCCCACTTGGCAAAAACCGTAAACAGTAGACAGTAAAACATGATAAAAGTACATGTATATCAAGAGGGCACATACCCACCAATCTCGTGCGGATTGGGCATTAATTATAAAAATCATGCCACGCACACTGTCATAATAGAAGCATAATCAGGCATACATTCAGATTCTTAATCATTTAATAAAGAGATTGCGGGGGTATAAAACTATTTATAGTGCGTACAGCTTTGAACTTTGGTGTCCTGTAGCGCCTACCCGAGGGCAGGAGATTGAAGCGGTGCGCGAACATGTGACTGCTGTCTTGAAGTATGCGACGGGCCTTTCTCACCACTCGCCTTTCATACATCGCTATCATACTCACTTGTTGCACTCCCACAACCTTCCCACACACTCTCACCACTCTGTCCAACACATTCCTGCTGCCCAAAGACAAACTTCCATGCCAACATACAAAGGAGAAAGTGAGAATAGAAGAGATGAACGAGTCATAAAAGGTTTGGAGGATACGGTTTTGAACATGCAAGCGTCAGAGTTTCTGGAGGCAATAAATTCTAGAATGGCATTTCTTGTGAATACCATTGACGTTAGAAGAGAAGTTCAGCTTCTCGTCAATGATGGTTCCAAGGTACTTGTATTATGTAGAGACAAACAGAGACAGACAGAGAAAAAGAGAGTCTTGCAGGAAGTTAAAACTTTAGCACGCTTCTCGATTTAGCTTAAAGTGGTTTTAATTTGTAGAACATCCGGGTTTGTTTCAAAATTGCCCATCCCCTCTTGAAAGAATAGTTGCATGTCTGTGTGTTGATCCATCTGATGGTTCGTCCTCTTCTTGACATAGAACGGAACTGCGGATTTAGACCTCTTCAGCTGGGGTTATGAAATTAATACAAGTATTATTAATTATTATTACGCATCAGTATGACTCGTTTGGTAAAATGGACCGCCAGGGGATTTTAAAAAAAAAAATATTTAAAGAACGGTTATTAGGAACGTATATAGGAAACATCCCTCTCACCTTACATAGGCTATAACACGTCTATATAATACCTCCTAATCGTTCCGTATACTGCTCTATGAAGCTGGCTCCTGCTAGGCAAGAGATGTAAGCGGACCTATACTTTCGGCCGCGGCAATAACTCTGTTTGTTTGTTTTTAATTTAACGCAGCCTCCTGTCCTTCCCCTCTCCTAAAACAACCAACCAACCAACCAAACAAAGAAAGCAGAAAAATCCCACATCCATCCGCCCACTTTCCCTCCCATCCAAGAATAAGAAAAACCTCCCAAATCTCCGAGAAGAAGTTGAAGCAGCAGTGCAATCCCTGAAGAGAAGAAAGTCATCGGGAGTGGACAAAATACCCGCAGAATTGCTTCATGCAGTAGGAGAAGCGATGATTGGCGCCCTCACTATTATTTGTAACAAGGACTGGCAGAGTGGGGAGTGGCCTACACCATGGACCCAGTCGCTTGTCACCACTCTTCGCACCAGCAAAGTCCTCCTGAAAATAATACATGTACTCAACAGGTTGAAACCCCAAGCTGAACAAATCATAGCTGAAGAACAAACAGGATTCAAAGCAGGGCAAAGTACCACTGAACAGATTTTCAACCTGAGAAAAATCTGCGAGAAATACTTACAGCACCAACAACAACCATATCATGTGTTTTTATACTTCAAGAAAGAGTTTGACCGAGTCTGGCATGCACCTCTGTGGGCATCCATGAGAGCGTACGACTAGCCCTAACATTATTGAAGTCATCAAAAGCCTTTATGATAAGGCTACCGTGCAGTCCTCCACAACAGCGCCATCGGGAATTGGTTCAGAACAACAATCGGTGTGCGTCAAGGATGTCTACTCTCTCCAACACTCTACATCTTCCTGGAGCGCATCATGTCAGATACCCTTGCAGATCACGAAGGCGCAGTCAGCATAGGGGATAGAGAAATCTCCAACCTCTGTTTTGCGGATGACACTGGTAGATTGCCTGGAGAGGAACAAGAACAGCTGGTACAGAGGTTTGACACCACATCCAGAGCCTGTGGAATAAAAATAAATGCAGGGAAGACCAAAACGATGACCAACAACACCAATGGCATCAACATGGATATCAAAGTCTAAGGCCAATCCCTCAACACAGTGCATAGCTTCAAATATTTAAAAGTCATTGTTTCAGACAATGGGTCCCGACAGGAAGTCTTCTCCATGATCGCACAAACACCTGCTGCCTAGACATGGTTGAAATCCATTGGGGAAATACAATACCATCAGTCTACATTCCCTTGTAATCTCCATCTTCCTATACGCTTGCGAGACATGGACCCTCACAGCAGATCTACAACGAAGAATACAAAGCATGGAGATGAGGTGCTATACATGTAGACGTCTTCTGCGCATTTTCTAAACCCAGCACATCACCAAGAACGAAATCCGACAGACCATCATACAAGCCATTGGACAACACGATGACATATCACAGTGGTTAAATAACAAAAACTCCGATGGTATGTACAGATCAGCAATGCATCAGGCCTTGCAAAGACCATCAAGGCCCGGTGCAAGGAGGCTGAAGAAGAGGGAGATAGAAAAAGAGGTGGGGGTGGGGGACAACATTCGGAAATGGACTGTCTTGACACTGAGCGAAGCCATGAGGGTTGCTGAGGACAGAGAAAGATGGAGTACGCTGGTTAAAATATCATCTTTGGTGCCCCAATGACTTTGGAGTAACGAGATATGATAGGCTAGGGTAGCCAATGAGTACGCTATACTATCAATATCGACAATATTATTTATTAGCTATATATTGTATTCCTCTCATCTAAAATAAATAAATAAATAAATAAGCAAGTAAGCACTCCGTCCTTTCTCTCGCACATTTCGCCCGCCTAAGTGACGAGTATCATCTCAAATCCCAAATCCCAATATCCCCAAATCAAAATCCAAAAGTGTCGCTGCTACAAGGCCACCTTAGCGCGACTTTATTTCTTTAAAAAATCATTTAACACACAATAGTCCTAGGGCATGACTTGGCATTGAAATGCTATAAGCTTACTTACAACGAATGCTCGCTTAGTTTCAGAAGTTTACATAAAGATAACGGATGAGACTTCATTAGTTGTATCAATCTGAAGTGGAAATGACGACAAATTTCCTGAATTAAAATGATTGGAGAAAGTAAATGTGCAATCTTTGCCTGCTCTAACGCAGATGCGAATTCGACTTTGTACGAAGCTACACGCTCTGTTAGTGGCGGCTGATTACATGGCCGTGAAAACTCTCAGTAGTTAGGTCTACGCCATGAATTATTTTGCCTTGCTTCTGGTTCCCATCTTTGTGGATGTGTGTGGTTGATCCAAGGCAAGGCACAAAGCTGTCGTTGTTGTTGTTATAAGAGATTGGGTTTGCATTGGGGACATACAGTAGTAACAGTAGCCAGCAGTAGAAAATCTTCTTCAATTCTCTGCTTAATTATTGGGCGGTCTGGAGTTGTTTCTTTGAGAGAGATTTTGTGTTTTGGCTTCACCTCTAGATCTATACAATTTGAATATTTAATTTTTGATCTGCTTCAACATGTGTAGTTGATTACTGTCAAGCGTACAGTGGCTTTTGTGAGAGAACAGACTTTGTTTACCTGTACAGTAGATCGAGTCCTTGCACTTTAGTAGTATTCATGGCTAGGTGTGGTTGATTTGCAAGAAAACAAGGCGTTATTTCCGGCTGAATTATGCTTTGTTCTGTTGGAATCAGGTCAGCTGCCATTGTGTTAGTGAGAACGCACATTGTATGATTTTTTAATAGGTGTACATCAAGCGTGGGATGTTTAGCTACATCCGTTGTATGTGACGTGTGCTTTTGAGCTAAATCAGTTGCGTGATATTTGGTTGCGTGAGGTTTTGATACATTAGTATTGCTCTGTCATTTGGACTCCATTGTAGACTAAGACAAATATTTACAGCTAATAATCTATTCCTAAGCCAAAAGTTTTCTTCTTTAAAGAAAACAAAAATAATTAGCCACATTTTGAATCGCGAAAAAACCCACACACCACACCTCCCAGTCCCCCAGTATTAATCCCTAAACAATCAACCGATTGATCTGGATGTTATTGGAAGAAGAAGAAGAAAAGAAGAAGATGATGATGATTATGAAAGATGAAGAAGTAGAAGAGGAAGGAGTAGAAGAGGAAAAAGGAGAGGGAAGAGAAGTATCAGAAGAAGAAGGGAAACAGAAGAAGGAGAAGAAGAAGAAGAAGAAGAAGAAAACAGAAGAAGAAGGAAACAGAAGAAGTAGAAGAGGAAGAAGAAGAAGAAGAAGAAGAAGAAAGACAGGCAAAAGAAAGAAAGAAAAAGAAGGATACAGAAGAAGTAGAAGAGGACGGAGAAGAAGAAGAAGAAGAAGAAGAAGAAGAAGAAGAAGAAGAAGAAGAAGAAGAAGAAGAAAGTATCTAGAATGATCATAAGTCGAACACATTTCGAAAAATGTAGGGTCGCATTGTTGGTTGTTTTAAAGCAGTTCAATGTAAAACCGTGATTGCTCGCGATACCACTAATACCGCCACAGTGTTTTTATTTGTTTTATTTTTTTGCTTTTCTGTTAAGTACTATGAGCTCTAGCGGGGTACGGGCGCTCAATGTATTTAGTTATTTATCTTTTTTCTTTTACTTCAACTAAACTACTAATATAAGGATTAGAATTTTAAATGACATAGACATAGTGACAGAAATAGCAGTAGAAATAATCTTCCTTGTCTTTGATTAGCCACATTCCCATCAATGTGATCGTGTCACAAAGTAACATATTTATCTGTCTATGGTTTCCATCTGTATATATTTTGTTATTTAAAAAAAGAAGGAAAGAAACATCCTCTTCCACATATTATAATATAAATAGGTTATAATTGTGTGCTTTTGATGCCAGCATAAAAACAAACTCCTCTAGTCTATGTTTTAAAGGATTGTGAAAACGTCCGGCCAATCGAGAAATGGCCGCCAGCAGGAAATGTTTCGATTCTTGGCACGTCGTTATTATCGTGGCGTTTGCTCTGTTCTTCGCCCTAACCTTTGTTGACTGTGCTTCTTTTGGTAAGTATTTATTTATTTATTTATTTATTTATTTACTAAAAGAAGAATTAAGAAGCTCATCATTTTCAAGATAACAGCACACATTTTCGGTTTATTAAACAAACAAACAAAAAAAAAAAACACACACACACATCTTTTTAAAGTACACATAAAACACTGGCGAGGTATTAAAAAAATAAAAAGATATCAATCACTAGTATTTATATCAAAAACAAGTTAATTAAGACTGGATTTAAAATAATGATTAACAATTAATTTACGAGAGAAAAAAGTCCAGGTGTGCACCTATTAATAGAAATTCCTCTACTCACCCCACCCACAACCTCCCCTCCACCCTCACACTATCAATCCTGATTTTAGTGGTCACGGCTTATACATGGACTTTTTCTACCCCCAAACACACATCTGCTATTTCTTTCTTTCTTTACTTGTGTATTTATTTATTTGTTTATGCTATTTGTTTGTCTATATACTTATTAATTTTATTTATTTGTTTATATTTATTTATTTATTTTGAGACGAATAAATTATATATACCGAGGATTAATACATTCTGGCTACCTCAAGTTTCACTATGGAAAACCTGTCTGTTGTCAACAACGACTGTCAAACGCGCATGTTTTTAAGTTTCTGGAAATTATCCCGAAATTCGACGAATTAAACTGCTTGCTCAGAAAGTAACTATGGTGTGATTCCATCTTCAACAGCCTTGTTGGCACCTCATCCGGATGTGAGAGTTGCAAACAACTCTAATTCAGAGTTCCTGTCGAGCCAGCTGTGGCACTCTGTGGTATGAAGCCTAGTGTGACGACGCAGTGCAATGCATGTCGTTTATATCACGGGGGTTCCTCCGCGGATTATCTTTTCCCGGACTCAACCTCTTTCGCCTGTTCTGTAAGACTAAGAGTGTATGAAGAGATGAAAACAACAAACACCTGTATTAAGAGCTTCGAATTTTTGATTAATTAAAATCTTTTTCAAGTAAAATCATGGACTGATACAAATAGACAATTTCTTGCAACTTTTATATTGTGACTGAGGACAAACTCGCTATATTCAAAACAGACAAAATACAATTACTTTAAAAAAAAATTATATTTTAAAAAAAGAAGTAAAAAATTTAATTAAAGCAAATCTTTTATAATTTTAAATTCTGATAAATGTTCACACCTATACATGACACACATAACCATACACAGACAGGGAGATTGAGGGGAGAGAGAGAGAGAGAGAGAGAGAGAGAGAGAGAGAGAGAGAGAGAGAGAGAGAGAGAGAGAGAGCGAGCGAGAGAGCGCACTGACAACCGTTCACAACAATTAACTTTGGGGCCTTCTGTTAAAGTGAGTCTCACCTACAATGTCTAAAAGAAGTCTTAACAAGCTATCCACCTGTCTATATAGGCGTGCGCCTAAACACGTGTTTGTCTCTCAATAGATAAAAGCGTTAGCTGCCTACTCTTTTAGAAAGCTTTTATCTGTTGTGAAGGTGCTTTCGGTTTGTTTTATATTTAAATGGGGTACTCTTTTATGATGATGTAACAGACTGTCGTTTGTAGCATTTTACAAAGTTTTATATTTTTCCTCCATGATAGTTTAAAAATGATCTTTTTTTAAATTAACTCACAGATTACTTTATTACTCCTGGTGTGGTTTTTAAGTTTTAGCCGGTTGCAACGGCCGAGGATGTAAGTGTCTTTTTTTTTTATTGTACACTATTATTCATTTCAGACTATTCGTGGTTCGTTAGTGAATTATTTATATTTAAATTATTTATTATTTAGCTTTCATTATTTAGTTGACTTCCTTTTGTGTGATTTCAGCTATGTTCATACTACGATTTGGTGTATGTGTGTGTGTGTGTGTGTGTGTGTGTTTGTTTGTGTGTGTGTTTGTGTGTGTGCTAATAATGTATTTTAATTGTGTGGGAGTTTGGGAAAGAGGGTGAGGGAGGATCCACCTTTAGATCAGTACAACTAAAATCAGGATTTATGGGGTGGATTAAGGGGCGATGTGGGTAGAGAAATGCGACTTAGTCTCTTTAATAATTTGATCATGGTTTTCATTCATTCTTAATTAATTTGATTTTAATATAAATTGTGCTTGATGTCTTTTGTTTTTATACTTGGCCAGTGCAGTGACGTACACATGAAAATTTTTTTTTTTAAATTGTGTTTATTATTTCTTCTTTTAGTTTACATTTTAAAACAATTCAAATATTGCAGCAAGGTATATGACTTTTGTAATCACACTGTTTCTGTGAATCATGTATTATTTTATTGCAGTTACACCCATTCTGTTTTACCATGTCACTTTACTGTCCTTAATTCCTATGAGCTTTTGAGTTATATGTTGTTTTAGCCCAAGCATTAATTATTTTACCGGTTGGCCAGTTACTTTCAGAAATTTGATTGTGAGAATAATCGATCTGTTACAATAATTCTTGTTCATCTTTGTCTTATTCTTTCGACGGAAAAAAACATAATCAAATAAACAAAACCGGTAATATTTTCCTATTTGCCTATTTCTTGTTTTTATTGAAAGCTGCAGGGTCGGCTGGTCTGCAGTGTATTTGACAAACATTTTTTGTGTTGTAAACATTAATTGTCCCATACTTACCAACTTTTGCAGCCGAAAGTAAAAATGGTTTATGGAAAATTAAAACGACTTTAAAAAAATCTCATGTTTGTATTTACTATTTAAAAGCAGCAACTTCCAGAATGTAGACTTACTGTTTGAATTCTTTTTTAAATTAAAATATAAAACAAAACTTTTGCCCTACCACCATTTTCTTACTTTCAATACTTTTCTTTTTTGTTTTGGAGAAATTATTTACAGTGGTAATATAAAACAAATTTAAAAAATAGTATCTATAATCTATGCTCTCAAATTAAAAGTATGGCAAATATCTTAATTTCCATAGAATACAAGCTTTGTAATATTATTTACTATGTTTGTGTGAAATTTTACGCTGAGAGCTTCATATTAACCAAAGATATATATATATATATATATATATATATATATATATATATATATATATATATATATATATATATATATTATATATATATATATATATATACTATAGATATGTAGAGAGAGAGAGAGAGAGAGAGAGAGAGAGAGAGAGAGAGAGAGAGAGATTTATTACAGAACAGCTGCATATATATTCTTTATTTATTTATTTATTACAGAACAGCTACAGCAATATGCCATAGCACCAAAACTACAAACGTTACAGCAAAAATTATTGTAAGATTAAGTGCGAAGATGATTGTTCGTTGAAAAGAATCATAACAACAATGGTATTAAAAAGAATTTAAAAAAAACAACAACGGTTTTTGCAACAAAAACAACATCCAGCTGACCTTCGTGCAAAGAATTTTATAATTTCTTGCTGAATAATAAACTTTTCATGTATAGCTTGTACTGAGGGAATGAATGAATTAATAAATTATTGATTTGTTTGTTTGTTTGGTTATTTTTTTTTCCTCATGCCATTACAATTATTTTTTTCTTCCTATAGTTCATTATGAAATAATCAAAGTATGAACTAATATTATATTATATTATATTATATTATATTATATTATATTATATTATATTATATTATATTATATTATATTATATTATTTATCTGTTAATTATATTTATTTATTTGGTTTTATAAATTACATTTAATTCATTTATTTCGTTATTTTTATTTATTTATTTATTTAATAAATGTATTTCTGTATTTATTAAAATTATTGAATTCATTCAATTACCTATAATGTTTATTTTATATTACGGTTTGTGCTGTACATTGGGTGGTGAAATAGTGTAGAGATTAGAACACACCTCCTGTGTTCAGTAACTAAGCAACGATCAGCTGGAATTGGAGATCGATCGAGACTGTCCAACAAACACAGAAACGAAACTTCTCACTGGAATCACCCTAGTCCACCCAGACGTGCCTGACTCATCTTAGAACGGGAGAAGGTAATAGTAGTTGGGGAGAGGAGATAGGAATCATCTTCATAAATCTAGCCCTGAGCGAAGGGAGTGAAGCAAGTTCGCTAGCGGTCCTCCCTCCCTCTCCCTTCCCCTCTCACTCCCTCCTTATCTCCCCCTCATCCACATCCCCCTCATCTCTCTCTCTCTTTTTCCCTCTGACAACTAAATGATTATAGTACTAGAGAATACTTACCATTTACCTTCGCCTTAGTTCATTTACATCTTAAAGGTAAGCAGCCTAAAAGTATTCCCGTAACATTTCGGTCGTTGGGGAGAGAGGTATTTGGGTACGCCCTTAATTTTCTCTGAGCTAGCTTGATGAAGAATGGTACCCATCTCCTCGCCACAGCTGCCTTACCTTCCCCGGTTCTAATCACGGCCAGCTACCCATTTACAGCTTGTATGGACTGGGGTGTGTGTTGAGCGCTTGTTTTATTCTTTGTGTTGTTCAGTATAGCCTTTTTGCATCCAAGTACTAACCACTCTCTTTCAAGTCGGTTAACCGCGCTCGGCGTTGCTCAACGAAACATTCCATAACCACTGCGCCACCCAGTTGAAGTCTAGTTGTGCGCCATGAGCTTACTGCCAGCAAGGATAAGCTGCGCCTTACAAGTGGACGTCATCATCGTCATTATCATCATCATCATCATTATCATCATCATCATCATTATTTAAGCTTATTGTAATTGTCTTACGAGTTAACGTATTGTTATTCCACAGGAAATCTTGTGACGAGTACATCAGTCGGCATAAACACAAAGGTAATATACGAAGGCAAGCAATCAGACGAAGCAAGGAAATTTATCTACGAGGGAAGCAATTCATGTGTTTCCTTCCAGCCTATAGACCCGAGTAGATACAGCCCGTATGTTGACCTTGGTCTCCAATTCCGATATGTGAAGACAGTGCTTCTCTATCTTCCATCTGACTTGGGTGAATATCATTCGCTTCTTTCTCTCCACACAATCCCTTACCCTATCCAAGGTCAGGTGTGCTAAAACTCCTATGAATGTGTGTGTATGTGTGTGTGTGCGTGTGTGTGTGTATGTGTGAAGTTTTGTTAAGTGCATTTTTTTCTGTCTATTGTTAAGTAATTAATTCTTTGAAATTAATACTACCTAAGCACTTGGCAATGGCTGTGGTATGCAACTATACGTCTAACAGTATTTGTTGAATCACTCTGTCCAGCAAATAGCAATCCACGGATTGCTTGATTCTTAATGTTTTCTTTATTTTACATTTGTCGCATACTCACATGACCAGAAACAACTAATGAATGAATGCGCCTGCAGGTGGTAGCCAATAAATCAATCTCAGTTGCACGTGTGCTCGTGAATGTCAGGAGTATTCCCAGCAAAATAAGTTTTATTCAAATCCTCTTAACGCAAACAGAGACAATTTTATAAAGGAATTGTATTGTTATTAGTTATGTACCTCAATGACTTTATTGTTACGTTTTCCAGCGACTAAACTAATTCCGAAGTTAGAACGTTAAGCTGTAGGTAGGGGGATTAAATGACTCCGCACGACAGCAATCTCTTGACTGCCCTATCCCAACGAAGTTTGAGATGGAATCGGAGAGTCTTATCATCTTCATTATCATTTTTTTTAAGTTACACATTCAAAATGATATTTTGACTATTTTATAATGTAAACAGAAAGAAAACAGATGGCTTTTTTTGTATAACTTCTTTTTGTTTTCAATTCTCGATCTAGACACATCTGCCTTGAATAATATAGAGCTCGCGAACAAGAATCTAGCTTTGGAGGGAAATTGGTTCATGGACACTTCTCAATATCGGGTGGCACGGTGGACTTCAACCTCTGCTTTCAATACTGGTTCTTGGTTGAGAATAGGTTCCAAAAGCGGCTCATTCTGCTTGCATCTCGTCAAGGTATACGGTATGTAGCTATTAAATTGTAATGTAGTAGGCGTTTATAGATATCCATTTGCATGGACAGTTGTTGAGCTGTTTTCGATTTACTCCAGGCGAAAGCTGTGATACTGTCTTTGTTTGTTTGATTGTTTGTTTCTTTGTTTAATTTCACGAAAGCCAATGATGAACTCATTAAAAATTAATTAATTAGTTTATTTATTTATTTACGTATTTATTGCAGTTATTTTTATGATAGTAATAATTGTGTATAATAGAAATTTTGCTCTAAATGGTGGTTTAGCTTCTCACAATGACCAACAATCAAAGTAAGAAATGTTGTATTATGTTTTGACGGGTAGCTTACTATTGTCGTAATTAGTATAATTACCTTAATTAGTTGGGTGATTTTTTTTTCTCTACAAACACGTTTATTTTATTTTATTTTATTGGTTTTATTTTATTTTATATCTTTTAGTTTAGTTTACTTTTATAATTGTTTATATTTTTTTACAGAAAATTGTATTACAAAAAGTCCTTTTTTAACTTACATTTTCAATGTATTTTCTATTTATTTCTATGTTGCATGGTAACAAAGTTATTATTATTATTATTATTATTATTATTATTATTATTATTATTATTATTATTATTATTATTATTATTATAAATTCTTTAATATTTTATCATGAATACGGGCTCATATATGTTAGAATAGAATGTGTGCATATTTATTTAGGTATATTGGTCAGCGTGTAAGGGTGTGTGCTTGTTTGCCATTATTGGCTATGCAGTTTTTATCATGCCTTCATTGCCCTTGGTATAGTCTATGTTTTTATTGCTTAGTTCGAGATTTTGAGGTTTTTATGTCATAACGATTTATCCTCATGAGTTCATGTGTGTGTGGATGCGTGCGAACCTTTAGAGCCGACTTATAGTTTGGATTTACGCTTTACAAAATATAGTATTATTATTATTATTATTATTATTATTAGTAGTATTATTATTATTATTATTATTATTATTAGTATTATTATCATCATCATTAGTATTATTATTATTCAAGGGCAGCTTATGCCCTTAGTGAGGGGCATGGAGAGGAGGTGAGTGTTCCTCATTACATTATGTGATAAGCTTACTGTTAGACTACTAATAATTATGTACCACTGCGTATTGTTACAGTCGCTTTGTGTGCGCGTTACTCATTGATTTTGTCTATTATTCCTCTAAGTGATTTAGACATTGTAAAAACTTTTTAAAATACGCTTATTAATTTAAAACATTTTTAAAATTAACAATTAAAAAAAGTAATAAAATCAATAACTAGTAGAACTGATTTTAAAAAATATATAATCGTCATAGTAACTCATAGGAACTTGGACTGTCATGATCCTTACTGTGGATGGAAAGTGAGAAATGGCCCACTATTGATGGGGCATTCTAGGTATCAGCGAACTGCGCTGGAAAGGCCTAGGTGAAACAACCAACAATAAAGGCCACAAGTTTATTTCAGCGGATGAAATGACAGACACGAACACGGCGTTGGATTCTTGTTCCACAAAGACATTCTGGCCACTGTCATGGGTTGCCACCCTGACTACAGTAAACTCATTACCATCCGTATGAGGGCAGCTCCTTTCAACATCACCATTATCCAGACCTACGCTCCAACATCAGCCCACATGCGCTTGTATCTGGACACGCGAGCGCCTATGCATGTGACGCGTCTCCCTTTGGGTATCCTTTTGTGTGTGTGTGTGTGTGTGTGTGTAAGTTAGATTTTAATTTGTGATAATGCAACTAATAAATTATGTTAGATTAGTTTTAAATAGTATAATTAGTTTTGGTATTCTGAATCTCTTGAATGAATTTAGGAGTGAAACACTGTATAATAGCAATAGGTTTTTGGGAAACAAAATATCAGTCTTAGTGATACAGTGAAAAGGGATGCATTGACCCACTAACCGCTGCTCTCTCTTGTTTTGGCTCAGTCCGTGTGATGGCAGAAAACTATACATCCATGAAAGTTGTGTATAATTTCATGCTATCACAGTATTTTTTTTAAACTTCACTGTAATTTATTAGCAACAAAAGAATACACTCCACAACGTCCAAAAAATAACAAGGGAAGGAATCCACAGGGGAAGCAATCTGAAATAATTGAAACTCGTGTCCTCTCTCCAAATGATAACAATTCGCATGCATTCTTCTCAAATCTGTCATTTTAAGATAAGAACGTTTTTTTTTTTAAATATTTATTTATTTATTTATTTATTTATTTAGTTTACATATACATATTTACTGATCTAATTTTATCAAGGTTAATTCACGTTCAAACAAAAATGAAATGTCAATTGGCGTATTATATCTGAAGATTCCGATACACATTTTTGCTAGTAATATTAAATGGTTAATATAATTTACTAAACTTGTAGAAAGTCCTTCCTTTTTGGGGAATCCAAGGGTATCAAGAACAAGAACAAGAACAAGAACAAAGTTTAATGACTATAGGCCACCGGCCCCTAGTTTGGGTCCGTAAACATTATAAACAATTGTACCACAACGTATTAATAACGTAATATAAATATTCATTATAGAAGCACTAAATATAAAGCAGACTCGTTCTACACATTAAACAATATTTTCAAGGCATTCCACAAACCCCTGTCTGATCTTCATTGCATTGAATAAGAAAACACCAAGTTTGCGATTGTCTGACACAGATCCATTACGTATGTAGTTAATGTACGACTGATGCCTTACATTCAGATATTTCTGTCTTAAATTGGTGTATAATGGACACACAAATAAAATATGATCCTCGTTTTCTTCTACTCTGCAAAGTTTACACTTATTATCGTTCATATGATTGCCAAACGTTTTTCGAAAAACAGATGCACCAATGGGTAGGACACCAAGCCTTAACTTAACCAAACAATCACGAAAACATTTAATATCTATGTAGTCAAAATACCTTTCACTTTCAAATATGTTCTTAAATAATTTATAGTCTCTAAATATTTCTTTACAGGTCACAGAACCATTCCATTCTTGTACATAGATATCTTTCATTCTCTGTTTGAATAATGAAACAAATGTTTTTGCACACCCTACACTTTGTTGTAACCAAACATGACCAAAGCCTAATGAAAATAAAGTGTCCTTTACCTTAGTTACCCAGCATTTTTTCCCTCTGTCATCCAAATTTCGTAGCATTAGGTAAGCTTGTTTTGGAAGTCTATACACATCAAAGGTCAAGAGCTTCAACCAGTACTTTATACATCTGACGGCACTGTTAACATACAATGGGTATCGACCCGTTTCCCCGTATACAAATTTGTTCGGAACTCTTAAGGGTACTCACCTTCAGTCTGTGCTGATGAAGGCGACAGGATAGTCGCTGAAAGCTACACGAGTAAGTAGCCATTTACGCTTGTGTGACTTGTCAAAACTCTGTAGCCGATATGTCTTAAGGGTACATTCAAAAATCTTTTACAAGCAAGGGTGTGAACCTTTTCAACATTATCAAGCCGATGAAGGCCCCACACTTCTGCAGCATAGAGTACAACAGGTTGAACTTGAGTGTCAAAAATTTTAAAGAAACAATGTTTTGAAATATCGCTCAATTTGTTGACATATCTAACACAGTCGATGCATGCACGTCTCCCCTTCACCGCAAGCGCACCCACGCCTCTGTTTAAACTCATCTTTGTTGTGAACACAAAACCCAAATAATTGTATTCATTCACTACTTCCAGCAGTTTTTGATCCAAATACCATTTTTCGTTTTTCCCCAGGAACCCCCCTTTACGAAAAACCATGACTTTTGTTTTATCAATATTTATATTCAAGCTTAGATTTTTTACATGCATTATTTAAAATGTTAATTTGGTTTTGTAGGCCGATTGCGGTGTCAGAGAGAAGTGCTATGTCGTCTGCAAACAGCAATAAATACAATTCAACCAAGCCTGGCAAGAACTGAATGCCGTGCATACCACCTCCCTCCACAGCTGATGCAATTTCGTTTATAAATAGCGAAAACATTTCCGGGCTTAATACACATCCTTGCCTTAGGCCAACTGGACAATCGAAAAAGTCAGTTAGTTTATCTTCTATACGCACGCATGACAAAACTGAACTATATATTGCTACAACTGCATTCATGAATTTTCCTCTCAATCCATGACGTAATAAAACATCAAACAGTGGTTCTCGCTGAACAGAATCGAACGCTTTTTTTAAATCGACAAAACATACATATAGCTTACTTCCTTTTTTGGCAAAACATTTCTCAACTGCAGCATTTAATGTGAAAATATGATCAACAGTGGAATATCCACGCCTGAAGCCAGCCTGCGACTCTGTTAGATTTTTATGTTCATCAGCCCATTTTACCAGTCGTTTATTCAGCACAAAAGTGTAACACTTGCTTACCAAGCTAAGCAAAGATACACCACGATAATTATCTGTGGAGTGGACATCACCTTTTTTGAAAATCGGTACAATTATTGCTTTAGCCCACTCGGTTGGATAAATTCCGTTATCAAAAAGAATATTAAACAGCTTCGTCATGAATCTGACAGCAGTGCTATCAGCTAACTTCAACATTTCTGCTAAAATTTCATCAATCCCGCACGATTTACCCTTTTTTAAATGTTTAATTGCAGCTCTTACTTCGCAGTCAGAAATGTTGTTGTTTAATTCATTACAGTTATCGGTTACCTCCCCTGCCACTGTTTGATCCCTATCGCATAGCCCTACGTTTAGCCTTACGTTATCACCTAGCTTAGTCTGCTCCTGCTGAAATAAATGCCGAAAATGTTCAAACCACTGGATGTCGGTTATATCTTTTGAAACACCAGATTTCTTGTTTCCAGAAATTAGTTTTAATTCTTTCCAAAACTGTTTCCCGTTCCTTCCTAAACTTGCACGTTGTCTAGCTTTATCTCTCCTGTAGCTTGTTTTCTTACGTTTTATCACAGTCTTGTACTCTTTTCTCGCCTGCACAAATAACTCTCTGTCTGCACTACTCTTACTCCGCCTAAATTTATTCAACTGTCGTCTAGCATTAGTTTTTGCGTTCCTACATTGGGCGTCAAACCACAATGCCTCACGCTGTCCACTCCCCATCATAACCCGTTTTTTCATACAATCACTGGCTGTCAACAAAGCGTCTGTAAACATCTGAACTGCTTGATTAACATCATAGTTCAACATCAACAATGCATGCTCACATGTATTTTGGGTAACATCAGAATTCCAAACATCAATAAAACTACTCTCCAGCGACTGATTCCAGATTAACTTGTTTACCCATCTAGGCTTATGAAGAATATTATTTTGCTGAAGTGTTTTCTTGATACAAAGCGATAATGCAACTGGGAAATGCGATGAGTCAACAAACGAAACAACACGCAATGAGTGAACAAAATCTGCAGTACACAAATCACGTGACAAAATGAAATAATCAATGGTACTGCCACCGTTGGGAGAAACATATGTTAAAGAATCATCAAAACAAAATTTCTGTAAACCATTCAAGATAGTATAGTCAAACATAGAACACATATCAATAAGTTCTTTGCCAAAATTATTAACTTCTTGGTCATCAGACAATCTGGCATGATTAGTTTTCTTTTGCTCGTTGTCTGCAATTCTATCTCTCAAGCCACAATAGTCATAATCATCATAATTATCTAACGGTACAGCATTTTCACAGCCAGTCCTGGCGTTCAAGTCACCACAAATCAACATGTAAAAGTCATCCAGTTTCTCATGCAAGTCTACAATGCATTGTTCCAAAACTTCAATTCCATAACCAGAATCCACTGTATTCCAGTATTTACTATCAAAAGGATGAATATATTTGCATATTAATACAATGTTTTTGTTAAGACCAGTGAGCAATTTGCTTATTTCCAAAACTATAGAATGTTCGTATTTTACGTCCACACGTTTCACAAATTCTGCCAAGGATTTTCTCACAAAAACCATTACCCCTCCCGAGTTCCTACTCCCATAGGTTAGTTTGACTGCTTTTGCTACATAAACATCATAGTCCTTGAATCAGTGTTCCCTCCACACACAAAAAATGAGAGTCCTTGGGACTCCCAGGTATAAAATTTTAAGAGTCCTTGTGCAAATTTTGAGAGTCCCCAAATCGGAAAAAGAAATGTAAAAACAAGTCCAAGCCTCACTTTTTTTCTTCTTTTTTTTTAACTCTGTTAAAGCGTCACATTAGTTATCATAATCATATAAAACAAAAAAATTAAAACATGTATTAAATGTTTATTTAAGCCTGAGACGCTTGGTTGCTGCAAACTCCTTCAGAGCACCCTGCACAACAGCTTCTGGATGTGTACTTGATGTTGCTGTGGATGAACGGGTTTTGGGCCCAGTCAACCAAGTCAGAAGTGACATGATGGTGTATGATAGAATCAAAGAATGGATTCACGAAGATTTCTTCTGTTCGGTGAGTGGATTGCTTGGAGGAAGTTTACAATGCGCGCGCATGCGATTTTAAAGAACGACAACTCCCAACACAATCTTTAATCGTCTACAATGGCAGTCTCAGTTGGATTCTGATTATGCCGTGAATTAGATCGCCACTCGTTGGTCGTATTTTTGACTTCAGCTTTTCGAAAAAAAATGTGTGTGTCACAGGACGCACACATGCAAATTTTTGTGCGTCATTTTTTCATATTTTGTGCGTAATTGACGCACTACTGTGCGTAATCGGGAACACTGATTGAATGCACTGTATTCTCCTCTCTCATTGTCAACATATGTTTCGTTCAACGAAAAAATGTCATAGGATAACAATGAATCAATGGCTTCTTTTATGTCAAGTTTTTGTAGCCATCCATCACAATTCCAGGTACATATTTTTAGATAACTTGGGCTTTGGCCACCTCCCTATTTCTGTGTATTTGTACATCCACTTCTCTCTGTCCCTCTTCCACCCTCTCCCACTCCTTCATCATCGTTTGCTTTCTCTCCCCGATTTTGCTGTGGACCTAGACTTTTGTTTTGTGCCACAGTTATGTTTTGTATTACATTGTTTATCCTTGGTTGTGAGCTTTTCTTATCACTAGGCCTATTGACTGAACGCTGACGTAATTTCACGGGACTACGCCTGGGCATTGGAATGTTACTAAGTCTCCGTGCACGTGCGTGCGGCTGCGTTATCTCTAAGTCACACTGCCTTGTTGTTGAACTCGCACTTGGACTCAAGGCTAGATCGTCACCCGCCGTGTCGTCGGCGTTGCTCTTTCGCGTATGTCTCGCTTGATTCAGACCCGGGTACTCCGATGTCAACAACAGAGGCTGTTGATTTGCGGGTGGCAGAGAGTCAAATACAAGCTGGTTGGTGTCACTGTCGTGTCGTTGAAGTGGGGGAAAGTCGGCCTGGGGGTCGGTGCTCTGTTGATGGTCACTATAGAAAAACTTGTTCCCCCAGGCATAGTCACCTCTGCCACTCCCTCGCTCCGTAGCTCCCCTCTCGCTGTCATCGACCACGTCGGTGTCATCAGGTCGTGCTCCCCCTGTCCCTTCCATTCTCAGCACTCGATCGTTCTCAAGATCGTAGGTGTAGATGATGTCATTGGCAATGAGCTTGTCAAACTTCATCTTAGGTTTCTGTACTGCTTCGTACAACTGCTTTGCTTTCTTTCTTAGCCCTTCTCGCTTCTGACGCACTGAAGAGGAAAAATCTTCCCTGACAAATACATCTCGAAATTGTTTAGAGTCCTTCAAGAGGCGTGTTTTGTGTTTTGTTCAGGATCATCATCTTGTGTTTGTATGATAGCAGTTTTACTACCACAGCATTGCCTGTCCCGGTTCTGTGTGCCCGTTCAATGTCGATTTCTTGTGCAATACCCATACCGTCTCTGATCACATCTCTCACCTTCTCCTCACACTCCTCCCAACTCTCCTGACCACGGTTCTTCTGTAGTCCGAAAAATAACAAGTTGTTACGGCGACTATGGTTTTCCAGGGAGTCACACTTTGATGCCAGATTGTCCACGTTTTCACGAAGAAGCACATTTTCTTTTTGCAGATCGATACATTGATCATGAAGTTGGTTTACCTTGGACTTTAACTGTTTCTGATTCACCTCTATTCTTTCTAACTGTGTTGACAGCGATCCGTTCATCTTTTGCATGTCTACTTTCATCTCCTGCACTATCTCTGACCGTAGTTGTGCTGTACTGTTGTCGTGTTTACTTTCCAACTGCTTCACAGCTGCTGCCAACGCCTGCAGTATAACATTTTGTGTACTTTCATGCTGATGCCCACTACTGCTCGTCTGTAGACATTTCGCTGATGGTGACTGCTGCATTTGGTCGTCCTCCATGTTGTCCTGTAGGTTGTTTACTTCAACTTGTTCAAGTGTTTCTTTTGTAGGTGGGATCGGTCCAGGGTTAGATTCGACGTCGCCACATGTCAGCAAATAACTTGCCATAAAAACCACTGTCACAGCTGTCAGTACTCCAAAACGTGCCTGTTTATGTGTACCGTTATCTTCCTGCTTGAACGTAACAGTCTTTCCACAGAAAATCTCATAGTCGGCCACTACACGAACACAATGCTTTTCCATTATACCACAACTGCGCCATAACAGTAACACATAGGACGGTTCGAATTGAATCAATTTACGTTTCAGGATTCTGAATAGAACAGAAACAAACCTGCCCGTCGTCCCCCGGTGAGCTAGGAAATCCGCTGGCATGATTGTTGTTTAGACTTTTAGCCTACAGACTTCGTAAAATGATCGAATTTAGCGACGGATATCGCAGAATTCAAAAACACGTCGCCATTTTTCTCATTCCGTCACGTGACCCCCAATCCAAGGGTATCCATAATTGGAGGGAAATTTGCACCACGGCTCATTTTCGGAGCTGGTGAAATAGATGTCAACACCATGACCACTATCATCAACTCAGCAGTGATAAATGCCGCCACTGAGATCCTTGGCAAGCACCGCCCAAAGAAGAAAATGTGGATCACACCTGAACTTTTGGACCTGTGTGACAAACGAGGAGGTATGCAAATAAAAAGCTCACAGGGAGCTGATGCCTACCGAAAAATCAACAGTGGCATCCGAAAAGGCATGCGCACAGCAAAGAAGAACTGGATAGAAGATCAATGCCAGGAAATATAGAACAATCTGAACAAGAACAACAGCAAGAAGGCATACCAGACTGTAAAGCGGTTGACAAGTGTTAAACAGCCCAAGGTCTCCATGATCCAAAGCAAGTCTGGCATATGCCTTACAGAAGAACAATAAGTCTTGAATAGATGGACAGAGTACTGCTCTGACCTTAACAACCACACACCAAACGGAGACCCATCAGTTCTAGCATGTCCCCAAAACAGAGAAGAAGACAATAATCCTCCCAAATAGCATAGAAGTTGAGGCAGCAGTGCAATCACTGAAGTATGGGGAAGTCTGTGGGAGTGGACAACATTCCCGCAGAATTGCTTCAGGCAGGAGGAGATGCGATGATTTTCGCCTTTGCCACTATCTGTAACAAGATCTGGCAGAGTGGGAAGTGGCCTATACCAAAGACCAAGTCGCTTGTCATCACTCTTCCCAAAAAGGGTGACCTTCAGGAGAGTAAAAACTACCGAACCATCAGACTCATCAGCCACCCCAGTAAAGTCCACACGAAAATAATACTCAACATGTTGAAACCCCAAGCCGAACAAATCATAGCTCAAGAACAAGAAGGATTCAGGGCCAGGCGAAGTACCACTGAGCAGATTTACAACTTCAGAATAATCTGCGATAAATACCTACAGCACCAACAACTATATGATGTGTTTGTAGACTTCAAGAAGGCATTTGACCGAATCTGGCATGCAGCTCTGTGTGTGTGTGTCACGGACCGGTTTAATTGTTATTTGGGTCCGATAACTTTATATTATTGTTAGTGTGCTTCTTGTGAGAAGATATTGGTAATTTTTTATGAGAGCGAAATTTTGGTTGGTTGAGCTGGTCACATGACAGTTCATTAATGTACATTAAAAAAATCTACTTATTTTTTTTATTGACAATAATAGAAATAGGTTGTGATGGACATCTCGCAGCTGTGTCTGCAGGTATCTTGTTTATTATTTGAAATGTTATATTATAAATGTAATAGTATTATTAAATTATGATATTATATTGGTTATGTTATACAATTAATAATAAATAATTATCACGTATAAATATCGCGTATAAATGCACGATAATTCTGAAGTACCCCTTTTTGGTTACAGTGGGCAACCATGCGAGTTTACCACTTTAGCCCCAACATTATTAAAGTCATCAAAGCCTGTATGGCAAGTCTACAAATGCAGTTCTTCAGAAAAGCGCCTTTGGGAACTGGTTCAGAAGAACAGTCGGCGTGCGTCAAGTATGCCTACTCTCTCCAACACTTGTCAACATCTTTATGGAGCGCAACATGGCATATGCCCTTGCAGATCCTGAAAGCAGTCAGCATAAGAGGTAGTGCAAACTCCAACCTCCGTTTTGAGCGGATGATATTGATACATTGGGTGGAGAGAAAAAATAACTTTTAACAGCTTGTTCACATGCTTGACACCACCCCAAGAGCCTTTGGAATGGACATAAGTGCAGAGAAGACCAAAATGATGACCAACAACACCAATGACATCCACACGGATATCAAAGGCAAAGGCCAATTCTTCAAACCGGTGCATGGCTTCACATATTTAGGAGCACTTGTATCAGACAATGGGTCCTGAAAGGAAGTCCTCTCCAGAATAGCACAAACAACGCCCGCCTTGACTAGGTTGAAGCCCATTTGAAAAGACAGGACCATCAGTCTACACTCCAAAGTAAGATTGCTGAGTTCCCTTGTACTCTCCATCTTGCGAAACATGGACTGTTACAGCAGACCTACAACGAAGAATACAAAGTATGGAGATGAGGTGCTACATAAGACTTCTGGGCATTTCCTATGCCCAGCACATCACCAACGACGAAGTCCGACAGGCCAACACAAGCCATTGGACAACACAATGACATGCTCACAGTGGTGAAGAAACGGAAACTTCGATGGTATGGCCACGTCACCAGAGCTTCAAGCCTTGCAAAGGCCATCCTGAAATGTACGGTGGAATGAGGCAGAAGAAAGGGAGACATACACATGACTCTTCATACAATAATCATTTTAAAAAACAAAATACTACACAAATCTACCAACAGATTAATAAATAAATAAAACTTTTGCAAGCTTTAAACAAATTGAACAAGTGAAATCACTTAGTATCTTAATGTATAGTAAATAGTCAAAATCGTTGCATTTAAACCAGTGAAAAAACAATTACATGAGTAAAAATATTTTTTTACAAAATTTAGTTCGTAATGAGTTTAAGAAAATTCCATATGCTAATGTTACAACAGGTCTTGAAAAACCAACATGTGACGAACATTGGGGTGTATAATTATAATTTCTAACAACATCTTTTTCTATTCTTTTGATTGTTCTTTAGTAGATTAAGATACGCAAACAGTAACTGGATTCAAGTTCAACACACATTTATTTGCTTCTCAATCTGCCCAGTCATTAAAGATAAAAACCAGACTGTGATGGTATCTAACAGAAATTGACTTCTTTCCCATTTATAATCAAACAATGAACATGTTTTGATCTCATAAATTATTTCTTGTCGTTCTTTGCTATTTGTAGTATTCAAAGGCTGTAAAACAGACTGTGAATCCACACACATTACTATGCTATAGAAAAAGTAGGCAAGCTAGCAATGTTGCTTCAATCCATTAAAATATCTATCAATTCTACTGTATAAATTTAAAACCTTTTTTTTAAATGAAATGACTCACATATTTTCAAATCGGGAATGACAAAAGCAGACCCCCACATTTTCTTATTCTAGTACAGAATTATCTGTGAACATTTTACAACTATTATTATATTTTTCATGTAAATTTATGCAAGCATATGGGATTACCATATTCGTATATGATACAGAACTATACTCATAATCATAATTCGCATTTTTTTAACTGCCAAAGTGGGATAGGAGGTGTTATTACATATTTAGTAACCATTTCATTAGTAATTTGGATTACCAGACAATCGCCACCGGACAATAGCCACCCAGTCAACCGCCACCTAGGACAACTGCAACTCGGACAATCGCCACCTAGGACAATTTCCACCCGGACAACCGACACCTAGGACAACTGCCACCGAGGACAACTGCCACCCAGTCAATTGCCACCCGGACAATTGCCACCGGAAAGTGCAAATGTCATCTTGTCTAAAAATGTTATATACAACCACATACACTTGGTAATGAACACAAGGAAATACAACTTGAGTTTTGTTTTTGAAAGTTTACATTCAGTATACAAACTTCAATCAAATTGACAAACTTGTTTTCGGATAAACCAAACACTAGGCTGTCCAACTGTGAACTGAAGTTCTGCATAACCAAAGTTCTCAGTCTGTAACAGCAGAAATATTGACGACAAACATGTAGGAAATTAGCTTAGCGAAACAGAGATACCATCGAACGAAACTGGACATTAATACAACAGTTAGCTAACAAGCAGCACACACATGGCAAATTAACTTCCTTGAAACAGTCACACCGCCGATAGCTACTGATACCATCAACAGACTTAGCGACCAAGAATGTTAAATAGCATACTTTAGTCAAAACGGACTAGAACGTTGTCCCTGTGAAGGAGCACTCCAGCCAGAAGTTACCAAGATGATGTCATCAGTATAGGGCAGGCACAGCTTATCATTATTACATCTATCCTACCCTCGAACCCTGACATTCCACTTTAAAGATAATTATGCGTGTCAGAAATAGTGCAGAGGGGGAACTAGTCCAAATAATAAAACGATTAATCCCGTATGCGAGATTAACGAAAACGAGAGCTAAAGACGATTGGTCAGAAGACTCCTAGGAACTTTTGCATACCCTTGGGGACCAAAAATCAGCTAGTCAGTCGCAAAATAACTGTTAAGCTGTGAGGGTCGACCAAAGGAACAAACTGCAGTGCCCGTCTATCTCCATCTCATCAAGAGAGTGCTAGAGACGTAAAAGACGATTTCACGAGTCCCAGAGTCTACAAGTAAGATAACACTAGTAGTTTTGATATGTGTATTTTTATTGTATATTGATTGCCATGTATTAATAATACGTTCTTGATATATATATAGTTACAGAAACAGATTATTGTTTCTGAGACAGTATGCATGTGGATTAATGTATCTTAGCCTTAAGATTCGAATTGAATTGTGCATATGGGAACCCTGCAGGTGTCTGATGCTATAGACGCTTTGCAGAGGAGACCGCACACTTATAGCTAACGAGAATACTGTAGCCAGAGCTCCGACTTTTACAGGTCGGACCTGGGATCATGTTTGTGGAGACGAACGCCTGACCGTCGCTCCCGTGGTACCAAAAGGAGAACACTCCAGAGTCTACCTGGCCACGTCCGAACCCCACAGCTACAAGGGCGACTCGACTCACTGTAGATAAGCCATGCGCCAAGGAACTGAGTCCTACCCTCGAGAAACGTATAGAAAACCACTCGAATTTAGAAAACTACGAACAGTGAAGATCATAACTACAGTTAGCACAGGATGAATAAACCCTGCTAACGAACTCTCCCAGCACGTTGAACTATATTACTTATTACATTACCGGTTAATGCAGAAATGTTAAAGTTTGTGTTGAATATATAAAAAGTGAAATTACATACATACGACTGGTGTCATTCTATTTGTATTGTTGTGTAGCTATTAGTTTCTTCTCTCGAGACATAATAATCTAGTCTTTTGATTAGTAATTAACGGTTCTCAAGTTGAGCCAAATGATACTAAAATTCCCGAGAACAAATATAAATTTTATGTGACCTAAGTGCCGTGATCTGTCTCTCACACAACTTACGGAATTCTGGTAAAAGAACGATCGATAGTGGTAGCACATCGCCCATCTATCAATGAGTCTTACCCCCTAGTAAGATACACGTATCTTCCCCAGAATATCATCACATATGGGGGCTCGTCCGGGATAATAAATTTTTGTATCTATATCTTGAGTAACCTAAGATAATAACGAATAGAAAACATTATCTCACTTAGGATTCGTAACAGTGGTCTAGTACAAAATCCGAGAGTTGACTCAGTTACATTGGGAAAAAACATTTTCTTGATTTTTGAATTGCATGATTGAATTGATTGTTGTATGCACATGTATGTATTGATTGATGTAAGATAATTGTGTCTTATGCATTGATTGAAAATTGTTGTGGATTGCTGGTAACATCTCACATAGGGATATTGATTGTACTTGTGTTAATCTAGATTGACTAGGAGTATTTAGGTTATCTTGCTTTTGGACTCTGGAGATCTAGAAATCTAGAATGGCCGATTTCATCAAGATTCGCCGTGAATTAAGGGAGGAGGGGATAGCACTAGGTCTAACAGGGCAAGATTTAATCACGTATGTAACCTCAGAATGGGATAAATTGGAAAAAACCAGAGCAGAGGAAAGAATCTGTGCAGAAAAAGCTAGAGCCGAGGAAAGAATCCATGCAGAAAAAGATAGAGACCGTGCCATAGAGGCAGCAGAAAAGCTGAAAGCTATGGAATTAGAGATGGCAGAATGTCTAAAAAAGATGGACATTGAAGCCAGGGAAAAAGAAAGGGACCAGTTGATAGCAGCTCGGGCAACTGACCCGAATATTAGCCTACAGTCAAACTCATCTGACAACCCTCCCCAACCTCCGTCCATCACCCCAGGCATGAATTTTTTTCTAAGTCCATTTGACGAGAAAGTTGATAGGATAGATGCATATCTTGATCGGTTTGAGCGCTTAGCACAGGAATTCGAACTTGACTATAACAAATGGAACATAAAATTAGCTCAAGGATTGAGAGGTACAGCCTATGACGTGTACGCGAAATTGCCCACAGGACAAAGTAACGATTACGCAGCTCTCAAGAAAGCACTCTTGATTTGGTTCGAGTTGACCTCTGAAACCTACCGGAAAAAATTGCGCAACTCGCGAAGAGAAAAAGGTGAAACTCACAGTCAGTTTGTAGACCGATTGGAAACGTACTTGCGTAAATGGTTAGCCTTATCCAACCTAGAAGAATCATTCGAAGATCTTGCTGAACTAATCCTTAGCGAACAGTTACGCCATGCAATGACGCCAGAAACTAGGATGTTCACCGCGGAACAAGGTGCCGAGAACTTAGCTGATCTAATCAAACTAGCGGACCGTTACACTAGCGCGCATGAAAACGAAGCTAAACGCAAGGTAACAGATAAACCCAGCAGAGATGGAAACAACCAGAAACTCCACCCACAACAAACACAGCAGTCTAATCAGAATCAGCAGAATTCGGATAACAAGAAAACCCAAAACTCGGTGAAACCGCCCGGTCAAGGTCAAAACCCCCGGAAATATTGTTCTAACTGCAAAAGAACTAACCATAACACCGTTGATTGCCGTAGAACAGCGAATCAAACGCACACAGTGGCTGTAAGTCAAACTAGTACCGTTGAACTGGAGACTTCAGATAAGTCCCGACCCCCAGTCAGTGAAACAGTTGTAGTGAACGGAAAAACCTCGTCATGTCTATACGACACCGGATTATCGTACGATGCAATCGTCAGTCGAACTCTTGTAGCGGCTGATGACATCACCAACGAGACCGTCACTTTGCAAGGCCCTGATCGATCCATACCCGCCTCCACCTTACCAATCGCGATAGTCCATGTAGACTCCCGATATGTGTCAGGAAAAGTAAAAGCGGCAGTAATGGATGCGCCTTTGTATGACATCATACTAGGGTGCAAATATGTGTATTTAGGGACTCCGATTGCGCCTCAGGTGCTTGCATCAGTCCAAACTAGAGCACAGACCAGACAGGACGCTGCAGATAATCTCCCTGCTAATCCGGCACCAGCCGAGATGAGGGCAGATCAACTAGCTGACCCCACATTAGCTAAATGCTACAAAAAACTCCCTCAGGCGCATAACCCACCTAAGAAAGGAGAGTTCTTTGAGAAAAACGGACTACTGTACAGACAAACAGACCACGACCACTCTCAATTAGTTGTCCCTGCCAAACATAGACCACAGGTACTAGAGGTAGGACACGCCATTGCATTTAGCGGACACATGGGCGTGAGTGCAACAATTCAGAGAATTACCGCTCCTTATCATTGGCCGGGAATAACAGGAGACATTAAGCGCTTTGTCCACTCCTGCCCCCAGTGCCAGAAGGTAGACCAACCAGAGATAGGAGTCCCAGTAACGCTAGGCGAAACGCCCGTAACCGGTACCCCATCCCACAGAGTAGCAGTAGAGATCGTAGGCCCACTGCCGCTCACAGAAAAGCGCAAACACCTACGCGACGCCGCAACATCCACAGATCATTTAATGGCTTTGTCTATAGCAGAAGAAGTCGAAGCAACAGAGGACTTGGCTATCGAGTATCCGCTGAAAAGCAGCGAGACGTACAGAGACGTAGCTATCAACCCAAAACTATCGACAGACAGACAAAGACAGATAATGGAGATAGTTGCACAACACCAAGCAGTGTTGACGGACATACCTGGACAGACACCGTTAGTTGAAGTGACAATGACCTTGACTGACACTACCCCTGTCCGAGTGTTACACTCAGTTTGACGATGGTGTTTTCTATCAGTATCTGATTCAGCCCCGATGCTTGAATTCCTGATAGGGTGTAACTCAGATTCGTTTATTCACACAGCCCGTCCAAACAGCGTACAAGTCACAAAGTCGACGTATGAAGTTTTCCACTTTTATTCAGCACACATCAACAACTGCATACAATTCTCAATTCAACTCCACAACTTTCACAGCAACTCTCCAGCTTCACTATCAACAACTTTTCTCTCCCAACAACAATTCGGCACACGATTAAATAACCTCTCTCTTTTCCGGAAAGATTTCGAATACCGTAGAAATGACGTACTGCTACCAATCGAACTAAAGATCGTCATCACTGACTTACGTCATTACACATTTCTTCTCCTTCCGGATCGTTCCTTCAAATTTCTACAATTATCCCGAATCTTCGATCGATAGTAAACAAGCCGATCCAGAAGATTCTACAACAATATCGACTAACGGAAATTATCAACGTTATACAAAGCCTTTCCTAACAACAATGCAAACTCAAATCAAAGGTAAATAAACTCCATTATTGAATACTTTGCAAATCGAAACGATTAGATCTATCGTACACGCTTTAGACACACTTTCGTTCGTTTCAACGTAACATAACCCCCCACTCAAGAAGAAATTTACCCAATTTCTTTCAACAACGTTGAAACGTAATGCACAAACAAAGTCCACAATTGAAACTAATTTAAGACTTTCTGAATACTGTAATTGCGCTCAGCTTATCTACACAGAGTCAATGGTTTTCATCTTCAAGTCTATCTGGATATTGTCAATGTTCACAGTTCATCCACACAGTCAATGTTCTTTACTCACACACTCTGCTGAGGAAGTCCGCACCAACATTGTCCGATCCTTTGATAGATTCTACTCGCATGTTAAAGTTCTGCAAGTACATAGCCCATCTCATGATCCGACTGTTCACAAACTTGGCAGAGTTCAAGTAAGTTAGCGGCTTGTGATCAGTCTGTAGCACGAACTTCACTCCTTGAAGGTACAGTTCGAACTTCCGGATTCCCCATATGATGGCAAGGCACTCTTTCTCCATGGTCGAGTAATTTTTCTCAGCCCTGGACAGCTTCTTGCTGGCGTAACTGACCGGAAATAGTTTCCCTTCGTGCTCTTGCATCAGTATGGCGCCGATGCCTTCGTCCGCTGCGTCTGTTCTTAAGACGAATTCCTTGGAAGTGTCAGGCAGTCGTAGCACCGGATGCTTTGAAAGGAGGTCGCGCACAGTCTGGTATGCCCTCTCCTGAGACGGTCCCCACTGCACTTGGTTTGGACAGCCTTTCCGCACCAGGTCCGACAAGGGTGCTGTGATGGCGGAGTAGTTTGGTACAAACTCCCTGTAGTATCCAGCCAACCCCAGGAAAGATCGCACCTGCTTCTTGGTTTGGGGACGTGGAGCGTTCAGAATCTTGGTGACGTTTTCTAGTAGAAGCCCCTTTTGTCCTTCTTTCAGCGAATGGCCGATAAAGTCTACGTTGTCAGTCCCCAGAATGCACTTACTGGGTCTCACGGTCAAGTTGGCTTCTGTGAGACGGTGAAACAGCTCCCTCAAGGTCTGCAGATGCTCTTCCCAGGTGCGAGTGTGGACTAGCAGGTCGTCCCAGTAACACACGACATTGTCCATCCCTTTGAGCATCTTCTTCATCCCTCTCTTCAGGGTAGCTCCGCTGTTGACCATGCCAAAGGGCATCCTTAGGCACTCGTACGTCCCATCAGGGGTTATAAAAGCAGTCTTTGGTATGTCCTGTTGACGCACGGGGACTTGCCAATAACCTTTGCTGAGGTCAATCTTTGAGAAGATTCTACTCCCCGATAATTGGCGGAAGAGGTCTGCTGCGGTAGGCATCGGCTCAGGGTCGAAGACGGTGATCTTATTAGCCTTCCTGTAGTCGATGCATACTCGGTTGCTCCCGTCCTTCTTCTTCACGACCACGACAGGGGACGCGTAGGGGGAACTGGACTCCTTGATGATGCCCATCTTCAGCATCTCATCGATGTCTTTCTTCAAGGATTCACGGGCCTTGAAAGGGATCGGGAAGGGCTTGGATCGAACAGGGATATTCGAAGTGAGGTGGACTTCGTGTTCGACCAAAGTTGTAGAGCCAGGGACATCGCTGAAGTTGTGGGGAAACTCGCCCATAAGGTCCTTGAGCTCCAACTTTTGACCTTCCGTCAAGCTCGGTCCTAGCTTAACATCATCGATGCCTTCTTTGCTGTGGAAGTCTCCCAGTTCCAACAGTTCTTCGCTGTCAAAGCTGTCGTCGGTCACAGCTGCTGTGGCCGCGTGCACAGTTTCTGATGGCCTTTCCACATACAGCTTAAGGAGGTTGGCGTGGTATATCTTGGAATGCTGGCCGACCTTCACCTTATAGTCGTTGATCCCCACCACGGTCTCCACTTCGTACGGGCCTTTCCACTGCATCAGCAACTTATTGTGATCAGTAGGTAGCAGCACCAGCACTTTGTTGCCAGGTTTGAACTTCCTGCTCACGGCCCTACGATCGTAGTAGTGCTTTCCACAGTCTTGGGACTTCTTCAGGTTTTCTCTGGCTATCTCGAGAGTCTGCTCCAGTTTCTCCCGTAGCTCAAACACGTACTGGTAGCTGTTCTTCACCTCTGGGGTGTCTACTTCTTTCGTCCACAGTTCTTTTAGGATGTGCATCGGCCCTCGGATGGTTCTTCCGTACAGCAGGTCGAACGGAGAAAAGCCGGTGGACTCCTGCGGTACTTCTCTGTAGGCGAAAAGTAAGGCGTTGATGTAGCGATGCCATTGTCTGGGCTGCTCGCTGCACAGTTTCTTCAAGGTGGACTTCAGCGTAGCATTGAACTTTTCGACAAGCCCGTTGCACATCGGATGGTAGGGTGTCGTAGTTAAATGCCGGATGCTCAGCAGTCTGTTGACCTCCTTCATGCAGTCAGAGACGAACTGCGTCCCGAGGTCTGTCAGAATTTCTTCAGGCACTCCAAGCCTACTGAACATGTCCACCAGTGCCTCTGCTACAGTTTCAGTGTCAATCTTCTTCAGTGGCACTGCTTCTGGGTACCGAGTCGCATAGTCCACTAAAGTCAGTACCCACCGATGACCTTCTTCACTCGGAGGTCTTATTTCGCCGATTAAATCTAAGGCCACCCTCTTGAAAGGTCGGTCGATCAGAGGCATCCTCTGCATAGGCACTTTCGGGACCCTTCCTCGAGGTATGGTCTTCTGGCAAATATCACATGATCGGCAGAAACGGCTGACGTCCGCATGAAGCCCTGGCCAGTAGAACACCGCCTGGATTCTGTCTGACGTCTTTCTGATGCCTAGGTGACCTCCCATGATAGAGTCATGAGCTACTTCCATCACTTGGCGCCTTAGAGGTAACGGTACCAAGACTTGACGTAGTGGTTTCCCTCCGTTGACCCTCGGGTGCTGGAAGATTCGGTACAGGATCTTGGCCTTCACCTCAAAATAGACCGTGCCACTGCGTTTGGTCACGTGATCTTGGCGGTTCCTGTACTTGTGTAAAGTGCTATCAGCTTCCTGGAGCTGGATCAGCTTATCTCTGTCCACGATGGCAGCTTTGGAGTTGTCGGCGACCTTCAGTGGCGTAGACGTCTTGTCTCTCTTGGCCTGGGCCCTGGTAGTAACAGCACCGACGATCTCTGGTCGGCAGGGCTGAGCCGGAGTAACCACATTGTCCCGTAGCAGCTCTGTAAGGTCTCCATCGGGAAATGGCAATGGATCCTCCTCCACAACTTCGACGTGTTGAGTTGAGGCAGGACTCCACTCTGGATCGGGGTCGTCGGGTCGTCTCGCGCCGTCGATATTCCCGATCATCAAATCATACAGCGGCTTCTTCAGGCAAACCGCTTCGACTTCGCCTATGTAGAAAGGGGTGTTGACATGAATTTTCGCAACTGGCGCTTTCAAACATTTGCTGTCGGCCATGAGTGTCCATTTTGAATCGCCAGTGAACTGTTCTTTAGCGATTAGGTCTTCTCTGACGATGACCCCACTGCAGCCAGAGTCTCTTAAAACAGTCACTTCATGATTTCCGACGCGTCCCTTTGAAACAGGCATGTTCTGTACGGTCACAGCTGCGCTGGCGACGACGGGGATGGATTTCCCGTTGGCAAGGAGGAGTTGGCCATCAGTCATGCACTCTTGCACGTCCGCAGGGGTAGCTGTGCGCTCGGTCTCACTCGGAAGAATGACGCTCCCGCCGCACACTTGATGGTCAGATCTACTGGTTTGCCGTTGATTGGAGAACCGCCTCTGCCGGTTGCCCGCCGCTGAATTGTCCGTACTGCTCCGCTGTCCGCTACTTTTGTTTTGAGGACAGTTAGCCGCTCTGTGGTCTGTAGCGTTGCAGGTGAAACAGCCCCTTGAATGCCCTTCCCTGGGAGGAGGCGTGGAGTCTGTCTGTCTCTGGCTCGTCTGGCTTCCCTGGATCTGGTTCACATGGTTTCCAGTCTTCTGAAAATGTTTCGTCGCGCTGGGTGGCCCCAGGGTTTTCCCATGAGCGATGAGATATCTTTCAGCAGCCTCAGTCACATCTTTAAGCGTCTGCAGCTTTTGTTCTTCTAAGTGGGTCGCTAGGTCCTTGTGACAGGCATTGAGAAATTGTTCCTTCACGATCAGGTCATGGAGACTGTCGTAAGACTTCGTTTCGCCTGATAACTCCACCCACTTGTGTAGATATGACGACAGGCGCTCCACAAACTGCTTTGGCGTCTCGTCTGACTTAGGCCGGCATTCACGGAAGCGTTTACGGTAGCCCTTCTCTGTAAAGTTATAGGACTGCAATAGGGCCTCTTTCGAGACGTCGTAGTTTTTGGCGTCATCGTTCGACAGTCTGGTGTAAACTTCGAGCGCTTGCCCTGTCAGAAGTGCACTTAGTCGAATCGCCCAGTCTCGAGGTTGCCAATTGGAGCTTTCGGCGAACCTTTCGAATCTCGCCAGATAGCTGTCGATCTGGTCCTTCCCGTCGACGAATGCTGGCAATTTTGGAGCTTTGTTGTCACTGATAACTTGTGGCGCATTCTGCTGTTGCTGGATACGCGCCATTTCTAGCTGGAACTCAAGACGCTTCAGCTCGAATTCTCTGTCTTTTTCTTGCCGCTGCTGTTCAATTTCTAGACGCTTCTGTTCTAATTCTCTTTCTTCACGCCGTCGCTCATCTTCTCTTTCTTCACGCTGACGTTGTTCTTCTCTTTCTTGTATTCTCTCCTGAGACTTGACGTACTCCGTCAGCTGTTTGCCTTTTAGATTCAGTTGCATCCCTTTCTGCCAGAAGTCAGCCATCTTGATGCTTCTGGAAAGTTCTTTTCTGTAAAGTTCTTTTTCTAGAAAGTTCTTGACTGTAGAGTTCTTTTTTCTGGAAAGTTCTTGACTATGCTGTACCTTTCTAGACTGTTCTAGAACAGCACGCTTTCTGCAGTAGCGCTGATGCTTGTCACTAGTCGCTTTCGCTGACGCAGGCCCCGCTGTCCTCGTCGTATGCGACGCTGCACCACGCTGGTGTTGATGTATACGCTCCTGTGCTGAAGTAGACTCGACGTCCGTACGTCGCTCTCTCTAATACTGGCGATGTAGCTCCGAGACTGTCCCTCGACGTAGTCTTACGGTAGCCACGTAGTCCCGATCTGTTGTTCGCTCACGAAGCAACTCTTCAGCGACTACACGCCCTTGCAGTCAACCCGAACCTATCGGTGATGTAGTCCCAGTATGTTGGCCCCTCTCGACGCAACTCGTTGGCGGCTACCCTCGATGACTGCCTCTCGTAACGTTGACTCGCTTGTTGTAGCAGTTGAACCCTTGGCTATGGCGTGAATCCCGGCTTGGCCCCCAAAATGTTACACTCAGTTTGACGATGGTGTTTTCTATCAGTATCTGATTCAGCCCCGATGCTTGAATTCCTGATAGGGTGTAACTCAGATTCGTTTATTCACACAGCCCGTCCAAACAGCGTACAAGTCACAAAGTCGACGTATGAAGTTTTCCACTTTTATTCAGCACACATCAACAACTGCATACAATTCTCAATTCAACTCCACAACTTTCACAGCAACTCTCCAGCTTCACTATCAACAACTTTTCTCTCCCAACAACAATTCGGCACACGATTAAATAACCTCTCTCTTTTCCGGAAAGATTTCGAATACCGTAGAAATGACGTACTGCTACCAATCGAACTAAAGATCGTCATCACTGACTTACGTCATTACACATTTCTTCTCCTTCCGGATCGTTCCTTCAAATTTCTACAATTATCCCGAATCTTCGATCGATAGTAAACAAGCCGATCCAGAAGATTCTACAACAATATCGACTAACGGAAATTATCAACGTTATACAAAGCCTTTCCTAACAACAATGCAAACTCAAATCAAAGGTAAATAAACTCCATTATTGAATACTTTGCAAATCGAAACGATTAGATCTATCATACACGCTTTAGACACACTTTCGTTCGTTTCAACGTAACACCGAGTAAAACCGTACGCTATCCCTCTTGCCAAACAAACCGCTGTCAAGCAGGAGATAGCCACCCTATTAGAGGCTGGAATAATTTCCCCCTCAACCTCCCCATACAGCGCTGGAATAGTCCTATTACGCAAACCAAGCGGAGAACATCGCTTATGCATTGACTACCGCCGCCTAAATGCCGTGACGGAATTCCAAGCCGAACCGCTACCAGACACAGCACAGCTGTTCGCGAAATTGCATAACGCAAAATACTTTTCGCGAATAGACCTAAGCAAAGGGTACTATCAGATACCGGTGCCAGAGCACCTAAGACCGTATCTTGCCTTCAGTACAGCTGATGGCCACTATGAGTTTAATGTCTTACCGTTTGGACTGAACAACGCACCAAGCATTTTCTCACGCATGATGAAACAACTTCTCGCGCCCATTCAAGAAGAAGAACTCCATCACTTTATGGATGATATCTTAATCGCGACCCACACCTGGGATGACCATTTAAGACTTCTCTCTACCGTTCTTCAGCGACTTAGGGAAACCGGACTCACAGCCCGACCGACAAAGTGCCTGCTAGGATACGAAGAGATAGAGTTTCTCGGTCACACACTCAGACACGGCAGTCTTCTTCCGGAAGACAAGAACATCCCGAAAATGAACAAGGCACCGCGCCCGATAAACAAAAAGGATGTGCAATCGTTTCTAGGCCTATGTGGCTACTACCAGAAATTCGTTGCCAACTTCAATTCCATCGCCGCGCCATTGTCTGATCTAACCAAGAAGAAAGCGCCAGAGAAAGTAGAATGGAATGCCGAGTGCGAAGATGCGTTCCAAACCCTGAAAGCTAGACTCACCTCACAACCCATCCTGAAGTTGCCCGATGCAACCCAACCATTCGTGTTGCGCACAGACGCGAGTAATCAAGGTTTAGGAGCAACCCTACTACAATCTGACCCCAATGACCCTACACTTCTCCTGCCAGTCGCGTATGCCAGCCGGAAATTAAACAAAGCTGAACACAATTACGCAACAGTAGAAAAAGAATGTTTGGCATTGGTCTGGGCCATCCAGAAATTCCAGATGTATTTGTATGGCGCTCATTTCAAGGTGCAGTGCGATCACCAACCCTTAACCTTCCTTGCGTCATCGCAGAAACTCAACGCCAGACTCATGCGTTGGTCACTCTTGTTACAGCCCTACTCATTTCATGTAGAATACATTCCAGGAAAGAGTAACCACGGAGCTGACTACCTCAGCAGATACCCCGTGCCCACTGTAGACAAACCTAACCTTGCTTCCAACCCCTCACAGTTGCGGGTGGATGCACCCAGCTTTGTACCCCAGTGACCTCTTCCCCAGTACTCTATGTAAATAATGCATGTACATATTTGCGCCACCATTTCAGTACCAATTCTTACCCACGTGTAAGAATAGTTTTTTGGGGGGCCTATGTAACAGCAGAAATATTGACGACAAACATGTAGGAAATTAGCTTAGCGAAACAGAGATACCATCGAACGAAACTGGACATTAATACAACAGTTAGCTAACAAGCAGCACACACATGGCAAATTAACTTCCTTGAAACAGTCACACCGCCGATAGCTACCGATACCATCAACAGACTTAGCGACCAAGAATGTTAAATAGCATACTTTAGTCAAAACGGACTAGAACGTTGTCCCTGTGAAGGAGCACTCCAGCCAGAAGTTACCAAGATGATGTCATCAGTATTGGGCAGGCACAGCTTATCGTTATTACATCTATCCTACCCTCGAACCCTGACATTCCACTTTAAAGATAATTATGCGTGTCAGAAATAGTGCAGAGGGGGAACTAGTCCAAATAATAAAACGATTAATCCCGTATGCGAGATTAACGAAAACGAGAGCTAAAGACGATTGGTCAGAAGACTACTAGGAACTTTTGCATACCCTTGGGGACCAAAAATCCGCTAGTCAGTCGCAAAAGAACTGTTAAGCTGTGAGGGTCGACCAAAGGAACAAACTGCAGTGCCCGTCTATCTCCATCTCATCAAGAGAGTGCTAGAGACGTAAAAGACGATTTCACGAGTCCCAGAGTCTACAAGTAAAATAACACTAGTAGTTTTGATATGTGTATTTTTATTGTATATTGATTGCCATGTATTGATAATACGTTCTTGATATATATATATATATATAGTTACAGAAACAGATTATTGTTTCTGAGACAGTATGCATGTGGATTAATGTATCTTAGCCTTAAGATTCGAATTGAATTGTGCATATGGGAACCCTGCAGGTGTCTGATGCTATAGACGCTTTGCAGAGGAGACCGCACACTTATAGCTAACGAGAATACTGTAGCCAGAGCTCCGACTTTTACAGGTCGGACCTGGGATCATGTTTGTGGAGACGAACGCCTGACCGTCGCTCCCGTGGTACCAAAAGGAGAACACTCCAGAGTCTACCTGGCCACGTCCGAACCCCACAGCTACAAGGGCGACTCGACTCACTGTAGATAAGCCATGCGCCAAGGAACTGAGTCCTACCCTCGAGAAACGTATAGAAAACCACTCGAATTTAGAAAACTATGAACAGTGAAGATCATAACTACAGTTAGCACAGGATGAATAAACCCTGCTAACGAACTCTCCCAGCACGTTGAACTATATTACTTATTACATTACCGGTTAATGCAGAAATGTTAAAGTTTGTGTTGAATTTATAAAAAGTGAAATTACATACATACGACTGGTGTCATTCTATTTGTATTGTTGTGTAGCTATTAGTTTCTTCTCTCGAGACATAATAATCTAGTCTTTTGATTAGTAATTAACGGTTCTCAAGTTGAGCCAAATGATACTAAAATTCCCGAGAACAAATATAAATTTTATGTGACCTAAGTGCCGTGATCTGTCTCTCACACAACTTACGGAATTCTGGTAAAAGAACGATCGATAGTGGTAGCACATCGCCCATCTATCAATGAGTCTTTCCCCCTAGTAAGATAAACGTATCTTCCCCAGAATATCATCACACAGTCACACGCCAAACATAGGATGGATGCGATTTTGTTTTCCTCATAGAAAGAGCTTGTTCCAGGAGAATGATTTTGTCTACTATTTTCACAAGACTGAAAGATGGCAAGGAATCTTTTTTGTGCCCCTAGTAGGAAATGTATTAAGTTTTGGCTGGGTAGCCTACCATTGTCGTAATTGTCATTACCTTGATTACGTGGGTGTTTTTTTCTCTACAAACAATTTTATTTTAGTTATTTTACTTTATTTTATTTCTTATATTTTACTTTTTTTTTCTTAAATATTTTTTTTATTACTTTTTAAATTTTTAAATTAGTATTATGCTGGAAAGAAAAAGATAGAATATTTACGATGTATTTACGACGTATGTGTGTATGTATGTGTAAATATTCTTGTACGTAGATGCATGTACGCATGTATGAAGTCTATGTGTTTATGTAATTTATGTAAGTTTATGTATTTATGTATGTATGTATGCATGCTTGTATGTACGTATGTGTGGAAATGTGTGTGTGTGTGTGTGTGTGTGTGTGTGGGTGGGTGGGTGGGTGAGTGTGTGGGTGTGGGTGTGGGTGTGTGTGTGTGTCGATGGAGGGGGTGGAAGGCGATGGGGAGGGGATTAGGGAACCGCCGGCACAAAGCTGGAACTGAGAAAGGGGATGTCACTAGCGCCCCCTTACTTTTATGACCAAAAGATTTTACCTTTTTAAATTTATTTTGTAACGCCAATCATCAGATCAAGTTCTGGACGACTACTGTCTGTGTCGTGATCAGTGCCAGAGGAATGCTGACGTCATTTGTGAGACAGTGTGTCGTAATGCTGTCGACGAGAACGCCTGCCATAAAGGTAACGTGACTCTCTGTCTGTACGTCTGTCTCTGTCTCTCTGTGTCTCTCTGTCTGCCTTCCTGCTTCTGTTGGTCTGTCTCTCTATGTATCTTTTCTCTCTCTCTCTCTGTCTCTCTCTCTCTCCTTTTAAGTAGTGTAAGATTACCTCTGTGCTCATAAACATGATTAATTATAAAAAGACAATTTAAAAGAAAGAAAGAAAACGAAGCAAAAGGTTAATAAAAGCGCTCATGAATAAATAAGTAATGAAACGTATAAATAAATACATTAATTAATTCATTAAAATAAATAATGAAATAAATAATTTTTTTAAGCCTTTGTATTTGAAGAGACAAAAAGGTTTGTGAACAACACACGTGATAAAGGTGTCTCGCTCGCCTAAAGAGATGGAACGGGAGTTAATTGATGGCATCTTGGATATAATCTATTGGATGCTGAGTTCCGTGGAATGAGGGGAATGGTAGGAAAGATTTATCTCCCCTTCTCTGCTGCCAATAGTTTGTATTTGTGGATTAGTGCCATAGATACAGATGGCCATTTCGCTCGTCAGTGTATAAGCTGGGCTTGCTGTTAATCAAGGGACGGATTTTACAAAGCATGAGAAGACGCCTGAATGAAAAACTCGAGACAAAAATCTTCATGCGAAAAAAAGTATCCACAATTTGGCTAGTTGGCAGCGGACATGGGAAGAAACCAAAGTTTGGTTGTTTTTTTAAAAGATAATTCATTGCCAAAAATAGTTATGAAATCTAGGGTTGCAGTTTTGGCAGTTTTAGTTATCTAAACATAATTAACCCCCTTTTGTAGTCGTCTGTCTTCTATACTTTTTTAAGCTCTTTTAATATCCTGGAAACATACTTGTTTTATTAATTATTTGTAATAAAAAGCTTCCATTCAACATTTTTGGGCATGCAATATTTTTTTAAAATCGTAATTGTTGTTAAATGTAATTGTTCGTTCAGAATTATCAGAGACAGGCGCCCGAATCTGGCTGTAAAAAAGCCTAGCTTGTCGCATACTTTTATACCCTCACTTTTTAGAAAGGGCCAAATGATAGTAAGATAATAGATATTAATAAGTATAGATAATAATTAGTGTATAGGTAATAATAAAACTATAGATAGTGTATTAATAATAAGCGCATCGACAATACTGAAGTATATATAAAAGTAAGAGTATAAATAGATGATAATAAGAGTATAAAAATAGTATGTGTATAGATGGTTTACATAATTTTAATTCAAGAAAGCATGTAGATATTAATAAGAATATAGATAATAATAAGAGTATAAATAATAATAAGAGTATAGATAATAATAAGAGTATAAATAATAATAAGAGTATAGATAATAATAAGCGTATAGATAATAATAAGAGTATAGATAAAAGTAAGAGTATACATAAATAATAATAAGAGTATAAATAATAATAAGAGTATAAATAATAATAAGAGTATAGATAATAATAAGCGTATTGATAATAATAAGAGTGTATAGATAATAATAAGAGTATAGATAAAAGTAAGAGTATACATAAATAATATTATTAATAATAAGAGTATAGATAATAATAAGAGTATAGATAATATTAAGCGTATAGAAAATAATAAGAGTATAGATAAAAGTGAGAGTATAGATAAATAATAATAAGAGTATTGGTAATATTAAGAGTGTAGATAATAACAAGAGTATAAATAAAGGTAAGTGATAATAAAAGTATAGATACTATTAAGAGTGTAGATAACAACTACAGTAAAGATAATAGTCTAATAACAGTATAGATAATAGTAAGAGGATAGATAATACCAGCATCGATAAAAATAAGCGTAAAGATAATACTAAGGGTATAGATAAAAGCAAGAGTATAAATAGGTACTAATAAAAGTATATATAATAATAAAAGTAGATAATGATAAGAATATAGATAAAAACAACAGTATAATAATAATAATAATAGTATAAATTGGAAAGACAGGACCATCAGTCTACATTCCAAGTTAAGGCTGCTGCGCTCCATTGTCATCTCCATCTTCCGAAATACATGGATTCTCACAGCAGATCTACTACGAACAATACAAAGCATAGAGATGAGGTGCTACAGAAGACTTCTGAGCATTTCCTATACCCAGCGCAGACTGGCTTGACACTGAGCGAAGCCATGAGGGTTGCTGAGGACAGAGAAAGATGGAGTACGCTGGTTATTCGATAATCTGTGGTGCCCCAACGACCTTCGAGTTACCGGAAAGGACAGGATAGAATATGAAGAGTATAGATAATAATAAGATAATAGATAATGAAAAGTATAAAGAAAATAAGAGTATAGATAATAGTAAGAATATAGATAATTGTAACAGTATATATAATAGTAAGAGTGTCGACAATAACAATATAGACAATAATAACAGTATAGAGAGCAATGACCGTGAAGATAATAATAACAATATAGATAATAATAACAGTACAGATGATAATATCAGTATAGAACAGTATAGATAATATTAACATTATATAGTAGAAGTGTAGATGATACTTAATACTAACAACTTCAACAATTGTGATCTTGGACTGTATACCTCTCCTGGCTTTTAACTGCTGAAGAAGCATTTTATCATGTAAGCCTACTGAAAACATTCTTTAGTCTGCTGCGTCTCCTATTCTTCTTTGTTCTCGTCTTCTAGTTAAGACAATACACAATAATACACGTTTAGATAATAATAAGAGTAATGTATAATATATAAATATATAAATGAGTACGCGACAGGCTATAATCCCCACATCCAGATACGGGCGCTCGTGGTCATCACAGTAGTAAGCCTTGATAGATCACTGACACTCAGTTAGGGCTCTCCAATTTGATCTCTGTCTGGACGTGTAACAGTGAACGTGGCATTGGGCAAGACGGCCAGCATGAGCTCCTTCTACCATAAGACGGGCAACCACCCTGAACGGGCTGTGAACGGAATCGTTGGAAGCACGTTGAGCGGACCTGGCTACACCCAAGACGAGGCACAGTGGAACTGCATTCACACGGCTGATGGTGACACATTGCCCACTTGGTCCGTAGATTTGGGCAAGGAAGTCCCCATTCGAGAAGTCGTCATCTTCCGCCGCGGAACAGGCGAGTCACAAACACAAAGTGAAACACTCGCACACATTCACACACACACACACACACACACACACACACACACCTACACACACACACACATTTTTGTAAAAACGACGTTCTGATGACTGTTGTGAAAAAAACAGGGATTATTTTGACACAATTTCCATTTCTTTGACATTATTTTGACATTTTCCAATTTTTGAAGCTATCCCTAACCCTAACCCTAACCCTTAACCTAACCCTAATGCTAAAACAGCTCTAACTCAACGGAGCACTATTTTGACGTCAAAATAGTACGGCCTTCCAAAAGAGTCAGAAGAAACCATGTGGAGTTTCATGTGTGTGTCATCAGAACGTCGTTTCTACATGCCCCCCCCCCCCCCCCCCACACACACACACACACACAATCTCTGTCTGTCTGGCAATCAACCAGTCTGTCTCTCTCTCTCTTTTCTCTCTCTCTCTCTCTCTCTCTCTCTCTCTCTCTCTCTCTCTCTCTCTCTCTCTCTCTCTCTCTCTCTCTCTTTCTCTCTCCCTCTCTCTCTCTCTCTGTCCCTCTCTCTGTCTCTATAGATGTGGGAAATTAATCCCTGGGTTTCCAAGATTCAGGCCTTACCTCCGTTTCATAATCTCTTTCACATGCACACACACACTCTCACACACACCCACGCACACAAATGCGTACATACATAAACACACACCCACTCACTATCTCTCTCTGTCTCTCTCTCTCTGTCTCTCTGTCTCTCTCTCTGTCCCTCTGTCTCTCTCTCTCTCTCTCTCTCCCTCTCCCTCTCTCTACAACACAAGCATATTACAAGTGGAATGTTTGTGACTTGACGAAGGCCTTAATATTTTATTTAGATCTATTTACTTAAATATTTATGTATTTATTTTCACGCTATCAGGACAAAAGAGGATGGTCGGTGTCACAGTACACGTGGACGGCGTTCGATGTGGACGGCCACTCAGGGATAGTGATGTACCTGAAGACAACGACAAGATCATCGTCAGATGTAGTGGGTCCCTGCTTAGAGGGAGAAATGTTACCATCACCAGAAAAGGAGACTTTTTGAATCTATGCGAAGTTCAAGTCTGGGGTTAGTATTAATCGTGCAGACCATCCTCGTCATTACTAATATTGCTGTCAGGGTCACTCTTACCACCACCACCATCATCATTATTATCATCATCATTGTCATCGTCATCATCATCATAATTATCATCATCATCATCATCATCGCCATCATCATCATCAACATCACACCCACCATCATCGCCACCCTCCTCTTCCTCCTCCACCTGTTGTAGTCGTTTTCTGAAGCAGCAACAGCTTCTGGGTCCGTGTTCAGAAAAGGCAATACCCGCTGGTAATTTACCATGAGGAGGGGTAAAATCTTTACCTTCCGCTGGTTTGGACTTGTCAGAGAAGTTTAAACTGCCCTGCCACTCGGCCAATAATTTTACCGACTCTATCCCATGACCTGATGTGATCATGACCATCACGGTGTGGTAGGATGGTAGACAGCATGATTAAAGCTTTGGGGAAACAACGGCGACATTCTGTCACGACTGCACGCCACGTTGAGTTACCCAGCACGTAACCCTTCTTGCAGTCGTTAATGCCGAAATGCAGAACCAAGATTTCAGGTTTTTTGGTTTCTTTGAATCATGGTTATGTGACAAGTGAGTTTCATATGAGCAGTCGGGACAGGTAATCAAAAGAGCGCTGTCTTCTCCTTATTATTTAAGGGCGATGAAAGACCCTGTTTTGTAAGGACCAAAGGGTTGTCGTGTCTGGCTGATATGGGCTGGCATGGGGCTCATAAAACCGTTCAACCGCGGTTGTGGAGGCAATTGACGGGGAACAGCGTCAGAGGAGTTATGAGGAAAAAAGTGGGTCCCTTGAACGACCGCTGACCACAGAGACTAGGGTTCATCGTGGGATCTGGGTGTAGACCACCTGATAGTCGTTGTGAAACCTTGTCATGTTGACGCTGACCACTGGTATCAGCCATCTGTTGAATTCGACGGGGTTTCTGCGACAATGGGTTATGGCGCTGGTTCTGCATTCTTGATTTAACAGTCCAAGAGTAGCAGCGTTTGATGTTGACAGCAAGACCACCACTACCCCGAGTGTTAGGATGCACAGTGTCCTTCATCCAGCCTGTTTTAACACCACCTGTCTTGTTGTAGAAGGCAGTGTCGTCTACTACATCAACTCCAGAAAACTGATGACAGACTTGTTTGAGGTAATGGTTGGAATTTTTTATACATGAGCTGATGTGACCATGACCATCACGGCGTGGTAGGATGGTAGACAGCATGATTCTAGCTTTGGGGAAACAACGGCGACATTCTGTCACGACTACACGCCACGTTGAGTTACCCAGCACTTCTTGCAGTCGTTGATGCCGAAATGCAGAACCACGTTTGTGACGTCAGGGTGAATAGCCGTACCCCGCACCGCTTTTAGAAGGGATGACCTGCCAGCCCAGAAATTGGAATAACCTGTGATTTCTCGCTTGCTACTGACATCTTAGCTTCATGCAGGTCTGCTACCACAGAATCGCCCAGAATCAGTGTTTTAGTATAAGATTTCAGACCTGCGAGTTGTGGCCAATCGGAATCAGGAGAGTCAGGTGAGTCAACTGAAGAAAATGCCTCTAAAAAAGCACTCCCACTTACTGAACATTCAGTACGTTGCTCTCATCTTGCATGGTTGAGTCACCATCAGCGTCCAAGGCACTCTTTAGTTCTGTGGCTGGGCAGCTGTGTCGAAAAGAAGGTTTGGTGGGTTGTTGAGATGTGTGTTTGAGAACCACTGGGCTAGGGTGAGAGGGTTTGCTGCGAGGGTGTGGTATGACGAGGGAGAGATAAAGGAGAGAGAGAGAGAGAGAGAGAGAGAGAGAGAGAGAGAGAGAGAGAGAGAGAGAGAGAGAGAGAGGGTGGATGGTGATGTAGAAATGGAAGTAGGAGATAAGAAATAATTTTTACAAAAAAACCACAAGTTGTAAACACTATGTGTGAAATGTCGTTCATTTCGTTAAAGATGTAGATGTAGATTTATACAGAGATCCATATTCGTTTCTACTATAGACACTTGCCCTTTCAGTGTGCAAGACCGGATACCATGGTGCCGCGTGTGAGGACAAATGCAGCGTGAATTGCGTAGACCAGCAATGCGACATTGATAACGGCACCTGTACTAAAGGTGAGTAGCGCTAATTGCTTCTGGACTGAGCTTACTGTGCCACAACCGCTTTGATAAGTCACGACAAAGCGGGAACAAAGTAACCCGTCTTCATACAAAGATGCTAAATGTCATGAATCCACATCATTCACCCCAGTCCCCATCCGCCAGTTTGCAAGGAAAGCACAGCCTATGATGTGTTTCACTCTTGTATCTATATATATAAATTGCTTAGCCGGAAGTCCTTCTTCGCCACTACTATAAAGTTTGTCCGGTATGGACGCTGATCTGGGCAGGTGCTGGCCGCTGGGAATCGGCCTGTTGTGTGCTCAAAACCAGCGAAATCGTTATAGCCGACATTTCCTTACCGAACGTTTAACCGTTTCTGAGATAAATAAATAAACAAACTGTCCACAAACTGTAATAGCCTCATTCCGCGCGCTTCCATTAAAAATCAAATTGAGGTTTCAGCATGTTTTCCCATATAGACCAAAAATTTTTTATTTTTTTTGTACGAAGCATTGATAGCTCAGTTGGTAACACCTTCGCCTAACGTTTAGGGCGACCCAAGTTCGAATCCGTCGCGTGACATATTTTTTTTAATGTTTTTTTTTCCACTACAATATGGATATTTTTCTTTTTAATTTAGGCTGTTTACCTTTATTATTATTATTATTATTATTATTATTATTATTATTATTATTATTACTATTATTATTATTATTATTATTATTATTATTATTATTATTATTATTATTTATAATATTATATCTTATATCAAATTTTCTTTTAAAACCTTGGTGTTTATGATTTCAAGTCAAGTCAAGTCAAGTCAATATATTCTTTATTCCATCAAAGAGGAAAATTTGTTTTGCCACCAGGATACGCACTGTATAAAAACACATATGCCCACCACATACTCATCGTCGTCCTATCATAACTTACAACCACAAAACCATATCACATGTGTACTAATACACTAATACAGTTTAGCACAAATTAAAATAACACTATTCAATTTCTACAGCTATCATAACTAAGAGACAAAGTTAATAAATTGTATTAATACTACATATATATATATATATATATACACACATACACACATATACACGCACACACACACACACACACACCCATATATAAACATACCCACCCACATACACCTATACATACATATACATACACATATATACACACATACACGCACACCCACCCAAATACACACACATACACACACACGTACAAATATGCATATACATATAATTATGCAAGTTAGCAGCACATTACATTGACAATTTAATTAGCGTAGAAAACATAATATTGTAATTGCTTGACTGTATAGTTGACTCTAGCTAGAGCGTGCAGTGGGGCAGTGTTAACATCCGATGCGCCAGCCGGAGCCAGAGGCAGCATTCAGTCTACCCACCGCCATGGGAACAAAGCTGCGAGAGTACTTTGCCTTCTTGCATTTGATGGAGCGATACCGCCTGCCCGAGGGGAGCAGTTCAAACTCCGCGTGCAATGGGTGGGAGCTATCAGCAGAGACCGCATGCGCCTTGCGGAGCAGGGCTTTGTCTGTTATCTCAGAGATGAGGGGGACGGGGAGGCCAATGATCTTTGAGGCCGTGTTTGAAATTTTCATCAACTTGTTTCTTTCAGTGACAGAGAGGGAGGGGTGGTATATACTACTGCAGTATGTGAGAAGGGGCTCTATGATGGAGCGATAGAGGTTGAGGAGCAGCTGGGGGTCCAGTTCGAGAGACCGCAGTCGGCGCAGCACATACAGCCTCTGCTGACACTTCCTCTGGACAGAAGTGACTTGCTCCTTGAAGTTGAGTGCAGAGTCGAGGATGAGGCCGAGGTAGCGGAAGGACTCCACTATCTCCACCTGCTCCTGCCCGATAATGATAGGCTGTACAGGAGGAGCGTCCCTTCTCGGGTCCACAACTAACTCTTTGGTCTTGATGACGTTGAGCTGCAGGTGGTGCTCTGAGCACCAGGCGGCGAACTTGTTGACAGTGGCCTGATATGTCGTCTCCGACTCAGCATCGGACATCAGGCCGAGGATGGCAGAGTCGTCAGCGAACTTGGAGCAAGAGCATTTATCACCCTCGCACTTGCAGCTGTTTGTGTAGGTAATGTACAAAAACGGGCTGAGCACACACCCCTGGGGGGCGCCCGTGTTTGTCGTCAACTCAGGCGAGAGCGTGACCCCAGTCTCCCCGCCACCCGCCACCCGCACCCGCTGCCGTCTGTCAGTGAGGAAGTCAAGCACCCACCGAACGATGACTGTGGGGACTTCCAGCTGCTGAAGCTTCTCCACCAGTACGTGTCTCTGCATGGTGTTGAAGGCCGAACTGAAGTCAGCAAACAGTAACCTAGCGTAATGGCCGGGAGTCTCCAGGTGCTTCAGCAGCCGGTGAAGGATGGTCGCCACTGCATCTTCCACCCCCCGACCTGCACGGTAGGCAAATTGCAGGGGGTCCAGGTGTGGCTCAATGAAAGGCTGCAGGTTCCTCAGCATTATGCGCTCGAGGCACTTCATGGGTAGAGGGGTGAGGGCAACAGGGCGGTAATGGTTAGGTTCAGTGGGTCTGGGCTTTTTGGGGACGGGGATGATGACTGAGGATTTCCATAGAGTGGGTACAATGCCAGAGTCAACGGAGGCTTGGAAGAGGGGCTGAAAGGCAGGTGCAAGGGAATCAGCGCAGCTCTTGAGTAGCCGAGCTGAGATGCCGTCAGGACCGGCCGCCTTGGTTGCCTTCGTCTTCCTGAACTGGGTTCTCACATCGTCGACGCTGATGGTGACTGACCCTTCCACGACTGGAGCTGCTGACATCAGGTGAAAGCACTCTGCAGAGAAGTCAGCATTGTCAAATCGATTGTAGAAGTTGTTCAGGTCAGTTGCGAAAGTCAAAGGGTCAGTGGATGCTGGAAGCTGGTCAGAACGAGAGGAGTCACCGTCGTCCATCAACGTCCGCAGGTGTTGGAAAGCAGCTCTAGCGTTCATTTTACTGAACTCGTCCTCCACCCTTTGCTTGAACCGTAGCTTTGCCTGGCGGATCGCAGATCTGGCCTCCCGGGTCAGCTGAGCCACCAAGAGCATGTTTTTCTCTGCAAAGGCCTTCCTCTTTTTTTTCAGCAGGTGGTAGATGTGTGACGTGAACCACGGCTTGGTGTTTGGGAAAATTTTCTTCTTCTTGGGAGGGATGACACAGTCCTGACAGAATTTGACGTAGTCTGTGATGACATCGAGGTTGTAGTTGATGTCAGCTGATGGATCGTACAGACAGGACCATTCTGTACAGTCAAAGCATCCGCGAAGTGCTTCCAGTGAGTTCTCTGACCAAGGCCTGGACATGACGTAGCGAGGTTTGACCCTCTTCAACCGCTGCCTGTACTTGGGAATGAGGTGGACACTGCTGTGATCGGAGCGGCCCACAGGAGGCAGGGACTGGCATGAGAAGGCATGGGGAATTGAACCGTAGCATAGGTCAAGTGTTTTAGCACCACGGGTGTGACACGTCACATACTGCTGCAGGCTTGGTAGGTCTCCATCAAGGGTGCAGGCATTGAAGTCGCCCATTACTAGCACTGGGGCGTCAGGGTACTGTGACTGAAGAGCCGAAACTGACGCGGCGATTACTCGAGCAGCTTCTCTGGTTTTATCCGAAGGGGTGAAGAAGGGGACGTAGGTTACGCACACTATCAGCTTGGTAAATTCACGAGGGAGGAAGTGAGGTCGTAGCGAGACACACAGCAGTTCCAACAGAGTGGTACAAGTTCTTTCATGGACCGTATATTCTGTACACCACCTGCTATTTATGTACAGGCACACACCACCACCACCGTCCTTGCCAGACTCAGTACGTGTTCTGTCACTTCTCAGGATGGAGAAACCATCGATGGAAACTTCGGCATCGGTAACATCGTCGTTGAGCCATGTTTCTATTTGTATTATTCTATATTCAATATTATTATTATTATTATTATTATTATTATTATTATTATTATTATTATTATTATTATTATTATTATTACCAAGGATCGGGATGGGGTGGTACGTTATTATTATTATTATTATTATTATTATTATTTTTTTTTTTATTATTATTATTATTTATAAACTAATAATAATAATTATTATTATTATAATTATAATATCTTATATCAAATTTTATTTTAAAACCTTGGCGTTTTATATGATTTCTATTTGTATTATTCAATATTATTATTATTATTATTATTATTATTATTATTATTATTATTATTATTATTATTATTATTATCAAGGATCGGGATGAGGTGGTACGTGTAGGTAAAAGGGGGCTACGGGTAGGTTTAAAGGGGCATGGGTAGGCATAACGGGGATACGGGTATATATAAGGGGGTATGGTGATGGTCGATTCCTTTCATCCATACCTGCGAAACGATCAACGGGGAAGTATCAAGGAGGGTACAGGTAGGTTACAAGGGGGGTACGAAAGGTATCAAGGGGTTATAGGGAGGTATCAAGTGGGTTCGGGGAGGTATCAAGGGGGTATGATGAGGCATCATGGGGGGGGGGACGGGGAGATATCAGAGGGGGGGTATGGTGAGGTATCAAGGGGGATATGGGGAGGTATCATCGTCCAAATGAAACTCGCAGACAACAGTTGTCTCTCTGTCTACATTTTAAACAGCAACCTGTGTACCCTGGCTTGCCAGGGTACAAAAACCACTAGTAGGGTATAATTATGTTATTGCATACAAGGCATTACACTCACTTTTCCTTCTTCTCCTTGTTGTTCTTCTTCTTCTCCTCATTTTTAGTTCTGATGCCGGGGCGCATTACACTCACCGCAGCGAGCCCAGCAGTTATAGAAAGAAAGTTATGCAGAGTATGTGAGCCTACTGAAGCACACGCTACGCTCACTTCTTCTTCTTCTTCTTCTTCTTCTTCTTCTTCTTCTTCTTCTTCTTCTTCTTCTTCTTCTTCTTCTTCTTCTTCTTCTTCTTCTTCTTCTCATTTTTAGTCCTGATGCCGGGGCGCATTACACTCACCGCAGCGAGCCCAGCAGTTACAGAAAGGAAATTATGCAGAGTATGCATGTGAGCCTACTGAAGCACACGCTACGCCCAAAACACTCTGAATTGGTGTATACCTCAGCAGACCGAGATGCTTTCTATGATGGTAACTTCCGTCCTTTGACCTCTGGAAATTAGAATAGTTTCACAAATTTCCAAGAACTTTGGCAGGTCAAAAACAAAAAACGTAGACTTGGCACTTTGATGACTTTTGGATGTTTGCTTGAAGGTCTGTTAAGGCGATTGGGTTTACTTCTTTCGGGAGAAATGTAGCCTACTAGATTGTTCAGGCGGAATTGAAATATGCGGTAACCAGAGAGGGGAGGGGGGAGAAAGAAAGAGAGAGACAGGGAGAGAGAGAGAGATTGTCACGCCCACTGCCTCAATACTGGGTACACAGTGGGTGCTACCACACGAAAAAACATCCACCCCAAACTAACACACTAAACACCAGACGGATCGATTACGACAATATTTATTGACACCTCAAGAAAAGAATAAAAAACCTAACTTACTCACACCCACAATCACGCTTTATTGTTGGTGGCTTCGTAGCGCAGTGGATTAGTCGCCGGTTTCCTATGCCGAAGGTCGCGGGTTCGATTCCCGCAAGCGTCGAACTTCTGTGACCTAGATACAAGACTATTAAGGTCACCGAGAGTTTTCTCCGGGTACTCCGGTTTCGTCCACTCCCTTCAATAATGGTATTGGATTCAGTCAATCTAAACTTTCACAAATAAAAATTGGATTTCCTTTCTGTCTTCTAATAGCGACTTGCCTTTACACCACATGTTTGAGTGACGTGTTTGTTGTGTATGTAACATGTGAGCGTGTATGTTGGTTACAGATCGCCGCAACCAGTTCCATTAATATTATTATTATTATTATTATTATTATTATTATTATTATTATTATTATTATTATTGTTATTATTATTATTATTATTATTATTATTATTATTATTATTGTTATTATTATTATTATTATTATTATTATTATTATTATTATTATTATTATTATTATTATTATTATTATTATTATTATTATTATTATTATTATTATTATTATTATTATTATTATTATTATTATTATTGTTATTATTATTATTATTATTATTATTATTATTATTATTATATCAAAATAATTAACTAGCGAAAACAAATCCTATCCTATCCTATCCTGTCCCGTAACCCTGAGGTCGTAGGGGCACCACAGATGATCGTTTAACCAGCATACTCCATCTTTCTCTGTCCTCAGCAGCCCTGATGGCTTCGCTCAGTGTCAAACCAGTCCATTCTCGAATGTTGTCCTCCCACCTCTTTTTCGGTCTCCCTCTTCTTCTACCTCCTTCCCTTCCACTGTGCCTTGCAGAATAGTCTTTGCAAGGCCTGATGATCTGGTGACGTGGCCATACCATCGGAGTTTCCGTTTCTTCACCACTGTGAGCAGGTCATCGTGTTGTCCAATGGCTTGTGTGATGGTCTGTCGGACTTTATCGTTGGTGATGTGTTGGGTATAGGAAATGCCCAGAAGTCTTCTGTAGCACCTCATCTCCATGCTTTATATTCTTCGTTGTAGATCTGCTGTGAGGGTCCATGCTTCGCAAGCATATAGGAAGATGGAGATGACAAGGGCGCGCAGCAGTCTTACTTTGGAATGTAGACTGATGGTCCTGTCTTTCCAAATGGGCTTCAACCTTGTCAGGGCAGCAGTTTTTTTGTGCGATCCTGGAGAGAACTTCCTGTCGGGACCCATTGTCTGATACAATGGCTCCTAAATATTTGAAGCTATGCACTGTGCTGAGGGATTTGCCTTGGACTTTGATGTCTGTGTTGATGCCATTGGTGTTGTTGGTCATCATTTTGGTCTTCTCTGCACTTATTTCCATTCCATAAGCTCTGAAGGTGGTGTCAAGCCTCTGTACCAGCTGTTCAAGTTCTTGTTCCTCTCCAGCCAATCCATCAATGTCATCCGCAAAACGAAGATTGGAGATTGCTCTACCTCCTATGCTGACTGTGCCTTCATGATCTGCAAGAGCATCTGACATGATGCTCTCTAGGAAGATGTTGAAGAGTGTTGGAGAGAGTAGGCATCCTTGACGCACACCGATTGTTGTTCTGAACCAGTTCCCGATGGCGCTGTTGTGGAGGACTGCACTGGTAGCCTTGTAATACAGGCTTTTGATGACTTCAGTGATTTTAGGGCTGATGTTGTACACTTTCATTGCTGCCCATAGAGCTGCATGCCAGACTCGGTCAAACGCCTCCTTGAAGTCTATGAACACATGATATAGATGTTGTTGGTGCTGTAGGTATTTCTCACAGGTTATTCTGAGGTTGAAAATCTGTTCAGTGGTACTTCGCCCTGCTCTGAATCCTGCTTGTTCTTCAGCTATGATTTGTTCAGCTTGGGGTTTCAGCCTGTTGAGTATTATTTTCAGGAGGACCTTGCTGGGATGGCTGATGAGGCTGATGGTGCTGTGATTTTAGGGCTGATGTTGTACACTTTCATTGTTGCCCATAGAGCTGCATGCCAGACTCGGTCAAACGCCTTCTTGAAGTCTATGAACACATGATATAGATGTTGTTGGTGCTGTAGGTATTTCTCACAGGTTATTCTGAGGTTGAAAATCTGTTCAGTGGTACTTCGCCCTACTCTGAATCCTGCTTGTTCTTCAGCTATGATTTGTTCAGCTTGGGGTTTCAACCTGTTGAGTATTATTTTCAGGAGGACCTTGCTGGGATGGCTGATGAGGCTGATGGTGCGGTAATTTTCACACTCCTGAAGGTTACCTTTTTTGGGAAGAGTGATGACAAGCGACTGGGTCCATGGTATAGGCCACTCCCCACTCTGCCAGATCTTGTTAAAGATAATGGTGAGGGCATCAATCGTCGCTTCTCCTCCTGCTTGTAGCAGTTCCGCGGGTATGTTGTCCACTACCGCTGACTTCCCTTCCTTTAGCGATTGCACTGCTGCCTCAACTTCTTCCCGGAGAATTTGGAGGATTTCTTCTTCTTCTCTGTTCTCGGGACATGCTAGAACTGATGGGTCTCCATTTGGTGTATGGTTGTAAAGGTCAGAGCAGTACTGTGTCCATCTGACCAAGACTTCTTGTTCTTCTGTAAGGCATATGCCAGACTTGCTTTGGATCGTGGAGACTTTGGGCTGTTTGACACTTGTCAGCCGCTTCACTGTCTGGTAGGCCTTCTTGCTGTTGTTCTTGTTCAGACTGTTCTCTATTTCCTGGCATTGATCTTCTATCCAGTTCTCCTTTGCTGTGCGCATGCCTTTTCGGATGTCATTGTTGATTTTTCGGTAGACATCAGCTCCCTGTGAGGTGTTCTTTTTCTTTTTTATCTCTCTTCGTTTATCACACAGATCCAAAAGTTCAGGTGTGATCCACGGCTTCTTCTTTGGTCGGTGCTTGCCAAGGATCTCAGTGGCGGCATCTGTCACAGCTGAGTTGAATTTGGTGGTCATGGTGTTGACATCTACTTCACCAGCCCCCAAAATGAGCAGTGGTGCAAACTTCCCTCCAATTTTGGCCTGAAATAGTTCTGCCACCTCCGGGTCTTGCAGTTTGTCCAGGTCGAACTTCAGTCTAGTGCACGTTGCTGTATTTACTCTCTTCAAGTGGAGCCGGAAAGACATCATCACGAGATCGTGGTCACTTCCGATGTGTGCTCCTGGAAAAGTGCGTGTCCTGCCAATGTTGATGCTTGATGTGAAGCGTTTCTTGACCATGATGTAGTCTATTTGGTTGTGATGCTCCCCGCCGGGACTGTGCCATGTCCATCGTCTGGAGTTTTTGTGGAGACCAAGCGTGTGTGCCAGTACCAGATTGTTGTATCTGGAAAACTCCAAGAGTCTCAGACGCCTGTCATTTGTCTCGTTGTTCCAGTGGGGTCCACATGTGTCTCCCCAGTTGTGGTGCACATCTTGGCCAACCTTGGCATTCCAGTCGCCTTGCACTATGACTATGTCCTTCTTCGGCACTTGGTCAAGGACCGCCTGTAGATTTTCATAAAAATCCTCCACTTCGCTGTCGTCATAGTCTGATGTGGGGGCATTGGCCTGGTTGATGGTGATGTTGAAAGGGGCTGCTCTCAGGCGGATGGTAATGAGTCTACTGGAGACTGGGCGGCAACCCATGACAGTGGATAGAATGTTATTGTGGACCAAGAATCCAACGCCGTGTTCATGCCTGTCACCTCTACCGCTGAAATAGAGCTTGTGGCCTTTGTCGGTCGTTGTTTCACCTAGGCCTTTCCAGCGCAGTACGCTGATGCCTAGAACGTTCCATCGATAGTGGTCCAACTCGTGGGCCAGTTCTTCTAATTTTCCTTCTGCAGTTAGGGTCCTGACATTCCAGGTTCCTATGACGATGTTGTTTCTCGTTCGGATCTTGCTAAATTGTCCATCAGTAGCATACTTAACACCTCCGTCCTGGTGGCCAACGGAAGGCGCGGTCCTTGAGCCGGGTGACGACCGATCCGGTATGGAATTAGGGGATAGTGTCATCATGTAGTGTGTCTTGGGCAAAAAAGACCTGGCGGTGCCCAATCCTCTCCAGGCTGTTGGCCACAGCCGAAATCTACGAATACAGTGTGGCTCGCCTTGGCCCTGAGCACGTGGTCGTTGAACCTGTAGTAACGTGAGGTTCCTCCGCCCTGGCCGGTGACTTCTGTGTAGAAGACTTTCGCCCAGTGATGCCGTGCTAACATCACCCCTGTTAGTCGCCTCTTACGACACGCCGGAAAACGTTGGGTCTATTCTATTTAATGCCCGAACCCACAGGGTTATAAGGAATTACATTACATTACATGATTATTGCGTTAGGTCCAGCGGACTCTTCCGAGCCAAATCAGAACCAGACAACCCCTGATCCGCATAAAAGATCTGCTGAAACAACCCTAGTGGTAAAACTTAAGACGCTCCACCAGCCAGTCACTTTACAATAAAGACATCCTACGTAGGGGACGCTGAGGCTATACTCTGATTTATCGAACCCCCGTTTACAAAAACAAGATAGAATACAAACATCATTTATAAATTGTCAACAAAATACATACATATAAAATGCCTACATTGGTAAATAATAACATCATAGGAAGCCCTAGTGACCACCTGGCAGAAAGCGTCCAATATTCCCAAGCTGTTCCAACAGACCTCACACACAAATAAGGAGTCTTGTCCCGGAAGAGTTTTCAAGAAAAAAAGGTAGGTGACTGATCTAGCAAATGAGAAAGACAGCGACAGTGGGAATTTAAAGCACTAAATTTCCAGACAGTGGGGATACTATTTATACTGAAACCCCCGGCACCCCAACGGGGAATTTTTAAGGAATGAAAAGTATTTTAATTTACAGCCTAGAGAATTTTACACACGTTAAGCTATACGTTTACTAAATATTAATTATCATTCCAACATACAAAGTTATGATTGACAACATTGTTTTGATAACAAAGCAAATAATTTATTTTATCTTTGTGTGATGGTCTGAGTGATTTAATGTTATTGTATATGTATGAGTGGAAATAGCGAAACAGAAGGGCAAAGAGAGATAACTGTGTGGTCTTTGTCCTTGTGTGTAAGCACGTGTGTGGGTGTTACGTTGAAACGCGAAGGATAGTATGTCTGAAACGCGCACGATAGATCTAATCGTTTCGCTTTGCAAAGTATTCAATAATAGAGTGTATTTACCTTTGATTTATTTTTTATTTATTTAATCGTTCTTATATAGCGCTTTTCCAGTTCAAGAGCTGCTCAAGGCGCTGGCCGATACAGGATCTAATTCAAGCCGCCCGAGACGCCCACCCGCAGCCTTTGGGCGCATGGTCTGACACCCGGACAACTGAGCACAATCCTGGGCAGCCAGGGATGGGGGAGAAGGACCTAGGTGCATGCTGGGTGTGTTCTTGTCACAGGCACTCACCCGTCTAGGACATGAGCGTCAGGATCTTTGAAGTCCGTTATGATGGAATGTATGCGACACAGACTAGACCTCGGTTTATACTCTCATCCGAAGGAGTAGGAAAACAGGAGTAAAGTGTCTTTCCCAGGGACACAACACAATGGCCCGGCCAGGGCTCGAACCCGGGACCTTCAGATCCGCAAGCCGAAGCACTACCATTAGACCACAGTGCCTCACCTGATTTGAGTTTGCGTTGTTGTTAGAAGAAGCTTTGTATAACGTTGGTAATTTTTGTTGGTCGATATTATTGGAGAATTCTCTAGATCTGCTTGTTTACTATCGATCGAAGTTTCTTGATGGGTGTAGATATTTGAGAACATTCTTGGACGGAAAATAATGTGGTATGACGTAAGTCAGTGATGACGAAGTTTCATTTGATTGGTTGTAGTGCGTCATTCTGCCGTGTTCTAAGTTGTTCTGGAGTATGAAGAGACTATATAAGTGCCGCACTGTTTCAAAAGAGGGGTTGATAGTGTGTTGAAAGTAAAAAGTTGAGAGTTGAAAAAGCGATTGTATGCAGTGTTGATGTATGCTGAATAAAGTTGGAAAACTACATACGAAGACTTTGCCTTGTTGCTGAGTGAGCAGGCTGCGTGGATAAACGAATCTGAGTTACACCTTATCAGGACTTCAGCATTGGGGCTGAATAAACTACTGATAGAAAAACACCAACATCGAACGAGTGTAACAGTGGGGGTGGATGAAAATTTAGAGTAAACAGAGATAGAACATGCATCCTTAGACTGCATGTCAGACAGCCACATGCACACACTCATTTCATTAAATTATTTATAGTTACGTACATACATATTTAATTTAACGCAAAATCCGCGCGTTACAAGGACAACATTCGAGAATGGACTGGCTCGACACTGAGCGAAGCCGTGAAGGTTGCTGAGGACACTCACCCCTTGGGGTCATGAGCAATCTTGCCACTGTAGATTGTTCTAACATATAAAGGGAAAAGTGAAAGCCCCAGTTGAAAACCTGTCTTGCCTTTGTAGGCATGACTGATTCACTGCGGCAACAGTTCCCCCCGTTGGAGTGCCGGGGGTTTCAGTATAAATAGTATCCCCACTTTCTGGAAATTTAGTGCTTTAAATTCCCACTGTCGCTGTCTTCCTCATTTGCTCTTTCCCTTTCCTGATCTGTCCTATCACTCTGCTATACTATCTTCTTCTACGCTAGATCAATGACCTACCTTTTTTCTTGAAAACTCTTCCTGGACAAGACTCCTTGTTTGTGTATGAGGTCTGTTGGATCAGCTTGGGAGTGTTGGACGCTTTCTGCCGGGTGGTCACTAGGGCTTCCTATGATGTTATTATTTAGCACTATAGGCATTTTATATGTATGTGTTTTGTTGCTGATTTATAATGATGTTTGTATTCTATTTTGTTTTTGTAACCGGGGGTTCGAGTAGTTGGGGTAAAGCCTCAGCCGTCCCCTGCGTGGGATGTCTTTATTGTAAAGTGACTGGCCGGTGGAGGGCATTAAATTTTCCCACTAGGGTTGTTTCGACGGATCTTTTATGCGGATTGGGAGTTGTCCGGTCCTGATTTGGCTCGGAAGAGTCCGCTGGACCTAAAGCAACAATCAATCAATCAATCAATCAATCAATCAAGCTGAGGACAGAGAAAGATGGAGTACGCAGGTTAAACGATCATCTGTGGTGAACCAACGACCTTCGAGTTACGGGATAGGATAGGTGCCCAGCGTTACTGTGATTAGTGAAAATCCGTTACATAGCACTGGACTGAACTGACGTATTATTATTTGATGAAGAAAATATGAGAAAATGTGAATGACCCCGATTGTTTGTTGCAGGCTGCCAGGAAGGGTTTTACAGCAATTCCTGCACAGTGAATTGTGGAGGCGGGTGCACTGGCGGTAAGTGTGACCAGCAGACGGGCGCCTGTGCGCCGTGTGGTTCAGGCTGGTGGGGTGACAAGTGTGAGCACAAGTGTAGCAAAGGCTGTCTCAACCAGGTGTGTAAGGCTACTGACGGTACGTGTTCCCCGTGTAAAGCAGGCAGGTATGGCCAGCAGTGCCAGAATGCCTGCAGTGACAAGTGTTCCAACACAGGCTGCGAGCAGCAGTGGGGAAGATGCCACGCTTGCAAAGATGGATTTTATGGAGACCAGTGCCAGGAGACCTGTAGTCATGGGTGTGTTGGTGGAACGTGTGAGCGGACAATGGGCAGCTGCACCTGTCAGCCCAACTGGACTGGATACAATTGTTTAGGTAAGATCTGTTACATTCATAGATTTTTACTGAAGGTAAGATTCTGTTGGACTGCGCATCATTCACACTTATTATTCCTAAGTCATTGCACTCTTTTTAACAAGAGGCTTATATGATGATTCTTTAATTTTACGTCTGTTCACTACGAAGTGTTATTAGACAACTAAAAACTTATACAAATGAATAAAATACAAAAATTAAATAAAAATTATAACAATTCGTACAAATCTCTTTCCATAATAATGCTAACAGTGTCAACTATAATATGACTATGCAAACTGTTTCAAGATCATCTTTTGATTTAATAATTCCTTTATCTTTGCTGTCAAAACTGTACAATCGAAAAAAGTATGTGATGTACTGAAATATTTTCTGAGCAAATGCAGTTGACGTTTTTTAATTACTTTGTGTTCCACGAATTTAACCGTAGTTTATAAATTAATCTCGCAAAATTTCTTGAGGAATTAAGAATACGTTATTTTTAAATGTATGTGTCTTTCCACTAACGAATAGTACTCAAATTGAGCCCTACATATTTAAACACTACTTGAAGGGAAATGGGAAGAAGAGAAAGAAAGTGGGGAGAAGGGAGGTGTAAAGCAGGACCCACAGTACAGAAATAATATAGTACTCATGTACATTGATAGTCTGGGTTGTATGGCCAATATGGTAATCATGTAAATTGATAGACTAGGTTGTACGGCCAAAGTTTCAGTAGGAAGTCAATTCCCCATAAAGGTGCGAAGTACTGCTGTTTACTTGTAATATCACAGCCTAATACACGATAGGTTTGTTTGATCTGCACATGGTGGTCACCTCTACTCTGGACTTTAGGCCCTTGAAGATAGTGCCCAAGTTGGCTTGCCAGTATATTTCTCTTCTGACCAGCTCTTTCCTCCGACGTCACTACCTCAATAGCATGGATTGTCAAGAACGGCACTTGTTTGTCTCTAGGGTGGTCCATTTCTATGATGTGTCTGGCTACTTTACAGCGTTGTTCTCGCCCACTGTGCACATCCGACTTGTGGATCCTCCACCTCTATTTCCAGCCAACAGTAGACCCAACGTACCACAAGTCAGGGTGGCACTCACACCTGATGAGGTAGATCACAAACCTAGTCTTGCAGTTAATGTTCTGCTTGATTGTCCAATAGCGGCCATCCCAGTGACTTTTGAAGCCTATGAGATCACTAGAATGTAGACACGTGTCACACTGGCCAGAACAAATGAAAAAAGCCTGCAATGTTCACAGGGCCATGTTGTGGGAACCGTCGGGAAACGGTAGATTTAAACATTTGAGCCAGGTTGTTCCGTCTTCTGTCAGCACTGATCAGCATTGCCTCTGGAAAAATGTCTAGATTCTGTGAGCTGGAGTACAAAATTGGCAGACGTTCTTTGATAATAGTGCTTTTGGATGGAGCCCTTGGATCATAAGTAATTACTCAGGTAATTTTCTTATGCTTACGCTTACGTGGCCTGTTTATGATCTCTTCCCTGTCAACACTGGAACTCTGCTTTAGTGCCTCCAGAGCATCTTCAACTCCCCCACCCTGCTATTGTAAAATACTTGGCATACTCTTGTAGCCTGTTCTCTAAGGCCTCATCAGTATTGCACAGCATTCGAAGTCTTGTTCCTACTCTCGTCAAAAGCCCCTTAAAGACTGAAGGTGGGTGGCAACTATGTCTAAGCAGGTAAACGTGATAGTGCTAAGAGTTTACATTAGTCTCTATAGGACCCTCTTTGATTTGGAGTGTCAGATCCAGGTAATCAACTCTTGCTCCCTCTTTCAAAGTCCACTTGATATTTGGAGGGTTCAGATTCTGCATGCGCTCAGCAAATTCTGGTAGGTCATTTCTGTTTGGTAGAACTGTAATACCATTATCACGGAACCTGCTCCAATCTAGTTTTTTAAACATCGATGCCCTGTCCATGCTTTTCAAGGAGGATAGTAGTGGCACTGGGCATTCCTGCAGATTATAGATAGATTAGATTAGATTACATTAGATAGATAGATAGATAGATAGATAGATAGATAGATAGATAGATAGATAGATAGATAGATAGATAGATAGATAGATAGATAGATAGATAGATAGATAGATAGATAGATTACATTACATTACATTACATTAGATAGATAGATAGATAGATAGATAGATAGATAGATAGATAGATAGATAGATAGATAGATAGATAGATAGATAGATAGATAGATAGATAGATAGATAGATAGATAGATAGATAGATAGATAGATAGATAGATAGATAGATAGATAGATAGATAGATAGATAGATTAGATTAGATTAGATTAGATTAGATTAGATTAGATTAGATATATAGATTAGATAGAGATAGACAGACAGACAGACGATCAATCTAAGATTGATAGGTTGATTGATTGATTTATTTAATAATTAATTAATTTTTAATAACATGCCTAACTCATCAGGTCTTGAAAAGACCATCCTGCAAGGCACTGTGCAAGGAGGTAGAAAAAGAGGGAGACCGAAAAAGAGGTGGGAGGACAACATTCGAGAATGGACTGTTTTGACACTGAGCGCAACAATCAGGGTTGCTGAGGACAGGGAAAGATGGAGTACGCTGGTTAAACGATCATCTGTGGTGCCCCTACGACCTCCGAGTTACGGGATAGGATATGATAGGATATGACCTAATTAATTTACATGGAGTGTAGTCTAAGTGATAATAATGGTGTAATTCCAGATTGCATCCAGAACTATTACGGCTTCCAGTGCGACAAGACTTGTGGTCATTGCTGGAGAGAGGAGGGTTGTGACAAGCTCACTGGCGACTGCTCCAAAGGCAGAGATAATCCATGGTGCAAGTCTGGATACAAGCCATACAATTGTTCAGAAAGTAAGGGTTTGTTTACATTGTTTTTAATATAAATACTATAAATATAAATTGGTCTGTTTGCTTGTTTGTTGATTATGATGATGGTGATGATGATGATGATGATGATGATGATGATGATGATGATGATGATGATGATGATGATGATGATGATTAATATTATTATAAGATTACATATTCAATGATTATAGGGTCCAGCGGACTGCAGAGAGCCGATCAGGACCACACAAAACTATTCAAAATCTTACTAGAATGGTAACATTAACAAATGATAAAAAGATGGACATAAAACTAGCATCACTGATGAAATTTAATCAAGTATACAAACAAGATGATACAACGTATATGCTATAAAATAAACCAACATCATGTAAAGTTGTCAACAGGTTTCGACCATTGCAAATTTTAAAAATCTTATTAAAAGGTATCGAATCAAAATATCTTTCTCTGTCATCAACCAAATCAGCACGTTTAAACATAAAATGGCGGACGAAAAAGGATTTATTCTGTTGTTCTTGTTGTTACTGTCGTTTCCATGTTCTGTTTTAGTTTCTGTAGGTGGTTAGGGGACTTCATTTATTATTGTATTTATTATATAGATGTATAAAGGGAGCGTGTAAGCAACCTTAAAAGACATTGGGCTCTCTGATTATGTCACTGCGCCAGTCTAGCAAAGGGATTTGTAATGTCATCAAGCGTCATCCGATACCACAGGCACCACAATATTTGGTTAATTCACAGCAACAACGCTTTGATTTATACTGGTCACACTCGGCTGCGTTTTATCTGTGTGCCTCTATGGGAGGAAAGTAGCCTAATTTGCCGCTATAGCAGACGCCCGTTCACGACGTTAGGATTAAAATGTCGGAAATATTAGAAGCAAACAAAGTATGGATGTGCAAGGAAATTGTAATCTCTTTGCGTGAATTAGATATTTTATAACTTTGTTTTTTTCTCCCAACAATTTTGGTCTAACTTCAGACGCACTTTAAGTTATTTTATGATAATTAATGTTTTGTTATGTTATGTCATGTTATTTAATTAAAGAAGAAAAGTTTAGCGTTTAATAACAAAAGGTGGTAAGTTTATTAAAAAAAAACAAAAAACATTTAAAGCCGTACCGATCGTTTTCTGATGGTGAAAGAAGATTCGTCGTTGGTTAAAATGGCACTCTTAACATTTCAAGCAATGAAGTTTTTCACAAAGTGTCTGTAGTCTAGCTTTTTAAAATCGGATAAGTGAAGTTAGATATGTCTGATATAGTCAGTATAGTCAATAGTGTAGTATATAATTATTTTTGCTGTGTTTTACAAGTGTTTGTTCCCTTGTTTAGTATAAGTATACAATTTAGCCTACCTTCGGTACAGAACAAGGTGCTGTGTTTGACAGGTGTGTATTTAGTATGCAATATCATTATTATTTCAATAAAGCCTACCTTTTGTGCGAAGTGCTGTCTTTGACAAGTTGTGTTGTATTATGCAATATATCTTAACCTCTGTACAAAGTGCTTTGTTTGACAAGTTGTGCGTTTATTATACAATAATTATAACTTAACTTCTGTACGAAGTGTTGTGTATAACAACTGTGTTTATTATACAATATATCTTAACTTCTGTACAGAATGATGTGTTTGACAAATGTATGTTTATTATACAATATATTTTAACTTCTGTACAGAGTGCTGTATTTGACAAGTTGTGTGTTTTGTAAACAATATATCTTAATTTTTGTACGAAGTGCTGTGTCAATTGACTTCTGTACGATGTGCTGTATTTGACAAGTTGTGTTTTGTGCGATGACCAAGGGTGCGATGCTGATAGGTACGGTCCTGACTGCAAAGAATGGTGCAGCAGCTACTGTGCTCCGAACACGTGTAACGCTGTCAACGGCTCTTGCCTCTGCCAATCTGGCTACAAAGGTCCAGCCTGCACCACGCGTAAGTTCTTCATTGTCTTGATTTGCTAAGGGGTTGGTTGTTTTTTTATGATGATGATGATGATGATGATGATGATGATGATGATGATGATGATGATGGGTGAGAGGAGGAGAAGGAGAAGGGAGAGAAAGGTAACGATGATGTCATTGAAGTTGGTTATGTGGATGACGATGATGTGGATAATGATGATAATAATAATAATAATAATAATACAGGATGCTATGTACGCGCCTTTCCCCAAGGCTCAAAGCGCGGCGATCTATACCAACATACACGCTCACCTGTCTCATTTACCCTCACACACACCAAATACACACACATACATCACTCAAACAGGTGGTGTAAAGGCAGGGAAATCGCTATTAGAAGACAGAAGAAAATCGAATTTTTATTTTTGAAATTTTTATATTGACTGCATCCTGTACCATTATTGAAGGGAGGGAGGAAACCGGAGTGCCCGGAGAAAACCCTCGGTGACCTCAATAGTCTCGTACCTAAGTCACATACGTTCGCCCCTTGCGGGAATCGAACCCGCGACCTTCGGCATAGGAAACCGGCGACTTATCCACTGCGCCACGAGGCCACCGTGTGATAAAGAAGGCGGAAGAAGAAGAGCTCACTGGTGGTTATGACCATTACGAAGATGATGATGTGAAAGAAGAAGTGATGATGATGAGGATGATGATGATGATGATGATGATGATGATGATGATGATGATGATGATGATGATGATGATGATGATGATGATTTCAGAGTGTTCTAAAGGAGAATACGGAGTGAACTGCATGTATCAGTGCGGAGAAGGCTGTAGCAACAAAGAGTGCCAAGCGAAGAGTGGGACTTGCACCTGTGTAGCTGGCTTTCAGCCCCCCTTCTGCAACGTCTGTGAGTATCCGACCAGAGATTTCACTTTGGTTTTTGACCCACCGAAAGTTTCACTGCTATTCCCAAGCTAGGCTAATGTTCTGGGGTAAATAATCGTTAGATTATTAATCAATAAATACATTCATTTATACTCCCAAAACTCTTAATGATAACGATGGACAAACTTCAGACGACAACAGGTTTGACAGATTTGTCTCCCTTATGACTAAGAAATAATTTCGTATGATGTTATAAGATTGAAATAGGTGCTGCGTGTCCACTGTAACCTATAGTGTCGTCACTTCAGCATAGGTTGTCACTTCGGCACAGGTTGTCGCTTCAGCACAGGTTGTCACTACATTATTGGTTGTCACTACATTATTGGTTGTCACTACGTTATTGGTTGTCATGACGTGATTGGCTGTCATCACTCTTGCAGCGTGCGCTGATGGCAGCTACGGCCAAGATTGTCAGAATATGTGTGGTGGTGGATGTGACGGAGGTCGCTGTGACACAGTCACCGGCCAATGCACCTGCAAGGCGGGATGGAAGCCAGACAGCGGCATGTGTGATGAAAGTGAGTTCCACTATGTGGGAGCATGTTGGCGAATAATTATATGACACAAAATAGTTTCGATGGAATTTAAATTCTACACTGTCAAGTCAAGCAACGACTTTATTGGAAATAACCACCACACTATTAGTCTTTGTTAATAGAGATTTCCACAGATTGGGAGCATGGAATGGAATGTGCTGTTTTATGTTATCTTTGTTATATAGCGCATTTCATGCTCAAGGGCTGCTCAAGGCGCTGGCCAATTAGGAATATAACTGAAGCCGCCCGAATCACTGAATCATTTGACCAAGTATGGAGCTAATTTTCCCTAACGCTGTGAAAGCTATCGAGACGTAAACCACTCCTTCAGCTGGGAGCGTATTTATAAGAGTTGTGTATGATAACAGTAAAATGTAGTTATCCTGCGGCGGCTGATGCTTAAACTAGAATATATAATAATACTAAGACTATAATACTAGGATCTGTAAAATCCGTGCGATGGAATGCATGCATGCACAGATTAGACCTCGGTTTATCCCTCATAGGAAAGAAGGGGATGATGATGATGATGATGATGATGATGATGATGATGATGATGATGATGATGATGATGATGATGATGATGATGATGATTGTTGTGATAGTTATGCATGATGACGATGGTAATGGTAATGCATGATGATGGTGATGATGATCGATGATGATAATTTCTGTCTTTACAGAATGTGACCCAGGTTTCTATGGCACCAACTGCAGCTGGCTGTGTGGAAACTGCGCGAATGGCATCTGTGATTTCGAGACTGGATACTGTGCTTCACCTTGTCAGGAAGGATTCCAACCTCCCCTATGTAGTGGTAAGTACATGTATTGCCAGCCTGCAGGCAGGCAGCCAGGCAAGCATCCACATGTTACGCATGTTTTTTGATGATGATGATTGTCAACGCACGGGAGGATCCTTATGCGGCCCTTACCCCAAAATACGCAATGATTTCAGGGGGATGCCGCACCACCTGCCGCGGTTGCCTCCGTGTTCTTAATAAATAGGCGATGTGTGCAATTGAGGACAGAGTCACAGCATCAAAGATGAGAACACGCGCGCACTTGCACCATTAACGCGTACACCCAGAGGATGATGGTGATACAAATCAACTTCTTCACTCAATGATGATGTTTATGAATGATGAGAACGATGATATAGTCAAATATGATTGAATTGTATTCGGACTGACAATCCAGGGTTGTCCCATATGCTGTTCATGATGCAATAAAACAAAAGGCTACTTATCTTTAGTAGCGAAACTGGAGTACAGATACGCATGTTCTCGTTTCCAATGATGTTGAGGTTATATGGTCACTGTCTATTTTACTGCTCTTTTGTCGTTGGTTTTGCCGTGATGTTCTGGACACCTTGATGTTGTTGTCCCCCGACGACTTTCACACAACTCCCGGCCTGCATTTGTTGATTTTCACACAACTCCCGGCCTACATTTGTTGCGCCTGAAACGATCAGGTGGTGACCTAATGTCCCAGATGTGAATTTTCCATAACGAACCACAAGTATAGTGTAATGTTCTTCGTTCGTCGAAGCATTAAAAAGTATACAATGTTGTATAATTATAACACACGATAGTTGATAATGAATGATAGATGAGATGACTGATGATCCTTCTTCCATGCTTCCACTTTCATCCCTTACATACAATGACATAAACAAACTCTTCTGCCAAGTGCTCTCCAAACCGGATCCTCTGCAAGAGATCTAAATCTGAACATAAACATATATCTATCAACGCTGTGCGATGAAGTCTAAAAGATCCAAGAATCGATCTAGAATGCGCTGAGGCTAAAAATATAGAAACAGTGATGGAAAAGTTACACTTATTTCACACGAAAATAAACTAACTAACATGAAATAAAATACATTGTTATTATTGTTTATGTTTACCTATATAGCTATCTATCTGGCATCTGTTAGCCTAGCTGAACACGTACCCACGATGGCGCATGAAGAATTGAACCCAACGGTTCGTGAAAGCAAATGGCCTCCCCCACGGTAACGGCCAGTTGACGACCTTGGTCACTGGACCTCTGAGTCAGTGAAAGCTGATGGTCACTCTCCCCCCCCCCCCCTCCCTCCCGTACGTTCCGGCTGACTCACAGACCTGGCAGAAAGCGTCCAATATTCCCAAGCTGATCCAACAGACCTCATACACAAACAAGGAGTCTTGTCCCAGAAGAGTTTTCAAGAAAAAAGGTAGGAGACTGGTCTAGCGAAGAAGACGATAGTATAGCAGATTGATAGAACAGAGCAGGAATGAGAAAGAGCAAATGAGAAAGACAGCGACAGTGGGAATTTAAAGCACTAAATTTCCAGACAGTGGGGATACTATTTATACTGAAACCCCCGGCACCCCAACGGGGGATGTTGAATGTCTGAGGTAGCGATGTCTCCCTGAGTCACAAGCTCTTCTCTCAGTGAAGTCTTTTTGTTTACGTCTATTATGACGCAATCGGTCTATGACGTATGATACGCCGACGTCAAAATACAGACTTAGGAATTCTATCAAGACTGAAGACTTTAAAAGTACCCAAAACATTGTTATTAATATTATGAACAACAAGAAAAACAAACCAAACGATGCGATGCACCGTTGCTGATAGAGGAGACGCATATTTTCGCAACAATGATGATGATGATGATGATGAATACTTTTTTCTGTGGATGTTTTGATGATGATGATGATGATGATGATGATGATGATGATGATGATGATGATGAGGGGGAGGAGGAGGAGGGAGAGAAAGGTAACGATGATGACATTGAAGTTGATTTTGTGGATGACCAAGATGTGGATAATGATGATAAGAAGGCGGAAGAAGAAGAGCACACTCATGGTTATGACCATTTCGAAGATAATGATGATGTGAAAGAAGGAGAAGTGATGATGATAATGTCTCCTTACAACCTTGGCCGTAACTGCCGTCAGCACACGTTTGCAAGAGTAGTACTAATGACAGCCAATGATGTCATGACAGCCAATGATGTCATGACAACCAATAATGTAGTGATAACCAATAATGTAGTGACAACCTGTGCTGAAGCAATTAAGAATAATTAAAAATACATCTATATATTAATCGACAAGCCGTTTTAGATCACGAGGGGCCGTTTTAGCCAACCAGCGGCTTTGTTGTGAAGCTCGATTTGAACTTCACTTTGCTCGAATTTGTGCAGATTACAGCTGAACTGTCCGTATAATTGCTTCCACGCGAGTTTTGCCATTCGCCGCTCTATCACGCGTTGCCGATACAATGAAACTTAACATTATTTTCGATCGCAAAACGGCTTTAGTTTGCATTTTACTGCCTCGAAAAACGCTGCAAAACACATGTGTGAGACGGTATTTTTAGAATAGACCAACCAATCATTTTTGTCCTTCGCCCTGCCATCATTTCCGGATACCATTTCTACCTAGGATTTCGTATTTTATTCCAAATCGCTTTTAATCGATCGGCGTTCGTTATATTGTTGTTTAATGCAGTTTAAAGTTTATAACACTAATAAAATCGAGGGTTCACCATGTTTTATGATATAGGACTTAAAATAAGGCAGGAGAATTATAGCAGCCCGTGGATCAATAGATAAGCTGTTTGACATTCAATACGACGACCCGGGTTCGAAGCTCGCTGGGGATACTTTTTTATTTTTTTTAAATAAATTTAATAATACAGATGGGGAGAGATAAGAGAGATACAGATAATAAAGAAAAAGAGAGGAGAGTCAAATGGAAAAACAAAACGGGGTGCAAGTAAAATGTAAAAAAAATAAAATAAATATATAAATAAAAATAAAATCATAGCACGGGTATTAATAACTGCTTCATATTAAATTTTTTTTCATTTATCCACGATGCTTGTATTTCTTAGAACACTTAACATCTGATGCTTTTTTTTTAAAAATTACGTATAGGTATAGGTCTTAAAAAAAAAGCATTTAGAAAATAACATTATAGTTTTATTGTAAATTTCATAGCATAATTAATTGTCATTCGATTCATCAGAAAAAAATTAAAATTAACAGCAAACTTTACATTAAATATACATATTTAGAATATAAATTAAAACTGAATTGTTCCAAAATAAATATCTGTAGGGACTAAAGGTCCATATTTACATGGCTTGGTGCTTTTTTTTAATGATTGCCTTAATTTGGTATTTCATTGGTATGTATTATAATGAAAAAAATTCTGTGCATGCAGTGATAGCATTGCCTTATTCTTTTAAATCACATGCATATGCAATAAATCAGTAATGCTGTTCTCAAATAAATGGTTATTGTGTTTTATTACAATTATAAGTTTATTTTTAATCTATGTCTCTTTTTAGTGATTCACCACTGACAGTGCACTTCAGCCTTCCACTTCCAGAATCATAAACACAACTAAGATATATATCAAAGATACTTTTAACATTAGCTCGAAAATTAATTCACATTGTATAAAAGTATCTTTGATATAATAATCTTTGTTGTGTTTATGATTCTGGAAGTGGAAGGCTGAAGTGCACTGTCAGTGGTGAATCACTAAAAAGAGACATAGATTGATGATAAACTTATAATTGTATTTTACTTTCAAAATACTTAGCAGTTCCTGTTGTGTTTACAATTTCTTCCACTTTCAGGCAATTGATATATTTCCTACATGTAGTTATTGTACCAACACCACAACATAAACTATACACTATGTAGGCTACAATGGAACATTATAGTCTCAAATAAATTTGACTTCACTCAGTGGCTGACAGCTTGGACACCCAAAGATAACCTATAACTGGCATACAATCAGCAACACAACAAAGAAATATAATAGATACTTTTAATTATTGTGCAGAGCCCTAAAACCCATAAACCCCACGTGACAGAGGACAACATTCGAGAATGGACTGGTTTGACACTGAGCGAAGCCATCAGGGCTGCTGAGGACAGAGAAAAAATGGAGTATGCTGGTTAAACGATCATCTGTGGTGCCCCTACGACCTCAGGGTTACGGGACAGGATAGGATAGGATAGGATAGTTTGTTTGTTTGTTTTCACACCTCGTGGAAGTTGCCGCGTAGGCGGAAGATCCACAGGATCCTTCATGGTGGGCAGGAAAGTACATGAAGAAAACTCTTTTTCAAAAAGCCGAACACGTCCTTTGCTGACTGAAATTTCGCCATCTTTTTCACAGGAAAATAATATTGCACAGCAGCAATAACATGGATTCTCACTGGTCCATTTCATCTTAAGGCACTTTATCATTGGTCGGGAGGACTTACTTTCTTTGTCAGGTTATTGTAGAAGATGACGTCATCATGCCAACTCGAGCATCAGCCAGAGGATCGCCGAATCAAAATCGCAGGGGACTTGCTTGGTTTTATTAGTTTATTCCCCCACTTAAATGTTTTTTTAACAAGGACTTACACTATGATATCTCCAAATCTAAACATAGTTCGGATTTGATTTTTACAGGTAAGATGCGTCATTCTCTTGCAAGTTTGATGGCGCAAACATGTTACATTTCCAATTACATTTCCAAATATATTTAAACGACTAGGTATCCAAATTAATAAAATATCCGATCCCCTGGTAATGATTTGATGACATAACATCTTTATTTATGTTAGCAGTTCCTGTCTCTCTTTACTAACCCAAGATGACAAAGCCGATAATGCTGATTTTGAATAAGAAAAGATTGTTATTTTTAAAGGAATACTAGTCAAATCAGTTATGAAATATAAACTCATTAATATTGCAATGATGCGATGATGATGATGATGATGATGATGATGATGATGATGATGATGATGATGATAATGATGATGATGATAATGATGATGATGATGCTTTCAGCGTGTACCAAAGGTCAATTCGGAGTGAGCTGCATGTATCAGTGCGGAGAAGGGTGTAGCAACAAGGAGTGCCAAGCGGAGTATGGGACTTGCATCTGTGTAGCTGGCTTTAAGCCTCCCTTCTGCAACGTCAGTGAGTATCCGAGATTTAAATAATTCACTTTGGTTTCTGACCTACCGGAAGTATCACTGCAAGTCTGTGCTAGGCAAATAATCTTCACATTGTCTGGCAATAAAATTCTTCCGTATACCCCAAACTCTCAAAGATAGCAAGGGAAACATAAGACGACGGGAAGTTTATCAGAGTTATCTCCCCTATGACTAAGAAATATTTTTTTAATGATGTAATGAGAAGCTGTAACAGTCCACTGTAAACACTTTGGTTCGTCATTACATCTTTGGTTGTGGTATCATCAGGCAGTTACATCACTAGTTGCCACTACACCATTGGTTTATCATGACATCATTGGCTGTGGTTACATTATACGTTATTCGCATCTTGGCGTGGGATATGGAAAATTGTCACATCGAGTTCGGACAATAATCACAAGCGCGCATTGGGCGCGAACGTAATATTGTTCGATCGAGATGTGACAATTTTTAATAATCTACGGTTAAGATGCGATTAACATTTATGTATCAATTTCTTCAATTGGAAAAAAGATGAATCGGAGTTAGACTAGAGAAGAAGGATGTGCGTAAACGACCTTTTTACACATTTCTTTTACAAAAATGTCATCCGAATGCGCAATCAAAAATAGTCCAAAAATCAGATTTCCTTCACATTTAGTCAGCACGGACACAAGATGCGCACCACAACTGGGGAGACACATGTGGACCCCACTGCAACAACGAGACAAATGACAGGGGTCTGAGACTCAAGGAGTTTGCCAGATACATCAATCTGTTACTGACAAACACGATTAATCTTCACAAAAAATTCAGACGATTGACATGGCACAGTCCCGGCGGGGAGCACCACAACCAGATCGACTACATCATGGTCAAGAAACGCTTCAGATCAAGCATCAATATTGGCAGGACACGCTGCTTTCCAGAAGCAGACATCGGAAGTGACCACGATCTCGTGATGATATCTTTCCGGCTCCACTTGAAGAGAGTAAACACAGCAAAGTGCACTAGACTGAAGTTCGACCTGGACAAACTGCGAGAACCGGAGGTGGCAGAAATATTTCAGGCAACAATTGGAGGGAAATTTCCACCACTGCTCATTTTGAGAGCTGGTAAAATAAATGTCAACACCATGACCACCACCTTCAACTTAGCTGTGACAGATGCCGCCACTGAGATCCTTGGCAAACACCGACCAAAGAACAAGGCGTGGATCACCCCTGAACTTTGAGATCTGTGTGATAAGCGAAGAGAGATGAAAAATAAAAAGAACACCTCAGAGGGAGCTTATGCCTACCGAAAAATCAACAATGACATCCGAAAAGGCATGCGCACAGCAAAGGAGAACTGGATAGGAGAGCAATGCCAGGAAAAAGAGAACAATCTGAACAAGAACAACAGCAAGAAGGCCTACCAGATTGTGAAGCGTCTGACAAGTGTTAAACAGCCTAAGGTCTCCACGATCCAAAATAAGTCTGGCATATGTCTTACAGAAGAACAAGAAGTCTTGGACAGATGGACAGAGTACTGCTCTGACTTTATAACCACACACCAAACAGAGACCCATCAGTTCTAGCATGTCCCGAGAACAGAGAAGAAGAAGAAACCCTCAAATTCTCCGAGAAGAAGTTGAGGCAGCAGTGCAATCGCTGAAGAAAGGGAAGTCAGCGGAAGTGGTCAACATACTCGCGGAACTGCTTCAAGCAGGAAGAGAAGCGATGATATACGCACTCACCGTTATCAGTAACACGATCTGGCAGAGTGGTGAGTGGCCTACACCATGGACACAGTCGCTGGTCATCACTCTTCCAAAGAAAGGTAACATTCAGGAGTGTGAAAATTATTGTACCATCAGCCTCATCAGCCATCCCAGCAAGGTCCTACTGAAAATAAAACTCAACAGGTTGAAATCCCAAGCTGAACAAATCATAGCTGAAGAACAAGCAGGATTCAGGGCAGCGCGAAGTACCACTGAACAAATTTTCACCCTCAGAATAATCTTCGAGAAATACCTACAGCACCAACAACATCTGTATCGTGTGTTCGTAGATTTCAAGAAGGCGTTTGACAGAGTCTGGCATGCAATTCTCTGGGCAACCATGAAAGTGGACAACATCAACCCTAAAATTATTGAAGTCATCAAAAGCCTGTATTACAAGGCTACCAGTGCAGTCCTCCATAACAGCGCCATCGGAAACTGGTTCAGAACAACAATCGGTGTGCGTCAAGGATGCCTACTTTCTCCAACACTCTTCAACATCTTCCTAGAGCGTATCATGTCAGATCACGACGGGACACAGTCAGCATAGGAGGAGGTAGAGCAATCTACAACCTCCGTTTTGCGGATGACATCGATGGATTGGCTGGAGAAGAACAAGAACTTGAACAGCTGGGACAGAGGCTTGACACCACCTCCAGAGTCTTATGGAATGGAAATAAGTGCAGAGAAGACCAAAATGATGACCAACAATACCAATGGCATCAACATGGACATCAACGTCCAAAGCCAATCCCTCAACACAGTGCATGGCTTCAAATATTGAGGAGCCATTGTATCAAACAACTGCTGCCCTGGCAAGGTTGAAGCCCATTTGGAAAGACAGGACCATCAGTCTACATTCCAAGGTAAGAATGCTGCGCTCCCTTGTCACCTCCATCTTCCTATACGCTTGCGAAACTTGGACCCTCGCAGCAGATCTCCAACGAAGAATACAAAGCATGGAAATGAGGTGCTACAGAAAACTTCTGGGCATTTCCTATACCCAGTACATCACCAACGACGAAGTCCGACAGACCATCACACAACCCATTGGACAACACGATGACCTGCTCACAGTGGTGAAGAAACGGAAACTCCGATGGTATGGCCACGTCACCAGATCACCAGACCATGCAAAGACCCTCCTGCAAAGCACAGTGCAGGGAGGTAGAAGAAGAGGGAGACCGAAAAAGAGGTGGGAGGACAACATTCGAGAATGGACTGGTTTGACACTGAGCGAAGCCATCAGGGTTGCTGAGGACAGAGAAAGTTGGAGTACGCTGGTTAAACGATCATCTGTGGTGCCCCTACGACCTCCGAGTTACGGGATAGGATAGGATAAGAACACAAACATAAACGCACGCGCATACACCCACCCTCACAATCACCCACCCGCCCAATCACACATATACACAGAGTACAGAAAAATGAGCAGCCGAACGTGACACATGACAGGTTCCTACAACCAGACTTCACCAGTGAAAAACAAGGCCTCCGTTTCGTTCAAAATGTAGGCCTAGTCTTCAGTCAACTCTAACTTAGGTAGCTAATAAAAATCAATGCCAGTTGCATTTGCTGTTTCAATCGGTCCATTAATTCTTTTGACTCCTCATTTCCTTGAAATAATTGTTGCTGCAGTTTTTTGTGAATTAGTGACGGTTTGGGAATAAAACCTTAGGGTACGTTCATGCTAAACCCGGCAATTTGACGTCGGCTGCCGCCGGCAACTAGTTGGAATCTGTGGTAATGCCCTTTTCTTCTTTCCCACCATGAAAGCCGGCGATGCACGTTCACGCTGCCAGCCAGTTGCCGTCGGCTGCCGTCAGCCAGCAAAATGCTTTGTCGCTTGTCACAAAAAAAAACGGCTGGCTGGTCGAAGGGAAGGAATTTTTCACCATACCGACAGAGTGAATGCACTTGATTCGCGGCAAAATGTGTGCGTGTGTGTGTGCATGTTCATGCATGTGTTGGATTGACATATAATTATAACCCTTCTCTCTCTCTCTTTCTTTCACACCCCTCCCTCCCTCCCTCCCTCCCTCCCTCTCTCTCTCTCTCTCTCTCTCTCTCTCTCTCTCTCTCTCTCTCTCTTGTTGCAATTTTCCCAGATCTAACCAGTTTTAGATCTTGTCCGAGTCTAAACAGTTTTAGATGATTTAGTCAGATATGTCTTTCTCGCATTCATGTAACTGTTATATACAGCTAAATACTTTACCTCAGTGTTACAATCAAGCGCTCCGCTGGCGAAATAGGCATTTGAAAAATTGTAGACTGTTTTGTCAAATCTTCACGGCATTGGCTAAGCAGATCTTGAAAAGTCTCGGTTCGCATCCTTATGTATTTTACACATTTCTGGGTATCGTTCATCACTTGCGGAATCAAATGACGGTATTCTCCATGCACTCTACGATTGCGGTGAATTGGGTGCACATTATATTTGCGAGAATTCCGTTTTAATAATCGATACATCACAGGAGTATGCGCCTCTTCCGCCTGGAAAGCGCGATCTTTGTATACAAAGTAGTGTGGCAGCAATTAGCCGGACAGCAACTTCGGGCTCTACCGTGAACACTGGTGACGGCAATTTGCAGACGGCAACTGGCTGACGGCAACGTGCCGGGCTTAGCATGAACGTAGCCTTACTGTTTTAGCGCGTCTTACAAAATACAAGTCTTAGAAGACCGTTTGGGTTTTCCGTCTTTGCAGAATTCACAACTTTCCGGCACCTCTCATAAAAACTCGTGGGTATCGCCATTATAAATTAAAACGAGGTTATATGAAACCAAGTTCCGGTTTTGCTTGTTTTGCTTTTATCAAAGCTTGATGCGTGACTTTTAAATATGGCAAATTGCCGAAAACGACGATTGTTAGAGCCAGAAAACGAGTGGGATAAGTATAAAAACGGTGGAGGAAGTACATGCTCAGTGAAAGAATGCAAAAAACAATCGTATTTGTGGCGATTTCGGAGGTGCGTCGATCATCGACAGAAAGTGAAACGGGACCTGAAAACTCTTGTAATTTTCCATAGCTTCGCCGTCGCAACCTTCACAAAACACAAAGTAACTGAATATGTTAGGCTAGCGTTGTGGCCAAGTGGGCTAAGGCGGGACTAACTTGCCTTGTCCACAAGCCAGAAACCAATGGCGCCTGACAGGTGTGGGTTCGAGCCAGCATCTGGGCGTTATGTTTTTTCCGAATATTTTTCAAAAATTCACAAATAATGTTAGGTAGGTAGGGTTTAGGCGCGCCACTGGCAATAGAAAGGGATAATAAACAACAAAAAAAAAAAAAAAATATGTGAGGGTACGATACAGGTGGCCAGTGACACATGTTATTATTCTTGAATATTTGGAAATAACTCACTAAAACACGCGGAGAAAAAAAAACGGAAGTATTTTTCATAGAGGGGATTCCCGTTGGTGCATAGGATAGCAGAAAAGTGTGAATAGGCATAGAGACAGCGATTCGTTAAAGTAGGTCCTGTATTCTTACGACTTACATATTTAACATCTTTTCACATCTTGCTGGAAACATCGTCATCTGTTATCTGTATCACCCCTTTATTGCTTGATAATCAGAGAAGCATTGAAGTTTATTTTTGTATCAATGTTATTCATCTGATTATCGGTTAATTGAAATGTAGGAAACGTGGAAATGCTATTACTGTTGGTAAATTAGTTGCTGCACTAAATTGGCGTAGATGAAGGAAAAATAAGCCTACTGCGTCTTTGGGAAGCCTGCTTTTGTTTAAAAAATATTCAGCATACTGCTGCGTGATAGTCTAGATCTACCGCATTTGGCATACTTTTCCTTCATCATCCATACATTTTGCGACAGAAGTTGCATCCCAGATTTCAATGTTTCTTTCGTTATCAAGCAATACCACTACAAAAGGAAACGGAAATTCGTGTGACTACTCTAGTCCTTTATGTTATTATTGTTTTTCTGATCGTGATAATTTTGTCGGCAGATGTGGAGCCGAGTTCCGTACCTTGGGCCATCATTGGGTCTGCCTTGGCTGTGCTGGTGTCTGCCAATGTGGCTGCCTGTCTTGTGTACGTAGTTTTCTTGAGTTTTTTTGTTTGTTTCAGTCACAATGAGCGTATCGGGGTTAGTATTAGCCAAAGACCAAATAATTATGTTTAGACTGACCGCAATTGCTTGAAAATAACAACTCTCTTGCAGAAAAGGAACCCAAACACTGTATTCCTTGCAGTGAAAATGGTCCATGTATATTGACAGTGTCGCGCTGCCCTTTACATTTCAATGGCTAGGAGGTTGCCTACCTGACCATCGAAGCATATAGCAATGTTATATTGTCAATTTTGACTGGAAATATTCCTGGGGAGGCTGAGTTTGAGTTCCTTTTCTGCCTGATTATTCAGGCGGAAACTTTTCTTCTCTATTGTTCAACTCGCTAACAGTCAACTTTCTAAAAAAAACTTTGTTCAAAACTACAAAGACTGCAACCTGTCACATTAGGCTATTTAGACCCTGCACTACGGCTTCTCGCCTAAAATAGTTCAGCCTGCTGTACCCTATGTAAGTTAAAGTTGCTGGCTAGCAGACGGCACAAGTCAGTTGTGTGCTAAGCATAGGTAGGCCGTAGCATAAGCCTGCTGAAGTAGTTCCAACCACCCCCGCATGAGGGCGCTCTGGTATGACTATGTTTCGCGGGCTTTGGCTGACCACAAAGCTAGGTGATCATTCTTTGTCTAAATCTCAACGGAGACGGACGCACGCTGAAATACCTCTCTCATAAGACTAGCAGGTGCCGGGTGAAATTCAATTCATCGCAGTATAGCCACAGCCTGACATTGTCAAAAAGACTAGCAGGCACGTTGGTCCGAGGCAGGAGATAGACCACTGAGAATCAACCCTGACATTTGGCCTGCAGTGGGACATCGAGGACTGAGCTCCGATAGTCCAATAGTGTAACGGGGGGGGGGGGGGGTGTTTATGGTTGCTGGGCTCTGCACAATGGAATGCTGTAACCCTCACGTCTATTCTATGGGAACCGCTAGTGAGTCACCCGGTGAATACTTTAATACATTTATTTGTTTAGCTCGGTCTGTGTTAAGGCTGGGGTACAGAGATAGATAGATAGAAAAATGGTAAAAGATCACTGTCACACTAGCTTTCACACGGCTATGAATCATATGTAGTCCAGCCACTTGATAACAGTCAAAATCACACATTTATTTCTTCTACTCTATACACGATCTTCGAAGTACGAATCTAACTTAAAAGTTCAATTGTCAATGCGAATGGTTCGCTCGCTGATAATCTAGGCAGCTATTTTTTCTTTATAGGGCACTGGCTACTAGCGTTCATAAAGAGTGGACTACTGTGGTCCTTTTGATACAGTTTTAGTGCACTGTGTCCTGGGCACTTAACTGAATGGATGCGTGGGTGAAGCGCCGCGTTGAGGTTGCTTCTGGTACACGCTGGGTCTTCATGTAGTCTTTGACTTTTGGTATGACGTTTGGGGCTATCTGCGCACGATGTTGTAGATGCCTCGGCATCCAACTCGAATCGTAGATTAGGTTCTGCTCTTCTGTTGAGTTGGGCTCACGATATCCTGCCTGCTCGTCTGTAACATATGAGACGAAATTCTGCACAGCCCTGAATAATAGGTCTGTGCAGAGCGTCTCACTGAAAGCCAAAGTAGCCCTCAGTGATAGCTCCACATCTCTATACATAAGCGACGAACATTCTGCTAAGTCGGTGGTCCACTGGAATCTCCACTCTAATTTCCTATACATACATAAATATAAATCGTGGCTAACTATACACATTAAGAATTAATAATATTATAAACATTCACTGGTACAGCCACTGGTCTGCAAGCATACATATAGGTTAAACAACAGTGGTTCTGTCAGGTATACAACATGGCGTCAAAACCGGTCGTGCTTAACACATGTTCGGCTTCTCCACGTGGTAAGGCAAAGTCGGACTAACAATTCAAATCTATGCATAGCAAATTCCTGAAACATAATTTCAACAATAATATAAATACATCACGATGAAACAGAAGTATGTTCATTTATCTGTTCGACAATGTCAGGCCCGTGGCTACTTGATTGAATTCCAAATTTCAACAAGCACTGCTTCCCTGTTCTATCAGTGGAGATATTTCTCTGCTCGAGTGTAACTGTGTACTGCTCAGAGCTTTCCACACAACTGACCTATACTTGGCTTGGACTGAATCAGCCAGAACTGGTTCTAACCCTCTACCTGTGTCCCGATTGGCTCAAACAATCTAAGTGGCTATACAGTTCAAAACTCGATCGTAGGCCGCGAGGACGTCACTAAACGGCTCGCGTCAGCTCGCAGTGTGTGTGTACACATCAGTTATACCTTAATCGTCTGCTATAGACTACAGTAACCTTCTAAGTTTTACTACTGCTAACCAAGCAAAAGCTCAAATAGTGAGGGGTAAACGGGTCTGTTTGTTACAAATAGTCAAGACACCATCACCACATCTCAACGAATCAGCTAAGAGACACATAAAACGTGCACTAACCCTGTTCTAAAAGGACTGTGCGGTAGTCCACTCTACTGAAATGAACATAAGGCAAACCAGAACAAATAGTCCAATGATGAGACAGTAGAAAGTATCAAGAACTGTGGCAGCATAGACCCATCAAGGTGCAAACTATTCGAAGTGAATGTGTACCTTTAAGTTAATAGAGTGTTTAGAGAATTATGTATAGAGTAGAGGAAATAAATGTGTGATATTTACTGTTAACAAGTGGCTGGACTACCTATGTTTCATAGCCGTGTGAGAGCTAGTGTGTCAGTGACTCTTTTAGCATTTTCTCCCTATCGATATAGCCCTATCCGCACACAGACCGGGCTAAACATATAAATGTATTAAGATTAATCACAGGGTGATTATACTAGCCGATCCCCGCAGACAAAGACGAGTGGGTGATAGCATTCCATTGTGCAGAGCCCAGTAACAATAGACCCACCGTCACACAACCCTAAATTTTAAACAAATGGCAATGAGTTATCTGTCAAAATGCTAGGTTCCTTTCTATTTTTGTTGCCAACAGGCAACAGTGTGGGTAATTTTTTCTCAGGCAGATGTTGTTTTCCTGAAGACTTCATTCAGGCGCCTTCTCATGTTATGAAAGAATCAGTCACGTGATTTTTACCAAGCCCAGCCGATACACTGACGAGCTGAGAGCACAATGGCCATCTGTATCTATGTCACAATTCAACAAGCCCAAACCACTGGCAGCAAAGGGGGAGATGGAGTTTTTCCATTTTACCCTTATTTTCGGAGCACTGCATCAAATAAGGACTATTACCAAGATCCTTTCAATAAACCCCAATCCCACACCGTTGGGCGAGACACCTACTTTTGCCTTTATACACATTTTGTGTCTTCCTTGTTCAACTCGCTAACAGTCACTTTCTAAACAAAAACCTTGTTCAAACCATCTACACTTCAACTCTAGATTTTTGTTTAAAATTGGCAATGAATTTCCTTTGTGAAAAAAAAAGGTTCTTTCCCATTTTTGTTGTCAAATTGCCACATTGTGAACATCTTTTTCGCATGAAGTTGTTTTTTCCTGAGAAATTCATTCAGACAGGCGTCTTCTTATGCTTTGACTTGAATTTCAGCAAACCCATCTCATACCTACCCCCGTTGGGGTGCTGGGAATTTCAGTATAAATAGTATCTCCACTTTCTGGAAATTTAGTGCTTTAAATTCCCACTGTCGCTGTCTTTCTCGTTTGCTCTTTCACATTCCTGCTCTGTTCTATCAATCTGCTATACTATCTTCTTCTTCGCTGAACCAGTCACCTACCTTTTTTCTTGAAAACTCTTCCGGGACAAGACTCCTTATTTGTGTATGAGGTCTGTTGGATCAGCTTGGGAATATTGGACGCTTTCTGCCAGGTGGTCACGAGGGCTTCCTATGATGTTATTATTTAGCAATGTAGGCATTTTATATGTATGTGTTTTGTTCATAATTTATAATGATGTTTGTATTCTATTTTGTTTTTGTAAACGGGTGTTCGATAAATTAGAGTACAGCCTCAGAGTCCCCTGCGTGGGATGTCTTTATTGTAAAGTGACTGGCTGGTGGAGAGCTTTCAGTTTTACCACTAGGGTTGTTTCAGCAGATCTTTTATGCGGATCAGGGGTTGTCCGGTCCTGATTTGGCTCGAAAGAGTCCGCTGGACCTAAAGCAATAATCATGTAATGTAATGTAATATAATGTAATCTCATACATACACTGATGAGATGCAAACACAGAGAAAAATTGCTGTTACACTCAGTTCGATGTTGGTGTTTTCCTTTATCAGTATCCGATTCAGCCCCAATGCTGAATTCCTGATAAGGTGTAACTCAGATTCGTTTATCCACGCAACCCGTCCAAACAGCATACAAGTCACAAAGTCGACGTATGAAGTTTTCCACTTTTATTCAGCACACACCAACAACTGCATACAATTCTCAACTCAACTCAACAACTTTCACAGCAACTCTCCAGCTTCACTATCAACAACAATCTCTCACAGCAACTCTCTTCACAACACACAAAGCATCGAATATATAATTTTTTTCTATCCTTCGAGATGACGACAGTTTGTTCTAGAAATGACGCATTACAACTAACCAATCAGAATTAAAGATCGTCATCACTGACTTACGTCATTCATCTCTCCACACATACCCCGAACCTTCTCTTTCTTCGACAATCGTCCCGAAACTTCGATCGATAGTAAACAAGGAGATCCAGAGTATTCTCCGACAATATCGACCAACGATAATTATCCACGTTATACAAAGCCTCTCCTAACAACAATGCAAACTCAAATCAAAGGTAAATAAACTCCATTATTGAATACTTTGCAAAACGAAACCATTAGATCTATCGTGCGTGTTTCCGACGTACTACCATTCGCGTTTCAACGTAACATAACCCCCCACTCAAGAAGAAATTTACCCAATTTCTTTCAACAACGTTGAAACGTAATGCACAAAGTTTTAATTCTGGACTTTCTGAATACTGTCATTGTGCTCAGTTCATTCACACAGAGTCAATGGTTTCATCTTCAAATCTGCCTGGATACTGTCAATGTTCACAGTTCATTCACACAGAGTCAAAGTTTCTCATCTGCAAGTTTTTCTGGATACTGTCAATGTTCACAGATCATTTACCCAGTCAACGTTTTTCATTTTCAAGTCTGTCATTACCAATATTCTTAGTTCGTCCACACAGTCAATGTTCTTTCGTTCGCAAGGAATCGACGCCCTCGTCAGTTGCGGTCGTCATCGGCCCAGGGTCAAAGACGATGATCACGTGGGCTTCCCTGGAATCAGTGCGTCCTCCGTTGTCTCCTTCTTCCATCGGATGTCCGACGCAGTCGACGTTGTCAGCTCCCAGGATGCATTTGCTGGGTCTCACGGTCAGGTTGGCTTCTGCGAGACGGTGGAACAGCTCCCTCAAGGTCTGCAGATGCTCTTCCCAGGTGCGAGTGTGGACCAGCAGGTCGTCCCAGTAACACACGACGTTGTCCATCCCATTAAGCATCTTCCTCATTCCTCTCTTCAGGGTAGCTCCGCTGTTGACCATGCCAAAGGGCATCCTTAGGCACTCGTACGTCCCATCAGGAGTTATGAAAGCAGTCTTTGGTATGTCCTGTTGACGCACGGGGACTTGCCAATAACCCTTGCTGAGGTCAATCTTCGAGAATATTTTACTCCCCGATAGTTGGCGGAAGAGGTCTGCTGCGGTAGGCATCGGCTCAGGGTCGAAGACGGTGATCTTATTAACCTTCCTGTAGTCGATGCATACTCGGTCGCTCCCGTCCTTCTTTTTCACGACCACGACAGGGGACGCGTAGGGGGAACTGGACTCCCTGATGATGCCCATCTTCAGCATCTCATCGATGTCTTTCTTCAAGGATTCACGGGCCTTGAAAGGGATCGGGAAGGGCTTGGATCGAACAGGGATATTCGAAGTGAGGTGGACTTCGTGTTCGACCAAAGTTGTAGAGCCAGGGACATCGCTGAAGTTGTGGGGAAACTCGCCCATAAGGTCCTTGAGCTCCATCTTTTGACCTTCCGTCAAGCTTGGTCCTAGCTTAACATCATCGATGCCTTCTTTGCTGTGGAAGTCTCCCAGTTCCAACAGTTCTTCGCTGTCAAAGCTGTTGTCGATCTCAGCTGCTGTGGCTGCGTGTACCGTCTCTGATGGCCTTTCCACGTACAGCTTAAGGAGGTTGGCGTGGTATATCTTGGAATGCTGACCGACCTTCACCTTGTAGTCGTTGATCCCCACCACAGTCTCCACTTCGTACGGGCCTTTCCACTGCATCAGCAACTTATTGTGATCAGTAGGTAGCAGCACCAGCACTTTGTTGCCAGGTTTAAACTTCCTGTTCACAGCCCTACGGTCATAGTAGTGCTTTCCACAGTCCTGGGACTTCTTCAGGTTTTCTCTGGCTATCTCGAGAGTCTGCTCCAGCTTCTCCCGTAGCTCAAACACGTACTGGTAGCTGTTCTTCACCTCTGGGGTGTCTACTTCTTTCGTCCACAGTTCTTTTAGGATGTGCATCGGCCCTCGGATGGTTCTTCCGTACAGCAGTTCGAACGGAGAGAAGCCGGTGGACTCCTGCGGTACTTCTCTGTAGGCGAAAAGTAAGGCGTTGATGTAGCGATGCCATTGTCTGGGCTGCTCGCTGCACAGTTTCTTCAGGGTGGACTTCAGCGTAGCATTGAACTTTTCGACAAGCCCGTTGCACATTGGATGGTAGGGTGTCGTAGTCAAATGCCGGATGCTCAGCAGTCTGTTGACCTCCTTCATGCAGTCAGAGACGAACTGCGTCCCGAGGTCTGTCAGAATTTCTTCAGGCACTCCAAGTCTACTGAACATGTCCACTAGTGCCTCTGCTACAGTTTCAGTGTCAATCTTCTTCAGTGGCACTGCTTCTGGGTACCGAGTCGCATAGTCCACTAAAGTCAGTACCCATCGATGACCTTCTTCACTCGGAGGTCTTATTTCGCCGATTAAGTCTAAGGCCACCCTCTTGAAAGGTCGGTCGATCAGAGGCATCCTCTGCATAGGCACTTTCGGGACCCTTCCTCGAGGTATGGTCTTCTGGCAAATGTCACACGATCGGCAGAAACGGCTGACGTCCGCATGAAGTCCTGGCCAGTAGAATACCGCCTGGATTCTATCCGACGTCTTCTTGATACCCAGGTGACCTCCCATGATTGAGTCATGCGCTACTTCCATCACCTGGCGCCTTAGGGGTAACGGTACCAGGACTTGACGTAGTGGTTTCCCTCCGTTGACCCTCGGGTGCTGGAAGATTCGGTACAGGATCTTGGCCTTCACCCCAAAATAGACCGTTCCACTGCCTTTGGTCACGTGGTCTTGGCGGTTCCTATACTTGTTTAAAGTGCTATCAGCTTCCTGGAGCTGGATCAGCTTATCTCTGTCCACGATGGCAGCTTTGGAGTTGTCGGCGACCTTCAGTGGCGTAGACATCTTGTCTCTCTTGGCCTGGGCCCTGGTAGTAACAGCACTGACGATCTCTGGTCGGCAGGGCTGAGCCGGAGTAACCACATTGTCCCGTAGCAGCTCTGTAAGGTCTCCATCGGGAAACGGCAATGGATCCTCCTCCACAACTTCGACGCGTTGGGTTGAGGCAGGACTCCACTCTGGATCGGGGTCGTCGGGTCGTCTCGCGCCGTCGATATTCCCGATCATCAAATCATACAGCGGCTTCTTCAGGCAAACCGCTTCGACTTCGCCTATGTAGAAAGGGGTGTTGACATGAATTTTTGCAACTGGCGCTTTCACACATTTGCTGTCGGCCATGAGTGTCCATTTAGAATCGCCAGTGAATTGTTCTTTAGCGATTAGGTCTTCTCTGACGATGACCCCACTGCAGCCAGAGTCTCTTAAAACAGTCACTTCATGATTTCCGACGCGTCCCTGGAAACAGGCATGTTCTGTACGGTCACAGCTGCGCTGGCGACGACGGGGATGGATTTTCCCGTTGGCAAGGAGGAGTTGGCCATCAGTCATGCACTCTTGCACGTCCGCAGGGGTAGCTGTGCGCTCGGTCTCACTCGGAAGAATGACGCTCCCGCCGCACACTTGATGGTCAGATCTACTGGTTTGCCGTTGATTGGAGAACCGCCTCTGCCGGTTGCCCGCCGCTGAATTGTCCGTACTGCTCCGCTGTCCGCTACTTTTGTTTTGAGGACAGTTAGCCGCTCTGTGGTCTGTAGCGTTGCAGGTGAAACAGCCTCTTGAATGCCCTTCCCTGGGAGGAGGCGTGGAGTCCGTCTGTCTCTGGCTCGTCTGGCTCCCTTGGATCTGGTTCCCATGGTTTGCAGTCTTCTGAAAATGTTTCGTCGCGCTGGGTGGCCCCAGGGTTTTCCCATGAGCGATAAGATATCTTTCAGCAGCCTCAGTCACATCTTTAAGCGTCTGCAGCTTTTGTTCTTCTAAGTGGGTCGCTAGGTCCTTGTGACAGGCATTGAGAAATTGTTCCTTCACGATCAGGTCATGGAGACTGTCGTAAGACTTCGTTTCGCCTGATAACTCCACCCACTTGTGTAGATATGACGACAGGCGCTCCACAAACTGCTTTGGCGTCTCGTCTGACTTAGGCCGGCATTCACGGAAGCGTTTACGGTAGCCCTTCTCTGTAAAGTTGTAGCACTGCAACAGGGCCTCTTTCAAGACGTCGTAGTTTTTGGCGTCATCGTTCGACAGTCTGGTGTAAACTTCGAGAGCTTGCCCCGTCAGAAGTGCACTCAGTCGAATTGCCCAGTCTTGAGGTTGCCAGTTAGAGCTTTCGGCGAACCTTTCGAATCTCGCCAGATAGCTGTCGATCTGGTCCTTCCCGTCGACGAAAGCTGGCAATTTTGGAGCCGTATGGTCGTTGGTGACTTGTGGCGCATGCTGATTGTTTTGGATACGCGCCAACTCTAACTGGTACTGACGCTCACCTTCAAGACGCTTCAGCTCGAACTCTCTTTCTTCACGGCGACGCTGCTCTTCTCTCTTGACGTTGCTGTTCAATTTCTAGACGCTTCTGTTCTAACTCTATTTCTTTTTCTAGACGCTTCTCTTCCAATTCTCTTTCTTCGCGCCTTCGCTGTTCTTCTCTTTCTTCACGCAATATTCTCTCCTGGCATTTGACGTACTCCGTCAGCTGTTTGCCTTTTAGATTTAGTTCAACCCCTTTCTGCCAGAAGTCAGCCATCTTGATGCTTCTGGAAAGTTCTTTTCTAGAAAGTTCTTTTCTGGAAAGTTCTTTTCTGGAAAGTTCTTGACTGTGCTGTACCTTTCTAGACTGTTCTAGAACAGCACGCTTTCTGCAGTAGCGCTGATGCTTGTCACTAGTCGCCTTCGCTGACGCAGGCCCCGCTGTCCTCGTCGTATGCGACGCTGCACCACGCTGGTGTTGATGTACACGCTCCTGTGCTGAAGTAGACGCGACGTCCGCTCGCCGCTCTCTGTAACACTGGCGATGTAGCTCCGAGACTGTCCCTCGACGTAGTCTTACGGCAGCCACGTAGTCCCGATCTGTTGTTCGCTCACGAAGCAACTCTTCAGCGACTACACGCCCTTGCAGTCAACCCGAATCTATCGGATGTAGTCCCAGTATGTTGGCCCCTCTCGACGCAACTTGTTGGCGGCTACCCTCGATGACTGCCTCTCGTAACGTTGACTCGCTTGTTGTAGCAGTTGAACCTTTGGCTATGGCGTGAATCGCGGCTTGACCCCCAAAATGTTACACTCGGTTTGATGTTGGTGTTTTCCTTTATCAGTATCCGATTCAGCCCCAATGCTGAATTCCTGATAAGGTGTAACTCAGATTCGTTTATCCACGCAACCCGTCCAAACAGCATACAAGTCACAAAGTCGACGTATGAAGTTTTATTCAGCACACACCAACAACTGCATACAATTCTCAACTCAACTCAACAACTTTCACAGCAACTCTCCAGCTTCACTATCAACAACAATCTCTCACAGCAACTCTCTTCACAACACACAAAGCATCGAATATATAATTTTTTTCTATCCTTCGAGATGACGACAGTTTGTTCTAGAAATGACGCATTACAACTAACCAATCAGAATTAATGATCGTCATCACTGACTTACGTCATTCATCTCTCCACACATACCCCGAACCTTCTCTTTCTTCGACAATCGTCCCGAAACTTCGATCGATAGTAAACGAGGAGATCCAGAGTATTCTCCGACAATATCGACCAACGAAAATTATCCACGTTATACAAAGCCTCTCCTAACAACAATGCAAACTCAAATCAAAGGTAAATAAACTCCATTATTGAATACTTTGCAAAACGAAACCATTAGATCTATCGTGCGGGTTTCCGACGTACTACCATTCGCGTTTCAACGTAACAATTGCCATCTGTAATAGTTAATAACTGTTCGTATTTCATGAGCTTTCCTCGCTCCGTTCTATAGTTACAGTTGTTTTGTACCCATGTAGGCACCTATAGCTAAGTCAATATAAAGCGCATAAATAATAATAATAATAATAATAATAATAATAATAATAATAATAATAATAATAATATTGCACGTATCGGTCAATTCCACAAACTCAAACTTGTGGTAGCAGGGGGAAGGGAGATGGATCGTTCTTTCCCTATTTTACCCTTATTTACGGAGAATTGCATTACATAAGGATTATATCCCAGATTCTGATGTTAACTCGTGTCCCACTTCTGGGACAGGTTCAGATTTTACACGCCATATAATTAGTTGGGTTGTGGAGATGGCTCAGCTGTCTGGAACGTGAGAATGTGCGCATTAAGCAGTAAGTTGGCTCCCTGAGGTAGATTTTTTTTCGATCAGTGAGTACCTTCAGCAACTCTTTGAATTGGTAAAGCGATGTATAATAACCATTCGTTTCATTTCATATTTTGTGTGTGTTTATTGTTTTATGATCGTTATTAGTTTTTCCATAATCAGTATTGCTATTATTCCATCCTATTGTATGTTGTGTGCCTATGGACAGCTGGCGTTTCAAATGTACAAGGACGACTGATCAAAACCAAGGAGCCGTGGAACTGCAGGAACTGCCTGACTCGCCTCACGGTAATTTCTTCTTTTCCCTTACGGCGTGGCGTTTTTAACACAAACGGAGTCCACCCTTTCGCTCTGTTTGAGTCTCTGCCTTGCACTGTTCGTTTGCGTTCTACTTCTAGTTTCATTCCAACTGCAGTTATCTTATCCTATCCCGTAACTCAAAGGTCGTTGGGGCACCATGATCGTTTAACCAGCGTACTCCATCTTTCTCTTCTTCTTCTTCTTCTTCTTCTTCTTCTTCTTATTATTATTATTATTATTATTATTATTATTATTATTATTATTATTATTATTATTATTATTATTATTATTAATGTTGTTATTGCTATTATTATAATAATAATAATAATAATAATAATAATGGTGATGGTGGTGGTAGTGATAGTGGTGGGCATAATGATGACAATAATTGTTATGATTGTTATTGTTATTCTTATCATAATAATAACAATGAAAATAATTGTTATTATTATTATTATTATTATTACTATTATTATTATTTTATTATTTTATTATTATTATAAAGGTACTGGGTATGGAGGGGGAAGGAGTGGGGGTTGGTTGCCTAAAATTGTTTAAAGATAATTGTGAAGATATTGGTGTGGTTGTGTGTGCATGTGTGAGAGTGCATGTGTGTATGTGTGAGTTTTATGATTTCCAAGTTAAAGTTAAAGGTTCTTTACTATGTTAATTTGTTAAGGGACGGATTGGAAGATTAGACTGTATCATTAGTCTAAAATCTTTATCCCTAATTAAGACAAGTTTCAAAGTTTGAAAAGTTTCTGTTCTCAGCAATGACTGGAGGCCGTAGTGCCATCCCTCTACTGAGTTTGTTGTTCGGGCAATACCGTCAGCTGCAGCTTAATGTTGATTCCAACGTTGGATAGAGAATAACCTTGGTCCGTAATTGTCGCGTCTTCCAGCCCGTCTTCGTTCACGGATGTAAGTGTGTTCGAAATATGACAGAAGCTCGGGCATTCCCTCGTGTACTTCACCAATGTCATCTGCCAGTAGCTCAAAAGCCTCCGTGACGTCATTTTCAGGAACAAGAGCTAATGCAGGTATACATCGGACTACTCCACGAACAACGTTATCAGTTTCATAGGCCTGCTTCATCCCAACTTCATTCACCTTAGCATGCTTTGACAGAGATGAAAATAGCAGCCAGAGATGACTGCCCAGGGATATGCTGCCTGAAATGCTGACATCGCAGCCGCCTCGAAGTCGACTAGAATTCGTTGTGGATTGGCCGCCGGAATTAGTCATTTCAGTTGTTGGAGGATGATGTCGTACATCCGTCGATCTTTATTCTGAACCAGACAATAGACTGCAACTGCATTGTTACCAGGGACGAGTTCGAAATGGATGGTGTAAAGTACAGCTGGAAGAATATTGAAGGAACAACCTTGAACGTTCCATCTGCAAACCATAACTTTGCTCGTGCAAGTCCATCAAGCAAATCGTTGCTTCCAAAGATGAGCACTCGGTCCCCATCTCTTCCAGAGTCGTACAGGATCATGCATATCCGCAAACCGTTGTAGAACGTCAAAATTTGTGTCAGATGGAGGAGGCGGCAAAACAGCTCCTTCGTCGTTGTCAGTCTGTGCAGCTTTTCTGTGGCGTTGAAGACTTCGAGCGAGCGTTGCTCGTTTCGGTAACGCCTGCAGAACATGATTTTCCAGTTGACGAGAAACTATTCCTACAACTGCAGCCGGCGTTGCAGATGTTTCTTCCATCTTTTCCTTCATTTGACCGACAGCAAGACGAGCGAGTTTTCCTTGATGAGTGTGTTCTTGATCTTTGTTGCAAACGATTCGATCTCCTAATGTCTTCAAATGAGCATTACACTTGTAACTCTGATTCATTTTACAACGCTAATAAATTTATCCATTCTTATTCTCACTCACTTTAACATACTCAAATTTTTTGTATATTACTGTTGGACGTCCCTTTGTTGAAATACCAGAATTTGCGTGTGTCGCCATATCAACCAGTAGCCAGAAAATAAATATCTTTTTCAATTGAAATCTGTAACTTTGATCTCTGCCAACTCTACTAGATTTCTACTAGGTTTCTTTGAACTATACTCACTTTTTAACTATGCAATACAATATAACCAATACAAAATTAAATACTGTTTATCAAGTAATAATTCCAGTGTTAATCTGTCGCTGTGATTATTTGTTCATATGTTTATCTATCCAGTGATTATCTGTCCCTGTGTTTATCTGACGCGTGATTAAGTGTCTGTGTTTAAGGGTCGCGTGATTATCGGTCGTGTGTTTAAATGTCGGCACACCCTTTCTTCAATGTCAAACCAGTCCATTCTAGACAATTGTTCTCCCACCTCTTTTTCTTTCTCCCTCTTCTTCTGCCTTCTTGCGCCGTGCCTTGCAGGATGTTTTTTTTGCAAGGCCTGATGCTCTGGTGACGTGGCCATATCATCGGAGTTTCCGTTTCTTCATCACTGTGAGCATGTCATCGTGTTGTCCAAAGGCTTGTATAATGGTCTGTCGGACTTCGTTGTTGGTGATGTTCTGGGTATAGGAAATGCCCAGAAGTCTTCTGTAGCACCTCATCTCCAGGCTTTGTATTCTTCGTTGTAGATCTGCTGTGAGGGTCCATGTTTCGCAAGCGTATAGGAAGGTGGAGATGACTGCAGTTACCCTGATCAATTATGCTCATTGAGATATTGGTTTTGCAGCGGTTGTGTGTGTGAAGGGGATGCTGCTTGGTGCACTTTTGTTTATGATACAATTGCTATAATGTAATGCATATGTTTACATGTGATATGATGTGCACTCTTTAAGTTAAATAATGGTAGTTTCATAATATAAAACGAAAGGTGTATGTAAGGGGAGATAAGAGTGCTTTAGATTTGAAGAGTGTTATGTGTGCATGCATTTTTACATTTTATACAGAATACCAATGAATGAAAAGCCTGCCTTGCGAATTTGTGTATTCTACTCTTTGCATTTCATTATCCGTGTCAATACATGTTTTTCAGGCAATGTGGTACGCAGAGCTGACAACCTAACAGGGGGAGATAACCTCAACAGATCAGATCACCTAAGTAGGGCAGATGTCATGGATGAAGAGTCTCACTACGAAATCATTCCTAAAGGTGACGATGGCTACCATCACCCTATATACCTCAATGCCGCTGCTGTTAAGCGTCCTATCTCTGGTGGTGACTATCTTCACCCTGTAAGCCACCATGCTGCCGCTGCAGTTAGGCCACCTATGTCTGGCGACACCGGAGACGTTGATACTGTGCCATCTGAGCGCAGTGCCGCTACTGTCAATGCTGGTGAGAATGGACAGAATGAATACACAGAGATCAATCACTACGACGCCATTGACCCTGCCTTGAACGATGATGATGACCGCGAGCCGTACACATGTTTGAAGAAATCTGCACTGAAGAAACAGAAAACCAGCTGCTCTTCCTTTTCAAAGAGGACTCCCTAAACCTGTTTAGAATGACGGATCTGCTTTGCCTTATGAAAAATGATGAAACTGCTGCACTGTTAAAAATGACCCATCGGCTGCACCTGTTTAGAATGACCCACCCGCTGCTCCTGCTAAGCATGATACACCTGTTTAGAATGACCCACCTGCGGCACTGTTTAGAATGACCCACCTGCGGCACTGTTTAGAATGACCCACCTGCGGCACTGTTTAGAATGACCCACCTGCGGCACTGTTTAGAATGACCTAAAGTGCAGTTTTTACTTTCATGTTAAACCCTTGCAAATCTACTGAAAAGGATCGCTGACATTGAAAAGAGAGGATGATGCGCAATTGCGCAATGTTTTGTCTACTGACGTTGAGTGATTGTCACGTCACCGGATTGCAACATTTTGTTACTTCATTTAGAGTGCCATTATATGTATGTATACATTAAAAAGGAGTAAATGCCAGTTTCTCCAGTTATAGCAAGGACTGAAAGCCCGATTCTCCAGCCTAAATAAACAGTGACTTGATAACTCTGCGCCTTCCGGTTTCTTTCAGGCAAGAAGACTGCTTTATGTCATAAACTTCTCGTGCGTATTATAAAATAATTTGCTTTATTCTCAGAAGATTCCTACAAACTTGATATTAGTTTGTAAACAGTTTTAATGTTCCAATTTCACGTATACCCGCATTCATCAAAATGCCTTTCTTATACAATTACACAAGTTGAGACAGAGATAAAGTTGAAACACTGAAGACGTGAAATATACAACAGTGGGAACACAACGCCAATATGTGTTTTGCTAATTTTATGGTTCTCTTCTTTCTCACTCAAAGTAGTAGAATAATAGTTAAAACGGAATTCAAGGAAACTATATTCAAGAAAACTATAAGTCCTAGAGAGTAACAAAAAATAAATAGCTGAACTATAATATAATCTTATTTTTCTCTGAAGCAATCCCGTTTCCGGTCTGACAGAAAATTACATTTATCAATTTATGAAAATATTTTATGCATTTACAAAATTAATTTCAATATTATATTTCAAGCAAGTAAATCATAAAATATACATTTGTTTGTTTATTTCATTTAACGTCTATTCACCGAAGTGATTTTAGACTAAAAAATAAGAAGAAGGTGGTGAAAAAGGATATTTGCTACTTGCATGGGGGAAAGGAGATAACATTCAAACACAATAGTGCAGCAACATAACATAAAATAAAATTAATTTAAAATTAAATATTCAAACAATATTTTAAAATTTTAAAAATTTTCAAACAATATTTTAAAATTTTAAAAAATTTACAATAGGACATGTCAAACTTGTGAAATGTTCATGTACACAGTCAGTTTTGTGATATTATCATATGCTAAGTACTCAGGATTAACTTGCAATATTTATTAAAAATGTCCTACAGGACTATAAATTATAGATTTAGCGATGGTTATCCAATATTCACTATTTTTATATTGAACATTATGAATGTTCTGTGGATTATGTTGTGCCATTACACTGCAGTCATGAATAATATGATTTATAGTTAAATTTTCATTGCAAATGCAAACAATATCCTTGCAATATTTTGTCCTCCAAGAATTTAAAGCAAGACGATGTACTAAAGAGGTTATTGTTCTAGGATACTGTGAATTTTCACTATATATTATTTTTAAAGAAAATTTGTTTTTTTC
>CM072514.1:70368710-70426695 GCA_036898135.1 Oncomelania hupensis | reverse complement strand
CAGCACCAACAACATCTGTATCGTGTGTTCGTAGATTTCAAGAAGGCGTTTGACAGAGTCTGGCATGCAATTCTCTGGGCAACCATGAAAGTGGACAACATCAACCCTAAAATTATTGAAGTCATCAAAAGCCTGTATTACAAGGCTACCAGTGCAGTCCTCCATAACAGCGCCATCGGAAACTGGTTCAGAACAACAATCGGTGTGCGTCAAGGATGCCTACTTTCTCCAACACTCTTCAACATCTTCCTAGAGCGTATCATGTCAGATCACGACGGGACACAGTCAGCATAGGAGGAGGTAGAGCAATCTACAACCTCCGTTTTGCGGATGACATCGATGGATTGGCTGGAGAAGAACAAGAACTTGAACAGCTGGGACAGAGGCTTGACACCACCTCCAGAGTCTTATGGAATGGAAATAAGTGCAGAGAAGACCAAAATGATGACCAACAATACCAATGGCATCAACATGGACATCAACGTCCAAAGCCAATCCCTCAACACAGTGCATGGCTTCAAATATTGAGGAGCCATTGTATCAAACAACTGCTGCCCTGGCAAGGTTGAAGCCCATTTGGAAAGACAGGACCATCAGTCTACATTCCAAGGTAAGAATGCTGCGCTCCCTTGTCACCTCCATCTTCCTATACGCTTGCGAAACTTGGACCCTCGCAGCAGATCTCCAACGAAGAATACAAAGCATGGAAATGAGGTGCTACAGAAAACTTCTGGGCATTTCCTATACCCAGTACATCACCAACGACGAAGTCCGACAGACCATCACACAACCCATTGGACAACACGATGACCTGCTCACAGTGGTGAAGAAACGGAAACTCCGATGGTATGGCCACGTCACCAGATCACCAGACCATGCAAAGACCCTCCTGCAAAGCACAGTGCAGGGAGGTAGAAGAAGAGGGAGACCGAAAAAGAGGTGGGAGGACAACATTCGAGAATGGACTGGTTTGACACTGAGCGAAGCCATCAGGGTTGCTGAGGACAGAGAAAGTTGGAGTACGCTGGTTAAACGATCATCTGTGGTGCCCCTACGACCTCCGAGTTACGGGATAGGATAGGATAAGAACACAAACATAAACGCACGCGCATACACCCACCCTCACAATCACCCACCCGCCCAATCACACATATACACAGAGTACAGAAAAATGAGCAGCCGAACGTGACACATGACAGGTTCCTACAACCAGACTTCACCAGTGAAAAACAAGGCCTCCGTTTCGTTCAAAATGTAGGCCTAGTCTTCAGTCAACTCTAACTTAGGTAGCTAATAAAAATCAATGCCAGTTGCATTTGCTGTTTCAATCGGTCCATTAATTCTTTTGACTCCTCATTTCCTTGAAATAATTGTTGCTGCAGTTTTTTGTGAATTAGTGACGGTTTGGGAATAAAACCTTAGGGTACGTTCATGCTAAACCCGGCAATTTGACGTCGGCTGCCGCCGGCAACTAGTTGGAATCTGTGGTAATGCCCTTTTCTTCTTTCCCACCATGAAAGCCGGCGATGCACGTTCACGCTGCCAGCCAGTTGCCGTCGGCTGCCGTCAGCCAGCAAAATGCTTTGTCGCTTGTCACAAAAAAAAACGGCTGGCTGGTCGAAGGGAAGGAATTTTTCACCTTACCGACAGAGTGAATGCACTTGATTCGCGGCAAAATGTGTGCGTGTGTGTGTGCATGTTCATGCATGTGTTGGATTGACATATAATTATAACCCTTCTCTCTCTCTCTTCTTTCACACCCCTCCCTCCCTCCCTCCCTCCCTCTCTCTCTCTCTCTCTCTCTCTCTCTCTCTCTCTCTCTCTCTCTTGTTGCAATTTTCCCAGATCTAACCAGTTTTAGATCTTGTCCGAGTCTAAACAGTTTTAGATGATTTAGTCAGATATGTCTTTCTCGCATTCATGTAACTGTTATATACAGCTAAATACTTTACCTCAGTGTTACAATCAAGCGCTCCGCTGGCGAAATAGGCATTTGAAAAATTGTAGACTGTTTTGTCAAATCTTCACGGCATTGGCTAAGCAGATCTTGAAAAGTCTCGGTTCGCATCCTTATGTATTTTACACATTTCTGGGTATCGTTCATCACTTGCGGAATCAAATGACGGTATTCTCCATGCACTCTACGATTGCGGTGAATTGGGTGCACATTATATTTGCGAGAATTCCGTTTTAATAATCGATACATCACAGGAGTATGCGCCTCTTCCGCCTGGAAAGCGCGATCTTTGTATACAAAGTAGTGTGGCAGCAATTAGCCGGACAGCAACTTCGGGCTCTACCGTGAACACTGGTGACGGCAATTTGCAGACGGCAACTGGCTGACGGCAACGTGCCGGGCTTAGCATGAACGTAGCCTTACTGTTTTAGCGCGTCTTACAAAATACAAGTCTTAGAAGACCGTTTGGGTTTTCCGTCTTTGCAGAATTCACAACTTTCCGGCACCTCTCATAAAAACTCGTGGGTATCGCCATTATAAATTAAAACGAGGTTATATGAAACCAAGTTCCGGTTTTGCTTGTTTTGCTTTTATCAAAGCTTGATGCGTGACTTTTAAATATGGCAAATTGCCGAAAACGACGATTGTTAGAGCCAGAAAACGAGTGGGATAAGTATAAAAACGGTGGAGGAAGTACATGCTCAGTGAAAGAATGCAAAAAACAATCGTATTTGTGGCGATTTCGGAGGTGCGTCGATCATCGACAGAAAGTGAAACGGGACCTGAAAACTCTTGTAATTTTTCATAGCTTCGCCGTCGCAACCTTCACAAAACACAAAGTAACTGAATATGTTAGGCTAGCGTTGTGGCCAAGTGGGCTAAGGCGGGACTAACTTGCCTTGTCCACAAGCCAGAAACCAATGGCGCCTGACAGGTGTGGGTTCGAGCCAGCATCTGGGCGTTATGTTTTTTCCGAATATTTTTCAAAAATTCACAAATAATGTTAGGTAGGTAGGGTTTAGGCGCGCCACTGGCAATAGAAAGGGATAATAAACTGCAGCCAAAAAAAAAAAAAAAATATGTGAGGGTACGATACAGGTGGCCAGTGACACATGTTATTATTCTTGAATATTTGGAAATAACTCACTAAAACACGCGGAGAAAAAAAAACGGAAGTATTTTTCATAGAGGGGATTCCCGTTGGTGCATAGGATAGCAGAAAAGTGTGAATAGGCATAGAGACAGCGATTCGTTAAAGTAGGTCCTGTATTCTTACGACTTACATATTTAACATCTTTTCACATCTTGCTGGAAACATCGTCATCTGTTATCTGTATCACCCCTTTATTGCTTGATAATCAGAGAAGCATTGAAGTTTATTTTTGTATCAATGTTATTCATCTGATTATCGGTTAATTGAAATGTAGGAAACGTGGAAATGCTATTACTGTTGGTAAATTAGTTGCTGCACTAAATTGGCGTAGATGAAGGAAAAATAAGCCTACTGCGTCTTTGGGAAGCCTGCTTTTGTTTAAAAAATATTCAGCATACTGCTGCGTGATAGTCTAGATCTACCGCATTTGGCATACTTTTCCTTCATCATCCATACATTTTGCGACAGAAGTTGCATCCCAGATTTCAATGTTTCTTTCGTTATCAAGCAATACCACTACAAAAGGAAACGGAAATTCGTGTGACTACTCTAGTCCTTTATGTTATTATTGTTTTTCTGATCGTGATAATTTTGTCGGCAGATGTGGCGCCGAGTTCCGTACCTTGGGCCATCATTGGGTCTGCCTTGGCTGTGCTGGTGTCTGCCAATGTGGCTGCCTGTCTTGTGTACGTAGTTTTCTTGAGTTTTTTTGTTTGTTTCAGTCACAATGAGCGTATCGGGGTTAGTATTAGCCAAAGACCAAATAATTATGTTTAGACTGACCGCAATTGCTTGAAAATAACAACTCTCTTGCAGAAAAGGAACCCAAACACTGTATTCCTTGCAGTGAAAATGGTCCATGTATATTGACAGTGTCGCGCTGCCTTTACATTTCAATGGCTAGGAGGTTGCCTACCTGACCATCGAAGCATATAGCAATGTTATATTGTCAATTTTGACTGGAAATATTCCTGGGGAGGCTGAGTTTGAGTTCCTTTTCTGCCTGATTATTCAGGCGGAAACTTTTCTTCTCTATTGTTCAACTCGCTAACAGTCAACTTTCTAAAAAAAACTTTGTTCAAAACTACAAAGACTGCAACCTGTCACATTAGGCTATTTAGACCCTGCACTACGGCTTCTCGCCTAAAATAGTTCAGCCTGCTGCTGTACCCTATGTAAGTTAAAGTTGCTGGCTAGCAGACGGCACAAGTCAGTTGTGTGCTAAGCATAGGTAGGCCGTAGCATAAGCCTGCTGAAGTAGTTCCAACCACCCCCGCATGAGGGCGCTCTGGTATGACTATGTTTCGCGGGCTTTGGCTGACCACAAAGCTAGGTGATCATTCTTTGTCTAAATCTCAACGGAGACGGACGCACGCTGAAATACCTCTCTCATAAGACTAGCAGGTGCCGGGTGAAATTCAATTCATCGCAGTATAGCCACAGCCTGACATTGTCAAAAAGACTAGCAGGCACGTTGGTCCGAGGCAGGAGATAGACCACTGAGAATCAACCCTGACATTTGGCCTGCAGTGGGACATCGAGGACTGAGCTCCGATAGTCCAATAGTGTAACGGGGGGGGGGGGGGGTGTTTATGGTTGCTGGGCTCTGCACAATGGAATGCTGTAACCCTCACGTCTATTCTATGGGAACCGCTAGTGAGTCACCCGGTGAATACTTTAATACATTTATTTGTTTAGCTCGGTCTGTGTTAAGGCTGGGGTACAGAGATAGATAGATAGAAAAATGGTAAAAGATCACTGTCACACTAGCTTTCACACGGCTATGAATCATATGTAGTCCAGCCACTTGATAACAGTCAAAATCACACATTTATTTCTTCTACTCTATACACGATCTTCGAAGTACGAATCTAACTTAAAAGTTCAATTGTCAATGCGAATGGTTCGCTCGCTGATAATCTAGGCAGCTATTTTTTCTTTATAGGGCACTGGCTACTAGCGTTCATAAAGAGTGGACTACTGTGGTCCTTTTGATACAATTTTAGTGCACTGTGTCCTGGGCACTTAACTGAATGGATGCGTGGGTGAAGCGCCGCGTTGAGGTTGCTTCTGGTACACGCTGGGTCTTCATGTAGTCTTTGACTTTTGGTATGACGTTTGGGGCTATCTGCGCACGATGTTGTAGATGCCTCGGCATCCAACTCGAATCGTAGATTAGGTTCTGCTCTTCTGTTGAGTTGGGCTCACGATATCCTGCCTGCTCGTCTGTAACATATGAGACGAAATTCTGCACAGCCCTGAATAATAGGTCTGTGCAGAGCGTCTCACTGAAAGCCAAAGTAGCCCTCAGTGATAGCTCCACATCTCTATACATAAGCGACGAACATTCTGCTAAGTCGGTGGTCCACTGGAATCTCCACTCTAATTTCCTATACATACATAAATATAAATCGTGGCTAACTATACACATTAAGAATTAATAATATTATAAACATTCACTGGTACAGCCACTGGTCTGCAAGCATACATATAGGTTAAACAACAGTGGTTCTGTCAGGTATACAACATGGCGTCAAAACCGGTCGTGCTTAACACATGTTCGGCTTCTCCACGTGGTAAGGCAAAGTCGGACTAACAATTCAAATCTATGCATAGCAAATTCCTGAAACATAATTTCAACAATAATATAAATACATCACGATGAAACAGAAGTATGTTCATTTATCTGTTCGACAATGTCAGGCCCGTGGCTACTTGATTGAATTCCAAATTTCAACAAGCACTGCTTCCCTGTTCTATCAGTGGAGATATTTCTCTGCTCGAGTGTAACTGTGTACTGCTCAGAGCTTTCCACACAACTGACCTATACTTGGCTTGGACTGAATCAACCAGAACTGGTTCTAACCCTCTACCTGTGTCCCGATTGGCTCAAACAATCTAAGTGGCTATACAGTTCAAAACTCGATCGTAGGCCGCGAGGACGTCACTAAACGGCTCGCGTCAGCTCGCAGTGTGTGTGTACACATCAGTTATACCTTAATCGTCTGCTATAGACTACAGTAACCTTCTAAGTTTTACTACTGCTAACCAAGCAAAAGCTCAAATAGTGAGGGGTAGACGGGTCTGTTTGTTACAAATAGTCAAGACACCATCACCACATCTCAACGAATCAGCTAAGAGACACATAAAACGTGCACTAACCCTGTTCTAAAAGGACTGTGCGGTAGTCCACTCTACTGAAATGAACATAAGGCAAACCAGAACAAATAGTCCAATGATGAGACAGTAGAAAGTATCAAGAACTGTGGCAGCATAGACCCATCAAGGTGCAAACTATTCGAAGTGAATGTGTACCTTTAAGTTAATAGAGTGTTTAGAGAATTATGTATAGAGTAGAGGAAATAAATGTGTGATATTTACTGTTAACAAGTGGCTGGACTACCTATGTTTCATAGCCGTGTGAGAGCTAGTGTGTCAGTGACTCTTTTAGCATTTTCTCCCTATCGATATAGCCCTATCCGCACACAGACCGGGCTAAACATATAAATGTATTAAGATTAATCACAGGGTGATTATACTAGCCGATCCCCGCAGACAAAGACGAGTGGGTGATAGCATTCCATTGTGCAGAGCCCAGTAACAATAGACCCACCGTCACACAACCCTAAATTTTAAACAAATGGCAATGAGTTATCTGTCAAAATGCTAGGTTCCTTTCTATTTTTGTTGCCAACAGGCAACAGTGTGGGTAATTTTTTCTCAGGCAGATGTTGTTTTCCTGAAGACTTCATTCAGGCGCCTTCTCATGTTATGAAAGAATCAGTCACGTGATTTTTACCAAGCCCAGCCGATACACTGACGAGCTGAGAGCACAATGGCCATCTGTATCTATGTCACAATTCAACAAGCCCAAACCACTGGCAGCAAAGGGGGAGATGGAGTTTTTCCATTTTACCCTTATTTTCGGAGCACTGCATCAAATAAGGACTATTACCAAGATCCTTTCAATAAACCCCAATCCCACACCGTTGGGCGAGACACCTACTTTTGCCTTTATACACATTTTGTGTCTTCCTTGTTCAACTCGCTAACAGTCACTTTCTAAACAAAAACCTTGTTCAGAACCATCTACACTTCAACTCTAGATTTTTGTTTAAAATTGGCAATGAATTTCCTTTGTGAAAAAAAAAGGTTCTTTCCCATTTTTGTTGTCAAATTGCCACATTGTGAACATCTTTTTCGCATGAAGTTGTTTTTTCCTGAGAAATTCATTCAGACAGGCGTCTTCTTATGCTTTGACTTGAATTTCAGCAAACCCATCTCATACCTACCCCCGTTGGGGTGCTGGGAATTTCAGTATAAATAGTATCTCCACTTTCTGGAAATTTAGTGCTTTAAATTCCCACTGTCGCTGTCTTTCTCGTTTGCTCTTTCACATTCCTGCTCTGTTCTATCAATCTGCTATACTATCTTCTTCTTCGCTGAACCAGTCACCTACCTTTTTTCTTGAAAACTCTTCCGGGACAAGACTCCTTATTTGTGTATGAGGTCTGTTGGATCAGCTTGGGAATATTGGACGCTTTCTGCCAGGTGGTCACGAGGGCTTCCTATGATGTTATTATTTAGCAATGTAGGCATTTTATATGTATGTGTTTTGTTCATAATTTATAATGATGTTTGTATTCTATTTTGTTTTTGTAAACGGGTGTTCGATAAATTAGAGTACAGCCTCAGAGTCCCCTGCGTGGGATGTCTTTATTGTAAAGTGACTGGCTGGTGGAGAGCTTTCAGTTTTACCACTAGGGTTGTTTCAGCAGATCTTTTATGCGGATCAGGGGTTGTCCGGTCCTGATTTGGCTCGAAAGAGTCCGCTGGACCTAAAGCAATAATCATGTAATGTAATGTAATATAATGTAATCTCATACATACACTGATGAGATGCAAACACAGAGAAAAATTGCTGTTACACTCAGTTCGATGTTGGTGTTTTCCTTTATCAGTATCCGATTCAGCCCCAATGCTGAATTCCTGATAAGGTGTAACTCAGATTCGTTTATCCACGCAACCCGTCCAAACAGCATACAAGTCACAAAGTCGACGTATGAAGTTTTCCACTTTTATTCAGCACACACCAACAACTGCATACAATTCTCAACTCAACTCAACAACTTTCACAGCAACTCTCCAGCTTCACTATCAACAACAATCTCTCACAGCAACTCTCTTCACAACACACAAAGCATCGAATATATAATTTTTTTCTATCCTTCGAGATGACGACAGTTTGTTCTAGAAATGACGCATTACAACTAACCAATCAGAATTAAAGATCGTCATCACTGACTTACGTCATTCATCTCTCCACACATACCCCGAACCTTCTCTTTCTTCGACAATCGTCCCGAAACTTCGATCGATAGTAAACAAGGAGATCCAGAGTATTCTCCGACAATATCGACCAACGATAATTATCCACGTTATACAAAGCCTCTCCTAACAACAATGCAAACTCAAATCAAAGGTAAATAAACTCCATTATTGAATACTTTGCAAAACGAAACCATTAGATCTATCGTGCGTGTTTCCGACGTACTACCATTCGCGTTTCAACGTAACATAACCCCCCACTCAAGAAGAAATTTACCCAATTTCTTTCAACAACGTTGAAACGTAATGCACAAAGTTTTAATTCTGGACTTTCTGAATACTGTCATTGTGCTCAGTTCATTCACACAGAGTCAATGGTTTCATCTTCAAATCTGCCTGGATACTGTCAATGTTCACAGTTCATTCACACAGAGTCAAAGTTTCTCATCTGCAAGTTTTTCTGGATACTGTCAATGTTCACAGATCATTTACCCAGTCAACGTTTTTCATTTTCAAGTCTGTCATTACCAATATTCTTAGTTCGTCCACACAGTCAATGTTCTTTCGTTCGCAAGGAATCGACGCCCTCGTCAGTTGCGGTCGTCATCGGCCCAGGGTCAAAGACGATGATCACGTGGGCTTCCCTGGAATCAGTGCGTCCTCCGTTGTCTCCTTCTTCCATCGGATGTCCGACGCAGTCGACGTTGTCAGCTCCCAGGATGCATTTGCTGGGTCTCACGGTCAGGTTGGCTTCTGCGAGACGGTGGAACAGCTCCCTCAAGGTCTGCAGATGCTCTTCCCAGGTGCGAGTGTGGACCAGCAGGTCGTCCCAGTAACACACGACGTTGTCCATCCCATTAAGCATCTTCCTCATTCCTCTCTTCAGGGTAGCTCCGCTGTTGACCATGCCAAAGGGCATCCTTAGGCACTCGTACGTCCCATCAGGAGTTATGAAAGCAGTCTTTGGTATGTCCTGTTGACGCACGGGGACTTGCCAATAACCCTTGCTGAGGTCAATCTTCGAGAATATTTTACTCCCCGATAGTTGGCGGAAGAGGTCTGCTGCGGTAGGCATCGGCTCAGGGTCGAAGACGGTGATCTTATTAACCTTCCTGTAGTCGATGCATACTCGGTCGCTCCCGTCCTTCTTTTTCACGACCACGACAGGGGACGCGTAGGGGGAACTGGACTCCCTGATGATGCCCATCTTCAGCATCTCATCGATGTCTTTCTTCAAGGATTCACGGGCCTTGAAAGGGATCGGGAAGGGCTTGGATCGAACAGGGATATTCGAAGTGAGGTGGACTTCGTGTTCGACCAAAGTTGTAGAGCCAGGGACATCGCTGAAGTTGTGGGGAAACTCGCCCATAAGGTCCTTGAGCTCCATCTTTTGACCTTCCGTCAAGCTTGGTCCTAGCTTAACATCATCGATGCCTTCTTTGCTGTGGAAGTCTCCCAGTTCCAACAGTTCTTCGCTGTCAAAGCTGTTGTCGATCTCAGCTGCTGTGGCTGCGTGTACCGTCTCTGATGGCCTTTCCACGTACAGCTTAAGGAGGTTGGCGTGGTATATCTTGGAATGCTGACCGACCTTCACCTTGTAGTCGTTGATCCCCACCACAGTCTCCACTTTGTACGGGCCTTTCCACTGCATCAGCAACTTATTGTGATCAGTAGGTAGCAGCACCAGCACTTTGTTGCCAGGTTTAAACTTCCTGTTCACAGCCCTACGGTCATAGTAGTGCTTTCCACAGTCCTGGGACTTCTTCAGGTTTTCTCTGGCTATCTCGAGAGTCTGCTCCAGCTTCTCCCGTAGCTCAAACACGTACTGGTAGCTGTTCTTCACCTCTGGGGTGTCTACTTCTTTCGTCCACAGTTCTTTTAGGATGTGCATCGGCCCTCGGATGGTTCTTCCGTACAGCAGTTCGAACGGAGAGAAGCCGGTGGACTCCTGCGGTACTTCTCTGTAGGCGAAAAGTAAGGCGTTGATGTAGCGATGCCATTGTCTGGGCTGCTCGCTGCACAGTTTCTTCAGGGTGGACTTCAGCGTAGCATTGAACTTTTCGACAAGCCCGTTGCACATTGGATGGTAGGGTGTCGTAGTCAAATGCCGGATGCTCAGCAGTCTGTTGACCTCCTTCATGCAGTCAGAGACGAACTGCGTCCCGAGGTCTGTCAGAATTTCTTCAGGCACTCCAAGTCTACTGAACATGTCCACTAGTGCCTCTGCTACAGTTTCAGTGTCAATCTTCTTCAGTGGCACTGCTTCTGGGTACCGAGTCGCATAGTCCACTAAAGTCAGTACCCATCGATGACCTTCTTCACTCGGAGGTCTTATTTCGCCGATTAAGTCTAAGGCCACCCTCTTGAAAGGTCGGTCGATCAGAGGCATCCTCTGCATAGGCACTTTCGGGACCCTTCCTCGAGGTATGGTCTTCTGGCAAATGTCACACGATCGGCAGAAACGGCTGACGTCCGCATGAAGTCCTGGCCAGTAGAATACCGCCTGGATTCTATCCGACGTCTTCTTGATACCCAGGTGACCTCCCATGATTGAGTCATGCGCTACTTCCATCACCTGGCGCCTTAGGGGTAACGGTACCAGGACTTGACGTAGTGGTTTCCCTCCGTTGACCCTCGGGTGCTGGAAGATTCGGTACAGGATCTTGGCCTTCACCCCAAAATAGACCGTTCCACTGCCTTTGGTCACGTGGTCTTGGCGGTTCCTATACTTGTTTAAAGTGCTATCAGCTTCCTGGAGCTGGATCAGCTTATCTCTGTCCACGATGGCAGCTTTGGAGTTGTCGGCGACCTTCAGTGGCGTAGACATCTTGTCTCTCTTGGCCTGGGCCCTGGTAGTAACAGCACTGACGATCTCTGGTCGGCAGGGCTGAGCCGGAGTAACCACATTGTCCCGTAGCAGCTCTGTAAGGTCTCCATCGGGAAACGGCAATGGATCCTCCTCCACAACTTCGACGCGTTGGGTTGAGGCAGGACTCCACTCTGGATCGGGTTCGTCGGGTCGTCTCGCGCCGTCGATATTCCCGATCATCAAATCATACAGCGGCTTCTTCAGGCAAACCGCTTCGACTTCGCCTATGTAGAAAGGGGTGTTGACATGAATTTTTGCAACTGGCGCTTTCACACATTTGCTGTCGGCCATGAGTGTCCATTTAGAATCGCCAGTGAATTGTTCTTTAGCGATTAGGTCTTCTCTGACGATGACCCCACTGCAGCCAGAGTCTCTTAAAACAGTCACTTCATGATTTCCGACGCGTCCCCTGGAAACAGGCATGTTCTGTACGGTCACAGCTGCGCTGGCGACGACGGGGATGGATTTCCCGTTGGCAAGGAGGAGTTGGCCATCAGTCATGCACTCTTGCACGTCCGCAGGGGTAGCTGTGCGCTCGGTCTCACTCGGAAGAATGACGCTCCCGCCGCACACTTGATGGTCAGATCTACTGGTTTGCCGTTGATTGGAGAACCGCCTCTGCCGGTTGCCCGCCGCTGAATTGTCCGTACTGCTCCGCTGTCCGCTACTTTTGTTTTGAGGACAGTTAGCCGCTCTGTGGTCTGTAGCGTTGCAGGTGAAACAGCCCCTTGAATGCCCTTCCCTGGGAGGAGGCGTGGAGTCCGTCTGTCTCTGGCTCGTCTGGCTCCCTTGGATCTGGTTCCCATGGTTTGCAGTCTTCTGAAAATGTTTAGTCGCGCTGGGTGGCCCCAGGGTTTTCCCATGAGCGATAAGATATCTTTCAGCAGCCTCAGTCACATCTTTAAGCGTCTGCAGCTTTTGTTCTTCTAAGTGGGTCGCTAGGTCCTTGTGACAGGCATTGAGAAATTGTTCCTTCACGATCAGGTCATGGAGACTGTCGTAAGACTTCGTTTCGCCTGATAACTCCACCCACTTGTGTAGATATGACGACAGGCGCTCCACAAACTGCTTTGGCGTCTCGTCTGACTTAGGCCGGCATTCACGGAAGCGTTTACGGTAGCCCTTCTCTGTAAAGTTGTAGCACTGCAACAGGGCCTCTTTCAAGACGTCGTAGTTTTTGGCGTCATCGTTCGACAGTCTGGTGTAAACTTCGAGAGCTTGCCCCGTCAGAAGTGCACTCAGTCGAATTGCCCAGTCTTGAGGTTGCCAGTTAGAGCTTTCGGCGAACCTTTCGAATCTCGCCAGATAGCTGTCGATCTGGTCCTTCCCGTCGACGAAAGCTGGCAATTTAGGAGCCGTATGGTCGTTGGTGACTTGTGGCGCATACTGATTGTTTTGGATACGCGCCAACTCTAACTGGTACTGACGCTCACCTTCAAGACGCTTCAGCTCGAACTCTCTTTCTTCACGGCGACGCTGCTCTTCTCTCTCTTGACGTTGCTGTTCAATTTCTAGACGCTTCTGTTCTAACTCTATTTCTTTTTCTAGACGCTTCTCTTCCAATTCTCTTTCTTCGCGCCTTCGCTGTTCTTCTCTTTCTTCACGCAATATTCTCTCCTGGCATTTGACGTACTCCGTCAGCTGTTTGCCTTTTAGATTTAGTTCAACCCCTTTCTGCCAGAAGTCAGCCATCTTGATGCTTCTGGAAAGTTCTTTTTCTAGAAAGTTCTTTTCTGGAAAGTTCTTTTCTGGAAAGTTCTTGACTGTGCTGTACCTTTCTAGACTGTTCTAGAACAGCACGCTTTCTGCAGTAGCGCTGATGCTTGTCACTAGTCGCCTTCGCTGACGCAGGCCCCGCTGTCCTCGTCGTATGCGACGCTGCACCACGCTGGTGTTGATGTACACGCTCCTGTGCTGAAGTAGACGCGACGTCCGCTCGCCGCTCTCTGTAACACTGGCGATGTAGCTCCGAGACTGTCCCTCGACGTAGTCTTACGGCAGCCACGTAGTCCCGATCTGTTGTTCGCTCACGAAGCAACTCTTCAGCGACTACACGCCCTTGCAGTCAACCCGAATCTATCGGATGTAGTCCCAGTATGTTGGCCCCTCTCGACGCAACTTGTTGGCGGCTACCCTCGATGACTGCCTCTCGTAACGTTGACTCGCTTGTTGTAGCAGTTGAACCTTTGGCTATGGCGTGAATCGCGGCTTGACCCCCAAAATGTTACACTCGGTTTGATGTTGGTGTTTTCCTTTATCAGTATCCGATTCAGCCCCAATGCTGAATTCCTGATAAGGTGTAACTCAGATTCGTTTATCCACGCAACCCGTCCAAACAGCATACAAGTCACAAAGTCGACGTATGAAGTTTTATTCAGCACACACCAACAACTGCATACAATTCTCAACTCAACTCAACAACTTTCACAGCAACTCTCCAGCTTCACTATCAACAACAATCTCTCACAGCAACTCTCTTCACAACACACAAAGCATCGAATATATAATTTTTTTCTATCCTTCGAGATGACGACAGTTTGTTCTAGAAATGACGCATTACAACTAACCAATCAGAATTAATGATCGTCATCACTGACTTACGTCATTCATCTCTCCACACATACCCCGAACCTTCTCTTTCTTCGACAATCGTCCCGAAACTTCGATCGATAGTAAACGAGGAGATCCAGAGTATTCTCCGACAATATCGACCAACGAAAATTATCCACGTTATACAAAGCCTCTCCTAACAACAATGCAAACTCAAATCAAAGGTAAATAAACTCCATTATTGAATACTTTGCAAAACGAAACCATTAGATCTATCGTGCGGGTTTCCGACGTACTACCATTCGCGTTTCAACGTAACAATTGCCATCTGTAATAGTTAATAACTGTTCGTATTTCATGAGCTTTCCTCGCTCCGTTCTATAGTTACAGTTGTTTTGTACCCATGTAGGCACCTATAGCTAAGTCAATATAAAGCGCATAAATAATAATAATAATAATAATAATAATAATAATAATAATAATAATAATAATAATAATAATATTGCACGTATCGGTCAATTCCACAAACTCAAACTTGTGGTAGCAGGGGGAAGGGAGATGGATCGTTCTTTCCCTATTTTACCCTTATTTACGGAGAATTGCATTACATAAGGATTATATCCCAGATTCTGATGTTAACTCGTGTCCCACTTCTGGGACAGGTTCAGATTTTACACGCCATATAATTAGTTGGGTTGTGGAGATGGCTCAGCTGTCTGGAACGTGAGAATGTGCGCATTAAGCAGTAAGTTGGCTCCCTGAGGTAGATTTTTTTTTTCGATCAGTGAGTACCTTCAGCAACTCTTTGAATTGGTAAAGCGATGTATAATAACCATTCGTTTCATTTCATATTTTGTGTGTTTATTGTTTTATGATCGTTATTAGTTTTCCATAATCAGTATTGCTATTATTCCATCCTATTGTATGTTGTGTGCCTATGGACAGCTGGCGTTTCAAATGTACAAGGACGACTGATCAAAACCAAGGAGCCGTGGAACTGCAGGAACTGCCTGACTCGCCTCACGGTAATTTCTTCTTTTCCCTTACGGCGTGGCGTTTTTAACACAAACGGAGTCCACCCTTTCGCTCTGTTTGAGTCTCTGCCTTGCACTGTTCGTTTGCGTTCTACTTCTAGTTTCATTCCAACTGCAGTTATCTTATCCTATCCCGTAACTCAAAGGTCGTTGGGGCACCATGATCGTTTAACCAGCGTACTCCATCTTTCTCTTCTTCTTCTTCTTCTTCTTCTTCTTCTTCTTCTTCTTCTTATTATTATTATTATTATTATTATTATTATTATTATTATTATTATTATTATTATTATTATTATTAATGTTGTTATTGCTATTATTATTATTGTATTTCTTGTCATAATAATAATAATAATAATAATAATGGTGATGGTGGTGGTAGTGATAGTGGTGGGCATAATGATGACAATAATTGTTATGATTGTTATTGTTATTCTTATCATAATAATAACAATGAAAATAATTGTTATTATTATTATTATTATTATTACTATTATTATTATTTTATTATTTTATTATTATTATAAAGGTACTGGGTATGGAGGGGGAAGGAGTGGGGGTTGGTTGCCTAAAATTGTTTAAAGATAATTGTGAAGATATTGGTGTGGTTGTGTGTGCATGTGTGAGAGTGCATGTGTGTATGTGTGAGTTTTATGATTTCCAAGTTAAAGTTAAAGGTTCTTTACTATGTTAATTTGTTAAGGGACGGATTGGAAGATTAGACTGTATCATTAGTCTAAAATCTTTATCCCTAATTAAGACAAGTTTCAAAGTTTGAAAAGTTTCTGTTCTCAGCAATGACTGGAGGCCGTAGTGCCATCCCTCTACTGAGTTTGTTGTTCGGGCAATACCGTCAGCTGCAGCTTAATGTTGATTCCACGTTGGATAGAGAATAACCTTGGTCCGTAATTGTCGCGTCTTCCAGCCCGTCTTCGTTCACGGATGTAAGTGTGTTCGAAATATGACAGAAGCTCGGGCATTCCCTCGTGTACTTCACCAATGTCATCTGCCAGTAGCTCAAAAGCCTCCGTGACGTCATTTTCAGGAACAAGAGCTAATGCAGGTATACATCGGACTACTCCACGAACAACGTTATCAGTTTCATAGGCCTGCTTCATCCCAACTTCATTCACCTTAGCATGCTTTGACAGAGATGAAAATAGCAGCCAGAGATGACTGCCCAGGGATATGCTGCCTGAAATGCTGACATCGCAGCCGCCTCGAAGTCGACTAGAATTCGTTGTGGATTGGCCGCCGGAATTAGTCATTTCAGTTGTTGGAGGATGATGTCGTACATCCGTCGATCTTTATTCTGAACCAGACAATAGACTGCAACTGCATTGTTACCAGGGACGAGTTCGAAATGGATGGTGTAAAGTACAGCTGGAAGAATATTGAAGGAACAACCTTGAACGTTCCATCTGCAAACCATAACTTTGCTCGTGCAAGTCCATCAAGCAAATCGTTGCTTCCAAAGATGAGCACTCGGTCCCCATCTCTTCCAGAGTCGTACAGGATCATGCATATCCGCAAACCGTTGTAGAACGTCAAAATTTGTGTCAGATGGAGGAGGCGGCAAAACAGCTCCTTCGTCGTTGTCAGTCTGTGCAGCTTTTCTGTGGCGTTGAAGACTTCGAGCGAGCGTTGCTCGTTTCGGTAACGCCTGCAGAACATGATTTTCCAGTTGACGAGAAACTATTCCTACAACTGCAGCCGGCGTTGCAGATGTTTCTTCCATCTTTTCCTTCATTTGACCGACAGCAAGACGAGCGAGTTTTCCTTGATGAGTGTGTTCTTGATCTTTGTTGCAAACGATTCGATCTCCTAATGTCTTCAAATGAGCATTACACTTGTAACTCTGATTCATTTTACAACGCTAATAAATTTATCCATTCTTATTCTCACTCACTTTAACATACTCAAATTTTTTGTATATTACTGTTGGACGTCCCTTTGTTGAAATACCAGAATTTGCGTGTGTCGCCATATCAACCAGTAGCCAGAAAATAAATATCTTTTTCAATTGAAATCTGTAACTTTGATCTCTGCCAACTCTACTAGATTTCTACTAGGTTTCTTTGAACTATACTCACTTTTTAACTATGCAATACAATATAACCAATACAAAATTAAATACTGTTTATCAAGTAATAATTCCAGTGTTAATCTGTCGCTGTGATTATTTGTTCATATGTTTATCTATCCAGTGATTATCTGTCCCTGTGTTTATCTGACGCGTGATTAAGTGTCTGTGTTTAAGGGTCGCGTGATTATCGGTCGTGTGTTTAAATGTCGGCACACCCTTTCTTCAATGTCAAACCAGTCCATTCTAGACAATTGTTCTCCCACCTCTTTTTCTTTCTCCCTCTTCTTCTGCCTTCTTGCGCCGTGCCTTGCAGGATGTTTTTTTTGCAAGGCCTGATGCTCTGGTGACGTGGCCATATCATCGGAGTTTCCGTTTCTTCATCACTGTGAGCATGTCATCGTGTTGTCCAAAGGCTTGTATAATGGTCTGTCGGACTTCGTTGTTGGTGATGTTCTGGGTATAGGAAATGCCCAGAAGTCTTCTGTAGCACCTCATCTCCAGGCTTTGTATTCTTCGTTGTAGATCTGCTGTGAGGGTCCATGTTTCGCAAGCGTATAGGAAGGTGGAGATGACTGCAGTTACCCTGATCAATTATGCTCATTGAGATATTGGTTTTGCAGCGGTTGTGTGTGTGAAGGGGATGCTGCTTGGTGCACTTTTGTTTATGATACAATTGCTATAATGTAATGCATATGTTTACATGTGATATGATGTGCACTCTTTAAGTTAAATAATGGTAGTTTCATAATATAAAACGAAAGGTGTATGTAAGGGGAGATAAGAGTGCTTTAGATTTGAAGAGTGTTATGTGTGCATGCATTTTTACATTTTATACAGAATACCAATGAATGAAAAGCCTGCCTTGCGAATTTGTGTATTCTACTCTTTGCATTTCATTATCCGTGTCAATACATGTTTTTCAGGCAATGTGGTACGCAGAGCTGACAACCTAACAGGGGGAGATAACCTCAACAGATCAGATCACCTAAGTAGGGCAGATGTCATGGATGAAGAGTCTCACTACGAAATCATTCCTAAAGGTGACGATGGCTACCATCACCCTATATACCTCAATGCCGCTGCTGTTAAGCGTCCTATCTCTGGTGGTGACTATCTTCACCCTGTAAGCCACCATGCTGCCGCTGCAGTTAGGCCACCTATGTCTGGCGACACCGGAGACGTTGATACTGTGCCATCTGAGCGCAGTGCCGCTACTGTCAATGCTGGTGAGAATGGACAGAATGAATACACAGAGATCAATCACTACGACGCCATTGACCCTGCCTTGAACGATGATGATGACCGCGAGCCGTACACATGTTTGAAGAAATCTGCACTGAAGAAACAGAAAACCAGCTGCTCTTCCTTTTCAAAGAGGACTCCCTAAACCTGTTTAGAATGACGGATCTGCTTTGCCTTATGAAAAATGATGAAACTGCTGCACTGTTAAAAATGACCCATCGGCTGCACCTGTTTAGAATGACCCACCCGCTGCTCCTGCTAAGCATGATACACCTGTTTAGAATGACCCACCTGCGGCACTGTTTAGAATGACCCACCTGCGGCACTGTTTAGAATGACCCACCTGCGGCACTGTTTAGAATGACCCACCTGCGGCACTGTTTAGAATGACCTAAAGTGCAGTTTTTACTTTCATGTTAAACCCTTGCAAATCTACTGAAAAGGATCGCTGACATTGAAAAGAGAGGATGATGCGCAATTGCGCAATGTTTTGTCTACTGACGTTGAGTGATTGTCACGTCACCGGATTGCAACATTTTGTTACTTCATTTAGAGTGCCATTATATGTATGTATACATTAAAAAGGAGTAAATGCCAGTTTCTCCAGTTATAGCAAGGACTGAAAGCCCGATTCTCCAGCCTAAATAAACAGTGACTTGATAACTCTGCGCCTTCCGGTTTCTTTCAGGCAAGAAGACTGCTTTATGTCATAAACTTCTCGTGCGTATTATAAAATAATTTGCTTTATTCTCAGAAGATTCCTACAAACTTGATATTAGTTTGTAAACAGTTTTAATGTTCCAATTTCACGTATACCCGCATTCATCAAAATGCCTTTCTTATACAATTACACAAGTTGAGACAGAGATAAAGTTGAAACACTGAAGACGTGAAATATACAACAGTGGGAACACAACGCCAATATGTGTTTTGCTAATTTTATGGTTCTCTTCTTTCTCACTCAAAGTAGTAGAATAATAGTTAAAACGGAATTCAAGGAAACTATATTCAAGAAAACTATAAGTCCTAGAGAGTAACAAAAAATAAATAGCTGAACTATAATATAATCTTATTTTTCTCTGAAGCAATCCCGTTTCCGGTCTGACAGAAAATTACATTTATCAATTTATGAAAATATTTTATGCATTTACAAAATTAATTTCAATATTATATTTCAAGCAAGTAAATCATAAAATATACATTTGTTTGTTTATTTCATTTAACGTCTATTCACCGAAGTGATTTTAGACTAAAAAATAAGAAGAAGGTGGTGAAAAAGGATATTTGCTACTTGCATGGGGGAAAGGAGATAACATTCAAACACAATAGTGCAGCAACATAACATAAAATAAAATTAATTTAAAATTAAATATTCAAACAATATTTTAAAATTTTAAAAATTTTCAAACAATATTTTAAAATTTTAAAAAATTTACAATAGGACATGTCAAACTTGTGAAATGTTCATGTACACAGTCAGTTTTGTGATATTATCATATGCTAAGTACTCAGGATTAACTTGCAATATTTATTAAAAATGTCCTACAGGACTATAAATTATAGATTTAGCGATGGTTATCCAATATTCACTATTTTTATATTGAACATTATGAATGTTCTGTGGATTATGTTGTGCCATTACACTGCAGTCATGAATAATATGATTTATAGTTAAATTTTCATTGCAAATGCAAACAATATCCTTGCAATATTTTGTCCTCCAAGAATTTAAAGCAAGACGATGTACTAAAGAGGTTATTGTTCTAGGATACTGTGAATTTTCACTATATATTATTTTTAAAGAAAATTTGTTTTTTTCCGATTATACTATAAATTTCGTTTGTTGATAAGGAGATGTCAATATGGCTAACGTTGTGTTGATTTTTCGCCTCTTCTTTTGCTTTCCTGTCTGCCCAATCATTATTATTGAAACCAAACTGAGATGGTATCCAACAAAAATGAACATTTGTGCCATTGATAAGTAAGCAATGTATAAGATACTTTATTTCCTATATAATATAACCTCTGCTTTTATTAATATGGGAGTCCAAACTCTGAAGTGCTGAAATGGAGTCTACACATATTAAGATATTTTAAAAGATCTTTTGTTGACTCAAGATCTTATTTAATGCCATAAAATTTGCTGTAAGTTCTGCAGTATAAATTGAACGATCTTTACCTAACTACAATGAATCACAAATTTTTAAAGCAGGTATAACACAACCAGCCCCTGTTTGGCCTGTATCTAAAACACAACCATCAGTATAAATTTGCAATCAGAATAATATTTTTGTTCTATATGTTCATAAGCTTCTGTTGCTACCAATAATCCATTTTCTTGTTTCCGTATAGCGCTATATTCAAAATCAAAGTTTGCTCGCTTAAATTCCCATATTGGTATAGGCATTTATGGTATTTTTTAAGATATTGATTTAGGAAATAAATTCGATTCCTGTAAAAGTTCATTCATATTAGTTGCTATCGTTTGTAAATAACTGATACCCTGTGCTCTTTTTGGATAATCTAAATCAGTTCTTACTTCTAGTTCTGTATCAGTGAAATTTTCTACAGCAGACGCTCTAACTATGTATTTAGCACATGATTATTTTCTCCATTCAGTTAATGGTAATACTCCAGCTGCTTTATATGCATCGTCAGTTTTTGTGTGTATTGGAATAGCCATAACCATTTTATTTACTTTACTGTCCATACTCTGGAGTTGTTTCTGTAAATATTTTTGTGCCAAAAAATATACCTCTTATCTATACGTTAATTTAGATCTGACAAGCATGCACACAAGATGAATAAAAGTTTTAGTATCACGTCCCCATTTTTGGAAGCTTATAATCTTTATTAAATTTAAACTTTTAACGTTCTTTTCCAACAAATAATGTATATGGTTTTTTCCAACTTAATTAGATATAAAATATTCCCCACGAAATTAAATTTCCTGTACATATTTCAACTCTTTGATACCAATATAAAATTTTGGCAGACATTTGGGGGTTAATCCCATTATTAAACAAGATCATGTTTGTTTTTTCTTCTGATAATTCCAGTCCATTATTCTTCATGTAAAAATCAGTATTGTTCAGTTCATTTTGATATAGTTTTTGAATATGTTGTATTTCATTTATGCATGTTTTTCTTTTTAAAGATACATTTACCCATTATGCAGTATCGTCAGCATATTGAACTAGATGAATTTTATTACTTACAAATTGAGGTAAGTCATTTAACAAAATAGTTAATAAAAGAGGTGAAATTATAGAGCCTTGTGGTATATCCATTTTAATATTATATGGAGAAGAATAAGAGTGACCTACTTTGATTATTATTTTTCTACCGTGCAAAACCCCTTTAATATATTGAAACAATATTTCCAGAAAGCCCTTTAAAAAAAAGTTATATAAAAGTCGAGCATTCCAAATTCGATCATAAGCTTTTTTAACGTCAAAAAATGTAGCTAATACTGTATATTTTTCTTTCTTGCAAATTGTTTCTTAATATGTGTTGTTAATTTCACTAAATGGTCTACTGTTCATCTGCATTTCTTAAAACCAGCCTGATTTTCTGTAATTACTTAATTTTTTTCACAATAGTATGATCTATTCATTATAATTTTTTCCAAAATTTTACCAGCATGTGATGTTAATACAATAGGGCGATAACTTGAAGATCCGTGTGGATTTTTCTATGTTTTAAAAAGTGGAATAATTATTGATGTTTTCCAAATATCAGGCAACACATTATCTTCCCAACATTTACTGATACTATTGAGAAAATGTTGTATTCAATTTAAAGGCACGTGTTTTCCTATCCTATCCTATCCCGTAACTCGGAGGTCGTAGATGATCGTTTAACCAGCGTACTCCATCTTTCCCTGTCTTCAGCAACCCTGACTGTTTCGCTCAGTGTCAAACCAGTCCATTCTCGAATGCTGTCCTCCCACCTCTTTTTCGGTCTCCCTCTTCTTCTACCTCCTTGCACTGTTCCTTGCAGGATGGTCTCTGCAAAACCTGATGATCTGGTGACGTGGCCATACCACAGACCTGCTTACCCGTCCGTATTTCGCCGTATTGTCCCGATATTTTGACCTCGAGTACGCTGTTACGATCTCTTTTTAAAAAATACGAAAATCGACCCAAAAAATTTTTTTTGTGTTTTTTTTTTTACAAATTTCGGTAAAAAGTGCACTTAACCGGAAGCGGAAGCTAAACAAATTGTGCCAGAAAACTATAACTCATTGGATAGCATTGTGTTTTTTCAAGTGTATACTCTGCAAATATTTAATTGTCATGGAGATAAGAATTCATGAAACAGCAGATGATGATTCAGATGTTGAGGTGGCGAGTTCATCCAAGCGTGTTTGTGTGAAACGAAAACAGACATTTCTGGTTTCTTATTTAAAAAAATTGGCCTTGTTTGGTAGCTGATGAAGACCTGCTGGTTGGTTATCAGGCAAGGAAAATGCTTGACAGTCCCAAAGACTACAACCTAAAATCTGAACGTATTGCAAAGTTCTATGCTTCAGTGCGTGCATACTTTGAGGAAACTTGCAGCTATCTTCTCCTGAAACTGCCCCTCACTGACCCTTTGCTCCAGCACTGCAGAATCATATGTCCTTCAGTTCAGTTGACTGCATCTTCCCAAGATCTACGCTTTTTTGTGAATCGATTCCCTGCACTCTTTCCACCAAATACAACATCTGAACAAATCAGGAGCAATTCTCCGAGTATCAGTCAACTGATGTCAAGGGATTGGTGGGCCCAGCTATGCAGGTGGACGAATTTTGGGTGCAGGTCAGCAAAAACACCCTTAGCTTTTGCAACTGTGCCAGTTCATGCTGGGACTCTGCACCATCCCACACAACAGTGCTTGTGAGAGGGTGTTTAGTTGCGTACGTAAAACGTCCACTGACAGTAGGTCCAGTATGGGCAAAGATGCTGTTGACTCACTGATGGTAGGTAACCTGAAAGCTCTTTCACAAAAAAAGAACTGCAGCAACTGAAAAGTGCATACATGCATGTTTTTTTTTTGTTTTTTTTTTAAATACAAGTAGATCATTATCACATATTATGTTGATGTGGTGGCCTAACACTTATGCATTGTTTTTTAATTAAGCACCCTAATTTTTAAACAATAAATTTATTGAACAGTACCGTTTCTTGATTTATTTTACGTGTGTAATAATATATGAAAATTTAGCTAAGAGCAAATTAAGATGACTAATGACAATAAGTTTACACAGTTCTATATTTTTATTTATTTATTATCATTATTTTGGTTCACGTAAAATAACGACAGTTTATATAAATACCGAAAGTCAAAATCTGGTCATGATTTCCAAAATCTGTTTTTGAAGTGCCTGGAGTACTGACAAAAAAATTTTGAGGTAAGCAGGTCTGATACCATCGGAGTTTCCGTTTTTTCACCACTGTGAGCAGGTCATCGTGTTGTGCATGATGTGCATGATGTGTTTTAGGAAAATGTATGATAACCCTCTGGACCAACTGCAGATTTTTTTAGTACCAAGATAATTTAAAGCATCTGTTACCTCTGTTATTGATATCCTAGAAATAATAAATAAAGAATTATCTTAATTAGGTTCTTTGTAATGTTCAGATTTTTCTTCAGGTTTTCTTTTTTCAAACTCATCTTTAATTAGACTACTAGTATTTTGTTTGCATTTGCAAAACAAAAAATCCAAATTCTTCAGATTTCTCCTTTGGAGAAGAAAATAGTTTGTTAGTTATTTGTATGGGACGCTTAGGAAGCTGAAAGCCATTTTTCATTTGTTTAAATATTTTCCAATCATTATTGACATTACATGTATTTGATATTTCTTGTTTACAAAAATCTTCCCAATATTGTTTCTTTGCTGATGCTATTATTTTATTACAATTAATTTTTGCACATTTCATGTGCTTGTGTTCGGAAACAGATCTATATTTTATCCAATTGTTAAATGTATTCTTTTTTTCCTTAACTGCATCTACACATGCCTGTTTCCACGAAATATTACTACTATGTTTTTTCTTTACAGAATTTCTCTTAATAGGTATAGACTTATTAGCTGCAGACAGTATTGTTTTTGTAAAACCTGTACAAATTTATTAATATCTTCATTTTGTAGAAAGTCATCTTCAGAGTACAATAAATGCATTTGATACTGATACCAGTCCGCACGAGTATAAATATATTTTGGTATAATATCATCTTCTATTTGTATCTCTGGCTTTTCATTTCATATCCTATCCTATCCTATCCTATCCTATCCCATAACTCGGAGGTCGTACGGGCACCACAGATGATCGTTTAACCAGCGTACTCCATCTTTCCCTGTCCTCAGCAACCCTGATTGTTTCGCTCAGTGTCAAACCAGTCCATTCGCGAAAGTTGTCCTCCCACCTCTTTTTCGGTCTCCCTTTTCTTCTACCTCCTTGCACTGTGCCTTTCAGGATGGTCTTTGCAAGACCTGACGATCTGGTGACGTGGCCATACCATCGGAGTTTCCGTTTTTTCACCACTGTGAGCAGGTCATCGTGTTGTCCAATGGCTTGTGTGATGGTCTGTCTGTCGGACTTCGTCGTTGGTGATGTGCTGGGTAAAGGAAATGCCCAGAAGTCTTCTGTAGCACCTCATCTCCATGCTCTGTATTCTTCGTTGGAGATCTGCTGTGAGGGTCCATGTTTCGCAAGCATATAACAAGATGGAGATGACAAGGGAGCGCAGCAGCCTTACCTTGGAATATAGACTGATGGTCCTGTCTTTCCAAATGGGCTTCAACCTCGCCAGGGCAGCAGTTGTTTGTGCGATCCTGGAGAGGACTTCCTGTCGGGACCCATTGTCTGATACAATGGCTCCTAAATATTTGAAGCTATGCACTGTGTTGAGGGATTGGCCTTGGACTTTGATGTCCGTGTTGATGCCATTGGTGTTGTTGGTCATCATTTTGGTCTTCTCTGCACTGATTTCCATTCCAAAGGCTATGGAGGTGGTGTCAAGCCTCTGTACCAGCTGTTCAAGTTCTTGTTCCTCTCCAGCCAACCCATCAATGTCATTCACAAAACGGAGGATGGAGATTGCTCTTACCCCTATGCTGACTGTGCCTTCGTGGTATGCAAGGGCATCTGACATGATGCGCTCTAGGAAGATGTTGAAGAGTGTTGGAGAGAGTAGGCATATCTGACGCACACCGATTGTTGTTCTGAACCAGTTTCCGATGGCGCTGTTGTGGGGGACTGCACTGGTAACCTTGTCATACAGGTTTTTGATGGCTTCAATAATTTTAAAGCTGATGTTGTACACTCTCATGGTTGCCCACAAAGCTGCATGCCAGACTCGGTTAAACGCCTTTTTGAAGTCTACGAACACATGATATAGATGTTGTTGGTGCTGTAAGTATTTCTAGCAGATTATTCTGAGGTTGAAAATCTGTTCACTGGTACTTCACCCTGCCCTGAATCCTGCTTGCTCTTCGCTATGATTTGTTCAGCTTGGGGTTTCAACCTGTTGAGTATTATTTTCAGGAGGACCTTGCTGGGATGGCTGATGAGGCTGATGGTGCGGTAATTTGCACATTCCTGAAGGTTACCTTTTTTTTGGAAGAGTGATGACAAGCGACTGGCTCCATGGTGTAGGACACTCCCCACTCTGCCAGATCTTGTTACAGATAATGGTAAGTGCGTCGATCATCGCTTCTCCTCCTGCTTGAAGCAGTTCCGCGGGTATGTTGTCCACTCCCGCCGACTTCCCTTTCTTTAGCGATTGCACTGCTTCCTCAACTTCTTCTTGGAGAATTTATTACAGTCAAAACTGGAAGATGGTCACTACTTAATGAATTCCCATATACTGTCTTTTGCCAAATCAGGCGATACAAACGTTAGATCAATGGCAGATGGTTAATGTGTTGCTATGTCAGGAATCCTTGTTATTTTACCATCATTTAACAATATAAGACTAGAACTAATTATATTTTCAATAAAACGATTATTTGTATTATAATTACATCCTTTATTCCAAAGTGTTGAATGAGCATTGAAATCGTCAATTATAATCCAATTTTCATTTATATCAATTGATTGTAACCATTCAGTATTATAATAATCTGGTCTTAATGGATAATAAACTGACGTGATATTAACATACATTTAATTGTGAAATTTTACTTTCACGGCTACTGAATACACATCATTTAAATCTGTTGGAATGGGGAGACTTGCATGTGACGTAATCCAAATCTTTCCTTATGTATATTGCAACGCTAACTTTTGTATTCTGTTTAATAAATGGTGTTACCGGCGGACAAAAGTAGCCTTCAATCTTAGGAAGTTTCTATGACTGCAGTACAAGAACATGATGTTGGTTTGTTGCTACATATGGTTGTAAAGAGTGTATATTTGTGGAGATATATCTGCAATTCCACTGAACAATACTGAATTTAGCCAAGCAAATCTCCACAGCCCGGCCCGTCAAATCCGCTGGTTTGACAAATCTGCCCGCGACTGCCCCTATCTCTGCCCCTGTGTCCCTCAACACCCGAACGTCTTGCCCGTTTGCCTTACCCTGGCCCCATGGATTGTACGGCCTAATCGCGTACACACTCGTCCGAGGTGCAGTCTCAGTGAGGATGGTGTGCCCTACAGTCACCTGACTCACTGATTTAGGTTTTACCTTACAATCCTTAACAACATGACCCTCCGATCACACCGGTAACATCTACGCACCCCACTGCCCCCTTCCGTCCTCCCTACCTTCTGACCATCCCCGTTGCTAGGTTGCTGGTTAGTTTCCGGACGTCTGGGAAAACTCCGCCTATGACTGGGTAGCACAGGCGCAGGCACTGAAGCTGCTCGCTTCGCATCCACTACACGTTGCGCCAAGTCAGCTGCTTCCTCACTCGATGTAGGTAGATGCTCCCTAACAGAAATCTCTAGCTCTGTAGACATGATCGAGTAGAGTTGTTCCCCAATAAATGTGTCTAAGACCTGGGCTACATCGGTGATATTTTTCCCTGCCAGTGAGAACCACTTCTTCACTAATGACCCTACCTCATTACCAACTGTGGGAACGTTTCTGCTGCGTCTTTATTTGCTTCGCGAAACCGTTTCCTGTAGTAGTTTGTGTCCTTTCTGAACCATTTTAGAAGGGCATTCCTTCGTTCTGGCGTCAGGCGAAGATATGTATCCCGGGCTTCCCCTTGCAACAAAGGTGCTAACCTAACAGCCCATACATCTACACCATGGGGTGGCCTCGTGGCGCAGTGGATAAGTCGCCGGTTTCCTATGCCGAAGGTCGCGGGTTCGATTCCCGCAAGGGGCGAACGTATGTGACTTAAGTACGAGACTATTGAGGTCACTGAGGGTTTTCTCCGGGCACTCCGGTTTCCTCCCTCCCTTCAATAATGGTACAGGACGCAGTCAATATAAAAATTTCCACGAAAAAATCGATTTTCTTTCCGTCTTCTGAGAGCGATCTCCCTGCCTTTACACCACCTGTTTGAGAGATGGATGTGTATTTGGTGTGTGTGAGGGTGGATGAGACAGGTGAGCGTGTATGTTGGTATAGATCGCCGCGCTTTGAGCCTGATTGATTTGGGGAAAGGCGCGTATATAGCATCCTGTATTATTATTATTATTATTATTATTATTATTATTATTATTATTATTATTATTATTATTATTATTATCTCTTCTTCATCAATGAGTCTCCGCTACTCGGTCGAACATTTGAAGATAAGCTTCGACGTCTTCCTTTCTCTTCTAGAGGTTTCAATTTGACCCAATAGTTCGCCCCTCTCTCCCGACCTCTATTCTCTCTCTCTCTGCTCAGCTCTGTCTTCTTCTCTAATCCTATTCCCCCGTTGGGGTGCCGGGGGTTTCAGTCTAAATAGTATCCCCACTTTCTGGAAATTTAGTGCTTTAAATTCCCACTGTCGCTGTCTTTCTCATTTGTTCTTTCTCATTCCTGCTCTGTTCTATCAATCTGCTATACTAGCTTCTTCTTCGCTAGACCAGTCATCTACCTTTTTTCTTGAAAACTCTTCTGGGACAAGACTCCTTATTTGTGTGTGAGATCTGTTGGATCAGCTTGGGAATATTGGACGCTTTCTGGTCGCTAGGGCTTCCTATGATGTTATTATTTAGCAATGTAGGCATTTTATATGTATGTGTTTTGTTGATAATTTATAATGTTTGTATTCTATTTTGTTTTTGTAAACGAGGGTTCGAAAAATTAGAGCATAGCCTCAGCGTCCCCTGCGTGGGATGTCTTTAGTGTAAAGTGACTGGCTGGTGGAGAGCGTTCAATTTTACCACTAAGGTTGTTTCAGCAGATCTTTTATGCGGATCAGGGGTTGTCCGGTCCTGATTTGGCTCGGAAGAGTCTGCTGGACCTAAAACAATAATCATGTAATGTAATGTTCTCTAATCCTACGCTCTTCCTCTAGCCTCAACTCCAACAGCCTTTTTTCTGCTTCCCGCTCTCTCTTATCTTCTTCTTGTGAAGCTACAGACACACACAACACCACAACACAACACAACACAGTCTGTATGAGAGTAGATGGTTCGTTACTGCTGTCTTATCATGATCTAGGATATCCTAGCATCGATGAGATGCCTAGGCCTTAGGCGGTCTCTGAGAGAAAAGCACACACCCTTAGGAATTTGCTCAACACAGAGAGCATACAGCACTGTGGCAACAGAATTCCTCCTAATGGTGGTAAAGGTACTTTATTAACACAATTTCAACAACATACTGGTCATTCTTGCCCTTCTTAAGGAACAACACCTCGGGTGGTTCCAAACACAAAACACAACCCTTATAAACGGACCCTACACTTATCCTACAATAGTGGCAGTTACAGTCGTCCAATCACAATCAATACCGACTTGACTCTCCCACTTCAACACGGCTTTCCCCAGCCCACAGTTCAAGGCACAGAATTCTGTTCAGCTATTGGCACTAACCGAGCCCTGCGTAAAGCACGGGAAAAACCTCAATTCCTGGCATACACTATGCAATAACAAACCGCTGATTCATACTTTGCGCACAGCACTCTCATAGATATGAAACTGTACACTATATGCATGCTGACAAAGCAGATATGTAGCGTGCTTCAAACTCATGTCGTCTGCAGAGACCCACATTTTCTGTCCTCAAGAGTCAAGATCTTTTAGCATTAGGTAAGCCTTCTTTGGGATTCTGTCAACAGACATTTGCATCAATTTTATCCAGTATCGAAGACAATTAACAACAGTTAATAACTATTGGATACCTGTTCAAGTCTTCATAAACAAAATCATTTAGAGTATGTAAATTTACATTTTAGAATTTCTTTAAACCAAATAAATGTACTTGCTCACATAGATTTGCAGCATTTTCAAAACCCCAAACTTCAGAACCATATTGCAAAATCCGTTGCACCTGACAGTCGAACAGTTTTATAAATACATCTAAAAAATGGTTATTGAGAAAACGCAGCTTTTGGATAATGCACAATAATGCTTTTTTACCTTTAGCTGACAAATCTCTATATGCAGCAGAAAAACTAAGTTTTGTTGAAAAATAAATACCCAAATACTTATAAGCATTTACAACAAAATACCAGATTTCTCTAGCAGACAAAATACCCACCTTTTCTAAACATAATATTTGCTTTTCCCAAATTTACCTTAAGACGCAATGCGTGGACTGCATCTTGTCAATTTCTTAACTGAATTTGGAGGCCTATTACAGTTTCTGAAAACAAAACATTATCTGCCAGTAGAAGTACAAACAATTCAAAAGCATCGATAGTAAAGGTTACACCATGGCGCCCTTTTTTAAATAACTTCTACAGCAACTTCATTAATAAATACAGAACATAAAGTAGGGCTGCATATATTCCCTTGTTTCACTCCCTGAGAACAAACAACGGAGTGAGTCAATTTTGCACCACATTGTACACGCGCTTTTACACTCACATACATACTTCTCAAACAAGAAAACAATTTACCTTTCACGCTGTTCTTAAGCAATATGGGCCACAATAGATTGCGATTAATCGAATCAAAACATTTTTCAAAATCAATAAAAGCAACGTATAACTTGAGATTCTTTAGAAATTGTTTCTGGACACGAGACAACCCTGTAAATAAATGGTCAGTAGTTGAATAGCCGCGCTTAAAGCCAGCCTGACATTCTCCAGTTAAATTATTATCTTCGGTGCATGTTTCTATCCGTCTATATGATAAACCCATATACTTTGCTACTACATTACAGAGACTGATACTTCTATAATTGTTAGGATTATCTACATCACCCTTTTTGTACAGAAGCAAAATAATTGATTCGGTCCAACTGTCAGGATACAACCCCTTATCAAAAGAGCGTTCAAAACTTTTGTACAAGAAAAGGCACAATATATTCGGTCAAAAATTTAAAAAAAATCACCACCAATACCATCAGGGTCATTTGCTTTATTTAATTTTAATTTATGCAATGCTAGTAATATTTCTCCTGCACTAATTGGACAATTAAAGAATAAATCATTATACAAGTCATTGTCTTCATCATCATTTAGAATATTATCACCCAATACATCTTTCTCAAGCAGATTTTTAAAATGCTTATACCAGTTGTCAACAGAAATCTTATTTTTAAAAACAATTACGTTTAGGAATAATTTTATGAACAGTATCCCAAACATTTCTTTGGTTGTTAACAGAAGCAATTAGAGTTTCGATCATTTCCTGATTGTACATTTTCCTTTTACAAAAAAAAAAAGCAAGTTCTTATATTCCCTTCTATTATTACAAAACAACACACGATCTTCATCTCGGAAAGTGCGACGGAATTTCTTTAATAAACTACGCACAAGTCGTCTGTGCGATTTACATTCATCATCAAACCACTCCCCGACCTTTCTTCTACCGTTCACACATACTCGTGTTTTCATGCACTCGGCAGCTTCTTGTAAACATTCACTAAACATAAACAGTGAAGCCTTTATATCAGTATCAGAGGAGGAGGATAGTGATTGAGAGAGAAAGAGAGTGAGACATTCATTGAAATAAGAGCAATTTAATTCTGTTGTAATGGAATAAATTGCCACAGAACTGTCCGTAATGTTCAGTTAATCATCCATTTGTGCATATTTCATATTAAAGAAAAAGAAAATTGTTTACTGCGTGTCCATTATGCAAGTGTGAATGTTGTGTGTGGTTTGAGTGCGTGGTTGTGAGTTCATTTTCTTCCTGCGACTGTTGGTTTCAATGTTGTATCTCATTAAAATCAGAAGACGATGCTTTGTATAATAATGCTCTGTCGAAAATTCTGAATAATTTATCAAAATGTGTGTTTATGTTTAGACGGCGTTTTATGTCACTATTTCATGAAAATTTAATTTTTTTGTTTGAAGGACTTTGTTATCTTGATGTCAAAAGAGTGTTCCGTTAGAGTTAGGGTTAGGATAACGGTTAGCGTTAGCGTTAGAAGACTTAAAAGTACTTTAAAGTAAGTGACACAATATCACAAAATGTAAAAAGAACGTATGTGGCGCTTCATGGAAGTCATAACAATGGGGTCTTAACAAGTATGTGTGGGTGTGTGTGTGTGGTCATGTAAAAACGACGTTACTCTAACATACACTTGAAACTCTACATACTTTCTTTAGACTTTTTTTGACGGCCCCGTTATTTTGACGTCAAAATAGTGTTCCGGTAGGGTTAGGGCTGTGTTAGGCTTAGGGTTAGGTTAAGGGTTTGGGTTAGGGTTAGGGATAGCTTCAAGAAATTGAAAATGTCAAAATATAGTCAAAAATGGGAAGTGTGTCAAAATAATGTATGCACAGTTTCACAACAGTCATCACAACGTCGTTTCTACAAAAAAATGTGTGTATGTGCGTGTGCGTGTGTGGGCATGTAGAAACGACGTTACTCTGACACACACATGAAACTCCACATGTTTTCTTTTGACTTTTTTTGAAGGCCGCACTATTTTGACGTCAAAATAGTTCTCCGTAGAGTTACAGCTGTTTTAGGATTAGGGTAAGGTTAAGGGTTAGGGTTAGGGATAGCAGCAAAAAATTGAAAATGTCAAAATAATGTCAAAGAAATGGAAAGTGTGTCAAAATAATTTCTGTTTATTTCACAACACTCATCACAACGTCGTTTCTACACAAATGTGGGTGTTTGTGTGTGTGTGTGTGTGTATTCGTGCGTGTGCCTGGGTGTGGTTGTTAAGTCAAGTCAGTAAATGTTATTCCAGAAAATTCAACCCGTAAGAGCACATAGAATTATGAAATTATAACAATAAAAATTGTAATAAGATGAATGATAAAACACACAATTAAAACAAGCATTCAAGCATTAATTAAAAAAAAACCTCACATACACTAATACGATCAATATAATAATCACACAACATAAACAGTTCAGACGGGCTATCCCAAAATTAAATACATTTAAAAAATACAATCTTCACTTATTTACTAAGCTCATTCAGACTGCAAAACAGCCTCATACAACCAGTAAGACGCAGTAAAATAACAAAAGGGCCATTCAAACCAAGTCAAAAACACAATCAGTATAGGACCTCATTTAAGTGTTGTTGTTTTTTTTTAAACCACAATGGCTTTGAAATATTAATTTCGGTTGTTGTTGTTGGTGGTGGTGGTGGTGTGAGTCTCAACCGGAAGTACGTTCCTCTTCCTGGTTGATGTCAAGTCTGCATCCAACCTTATGTTTGCACGAATACTAACATACTGTAAGTTATAACGACATTTAAACAGATTAGCCTGGTACTTGACACAGGAACTTTGTACTATGTTGATTAGAATGTAAAATCAGTTATGAAATGTCTAATGCCTGCTAAAATATGACGATCTGCTTCTGTACCATTGTCATACCTCTTTCGGGTCTCCTGTTTTCAATATTTGCATATGCCTTACAGAAGAACAAAAAGTCTTGGATAGATGGACAGAGTACTTCTCTGACATTTACAACCACACACCAAACGGAGACCCATCAGTTCATTATCTGTAACAAGATCTGGCAGAGTGGGGAGTGGCCCACACCATGGACACTGTCGCTTGTCATCACTCTTCCCAAAAAGGGTAACCTTCAGGAGAGGGAAAATTACCGCATCATCAGCCTCATTAGCCACCCCCGCAAAGTCCTCCTGAAAATAATACTCAACAGGTTGAAACCCCAATAAGAATTTCCTTGCAGGTACATGTATTTGTGGGGACAATAAAGAGTCTGTATTCTGTATTCTGTATTCAAGCTGAACAAATCATAGCTGAAGAACAAACAGGATTCAGGGCAGGGCGAAGTACCACTGAGCAGATTTTCAACCTCAGAATACTCTGCAAGAAATACCTACAGCACCGACAACATCTAGATCATGTGTTTGTAGAATTCAACAGTCTGGCATGCAGCTCTGTGGGCACCCATGAGAGCGTACAACATCAGCCCTAACATTATTGAAGTCATAAAAAGTCTGTATGACAAGGTTACCAGTGGAGTCCTCCACAACAGCGCCATCGGGAACTGGTTCAGAACAACAATCGGTGTGCGTCAAGGATCCCTACTCTCTCCAACACTCTTCAACATCTTCCTAGAGCGCATCATGTCAGATGCCCTTGCAGACCACGAAGGCACAGTCAGCATAGGAGGTAAAGCAATCTCCAACCTCCGTTTTGCGGATGACATTGATGGATTGGCTGGAGAGGAACAAGAACTTGAACAGCGGGTACATAGACTTGACACCACCTCCAGAGCCTATGGAATGGAAATAAGTGCAGAGAAGACCAAAATGATGACCAACAACACTAATGGCATCAACACGGACATAAGAGTTTAAGACCACTCCCTCAACACGGTGCATAGCTTCAAATATTTAGGAGCCATTGTATCAAACAATGGGTCCCGATAGGAAATCCTCTCCAGGATCGCATAAAAAAACTGCGGCCCTGACAAGGATGAAACCCATTTGGAAAGACGGAAGCATGACAGAAGGGAGAATGACAGAAGGGAGAAGGGACAAAAAATCGAAAGACAGATGGTTGACTGGACAAAATGGAGAATGGACGAAATGGAGAAAGACAAAAGAGAGAAAGGCAGAAAGGAGACTGGACAAATTGGAGAACGGACAAAGGGGAGAATTGACAAAAGGGAGAACGTTCAAACAGGAGATTGGACAAAATAATTCATGTGATAAATTGTATTCATAAACATACACACTAAATTTTATTCATAAACATACACACTAAAAACATGTATCATGACGTAAAATAATTTGAAAAACGTCAAAAATTAAAGTTTTTAGCGATTCCCTACTGTCACGTGGGGTTTATGGGCTCTGCACAATGGAATTATGGACCCTCACGTTTATTCGGTGGGAACTGCTAGTAAGTCACCCTATGAACTACTTTAATAAATTTATTTGTTTAGCTCGTTCTGTGTTAAGGTTGGGGTACAGAAATAGATAGAAAAATGGTAAAAGAATACTGTCACACTAGCTTTCACACGGCTATGAATCATATGTAGTCCAGCCACTTGATAACAGTTAAAATCACACATTTATTTCTTCTACTCTATACAAAAGTCTCTAAGTACTAATCTAACTTAAAAAGTCTCTTTCAATGCTAATAGTTCGATCGCTGATAGTCTAGGCAGCTGTTATTTCTTCCTCGGGCACTTGCTATAATATCTCATGTAGATTTGGACTACTGTGGTCCGTTTTACAGTTTCTGAAGAGTTGGACTACTGTGGTCCTGTTATGATCAGGTTAAGTGCACTTTGTAGATTACACTTAACTGCGAGATGGTGCGTGCGAAGTCCTTCTGTGAGGTAGCTTCTGGTCCACCTGTCTCGTTGTGTAGTTGGTTTCCCTTGCCACGCTGTGGGGTCTGACAGGGAGTTTTTCAAGGTAGCTCTTTCCGACTTGTGCGGGAGAGGTTCCTCAACCAACTTGTTTCTGTGGAGTGGGGTTCACAGGATAGCTCGGGATAGCTCTGGATAGCTCGCCTGCTCGTCTGTAATATAAGAGACGAAATTCTGCACAACCCTGAATAATCGGTTTGTGCAGAGCGTCTCACTGAAAGCCAAGTAGCCCTCAGTGATAGCTCCACATCTCTATACATAAGCGACGAACATTCTGCTACTTCCGGGTTCCACTGGAATCTCACTCTACATTCCTATACATACATAAATATCAATCGTGGCTAACTATACACATACAGAATTAATAATATTATAAACATTCAGTGGTACAGCCACTGGTCTGCAAACATACATATAAGTTAAACAACAGTGGTTCCGTACGGCATACAACATGGCGGCGCAACCGGTCGTGTTTCGCCTCGTGGTAGGCTCTTCCACGTGGTACGGCAAATTCGGATTAACAATTCACATTTATGCATAGCAAATTCTTCAAACATAATTTCAACAATAATATAAATATATCACGATGAAACAGAAGGGTGCTCATTTACCTGTTTGACAAGTTCAGGCCCGTTGTGACTTGAGAGAATTCTAAGATTTTAAGTCCTGCTTCCTGGTCTAAGTGTGGAGAGATTTCTCTGCCAGCTTTCTAGCTGTTAACACTTCGGTGTATTCCTCCCAACTGACCAAACTTGTGCTTGGGTTGGACCCAGTCAAACTGGCTCGAACCGCTTTGCCTAAGCTCGCATTGGTTAAAATGTTTACGACTATCGTAATTACGATGATGTCATGGCCTCAGCCAGCGTCAACTACCACTATGTGTGTAGGCGGCAGTATGCTACCGCTACGCTTGATTACTTTCATCGTCTGCTCCTAACATTGAAAGTCTAATATTATAAATACCAACCAGGCTAAATATTAAAATAAGCAGAGTTAAAACTAGCCAGTTCGTGACAGGCTCCCTCAACTGAAAAAAGGCGATGACTACTGGATTCGACCTTTTTCTACTACAGTGCCTAGTTTAACGCTGCACTATCCTAGGGTCCTATTTACAAACTAATTAAGTTGCTCTACCTGAGCTGCAATGCTGTGCCAGGTAGCTATGGACACTAGTGACAGGGTTTTATTGGGCGGGGACGAATTCTGGTGCTGTGGCCCTTAGTTGTGTTGGGTGGGCGACAGCTGCTGTGTCCTCCACGAGATGGCGACTGAGGTAGTCGGCTCCGTGGTTCTCTTTGCCGGGGATGTACTCGATCTGGAATGAGTACGCCTGAAGGGTGAGTGCCCATCTCATCAGGCGAGAGTTCAAGGATTTGGAGGCTGCCAGGAACGATAGTGGTTGGTGGTCCACCTGAACTGTGAAGTGTGTCCCATACAGGTAGAGTTGGAACTTCTGTATGGCCCAGACTAGTCCAAGACATTCTTTCTCCGACGTGGCGTAGTGGGTCTCGGCGGGTCTCAATTTTCTGCTGGCGTAGGCGACAGGGAATAACGTCTCTGCATTCTTGGGGTCGCGCTGTAGCAGTACTGCTCCGAGGCCTAAGTCGCTTGCGTCGGTGCGAAGAACGAATGGCTGAGTCAAATCGGGTAGGTGCAGTACTGGCGCCGATGTCATTCTGTCCTTGAGTGTTTGGAATGCTGTCTCGCATTCGGCTGTCCAAACTACTTTGTCCGGGGCGATTTTCCGGGTTCCATTTGTCAGAGGTACGGCGATGCTGTTGTACTTGGGGACGAGCTTCTTCCGCGATGGCGATGGCCATCCATGTGTGGGTGCTGGGGGTCGCTGGTCTGTCCGTATACTTCTTGAGGAGATTAATGTGGTGGTATCGGGCTCTCCCGTTCACCTCTACTTGGTAGACTGTCTTGGATTTCTTGGCAGTCACCCGGTACGGTCCTCTCCAAGCGATGTCCAGCTTGTTGGTTCCACTTGGAAGTAAGAGTAGCACTTGATCGCCTACTTGCAGTTCTCTGTCCTTCGCGTGGCGGTTGTAGTACTTCGCCTGACGGGCTCTTGCCTTCTTCAGTGCTTCACCAGCTTTCTTCCACGTTGCTTTGAGGGTTTCCTGCAGGTCTGCGACGTACTTGGTGGCACCTCTTGGTGTGTCGTCTATCTTGGCTTCCGTCCAACTTCTGCGGAGGGCTTCTAGCGGTCCTGCGAGAGGTCTGCCGAATAGCAATGTTGACGGGGTGTAGCCTGTGGCTGCATGGGGCGTTTCTCTGTATGCGAACAGTGCCGCATTCACGTAGGTGTCCCACGCTTCTGGATTGTCGTCTGCGACTTTCCTGAGGATGGTGAGAAGGGTTCCATTCAGTCTTTCTACTTGTCCGTTGCTGGCTGGGTGGTATGGTGGTGTGCGAATGTGATGAACTTGTATCAACTCGAACACGTCTTGCATCAGGCGGCCGGTGAACTGAGATCCGTTGTCCGTTCTAATGCTGTCCGGGAATCCGACTCTGGTAAAGATGGCGATGAGTGCATCTGCAATCTTCTTGGTGTCGATCGCTGGCAACGGGACTGCTTCGCACCACATCGTACATGCGTCGACGAGTGTGAGTAGAAATCTGTTCCGCTTCTTGGTCATGGGCAGTGGTCCTACTATGTCTACTGAGACTTGCTGGAATGGCACGCCGACTACTACCGATGGTCCTAAGGTAACTGGTACGGTGTGATGTCGCGGGGAATATCGTTGACATTGGTGGCAAGATTTCACGTAGCGCTTGACATCCTCCGTGATTCCGGGCCAATAGTAGTGTGCGCTGATTCTCTGCACTGTGGCTCCAATTCCCATGTGTCCGCTGAGTGGCATGCTGTGGCCTAGTTCTAGTACTTGGGCTCGAAGGGTGGCTGGCAGTACTAGTTGGGTGTGATCTCCATCTCCTTGTCGATGTAGAACTCCCTCTTCCATGTAGAAGTCTCCTTTGTGCGGGGGTGTGTGCGCCTTGGGTAGCTTCTGGAAGCACTTCGCTATCGAGGTGTCTTCTTTCTGTGCTGTTTTGATCTCTTCGAGTCCTGGATTCGGAGCTTACTCGGGCTGGGGTGGTTGGGTTTTAGCTTGGGCCCTGGTTTGCACTGCAGCTATCTCTACAGTTTTAGGGGGCGTGCCTAAGAACACATACCTACAACCTAGCACTAGATCATACAGGGGTTTCTGTAAAACAGCTGCTTGGATTCGTCCTGTGACGTACCTACTCTCTACTTCTATCCATGCTATTGGGCAAGTAGTCGTCGGTTTCGTCAAGTCTGCTCCTTGTAAGTCGACTGTCTTGTCCGTCAAGTCCGCGCGCGATACAAGAGATTCGCTAACTATCGCGTCGTATGATAGACCTGTGTCATACAGACAGTTCGCTTCTTTTCCGTTGACCTTGACCGTGTCTGTCACCGATGGGTGATCTCCGATCGTGTGTGGCTTGTTACCGCTGCTTTGAGTTAGAACTCTGTGCGCTGGCCGGCTTTCGCGCTCTTCCCTACGTTGGGCGGCCAACTTGAAACATTCTGCGGTGGAGTGATTGTTTCTGTTGCAGAACGAACAATACCGTCTTTGCTCTGCAGGACCTCTTTTCCCGAATTCCGTGTTGGGTCCTTTATTTTGCCCAGGTCTGGGGTTATTCGGCTTATTCGCGGTGCGCTCTTCTCGGTTAGGGCTTCGTTTCTGTGCCTCTTTCCCGTTAGGCTTTAGGTCTCGCCTGAAGCTCTTGGCTTCTCCGTGGGCGGCCACGTACCTATCTGCGACCTTGACCAGATCTTCTAGTCTTTCCGCGCCCTGCTCTACTGAGAATGTTCTCAGCTCGGGGGTCATGGTTTCCCGTAGCTGTTCCCATACTAACAGTTCTGTCAGTCCATCATACGTTTTAGCCGTGGCTGACTGGCTAATCCACTTATCCAGCGTTGTGGACAACCGATCCGCGAACTGCGCATAGCTCTCTCCTTTCACTCTCCGGTTGGTGCGGAATTTTTGCCGGTAGCATTCTCCTGTCAGTTCGAATCCCGTTAGGAGTGCCTCTTTTACTTTGTGATAGTCAGTCACTCTGTCAGTCGGTAGCTTACTGTAGATGTCATAAGCCTTTCCTCTAAGCCCTTGACTAAGCTTAAAAGACCAATGAGTGGGATCTAGTTTATACTCTGTTGCTAGACGCTCAAACCTAGTCAGGTAGAGATCTAGACCTTCCTCTCTCTCATTGAATGTTCCCAGTGGAAATGACATTCCTTGTACAGGGTTGGATGCTACCTCTAGCTGATCTGAGTGGGGAGGGGTTGAGGAAGAACTTGAAGCTCCTGATCCCAATCTTCTCAATTCTAACTCATGCTGTCTGTCTTTTTCCTTTTCTGCCCTCTCATACTCCCATCTCCTACTTTCTGCTTCTCTTTCTGCTGCTACCTTCTTCTGTTCTCTTTCTGCCTCTAGCGCTAGTTTCTTCTGCTCTGCTTCTAGTTCCAGTTTCTTTTGCTCTCTTGCTGCTTCTAACTCTAGTTTCTTTTGCTCTGCTTCCAATTTCTTTGCCTCTCTCTCTGCTGCCCTCTCTGCCTTAGCCTCCTGTTTCTCTACCTCTGCATTTATATACGCAATTAGGTCTGCCCCTGCTAAGTGTAAAGCTTCTCCCAATTCCTTGAAGCGCAATCTCAAGGCCACTGGGTCCGACATTGTCAAAAGTGTCTATGAACAACCTCTGAATCACGTGGAATACCAAAACACTAGCAATATTGCAATTCAATAACAACAATGCAAAGACCATAAAATTCGTAATCAATAATAGAATGAAACAAGAGTCAAATGGCATACAACAGTTATTTAAGCAAAACCTGCAAAAGAACAATGCAACATACAGACACAAAAATAATTGAAGCAACAAAGTTTTTAACTAAAGAACAGTGCACCCAAACTGATCAGTGTTATACCTATTCTAAGTTATTCTACCTCTACTGTTATCTAATTTTATTGTACTTAGGTCCGGTTATACCCAATTCCTATTATACACAGATCCTGGCAGGCTCGCCAATTAAAGTGTCACGTGGGGTTTATGGGCTCTGCACAATGGAATTATGGACCCTCACGTTTATTCGGTGGGAACTGCTAGTAAGTCACCCTATGAACTACTTTAATAAATTTATTTGTTTAGCTCGTTCTGTGTTAAGGTTGGGGTACAGAAATAGATAGAAAAATGGTAAAAGAATACTGTCACACTAGCTTTCACACGGCTATGAATCATATGTAGTCCAGCCACTTGATAACAGTTAAAATCACACATTTATTTCTTCTACTCTATACAAAAGTCTCTAAGTACTAATCTAACTTAAAAAGTCTCTTTCAATGCTAATAGTTCGATCGCTGATAGTCTAGGCAGCTGTTATTTCTTCCTCGGGCACTTGCTATAATATCTCATGTAGATTTGGACTACTGTGGTCCGTTTTACAGTTTCTGAAGAGTTGGACTACTGTGGTCCTGTTATGATCAGGTTAAGTGCACTTTGTAGATTACACTTAACTGCGAGATGGTGCGTGCGAAGTCCTTCTGTGAGGTAGCTTCTGGTCCACCTGTCTCGTTGTGTAGTTGGTTTCCCTTGCCACGCTGTGGGGTCTGACAGGGAGTTTTTCAAGGTAGCTCTTTCCGACTTGTGCGGGAGAGGTTCCTCAACCAACTTGTTTCTGTGGAGTGGGGTTCACAGGATAGCTCGGGATAGCTCTGGATAGCTCGCCTGCTCGTCTGTAATATAAGAGACGAAATTCTGCACAACCCTGAATAATCGGTTTGTGCAGAGCGTCTCACTGAAAGCCAAGTAGCCCTCAGTGATAGCTCCACATCTCTATACATAAGCGACGAACATTCTGCTACTTCCGGGTTCCACTGGAATCTCACTCTACATTCCTATACATACATAAATATCAATCGTGGCTAACTATACACATACAGAATTAATAATATTATAAACATTCAGTGGTACAGCCACTGGTCTGCAAACATACATATAAGTTAAACAACAGTGGTTCCGTACGGCATACAACATGGCGGCGCAACCGGTCGTGTTTCGCCTCGTGGTAGGCTCTTCCACGTGGTACGGCAAATTCGGATTAACAATTCACATTTATGCATAGCAAATTCTTCAAACATAATTTCAACAATAATATAAATATATCACGATGAAACAGAAGGGTGCTCATTTACCTGTTTGACAAGTTCAGGCCCGTTGTGACTTGAGAGAATTCTAAGATTTTAAGTCCTGCTTCCTGGTCTAAGTGTGGAGAGATTTCTCTGCCAGCTTTCTAGCTGTTAACACTTCGGTGTATTCCTCCCAACTGACCAAACTTGTGCTTGGGTTGGACCCAGTCAAACTGGCTCGAACCGCTTTGCCTAAGCTCGCATTGGTTAAAATGTTTACGACTATCGTAATTACGATGATGTCATGGCCTCAGCCAGCGTCAACTACCACTATGTGTGTAGGCGGCAGTATGCTACCGCTACGCTTGATTACTTTCATCGTCTGCTCCTAACATTGAAAGTCTAATATTATAAATACCAACCAGGCTAAATATTAAAATAAGCAGAGTTAAAACTAGCCAGTTCGTGACACCTACAGAAAGCCCAGGAATTCAACAGCTCCATTTGTTATGGTTTTGTACTCTGCCACGATTCTTTTCATTCTTTGCTCACGCCTTTCCCATGTGGGTCTCCTTCTTTTGGGGTTTTCTCCGCAGTTGGCGGCGTGCATGTGCATCTCTGTGTGAGCTTGCTCTCCTGTAAGGAACTTTAAAAACTTCCAGATGTCTGGGTGTTTTGGGTTGAGGATAGTCTGAATCCTTCTATGCCACCCTTCTAAGTGGTTTGTCGTTCGTGGTTCTTGTTGCAGAGTTCTCTCATGCACAGACCACAGATGAGGTGGAAACCTTGGCTCCTTCCAAACCAGTCTTACACCGTTGCCAGACGGACGTGGTATGAGCCAATGTATGTCATCTCGAAGTAAGAAATGTACTGGTCCACCTCTACCTCATCTGGGTGATCTTTTGCAAACCATTCTTTTGATTGAGCAAACGCACCTCTGACATGTGCAGGACGTACAAAAGCCACGGCTGTTAACATTCGTATCTTTAATGCAAAGTCTTTGTCTTCTCTATACCGAATGCTTAGTCCAAGATCCTGAATTTTTCTCCAGTTGGCTTGTGCCAGGTGGAAAAAACACAGCTCAATTGAAACATTGGGGAACAGCCTCTCAATGCTGCCAAACGCAGAAGTCTCGAAGTCTGCACGGAACTTGCGCAGATCTGCGTCTAAGGAAAGGTCTTGCATTTTTTGAAAAATGATTTCAAATACAGACATGTACATGTGTCCCGATTTGCGAGGCAAGAGACAGAATACAAGTGGGTGGATGATCCCATCGACATCGCCGTGTATTGTGTAAAGTTGTAAGAACATTGGTGGTGTTACCGAAAACGTGCCGTCCACGTACCATGTAGAACTCCTGCTGAGTTTGTCAAGGTTACTGTCTGTTCCGAGGATGATGATTCGTCCACCTGCGATGTCTCCATTAAAGATGACCCACTCGTCACCTGCTTCGGACGATGCCCAGCGACCTTCAAGGACAATTTCCTCTGGGGAGGCTGGCACTGGGGGCAGATGTTTGCGTCGTTCTCTCTGAATTATCCTCTTCAAAGAGTCCTCTTTGGGAAGAGCGGCAACAGTATCCTTGTGGATTCCGCGAGCGACTTCGTCGTTAATGATTGCTGATGTTCCATGGTCTGTAACAGCCGCCTCTTTCAGTCTCAATTGAAGTTTTCTTACCTACACATATTTTGGAAATAAACATCACATACACATAAAAAAAATCACACACACATACAGACTGACTAACAACATCATCCACAACATGTTTGTTGAGAACTTCTTTTAATTAACGTACCTAAATGTCACCGCCACGACTCTCTCCGGGCAGACGCCACAAACAGACAACTTCCACACGCAGACAACCCAGAAAGAATGACGATTACCCGCAGACGGAAGTGATGAAAAACACAACGAATATATATACAACTTCCAAGCTATTTATTCATTCATACCACACACACATACACATACAACATTTACACATGAAACGAGAAAAATGGTAATGGAACAATCAATGGGTCGATGGACAATGAAATGGAATGTCAGATGAACGAGGGTTGCTAACACTATGTAACAAATTTTTACTTTTGTTCTGTTCCTGGGTTGAAAGTGTGTTTTTCTAACCCGTTAGGTCTAGAACAGAAAGGAAATCGCTGTTATTCCAGAAAAACTTTGCTTCTGTGACCGGAACAATGAAATTTGGAAAATCGCGTGTGTTCGAGAAAATTATCGATTTGCTTTCAATGCCGAGCTTCCTCCCTGAACTGCTAGAGTTGTCCACATGTTTCTACAATTCTCCTGAACACTCTAGAACGTTCAAGAAACTTCCAGAACTTTCGAGAAACTCTTAGAACGTTCTAGAACGTTCTTGAACGTTCCAAAAGTAGCTGTACAAGTATCAAAACACACGACTACTGTGTCCTTGGGTGTCTGGCCCTGGAGCCTGACTTCTCCGCGGTTAGGATTGCCTGCCGCGACGTGCATCTGGACTCCATGGCCGACCTGGTAGCCTACTCCTTGTCGACTAACTTTGGACTGCTGTTCATGACCGCGGTGTGCACCTACCGCTCACGAGTGTCTGTACACCTTTAGACCCAACCGCCTGGTCGGTTCTCTCCCCGGAACTCGTCGTGGGTTCCTTTATCTTACAACTACTAATGATGACTATCCCCACTCAGTTACCTGTTTGTAATTTATTCCCCCACCTGGCCCATGGGCCTTGGGTTCGACTCTACCTTCTCGGGTCCTGGGTATGCTCTACTTAAGTGACATGTTCCCACTCAGCTACTACTACACGGATTGTACCCTCAGCTGACCCATTGGGTCCTGGGTATTACTACCAGGTACTGACTTATACCACTCAGCTACCTTGCTCTCATACTACATGGCTCATTTAGCCAGTCGACCCCATGGGTCCTGGGTATCCGATTCCATGACTGACCACCCCCCTCACATGACTCATGCCTTCAGTTGATCCTTGTGTCCTGGGTATTAGATACCACTACTAACATTTTCTACCACATGACTTATACCTCAGTTGATCCCTTGGATCCTGGGTATTTGTTTTCATGATTGACATCCCATACCACATGGCTCATACCTTCAGCCGACCCCTGTGTCCTGGGTATCTGTTTTCTTGAATGACTTTACCTACCTCACGATCTGTACTTTTTTTTTCCTTCCTTGTTTTATGGGTCCATCCTTGATTGTTTATAGCTTTTACCCGGCCCTCCTCGACTTTTAATGTGGTCCTGAAGGATTTTTATCTAATTAGGTACGTTCCCCTCCCCCCACCCTCCTGGTCACTGCTAGGCCCTCCACCCTTCCCCCTCTGTGCTTGCCCTCCCTTGGCCTTGGCGGCCTCCCTGGCACCCCGGTCCTACCCCTGCCGCCGTTCGTTCGTACTCCTTCCTCTCATGCCTGCCATCGATCCATCTCCGTCTTCTTCCGGACGTCGTAGCAGCGGCCCGCGATCCCTCTTCACATGACCTCTTACTGCAGCACGACCTCTTATATCAATGGACATCATAATACCAAAGTCTCCTATACGCACACTGTCTTGGGGACTATAAATTTATAAACTGAACTGAGAGAGTGATTCACAGTACAATCGTCAATCTAGAAAATCTACACATTTCTGAACCTTGTTGAGTGGTTTCCGACTGTGTTTGTCTATTCCTTGTGCAAGTTTTGTTTTTACCTGATCATAATGACGAAAATGAAAAAAATCGTTCAATTTTCACCAAAAAACGAGTTTTCTTCGTGCTGTTGTCGTGTAAGCAAAGTTTGTGCTTAATGAAGGCATTTTTTCACGTACTTTAGACATAAGCAATTGAAATATAACACTTAGAAGCCAGGAACAAAAATTGTGTAACATAGTGTAATCAACCACGTCTAAGTATCGACTGTGCACTGCAAATGTCTGAACACAGGAGGGGGGGGGGGTCGAGTATCAAGAGGGGGACAACAAGGAAAAAGCCGACCTGATAGTAGGGCGTCCCCGTTGATGTCTCCGTGAAAGTATCTGCCCCTCCTCGTGGCTGTCACCGGACTGTCGCTATGGAATTCAGGCGTAGTGGTGTCGCCACTCCCTCCCGCCGCTGACGATGATGATGATGATGATGACGCTGTAGTTGCGGCAGCCCTGCCACCGTCGACGCCTCCCAGCCTGACTCCTCCAGTCGGCTAACACTGTGACGTCGAGGCCAGGTTCCGTACACAGCCGTCACAACCACCGCGGGAAAGGTGGGGTTGTGGAACAATGAAGATGTACACAAACGCGGACGTGGACGAACGGGTGGTGATGATGATGCTGGGTCCACACGACCAAATGTCGTCGTCGTTGTCGCGCGACGCTGATCAACGTTGATCCGCGTTACCCAGTGACGAACTGATGAATACGACGAACTTTCGAACCTGCAACATGCTTGTCGTATTGTTAATGTCATGTCCACCCGATTCTGTCCCCCTCCCTCCTCACACTCTCCCCCCCTACTACACAACCTAATTCCTGTATCTTGAGGAGGCGCCACTGCTGTCCACTTCACTTCCCTTGACTACTATTACTGTCACTTGTAATCAAACCCATAATTCAAAAACTAAATGACATTATGAATGCATGAAATGAACAATGCTGCAAATGAATACATGTAATCATCAACACATTATCCATCTCAAGCAACCGCAACCTCGACAACAGCAACCACTTCCATCCTACCTTCATCACACTTCACCCTCATCCTCCCTCCTTCAGTCGCACTCTTCCTTTCGTCTGCCTCTCCCCAGTGCAACCATCCTTCCCCCAGCCTCACGCACAGCTATCGTTCAACACCCCAACAGCCGGCCATCGGTCATTAGCACAGTAAGGAAAGATAACACCATCACACTTACCCACACGGCTCGAATGTAAAAGTACCTGTAGCTAGCCCTTTCAACTGCTTGCCTACACAGTACTCCAAGTAAGGTATTCCAGTGCGTAGTAATTCCCGTTAGTGGACAAAACCTCTACACTAATTTACCACAACACAAAACTTAGTTATTTGCTCTACTCTTTCTCGAGCTTGCTACCACAACTGTAACATTTCCCACTAGGTTTTCTTTTAGAACCAGTTATTATTTACGTTAACAACTGTCCCACCCTTACTTCCAGAACAAAACACCCAGAGAATCAAGACCGCACGTCTTCTCTGTTTCTCTGCAAAACGAGTTCTGACTACAGTGAACAAATTCCCAAAACTGGCTGGCCGAGCTCTGCTGTTCTAAATCACGCTTTCCACGCATAACCTAACATACGACAGCGCACAGTTACTACCCCAACTCATTAACTCTCCACCCACACTTTCTACCCGGTTTCATCACAGGCTGCCCTGTGACACACACCCCTCCCAAGATGAACCTATGGAGAGTTCAAAACTTAATCTTCCACAGGGTCAGATCTGCTGAGGAAATCCGCTTCTATGTTGTCTCTCCCTGGAATCGGTCGAACTGTGAAGACGTAGGCCTGCAGCTGCATAGCCCATCGGGTGAGTCTGGCACTGTTGAGGTGCGTTCTCTGCAGGTACTGCAGCGGTCGATGGTCTGTCTCCAGCCAAAAGTGCCGTCCAAACAAGTACGGTTCAAACCGTTGTACCGCCCACATGACTGCCAAACACTCCTTCTCGATGGTGGAGTAATTTCGCTCCGCTGGCAACAGCTTCTTGCTGGCAAACCCCACCGGCTGCACACCCTCACCGGTTTCTTGCATCAGGGCAGCTCCCAGCCCTTGCTCAGATGCGTCTGTCCTCAGGATGAACTCCTTGTCCAGGTTCGGTAACTTGACCACCGGCTCACTGGTCAGCGCTCTCTTCAAGTCATCGAAAGCTTTCTGGCAATCATCCCTCCTGTTGACCTCCCCCCTCTTCCTTACCCGCACGATCGGTGCGCTGTACGGCGATGAACAAGACTCGGTAACCCCCAACTCCAGCATCGGTTCCACTTCACCCTTGGCGACTTCCTTCTGTAAAAATGGTAGCGGATGCTGATGTACACGAACGGGGTCGTCGTCGGTCGACACCACCTCGCACTCGTCCAGGTTGGTTAGCGGCAGTGCTCTCCCATGTAGCGCAGATCAGTAGTCTTTATCAAGCAGTCTCCTCTCTGAAAATCCTTAACGGGAAGAGAGGGGACTATAAACTGATTTAAAAAAAAAAAAAAAAAAAAAAAAAAGTAGCGCAGATAGCTCCGTGTCTATCTGTATGTCCACTGGCCCTTCGCCCGCTCGTAGCGGTATCAGTGGTACGGTGCCCTGGTAGCTGATATCTGTCGTTCCCTCTGTTCCAGCTTGGTCCAACACGACGGCCACCGTCGTCTCTGGTTCTACTCTGCGTACTATGTAACGCTTCAACCTCCTATTCTTGCCGACTCTCTGCACTGGTACCTTCCTGGCTCTCCCCTTTGGCGTCGTTCGCTGGCATGCGTCGCATGAAGTGCAAAACCTCCTCACGTCACGGCACATCCCTGGCCAGTAGTACTCGGCCCACACGCGATCTAGGGTCCCCTTGGCTCCTCGGTGTTCAGCCATAGGCGTGTCGTGTCCCATGCGTAGCACCTCCGACTGAAGCTTGGTTGGTACCACCAACTGACTGCGATCCACTTTGTCCTGTCCTGAGTATTCGCGGTACAACAGGCCCCGCTTCCAGACAAATGCCACTTGCCCCTTTCCTCGTTTCTCCTTTCCTGCCTTCCGGTCTGCTAGCTGTCGTACTTTCGCAAGCTCGGCGTCCTCCAACTGCAGTTGACGAATCTCCTTCGGCGTGGCGACGACGTTCCTGCTTGGTCCGACCACCAATGGTTCTGCAGCGACCTGCTCCTTGGCTGCCTGCGCTCTGGTCTGCACCGCGCAACACTCTGCGGCCCCCTCGACGAACACTGGCAGTGCTGTATCACGTTGCTGTTTCGTCCTCGCCCAGTTGTCGATCACCACTGGGTAGGTTAAGTCGGGTACCACCACTACCTCCACTCTCCCGGTGTAGAACGGTGATTCCAGTCTCACCCACGCTGTCGGCAGTGACCTGGATAACTGGCGAATGGCGAATCCGACGCGCCACGTGCGTCCCGTGTAGACAAGGTTGGCAACCTCTCCTTTCCGCAGGCAAATCAGGTCAGCTCCCGTGTCCCTCACGGCCGTCAGCGGAACACCTTCCACTACCACTTGGCTCTGGAACCGAGGATCTCCCCTCTTGCCTGCCTCCTTCAAGATGCGCAACGCTCCTCCACTTCGCTCGCTGCGTTTCGGACAATCCCGCTTCAAATGCCCTTTCTGTCCGCAACTGTAGCATTCCCGCTTGTCAGGCGAGTTGGGTCGTGGTCCTGCTGGCTTGCGACCCTCGCTCTTATCTCTGGGTGTAAAGGGTTGACGTGGTGGAAAACGTAGGTTGGTTCCCGCCCTGGCGTCGACGTACTGCTGTGCTAACGTCGCGGCCTCCTCCACCGTTGCTGGGTTGCGCTCGCGCACGAACGTGACCAGTTCTGGTGTCAAACCGTTGACCATCTGCTCCATCAGCACTAAGTCCAGTAAGTCCGCATACGTGGCCTTCTTGTTCGCTAGTCCCATCCAGCGCTCCAGGAACAACTCTGACTTCCGCAGATACTGTTTGAAAGTCTCTGGTGGCTCCCTTCGTAGCTGGCGAAACTTCTTCCGATACGTCTCGGCCGTCAGGTTGAAACGCACCAACAACGCTGCCTTCAGGATCTCGTAGTCGGCAGAGTCGTCCTCGTTCAAGCCAACGTAAACTTCCCTCGCCTTCCCCTTCAGCAAGGTCCCCTAGCGAATAGCCCACGTGTCCTTCTTCCAGTCTTGAGCCTTGGCGAATCGCTCAAACTGACACAAGTAGGTCTCTAGGTCGTCCTTATCCTCGAAGAACGGTAACCTGAGCTTGACCGTCTCGAACTCGGGTTGATGATTCCTGCGGTTCCCGGCGCCTTGCGACGTCAGCTGCGCCATCGCTAGTTCGTGCTCCATCTCTCTCTCTCTCAGCGCTATCTCTCTCTCCCTGGCCCTCAACTCGGCGTCTTCCCGGCTCGCCCGCTCTCTCCGGTTTGCGTCTTCCTCCCTAGCCGCTTGGTCTATCGCGTAGTCTAACGCTGCCTGACCCTTCAGTCCTTCGCGCTTGGCGAGCCTCAGGATCCTTTCCATCGGCGTCTCGTCCGCGAATGGTCCTGTCCTCGGCGTCGGTGCCGCCTCGACCTTGTAGATCGAACGGTAAGGATTGGTCTCGAATCTCTTCGGCCTCGTTGCGTCGCTCAGGCGATCTTGGTCTCCGTAGAAGTCGGCGCCTGCTGACATCCCGCCAGTCGCACCAAATCCCGTCACAAAAGGGTCACTCACTGTGTCTCTGGCTTCAATCGTTGTCGACTCCTCGTCTGCTGACCCTCGACGCGATGACCTGACCGGCGATCTCCGTTGCTCGATCGCAGAAGGTAAATCGGTGGCTCCCGTATCAACCGCTGCCGTCGTCGCCCGCTCGTCCGTCGTGACACCCACGCGAGAACGCGTACGAGCCGCGATCGGTGACACTCCCTCAGCCTCCTCGATCGATGCCATCCTGCCTACAAGGAAAGCAACAACAACACCAACAACCACAAGTCAACAACCCTACGTAACCTTACCTAACCTAGCCTAGCCTAAGATACTAATTTACCTACCTAAGCTATCTTCCCTCTCTATCACCCACCTCCTCCCACTCAAACAGTGGAAACTGGCCCGCGAGGTAGCGAACCGGATGGAGAGTGCAATGGCCCCTTCCCTCACGTGTGGTCGAACCCAGGCCGGCTGTGAGCCTCCGCTAAACAGCGACCTGACTCCCTCCAACCACCCGCTGGGGTGCACACTCTCGCCGACTCACGCCTCACACACTCGGACACCACAGGACAATTACGAGACAACTTCACGTCTGGGCACACTCACACCATACCCTGCATCTCCACCATATGTCACCGCCACGACTCTCTCCGGGCAGACGCCACAAACAGACAACTTCCACACGCAGACAACCCAGAAAGAATGACGATTACCCGCAGACGGAAGTGATGAAAAACACAACGAATATATATACAACTTCCAAGCTATTTATTCATTCATACCACACACTCATACACATACAACATTTACACATGAAACGAGAAAAATGGTAATGGAACAATCAATGGGTCGATGGACAATGAAATGGAATGTCAGATGAACGAGGGTTGCTAATCAACCACGTCTAAGTATCGACTGTGCACTGCAAATGTCCGAACACAGGGGGGGGGGGGGGTCGAGTATCAAGAGGGGGACAACAAGGAAAAAGCCGACCTGATAGTAGGGCGTCCCCGTTGATGTCTCCGTGAAAGTATCTGCCCCTCCTTGTGGCTGTCACCGGACTGTCGCTATGGAATCCAGGCGTAGTGGTGTCGCCACTCCCTCCCGCCGATGACGATGATGATGATGATGATGACGCTGTAGTTGCAGCAGCCCTGCCACCGTCGACGCCTCCCAGCCTGACTCCTCCAGTCGGCTAACACTGTGACGTCGAGGCCAGGTTCCGTACACAGCCGTCACAACCACCGCGGGAAAGGTGGGGTTGTGGAACAATGAAGATGTACACAAACGCGGACGTGGACGAACGGGTGGTGATGATGATGCTGGGTCCACACGACCAAATGTCGTCGTCGTTGTCGCGCGACGCTGGTCAACGTTGATCCGCGTTACCCAGTGACGAACTGATGAATACGACGAACTTTCGAACCTGCAACATGCTTGTCGTATTGTTAATGTCATGTCCACCCGATTCTGTCCCCCTCCCTCCTCACACTCTCCCCCCCTACTACACAACCTAATTCCTGTATCTTGAGGAGGCGCCACTGCTGTCCACTTCACTTCCCTTGACTACTATTACTGTCACTTGTAATCAAACCCATAATTCAAAAACTAAATGACATTATGAATGCATGAAATGAACAATGCTGCAAATGAATACATGTAATCATCAACAAATTATCCATCTCAAGCAACCGCAACCTCGACAACAGCAACCACTTCCATCCTACCTTCATCACACTTCACCCTCATCCTCCCTCCTTCAGTCGCACTCTTCCTTTTGTCTGCCTCTCCCCAGTGCAACCATCCTTCCCCCAGCCTCACGCACAGCTATCGTTCAACACCCCAACAGCCGGCCATCGGTCATTAGCACAGTAAGGAAAGATAACACCATCACACTTACCCACACGGCTCGAATGTAAAAGTACCTGTAGCTAGCCCTTTCCACTGCTTGCCTACACAGTACTCCAAGTAAGGTATTCCAGTGCGTAGTAATTCCCGTTAGTGGACAAAACCTCTACACTAACTTACCACAACACAAAACTTAGTTATTTGCTCTACTCTTTCTCGAGCTTGCTACCACAACTGTAACATTTCCCACTAGGTTTTCTTTTAGAACCAGTTATTATTTACGTTAACAACTGTCCCACCCTTACTTCCAGAACAAAACACCCAGAGAATCAAGACCGCACGTCTTCTCTGTTTCTCTGCAAAACGAGTTCTGACTACAGTGATCAAATTCCCAAAACTGGCTGGCCGAGCTCTGCTGTTCTAAATCACGCTTTCCACGCATAACCTAACATACGACAGCGCACAGTTACTACCCCAACTCATTAACTCTCCACCCACACTTTCTACCCGGTTTCATCACAGGCTGCCCTGTGACACTAAACTGCCACCTTAAATTAAAACTTTTTGTTTTCTTGCAGGGCCGGACCAGGGTTCCGGACCCCCCTCCCCCTCTCCCCCTTGCCCCAACCCCCCCAAAAAAGCAAAGGGCTTTTTCAAGGTTCAGATAGCACCAGATTGCACCATTTTGCATCCTTGAAAAAAAAAATCCGGACCCCCATCCCCCCACAAACCCCCCTCCTCCCCCCAAAAGGAAAATAAAATGGAGTGAATTTTTATTTTATTTTAATTTTTTCAAAGTCTCCAGACCATCACAAATGTCTTTTTCAAGGTTCGCTTTACCGATATTATGAAAATAAGACTGAAAAGAATTATTTCAAATACCTCAATACTAGATTCATTTGGTAAGTGGTTATGACGACCCGTGTGCACCACATCTGCAGGACTGCCATTCAGATGTTTTAAAGAAATTGCACGACCTGTGCAATCTCTATTGGCACATCTCTAGTATATTTTAAAGTCTTTGTTTTTGTCTTGTGTATAAGTGTAACCTCTGTCGCAAAGAAGGGGCTTGTTTTATTGCGTTTGTAATACCTCCATAATCACAGTGGTAAACACAATAAAAGAAACTGAACACCAGCTACTTTGAACAACAACTCAAATATTTAGTGTTTTTAATTCGATTAAGAGTTTCAACAACTCACTCTGAACAACTCAAATTCCTTTGAATACAAGTATTATTATCCATTTGAACAACAACTCAAATCGTCATTCTCCCTTTTTACCCGGTTTCCCTTTTCCCTATTCTCCCTTTTATCATTTCTCCCTTCTGTCCATTCTCCCTTTTATCATTTCTCCCTTCTGTCCATTCTCCCTTTTATCTTTCTCCCCTTTGTCGCACTCTCCCTTTTGTCCGTTCTCCATTTTGTCCATTCTCCCATATGTCTATTCCCCAATTTGTCTTCTCCATTTTGCATTTCTCCCTTTTGTCGATTCTCCCTTCTGTCGGCCACCCGGAAAGACAGGACCATCAATGTTCCAAAGAAAGGCTGCTGCGCTCCCTAGTCATCTCCATCATCCTATACGCTTGCAAAACATGGATCATCACAGCAGACCTATTACGAAGAATACAAAGCATGGAGATGAGGTGCTACAGAAGACTTCTAGGCATTTTTTTTTATACCCAGCACATCACCAACGACGAAGTACGACAGACTATCACACAAGCCATTGGACAACACGATGACATGCTCACAGTAGTGAAGAAACGGAAACTCCGATGGTATGGCCACGTCAGCAGAGCATATGGCCTTGCAAAGACCATCCTGCAAGGCACGGTGCAAGGAGGCAGAAGAAGAGGTAGACATAAAAAAGGTGGGAGGACAACATTCGAGGATGGACTGGCTTGACACTGGCTGAAGTCGTGAAGCTTGCTGAAGACAGAGAAAGATGGAGTACGCTAGTTAAACGATCATCTATGGTGCACCAACAACTTTTGAGTTACGAGATAGGATAAGATAAGATAGGAGAGGTCTTTGCAAGATTGTCTGCAATAATCAGTACGAGACTTAGCTCCCTTGCAAAACGTCACCGTACCAAAGAGGTTGTATACTATAGTATATTGGCTCTTTGATATGGCGGGCGGAAAGGGCCATACTTTGACCGTACTACCTCACGAGAGGATGGTACGGGCTCTCGCAGCAAGAAACAGCTATAACAAGGAGAGTTTGAAGGTAATATTACACTTGAGGGGCCGGGTAGCTCAGTTGGTAAGAGCGTCTTGCTAGTAACCGAAAGGTCGCTGGTTCGAATCCCGGATTGGTCAACGTGTGATCATATTATTTTCCCCTTTACCAACAACTGGCCCGCTGGTGTCAGTATAAATCGGTCCAGTAGTCACCTATATGCGAAAGTGTCGTGTGACTATAATCTACAAACAACAACAACAACAACAACAACAACGTAATATTACACCACTGACTGCATGCGCTATAACCTGTCCTGCACATTTAGTACTTTTCATCCAAGCACAGCGCCTGTGCTTCGGCTAACTTCTCCTTATAGGGTTTCATCCTCTGGGCTGAACTGGACTGGACTGGACTGGACTTATTGGATTGGATTGGACTAGACTGAACTGGACTGCACTGAACTGACCTGACCTGAACTGTGTATTAATGTTTGTGCTTCCATGCTTTCTGTCAAACTTTAGTGACGAGCCACAAAGAGCGTTCACATGGAAAGTGAGACCAAAAAAGGTTTGTGTAGAACATACTGTAGGTGTCGCGCCTATAGATTTGGGACTGGAGTGTATAGATAGGATCTAGGATATAATCCTTATTATTAGATACTATCCTCTGGAAAATGAGGAAAAGATAGGAAAGATCTACATCCCTCTCTCTCATCCCTTTCTGCCGTCAATGGTTTGCATTGAAAGAAGCTTCAAACTTCTTAGTTTTGTATGTGCACTTATCGGAAAGATTTTCAAACAATGATGTGGACTAACAGACTTTTATCTGATTATATCCTCTATCTTGTGTAAAAAGTTTGAGAAAACAAATTGTCACCGGGCACTTTAACTGTATTGAACTGACTAGTGGTTTTACACATAGACTTCATCACTTAACTTCGATCAACAGGAACAGCTTTAAGGGTACACAGGACGCAAAACCTTGATTTACAGGAACAGCGTTAAGGGCACACATGAAGCACCACAACTTTCTCTATCTTTCTCTCTTTGTCTCAATCTGAAATTAGAGTATAGCCTCAACGTCCCCTGCGTGGAATGTCTTTATTGTAAAGTGACTGGCTGGTGGAGAGCTTTCAGTTTTACCACTAGGGTTGTTTCAGCAGATCTTTTATGCGGATCAGGGGTTGTCCGGTCCAGATTTCGTTCGGAAGAGTCCGCTGGACCTAAAGCAAAAATCATGTAATGTAATGTAATGTCTCAATCTGTCTGTGTTCTGTCCTCGCTGTCTATGTCTCTCTCACAACCACGTACACAGGTGCTCGCCTCTGCCACTTCCCTTCTCCGACTTCACACCACACGCATTATTAGACTTATCTTATCCTATCCTATCCTATCCTATCCTATCCCGTTACTCGGACGTCTTTGGGGCACCACCGATAATCGTTTAACCAGCGTACTCCATCTTTCTGTCCTCAGCAGCCCTCGTGATACATACCGAGGACACATACCTATAATTTTAATACGTTCGCTGAGCGGTGCTAGCCAGTTTGAGAGAATTAATAACATGCTTCAGAGAGAGTGAGAGAGAAAGAGAGAGGGGGAGAGAGACAAAGAGAAAAAGAGGGGAGAGAAAGAACACAGAGAGAGACAGACAGACAGGCAGACAGAGAAAAAGAGTCTTGCAGGAAGTTAAAGTTTAAGCACGCTTCTCCATTTATCTATTGAGTGGTTTTAAATTGTAGGACATCCGGGTTTGCTTCACAAGGCCCATCCCCTCTTGAAAGAATAGTTGCCTGTCTGTGTGTTGATCAACTTGATGGCTCTTGCTCTTCTTGACATAGGCGGAACTGCGGATTTAGACCTCTTCAGCGGGGGTACTGAAATTAATACAAGTATTATTACGCATCAGTGTAACTTATTTGGTAAAATGGATCGCTAGGGGATTTAAAAAAATTATTTAAAGAACGGTTATTAGGAACGAATATAGGAAACATATTCCTCACTTTATATAGGCTATTACATGTCTATATAATACCTCCTAATCGTTCAGTATATCTCTCCATATAAAACTGGCTTCTGCTATGCAAGCGATGTAAGTGGAGCTATACTTTCCACCTCGGCAATAACTCTGTTTTTGTTATTTTTTTTAAATTCACGAAGCTTTCTCTCCTTCTCCTCTCCTCAAAACAACCAACCAACCAATCAAATAAACAAACAAAACAGAACACATCCCTCATCTACCCGCCCACTCTCCCTCCAATCCACGTCCCCCTAACTCCCAATCCTTAGTCCCCTCTCTCCTTGACTACCTCCCATAACCCACACTTTCTGCTTGTCGCCTCACGGATACATGGTCGGTCTCTGCCACAAAGGGTGGAAGAGAAGACCAGCTGAATCTACACACGCAAGGCATAGGGGTTTAAAACAACAACAACAACGATGATGACGACGACGATTAGGCTCCAACTACATACGTTTGAGGTGTTTCTTAAAAAAAAAGGGGGAATGAGGTTTTATTGCACGTTGAAAGGCCAAGGTTTGAAAGGGGTTTGTTTATTTTTGTCTAATAAAGAGTGTATACTTTGGGAAATTGCATTGTTATCACTAAACTAAACTTTGAATTTTTGGGACGTTTCTTCCTCGTCGTGTAAACAGAAACCGCTGTGCCTATTATACACATTTTGGAAGCGGTGCTATTTCCACAATTAATATTGATGGCTAAATGGTGTGCGTACGTAAATAGCTGTCTTAATTGGAAGATTCTTGGAGCTTTACGAACCTGTTTTTCGAGGTTTCCACATCCAGAACCTAAGTTCTTCAAAATTTTAGAAAAAAACAAAGGTTCAGGAACCTTCACGAACCTCCCAGTTCAGTTCAGTTCAGTTCAGTTCAGTGGGTAGATTACCGTCCCCGGACACACATGCGTATAGGGGACAATTCACGAACCTCCCAATAGGTCTATTCCTTAAATAAGCCTAGTCCTACCTCGTTAAAGTTACCTCTCTTGGCTTGTAGAACAAACTTGTCGACACGGCTATATTCTGCCTTTTGCAAAAGATGCAGACAAGAAAGCATGGGGAATATGAAAAACTGACTCCAGATATCCTGAAAGATAAGATCAGATCAGATCAGATAAGACAAGACAACTTTATTATCTTTAACAAGAAATTACATTGTAGTGTACAATTACAATCAACAAGCAAATAAACATCACAATAATAATATCAACAACAATGATATGAGGATAAAAGTGTCACACATTAATATAATTACACTTATGCGTGCTAACAATAAACGACAGCAAATGTCACATGAAGTTATTTTGGACAAATACAAACACACTCACACACACACACACACACACACACACACACACACACACGCACCTACACCCACACCCACCCCCCACACACACACACACACACACACAGACGCACACATGTCATTTATTACGTAATGAGACGGCCTTTTTGGAATAAAACAGTTTTTTGTTCTGAGAGTTCTGACCCTTAGTGTTCGGTAGCGCCTTCCAGAAGGCAGGAGCTGGAAGTGGTGCGCAAGCACATGAGTGCTGTCCAGCACAATGCAACTAGCTTTTTGCACAACACGCCTTTCATACAACACCTGCAGACTCTCTTGTTTTACTCCCACAACCTTTCCACAGACATTCACCACTCGACCCAGCATACTTTTGTCTTTTACGCACAAACTTTCATACCAGCAGATAAAAGAAACGGTAAGAACGGACTCAATAAACGAAGAGTAAAAAGTCTGAAGGAAGCAGCTATTGACTTGGAGATTTCGATGTACAGGGACAAAGTTTATTCCATTTGTCAAGCCTGGAAAGTATAATTATCACCTAGAGCAACCCCTGAAGTAGATCAAGGCATGCGGACGATTGGCCGAACAACTGAGAGTTACAATTTTATTAATTAATTAATTAATTTATTTTTATTTTTGTAATTGAAAGTGAAATCCATCAAATGCTGGACGTACATTTTCAGCAAGATCAGGCTTCATGTTTAGCGAGGAATGCATGGAAGCATAAAAGTAGATAAAAATGATATTTGACGTTTTTTATAAAAAAAAAATTTTTAAGTATTTAATTGGTATTGGATTCTTCCTTGATGCACACACTCTATTAAAAGTAACGCAGCTCACTTCAAGTTACTTTTTCAGCTGTGAGTGTATTTTGTATTTCGCCCAACCCCATACATTTGATGTAATCAAAATAACATCAGAATTAAGTACACGATTCAGTTTTGAACTTTGACGTGAAAATCTTCTAATTGTCGAAATGCAGGATAGCTCAGTATCATGTGTTTATAGACTTCAAGAAAGCGTTTGACCAAGTCTGGCATGCACCTCTATGGGCAAC
>CM072514.1:69903710-70363710 GCA_036898135.1 Oncomelania hupensis | reverse complement strand
TTCTTCGCCCTAACCTTTGTTGACTGTGCTTCTTTTGGTGAGTATTTATTTATTTATTTATTTATTTACTAAAAGAAGAAATAAGAAGCTCATCACTTTCAAGATAACAGCACACATTTTCTGTTTATTAAACAAAACACACACACATTTTGTTTTAAAAGCACATATAAAACACTGGCGAGGTATTTAAAAAAAAGAAGACATCAAGCACTAGTATGTATATCAAAAACAAGTTAATTAAGACTGGATTTAGCATCATGATTAACAAATAATTTACGAGAGAAAAAAGTCCAGGTGTGCATCTATTAATATAAATTTCTCTACTCACCCCATTCACAACCTCCCCTCCACCCTCACACTATCAATCCTGATTGTAGTGGTAATGGCTTATAAGTGGACTTTCCCCACCCTCAAACACACATCTGCTATTTCTTTCTTTCTTTTTTTTTACTTGTTTATTTATTTATTTGTTTATGCTATTTGTTTGTTTATATACTTATTAATTTTATTTATTTTTATTTATTTATTTATTTATTTATTTTGAGACAAATAAATTATATATACTGAGGATTAATACATTCTGGCTTCCTCAAGTTTCATTATGGAAAACCTGTCTGTTGCTGTAATCAACAAAACTGTCAAGCGCGCATGTTTTTAACTTTCTGGAAATAATCCCAAAATTCGACAAATTAAACTGCTTGCTCAGAACGTAACTATGGTGTGATTCCATCTTCAACATCCTTGTTGACACCTCATCCGGATTTGTGGGTTGCAAATAACTCTAATTCAGGTTTCTGAGCCAGCTGTGGCACTCTGTGGTAGGAAGCCTAGTCTAACAACGCAGTGGTAGTCCTGTGGTTTATATGACGGGTGTTCCTCCGCGGTTTGCCTTTTCCCGAACTCCACCTCTTTCGCCTATTCCGTAAGAGCGTATGAAGAGATGAAAACAACAAACACCTGTATTAAGAGCTTCAAATTTTCGATTAATTAAAATCTTTTTCAAATAAAATCATGGACTGATACAAATAGATAATTTCTTGCAACTGTTATGTTGTGACTGAGGACAAACTCGCTATATTCAAAACGTCAGACAAAATACAATTACTTTAAATAAAATTTTAAAAAACAAAAGAATAAAAAATTTTCATTAAAGAAAATTTTTTATAATTTTAAAGTCTGATAAATGTTCAAACCTACATATGACACACATAACCATACACAGAGAGGGAGAATGAGGGGGGAGAGAGAGATATATATATCGCTGACAACCGTTCACAACAATTAACTTTGAGACCTTCTGTTAGTGTGTGTCTCACCTACAATGTCTAAAAGAAGCCTTAACAAACTATCCACCTGTCTATAATTTATAGGCGTGCGCCTAAACACGTGTTTGTCTCTCAATACACAAAAGTCCTAGCAAATAGGACTGGAACTCCACAGTTTTGCCATCGAAACGTGATGCTAATTAATTTACAGGCGATTGGGGTTATGTACGAGTACATCTCATAGTGTTTTAACTGTCATGACCTTATTGATAGAGTTGCTTTTTTAAAACTATGTATTTGTTTTGAATTATCTGTATGTGAAGTCACGAATGACAAAGCAGTTTGTATTTTATACATACGTGTGTGTTGTGTTGTTTCTTTTTTTTTTTAATATTAAGTAAACAGTGTGCAATTCTGAATAAGTAGGACGTCGCTCAATCAATATTTTTAATTTAACGTCTTTTCACAACAATGTGATTTTAGACAACCATAACAAACAAAGAAACAAACAAATAGAAATTGTTAATTGTAGTAACTTAAATAAATCTGTTCCGACAATGATACGCGCGATGTCCTGTAACATCGAACTATATAAGATGACTCTAATATCGTCTTGTGCACATAAAATAATTCCATGTTCTTTGTACAGTGCTGTTGAAACAGGATAATCAAATAATATGTGTTGTAAGGAAATAGTTTCAGCACATAAACAAGTAACATTTATCAAATATTTTGTACACCATGAATTCAAGCGTGGCTTATATACTAATCTAGCAATAGTTCTGGAACAACTAACAATATTTACTTTGGGTATTATATTAGTAAAGTGTTGTTCTAATAACGAATAATATTCAAATTGAGCTAATTTTACATTAGAATTAAAGACTGTATGCTCAATTCTCATTGCACCTTTTTTGGCCAATTTATCTGAAATTTCATTACCATAAATCTCTAAATGTGATGGGATCCAACCAAAGGTAATTCCAATACCTCTAAATCTAATACAATGAATAAGATATCTTACTTCAAACATTATATCTGTTCTCTTTCTACATTTCCAATTTTTTAAAGCATAAAGCACTGATTTAGAGTCAACACAAATTAATATATTAAATTTCTTAGAAGGAATGCTGAGGATGTCTTCTAGTACCATCATTATTGCATATAATTCACACGTAAATATTGAAAACCCTTGACCAAGATAGTAAGACTTTTGAATATTTAGATAAGGTATGAAAAATCCTGCGCCACAGTTTGATGAATCCAAAAAATTACCATCAGTGAATGCTTTTAAATGATTAGAATAATTATTATTTAAATGTTCTGTAACTTCACATTTTAAAATTTGACAATACTCATTTTTCGTTAAATCAGTATAATCTATGTCAAAATGTGCATTTAAATGTTCCCACGGTGGAAATTTTGGAATAACTGGTAATACTGAAATTGAAGTAATATCAATATTGCAGGCTGCCATAATATCTTGTGTATAACCTTTAATTGTTTGAATATAGGGAATAGTTTGAGCTCTTTTAGGATAATCCACACTGCTCACATTCCAAATTTCGTCCATTACTGAATTTTTTTACAGACAAACATCTAAGTACATATTTTGAAGTGGCTAATTTACGCTGCTCAGCTAAAGATAATATACCTGATTCTTTATATGTATTTTGAGTATTAGTATGAATTGGTACACCCAAAGCCAATTTGATCGATTTGCTGTCAGTGCTTTGTAATTTGTTGAGAAGATATAAAGGCGCAGAAAAATATACCTCTTGTCCGTAAATTAATTTGGATCTCACTAATGATGTAGCCAAATGCAGTAAAGTTTTTGTGTCATGGCTAAACGGCTGTGTACTTATGATTTTTAATAAATTTAATATTTGCCTTGCTTTATTAATTAAATATTTAATATGATATTTCCAATTTAAGTTAGGTGTAAAATAAACGCCTAAAAATTTTATATTTTGTTTGTATGATAAATTATGACCATTAAGTTTTATTTCAGGCAATATTTTAGGATTTTTTCCGTTATTGAACAACATTAGACTTGTCTTTTCTCCAGAAAGCTCTAAACCATTTTCTGACATATAATCAACAAAACTGTTAATTTCATTTTGATATATTTTCTCAATATATTTAGCTTAATATTTGTTTTATTTGTACGTTTTCTAATTTTTTTATTTAACCAAATTGCAATATCATCTGCATATTGCACAATATGTGTGTTTTTTGATAATGCAGAAGGAAGGTCATAAATTAGAATATTAAAAAGGTAATAGGACATCGCTCTTTTTAAAGTGAGTACACTATTATTCATTTCAGACTATTCGTGGTTCGTAAGTGAATTATTTCTATTTAAATTAATTATTATTTAGCTTTCATTATTTAGTTGACTTCCTTTCGTGTGATTTCAGCTATGTTCATACTACGATATAGTGTATGTATGTATGTGTGTGTGTGTGTGTGTGTGTGGGTGTGTGTGTGTGTATGATGTTTTATAATTGTGTGGGATTTGGGAAAGAGGGTGAGGGAGGATCCACCTTTAGATCAGTACAACTAAAATCAGGATTTGTGGCGTGGATTAAGGGGTGATGTGGGTAGAGAAATGCGACTTAGTCTCTTTAATAACTTGATCATGGTTTTCATTCATTCTTAATTAATTTGATTTTAATATAAATAGTGCTTGATGTCTTTTGTTTTTATACTTGGCCAGTGCAGTGATGTACACATGAAAATTTCTTTTTTAAAAATTGTGTTTTTACCTCGAATTTGTTATTTCTTTTGTTAGTTTACATTCTAAAACAATTCAAATATTGCAGCAAGGTAAATGACTTTTGTAATCACACTGTTTCTGTGAATCATGTATTATTTTATTGCAGTTACACCCATTCTGTTTTACCATGTCAATTTACTGTCCTTAACTCCTGTGAGCTTTTGAGTTATATGTTGTTTTAGCCCAAGCATTAATTATTTTACCGGTTGGCCAGTTACTTTCAAAACGTTTGATTGTGAGAATAATAGATCTGTTACAATAATTCTTGTTCATCTTTGTCTTATTCTTTCGACGGAAAAAGCAAAATCAAATAAACAAAACCGGTAATATTTTCCTATTTGTCTATTTCTTGTTTGTATTGAAAGCGGCAGGGTCGGCTGGTCTGCGGTGTATTTAACAAACATTTTTTGTGTTGTAAACATAATTGTCCCATACTTACCAACTTTAGCAGCCGAAAGCAGAAATGGTTTATGGAAAATAATAGAGTTTACTCCATATGGCTTATCCTCGGTGTAAAAAATTAAAACGGCTGTAAAAAAAAATCTTATGTTTGTATTTAATATTTATAAGCAGCAACTTCCAGAATGTAGACTTACTGTTTGAAGTTTTTTTAAAATTAAAATATAAAAGAAAGCCTACCACCATTTTTTTACTTTCGACACTTTTCTTTTTTGTTTTGAGAAATTATTTACAGTGGTAATATAAAAAAAATAAAAATAATATCTATAATCTATGCTCTCAAATTAAAAGTATGGCAAACATCTTAATTTCCATAGAATACAAGCTTTGTAATATTATTTACTATGTTTGTGTGAAATTGTACCCTGAGGGCTTCACATTAACCAAAGAAAGATATATACAAAACAGCTACAGCAATATGCCATAGCACCAAAACTACAAACGTTACAGCAAAAATTATTGCAGGATTAAGTGCGAAATTGATTTTTCGTTGAAATGAATCATAACAACAATGGTATTAAAAAGAATTTAAAAAACAACAACGGTTTTTGCAACATCCAACTGATCTTCGTGCAGAGAATTTTATAATTTATCGCTGAGATAATACGCTTTTCATGTTTAGCTTGTACTGAGGTAATGAATGAATTCATAAATTATTTATTTGTGTGTTTGTTTGTTTATATATTTATTTATGTATTTCCTCATGCCATTACAATTATTTTTTTTCTTCTTATAGTTCATTATGAATTAATCAAAGCATGAACTATAAATTATATTATATTATATTATATTATATTATATTATATTATATTATATTATATTATATTATATTATATTATATCTATATATTGTAAGCCCCTTTCACCCCCCCACCCCATGGCGCACCCCACACAGAGAGATCACACCATACGGCAAGGGTTCTGTCAGGAATGGCTTCATAAGGGCTCACAAGAGGTTGCCTGGTTTAAAAATATCAGTTCTGACACCATCCCCGACAAACCGATCTTTCCACAGGTATAGGCTCGCCGAGGCATCCCAAATCCACAACAAAATCCCAAAAAGAAACAACACCTCCCGCCCACAGCGGAGAGAATTGCGTTTCCCAAAATATTAATAGGATGGATGCCTTCCCAAAAGCCACAACCTGAGGAAACAAAGGTCTGTCAGAGAAAAATTTATTTACTTTCATTATTGAAAGTTATGTGTTGAATATAATAAATTTTATTTTAAACTCTGTTTGTAAAAATTATAAAAATGTGTTTGAGATGCATGAAATGAAAATGCACAGTGACTGGTTAACTTCAAGTAGAGATAGAATCAGAATTCTTGTCTTAGACTAAACAATTAGAGTATTTAGAAAGAAAAAGAAATACTAACTAAACACACATTTTATTTAAACGACACTTCACAAAACATTTAATACAAAACGGAGACCACACACAGAATGATGGGGAAATAAAAGAAATAATTTATTCTTTTCTTTGGGGTTTGGTTTATGGTTTTTCTCACATCACATTCATGCAAAACTTTAACAGTTGTCTTTCTTGCAAAACATAGCTTTCGATTCATACAAGATTTGGCACTTCTAGAAAATTTCATATTATAAAAATTAGTATTATTTGAATTCTGTTAAATATTTCGTTCTATAATTATAACAAAATAATAACTGATTACAGATTTCAGGTTGTTGCATATTTTGTAGCGTTCTAAAAAATTATTATTTGGGTTAAATACATAAGAAAAAGGAAATTCCGGGTATTTCATTGGAAACCAAAAATCGTTGAAAATCTCATAGATTCAAAACATAAAAATTCCAGGCTACCACCGTGAATCAAAACTAGTAAAATAAAATATTGTGAAGTCCAGAAACACAGAAATTCTAGTATTCAAATCCATTCACAACCTCAGGGAATAACGGTCAGAATTTAGAAATTTCATATTTTCGCAATAAAATGTTTACCGGGTTAGGAGAATTTAGTTAGAAATTTTGTTCTTTACGTGGACTTAGAGGGCTATTGTAATTCTAAAATTCCGAAAAGGCTCAAAACAGCGTTGAAAAGAAGGGAGGAAAAAAAAACTAAGTCCACGGACGCGCAAACCCACCGAAATTTACTTTCACATTCAAGCTGTCATCATCTTTGATCTAAATCAGCGTAAGAGTTCTTGGCCGCCATCACAGTCCGTTTTATAAGCAAAACAAAAGGGTAAAACAGCCAATCAACATCCATGTTTCACAACACGTGATCTATACTAGCAAATCAGGTAATGGTTTTAACATTCCTGTATCAATGAGAGAGGGAAACAGTCTAGTGTGTACAGATTTTAATCAAATGTACTGGTTTTTGGAAAATAACAGGGTCTACCATAATCATAGGTAAGAAGTTTATTGGTCATACTTTATTAGGAACCATCGAGGAGTAGAATCTGATAATTCTTAAAGAAAATACACGAACTCAAACATGTTTAACCGGCCTAGTACCAACGTGGTGACAAATTTGAGGTATGAATAATCGACCCGGTTCCCACCCGGTTCGAACATATTTATAATCGGTGCAGAAAAACGAGAGTCGGTTTTTTAGCAACCTGAAACACTTAAGATCAGCGCTCCCTATGAGTCGGACAGCTGCACCGATTTAACACTATTTTCTCTGACCTTTCCGAACTATCAACAAAAATCTCTGTGTAATTTTTCCATTCAACTTTTTCTTCCATGTTTACTCCCGGTGCAGACATACTGTAATCAATGCATAAAAATTTGGGTCTGTGCATTAACAACCCTAAACACTTAGGAATAGTGCTCCAAGTGACTTGAATAGCTGCACCGAATTAGCAAGATTTTCCATTAACTTCTTCAAACTATAAATGTAAGGGTCTAGGCAATTCTTCCATTGAACTGTTTCTTTTGTTTTTATAATGGAAATTCCCAATCTAAAACTTCTCCTCCACACTACATTTTATTTACAATTCTATTTGCTATAAAAGACTAACAAAAATACAGACAGCAGAAAGGCTAGAATTAATTCTTCATAAGAAAACTAAACATACTGTCTAGATCTAGAATCCCGCTAAAATTCTCAATCAGGTTACCTTGACAACATGTGGCAACCGGAAATTCTTTTTCACAGTCTACCGATCAATCACATTTTCCTTCACAAAACGCTCCTAGCAACTCTGAACAAATCTATTAACCACTCAAATTTCACATCCAAGAATTCGTTAAAAATAGTTCTCAATTGGTATGCCATTTTCACTGCACACACAAAACTCAGTTTCGATATTTAGATCTAGCACCAAAACTATCCCTAGATAAAATAAGAATATTTTTCTTCACACACATCCACAGAAATCAATCTCAGATACAATTCGACGATCAAATTTTTACACCACTAGGAAAACAAAAACACACAGTTCACAATAATACAATGTCACTATGCTTCCCTTGTCGTCTGCTTCAAGCTCAAAAGGCACAAATTCCTATAGGCCAAGGTACATGTATAACCAAAACAACCATAGGCACATGCAACCTAGTTATTAATTAATAATCAAGTTATAAATTTACAACAAAAGGTTTTCTTGCCTTCCAAAGAGGCTTACAATTTTACTAATTTATTATTTTTTAAAAATTAAATATTTGATAAGCCAACCGGAGGGGCTTACATCCTTCCCTGCTAAGAAAAAAAAATGCTCCTGCATTTACTTATTGCAAAAGATATTCATAACATTATGAAAAGTTATATAAATTTCATTTATTTATTTTACAGGTGAAAACAGTTAAAGAATTAAATCCATTTCCTGGCGGACTTCAGTACGTGAATGGTAAAACGTTTTTACCGGTAAAGAGGACAATCAGAGAGAGACCGGATCAACTCCCTTTGACCTAAATAAAGGAAAATACCCTGTCTATTCGCAACGAAAACTTGTTGTAAAACTTTTCGTCGCAATTTGGCATTCTGAAATCATCTGGTTCTGCAATACAATAACGTTCCGGTAAGTCTTATCTATATCTCTACTTGTTGACCAGAAGTAATTATGAATTAAAATATAAATACTTCTTTCCCCATAGCCAATCAAGGCATCCAGTACCATCAAGGGAAAGGTCCTTCAGTTATTTCCACAGTAAACGCAGTGTTTACTAACTGGAAATAAGTGATAGAACGAACAAAATTCCGTGCCCTAAGTTTCAAACGGAGAACCTACGGACACTAAAATCCATTCTACAACCAGCTTTACCAATCTATCGCACACCTTAGCCCGCGACCTGAAAGTGAGCGTCGTCAATTGCAGAAATGGTCAATGGCTAAATCACTCAATTGGTTTTTCTAATATCTTGTCGACGGTCCATCAGATACCAACTAAGCGAGAAGCCAAAGTTTGAGATTATCGATAAATCCCGAAACAAATAATAAGCCGACTGGGCTTCGGTCAATCGGAAATAAAAATATACCGTGGAGACACCCTGATCATGCCCCAAACACGGAACTAAAAGAAAGAAACTGAACTTCTCCATATTCTTAAGGTCAACAATTTTCTTGTTATGCAGAACTGATGATTGGTTATTTACACAGCTAAGCTGCACTTAATATAATATTTATTTAAATTACTAGTTTATTTATTTATTTATTTATTTATTTATTTATTTATTTTTTTCATCTTGTTGCTAATTTTATTTTATTTCATTTTTTTTTTTAATTAAATTTATTTTATTATTATTATTATTATTATTATTATTATTATTATTATTATTATTATTATTATTATTATTATTATTATTATTCAACCAGTTTGTGTAGCATAGATTTATAGTAACATAAATACGAAATGTTCATGTTTGGTTGTCCAGTCCATGTTCATATAGCTTAACCATCTTGTTACATTCCTCGAAACTGTATGACGTAATTTGTCTTCACAGTAGAAAAAAAAATTTCAAGGCCATCACAGAGTCAAGAAAGTTTCCGGCACAATGGTAGACTATAGATCTATTCACAAAACACTAAACTGTGACTGTCAGAGCATTAGGTAGGCATCAGTTATGTAGAAGAATAAGTTTTGAGAATAAGTTTTTGATTGCACATTTTTTTAGTGTTCTGTTGATCTTCAGTTTAATTCAAGTCACAATATTTAGTTTCGCCTTGTTACTAAATACACACATACTCAATAATCAGTCTAGCTGAAAAATTATAAGCTTGAAGTACACAAGGTCTGTAGTATCAATGAAAGCTTGTAGGTTTATTAGTTGTTCATCCACCTGGGTATATTAATACCCTTATATGGCATTAATCTGTCAATGTGATAAGCTTTAGGAATTGACTTCGCAGTTTTCTTCAACATATATGTCAGATCATCCACTTTCTTTGTTACAAGGTATGGACCTTTCCAACGGCGAACTAACTTCTGGCAAATTCCCACTGAACGACTGGGTTCAAACAACCACACCAATTGTCCTGGAGTAAAGGCGCGTTTCCTGGCATGAAGGTCATAATATCGTTTCTGGTAAGTTGATCTTTTCTTGATGTTTTTCCTGGCTATTTCATGAGCTTCTGACAATTTTGACTGTAGATTCTGGACATACTCAGGTATTGATTGATCTGGCTGGATCTCCTTTGGGCGCTGGATAACTGCTTCCACAGGTAACGTAATTTCACGGCCAAACACCATCATATTGGGTGTAAGTTGTGTAGTGCTATGCTCTGAAGCACGATAAGCCATGAGAACTTGAGGTAAGTAGATGTCCCACAACTTTTGCTTTTGTTCACAATACATCCTTAGCATGTTAGCAAGTGTTCTCATAAACCTTTCCACACCTCCATTCGCTTGTGGATGATAGCTTGTTGTTCTAGTTTTATCAATGTGTAATAGATGACACATTTCTTTGAAGATGCTACTTTCAAAATTACTCCCTTGGTCGGTAATAATTTGTAGTGGCGTTCCAAACCGACAGACAAATTCGCTGACAAAAATGTTAGCAATTGTCCGGGCCTCTTGATCAGGCATAGCAAATGCTTCTGTCCACTTTGTAAATAAATCTGTGACGACTAGCACATATTTGTTGCCTTTATGAGTGATAGGTAGAGGACCCATAATGTCTAGTGCAACACGTTCCATAGGTTCACCAACAGCATAACAACCCAACGGAGCATGAGACTTGCTTTTAGGAGTCTTTTTAGATGCACAACAATCACATTGCTGTACATAATGTTCCAGATTTTCACGCATTTTTGGCCAATAAAATGTCTTTTTCATCTGTTTCAGAACCTTATCAGCACAAAAGTGACCAGCAGTGGGAATATCATGGCAGTATTTCATCACTGACTTCCGAAGCGTTGCGGGAACTACAATCTGTAGAAATTCTAGACTGTTGTCTATACAGCGTCTATATAACACACCGTGGTGTAATATTAATCGATCCCATGCAGCCCACAATGCTTTAAGTTCAGCACATTGATGCGAAATTGAATTCCAAGTCGGTCGTTCATCATTCTGTTCTTTAGCTTGATAAATAGGAGAAATATTTTCATCCAACAGCTGAGCATTTTTTAATGTTTCAGAGTCCCAACCTTCCATAATTGATTCAGGAACAGTATATTGTTTTGTAGTATCATCCTCTAGTTGCAAGTCCAAAGAAGTATTTTCGTTACTTGGACCTTGACCCAAATCAGGTTGCTGTCTTCCTTCAGAGTCATTTCCAGTTTGATTCAGTTCTCCATTAGCCTTTCTTTTACTATTTGCCATATAGCACTGTACATCTGTCTCAACATTTTGAGATGAAAATGCGTTCAAAGATGAAGTCTCCACTTTTATAACATCTAACTCGGCTACAGGTATTTCGTCATCTGGTTGTCTCCCTTCTTCCTCCTTGCATTGTATTCTTGTACATGTAGAACAAGGGTGTCGTGACAAGGCATCAGCATTTCTATGTTGTGTTCCAGGCCGTGTACATCGTTTAGGTTATACATTTCTAATTGCCCAACTCATCATTTGAGCCAAGGGATTTTTCAGATTTTCCCAACTCAATTAATGACATTGAATTTGAAAGTATATTCTGCTAGATTATTCATCAATATAACTTGTTTGAAATTCTGTGTTCCTTTGTACACGTCATGACCTATGCCTACTATGTTAAAATATGAAATATTATTAATTTATTTTCCTTTGCAAAATAAAATGTCTTAAGTTTTGAAAAATAAAAATGTTGTTTAATTATATTCATTCTTGATTTTTATTGCAAATCAATGTATGTGTTACACAAACGACACAACACCAGACAACATTTCTTCACAGCTAACAATATTTTTCTCAACCTAAACTTCATACACTAATAATAATAAGGAGAATATTGATTTCTTTCTTATTACATATTTTTGAATAAATTCTGGCTAAAGCTAATAAACATTCGCATAAGCTGAAGCAGATATTTAGCTTCATTCAATCTATCCATCTTCTAAACACCATTTCTTGTAAAGAAATAGTGTAATTCTACAACTAAAATAACATGGGCTGAGGCAGCAATTAGCCTCATTTAATCGAATCCCATTTCTTGTAAAGAAATGGTGTAATTCTACAACTAAAATAACATGGGCTGAGGCAGCAATTAGCCTCATTTAATCGAATCCCACTTCTTGACACCAATTCTTGTAAGCCCCTTTCACCCCCCCACCCCATGGCGCACCCCACACAGAGAGATCACACCATACGGCAAGGGTTCTGTCAGGAATGGCTTCATAAGGGCTCACAAGAGGTTGCCTGGTTTAAAAATATCAGTTCTGACACCATCCCCGACAAACCGATCTTTCCACAGGTATAGGCTCGCCGAGGCATCCCAAATCCACAACAAAATCCCAAAAAGAAACAACACCTCCCGCCCACAGCGGAGAGAATTGCGTTTCCCAAAATATTAATAGGATGGATGCCTTCCCAAAAGCCACAACCTGAGGAAACAAAGGTCTGTCAGAGAAAAATTTATTTACTTTCATTATTGAAAGTTATGTGTTGAATATAATAAATTTTATTTTAAACTCTGTTTGTAAAAATTATAAAAATGTGTTTGAGATGCATGAAATGAAAATGCACAGTGACTGGTTAACTTCAAGTAGAGATAGAATCAGAATTCTTGTCTTAGACTAAACAATTAGAGTATTTAGAAAGAAAAAGAAATACTAACTAAACACACATTTTATTTAAACGACACTTCACAAAACATTTAATACAAAACGAGACCACACACAGAATGATGGGGAAATAAAAGAAATAATTTATTCTTTTCTTTGGGGTTTGGTTTATGGTTTTTCTCACATCACATTCATGCAAAACTTTAACAGTTGTCTTTCTTGCAAAACATAGCTTTCGATTCATACAAGATTTGGCACTTCTAGAAAATTTCATATTATAAAAATTAGTATTATTTGAATTCTGTTAAATATTTCGTTCTATAATTATAACAAAATAATAACTGATTACAGATTTCAGGTTGTTGCATATTTTGTAGCGTTCTAAAAAATAATTATTTGGGTTAAATACATAAGAAAAAGGAAATTCCGGGTATTTCATTGGAAACCAAAAATCGTTGAAAATCTCATAGATTCAAAACATAAAAATTCCAGGCTACCACCGTGAATCAAAACTAGTAAAATAAAATATTGTGAAGTCCAGAAACACAGAAATTCTAGTATTCAAATCCATTCACAACCTCAGGGAATAACGGTCAGAATTTAGAAATTTCATATTTTCGCAATAAAATGTTTACCGGGTTAGGAGAATTTAGTTAGAAATTTTGTTCTTTACGTGGACTTAGAGGGCTATTGTAATTCTAAAATTCCGAAAAGGCTCAAAACAGCGTTGAAAAGAAGGGAGGAAAAAAAAACTAAGTCCACGGACGCGCAAACCCACCGAAATTTACTTTCACATTCAAGCTGTCATTATCTTTGATCTAAATCAGCGTAAGAGTTCTTGGCCGCCATCACAGTCCGTTTTATAAGCAAAACAAAAGGGTAAAACAGCCAATCAACATCCATGTTTCACAACACGTGATCTATACTAGCAAATCAGGTAATGGTTTTAACATTCCTGTATCAATGAGAGAGGGAAACAGTCTAGTGTGTACAGATTTTAATCAAATGTACTGGTTTTTGGAAAATAACAGGGTCTACCATAATCATAGGTAAGAAGTTTATTGGTCATACTTTATTAGGAACCATCGAGGAGTAGAATCTGATAATTCTTAAAGAAAATACACGAACTCAAACATGTTTAACCGGCCTAGTACCAACGTGGTGACAAATTTGAGGTATGAATAATCGACCCGGTTCCCACCCGGTTCGAACATATTTATAATCGGTGCAGAAAAACGAGAGTCGGTTTTTTAGCAACCTGAAATACTTAAGATCAGCGCTCCCTATGAGTCGGACAGCTGCACCGATTTAACACTATTTTCTCTGACCTTTCCGAACTATCAACAAAAATCTCTGTGTAATTTTTCCATTCAACTTTTTCTTCCATGTTTACTCCCGGTGCAGACATACTGTAATCAATGCATAAAAATTTGGGTCTGTGCATTAACAACCCTAAACACTTAGGAATAGTGCTCCAAGTGACTTGAATAGCTGCACCGAATTAGCAAGATTTTCCATTAACTTCTTCAAACTATAAATGTAAGGGTCTAGGCAATTCTTCCATTGAACTGTTTCTTTTGTTTTTATAATGGAAATTCCCAATCTAAAACTTCTCCTCCACACTACATTTTATTTACAATTCTATTTGCTATAAAAGACTAACAAAAATACAGACAGCAGAAAGGCTAGAATTAATTCTTCATAAGAAAACTAAACATACTGTCTAGATCTAGAATCCCGCTAAAATTCTCAATCAGGTTACCTTGACAACATGTGGCAACCGGAAATTCTTTTTCACAGTCTACCGATCAATCACATTTTCCTTCACAAAACGCTCCTAGCAACTCTGAACAAATCTATTAACCACTCAAATTTCACTACACATCACATCCAAGAATTCGTTAAAAATAGTTCTCAATTGGTATGCCATTTTCACTGCACACACAAAACTCAGTTTCGATATTTAGATCTAGCACCAAAACTATCCCTAGATAAAATAAGAATATTTTTCTTCACACACATCCACAGAAATCAATCTCAGATACAATTCGACGATCAAATTTTTACACCACTAGGAAAACAAAAACACACAGTTCACAATAATACAATGTCACTATGCTTCCCTTGTCGTCTGCTTCAAGCTCAAAAGGCACAAATTCCTATAGGCCAAGGTACATGTATAACCAAAACAACCATAGGCACATGCAACCTAGTTATTAATTAATAATCAAGTTATAAATTTACAACAAAAGGTTTTCTTGCCTTCCAAAGAGGCTTACAATTTTACTAATTTATTATTTTTAAAAAATTAAATATTTGATAAGCCAACCGGAGGGGCTTACAATATATAAATTGCTTAGCCGGAAGTCCTTCTTCGCCTCTACTATAAAGTTTGTCCCCTATGGACGCTGATCTGGGCAGGTGCTGGCCACTGCTGATCGGCCTGCTGTGTGCTCAAAACCAGCGAAATCGTTATAGCCGACATTTCCTTACCGAACGTTCAACCGTTTCTGAGATAAATAAATAAACAAAATGTCCTCAAACTGTAATAGCCTCATTCCGCACGCTTCCATTACAAATCAAATTGAGGTTTTAGCATGTTTTCCCATATAGACCAAAAAATTGATGATCTTTCTAGGAAGCGTTGGTAGCTCAGTTAGTAAAACCATTCGCCTACCGTGCAGGGAGACGCAAGTTCTAAGCTCAACCGGACCCTGATTTTTTTTTTTTGTTGTACACTAAAATATGGATATTTTTCTTTTTAATTTAGGCTTTTTACCTTTAATTTATTATTATTATTATTATTATTATTATTATTATTATTATTATTATTATTATTATTATTATTAATTATTATTATTATTTATAAACTAATAATAATGATAATAATAATAATAATAATTATTATTATTATTATTATTATTATTATTATTATTATTATTATTTTTATTATTATTATTATTATTATTACTATTATTATTATTATTATTATTATTATTATTATATCTTATATCAAAATTTCTTTTAAAACCTTGGTGTTTTTTATGATTTCTATTTGTATTATTCTATATTCAATATTTTCAATATTATTATTATTATTATTATTATTATTATTATTATTATTATTACTACTACTTATAAACTAATAATAATAATTATTATTATTATTATAATAACAATTATAATATCTTATATCAAATTTTATTTTAAAACCTTGGTGTTTTTTATGATTTCTATTTGTATTATTCTATATTCAATATTATTATTATTATTATTATTATTATTATTATTATTATTATTATTATTATTATTATTATTACTACTACTACCAAGGATTGGGATGGGGTGGTACGTGTAGGTAAAAGGGGGCTACGGGTAGGTTTAAAGGGGCATGGGTAGGCATAACGGGGATACGGGTATATATAAGGGGGTATGGTGATGGTCGATTCCTTTCATCCATACCTGCGAAACGATCAACGGGGAAGTATCAAGGAGGATACAGGTAGGAACCAAGGGGGTATGGAAGGTATCAAGGGGGTATGGGGAGGTATCAAGTGGGTTCTGGGAAGTATCAAGGGGGTATGATGAGGCATCATGGGGGGGGACGGGGAGATATCAGGGGGGGGGGAGGGTATGGTGAGGTATCAAGGGGGATATGGGAAGGTATCATCGTCCAAATGAAACTCGCAGACAAAAGTTCTCTCTGTCTACATTTTAAACAGCATCATGTGTACCCTGGCTTGCCAGGGTACAAAAACCACTAGTTATATTATATTATATTATTTTATATTATAATTATATTATTTATCTGTTAATTATTTTTAGTTATTTGATTTTATAAATTAAATTTAATTAATTTGTTTAGGTATTTTTATTTATTTATTTAATAAACGTATTTAGGTATTTATTAAAATTATTGAATTAAGTCAATTCCCTATATTGTTTATTGTATATTACGGTGTGTGCTGTATATTGGGTGGTGCAATGGTGTAGAGGTTAGAACACACCTCTGGTGTTCAGTAGCTAAGCAATGATCAGCTGGAATTGGAGATCGATCGAGACCGTCCAACAAACACAGAAACGAAACTTCTCACAGGAATCACCCCAGTCCACCCAGATGTACCTGACTCATCTTAGAACGGGAGAAGGTAATAGTAGTTGGGGAGAGGAGATAGGAATCATCTTCATAAATCTAGCCCTGAGCGAAGGGAGTGAAGCAAGTTCGCTAGCGGTCCTCCCTCCCTCTCCCTTCTCCTCTCACTCCCTCCTTATCTCCCCCCTCACCCACATCCCCCTCATCTCTCTCTCTCTCTCTCTCTGACAACTAAATGATTATAGAGAATACTTACCATTTACGTTCGCCTTAGTTCATTTACATCTTAAAAGTAAGCATCCTAAACGCATTCCGGTAACTTTTCGGTCGTTGGGGAGAGAGGCATTTGGGAACGCCCTTAATTTTCTCTGGGCTAGCTTGATGAAGAATGGTACCCATCTCCTCACCACAGCTGCCTTACCTTCCCCGGTTCTAATCACGGCCAGCTACCCATTTACAGCTGGATGGACTGGGTCGTGTGTTGAGCGCTTGTTTCATTCTTTGTGTTGTTCAGTGTAGCCTTTTTGCACCCAAGTAGACCCCTTCTCTTTCAAGTCGGTTAACCGCGCTCGACGTTGCTCAACGAAACATTCCTAGCGTGTGCCTAAACCACTCCGCCACTGCGCCATCCAGTTGAAGTCTAGTTGTGCGCCATGAGCTTACTGCCAGCAAGAATAAGCTGCGCCTTACAAGTGGACGTCATCATCATCATCATCATCATCATCATCATCATCATCATCATCATCATCATCATCATCATCATTATTTAAGTTTATTGTAATTGTCTTACGAGTTAACTTATTGTTATTCCACAGGAAATCTTGTGACGAGTACATCAGTCCGCACAAACACGAAGGTAACATACGAAGGCCTGCAATCAAACGAAGCAGATGAAAGTGCGAAGTTCAGTAAATTTATCTACGAGGGAAGCAATTCATGTGTTTCCTTCCAGCCTATAGACCCGAGTCGATACAGACCGTATGTTGACCTTGGTCTCCAATTCCGATATGTGAAGACAGTGCTTCTCTATCTTCCATCTGACTTGGGTGAATATCATTCGCTTCTTTCTCTCCACACAGTCCCTCACCCTATCCAAGGTCAGGTGTGCTAAAACTCCTATGAATGTGTGTGTGTGTGTGTGTGGGTGTGTGTGTGTGTGTGTGTGTGTAAGATAACAACTATCTGGTCCTGATTCGGATGAAAAGAGTCCGGTGGACCTAACGCAATAACCATGTAATGTAAATGTAAGTAATGGAGGGGTGTGTGTGTGTGTGTGTGTGTGTGGGTGTGCGTGAACGCACAAAAGCGCACAAATGGGTAGCAGACCTTGTCTTTTCTAGTAACAAATGGGTTTATTTGCTTGGAACCCACTTTTTTGCAGGAACCCACTTTTTTCTAAGTGCGCGGGAGTGCTATTTTAGTGCATGGGAGTGCAGTTGTAGTGCATAAGAGTGTTTTAAGTACATAGGAGTGCACTATCCGGGACGGAGAAAATACAGTGAATTTTTGGAAAAGTTTGAAGCAAAATTCGACCTATTTCGTCGCTTATGGGAGACGAAATAGGTCAACTTTCTAGTGAAGGGTTAGGGTAAGGGCTAGTTGCAGCGCTGCAACTAACCCTTGCCCTAACCCTTTTCCATCAAAAAATGACTTTCCGATTCCTACATTCTTAAATGAACCCATTTCTGATGTATTGCAAGTAGGTGTGTGTGTGTGTGTGTGTGTGTGTGTGTGTGTGTACGTACCTAACCATAACAGTGGGTTTATGCATAGGTTACACTTACGTGCAACTGGGTTTAAAAAAATACTGGGTTCCAAAATCTGAAACTCAGTTTTTTAAAAACCGGCTTTGCAATAGGAATAACAAAAAAAGTGTATACACAAAGTCTGAGCGAGAGACCCACAATTGCGGTTGAGTCAACTTTGAGTTTGAGCCAGTTAACACTCCGCGATGTGTGTTCTCGCTTGTCAACCAGTCGAATACACGCACTGTCAGGGGAAGTAACTCGGAACGCCACACGCTACGTGCCGGCTGGCTGGCAAGATGGAGGTTTGTGTTTTTTCGTTTTATTCAGTTGTATTTTGTCCTCCTGTCTCTGTAAATAGTTCTTTAATCTATATTTTGTGCTTCTAGGATGTGGCTTTAAAATGTTCCCTTGTTAAAATTTCAAGCTTTTTCGGTGTGCTTTTGTACTTTTAAAATCATATCAATTTTCGTGTGGATGTTGTGGTCGATTGTCAACACAGGGTCTGCATTTTTGTTTATTACTTTTTGAAGAACACAAAAATAAATTTGCTGCATTTTAAGCGTCCTTGTATGTGATATTAATGAAGAGTCTTGTGAAGTCTCTTGAACATTGAAACAGTTACCATGAGAAATGTATGTCTCCTTTGTTCACACTGGGGTTTTCAAAACTTGCATTTTTCCTCATTTACAAAAAAGACGGTCAGTGAAGATAGTACAAGAAGTAAATAAGGGAGGTATTGATGTGTTATTTTATTCATATGTAGATTGATTAAATAAATGTTTAAAAATATTTTTGCAGAATAACAATTTTAGTAAGTTGGCGCCTCGGGCAGCTTGAGTTAGATCCTGTATCGGCCAGCGCCTTGAGCAGCTCTTGAGCTGGAAAAGCGCTATATAAGAACGATTAAATAATAATAAATTAATAATATCAGTATTAGTCCTAGACTGTTTTTAGCATGGTCATATTTTTTGTAATCATTCAGCTTGTGCTGCCTACACATTTAAGATTGAGTAACCGTTAGATCTCATGCTGTCATTCAACACATTGATAGTGTAACATTAATAGTTCCTATCCTATCCTATCCTATCCCGTAACTCGGAGGTTGTAGGGGCACCACAGATTTTAGTTTCACCAGCGTACTCCATCTTTCCTTGTCCTCAGCAACCCTGATGGTTTTGCTCAGTGTCAAACAAGTCCATTCTCGAATGTTGTCCTCCCATCTCTTTCTCGGTCTCCCCCTTCTTCTACCTCTTTGCACTGTGCCTTGCAGGATGGTCTTTGCAAGACCTGATGATCTGTTGACGTGGCCATACCATCGGAGTTTACGTTTTTTCACCACTGTGAGCAGGTCATCGTGTTGTCCAATGGCTTGTGTAATGGCCTGTTGGACTTCGTCGTTGGTGATGTGCTGGGTATAGGAAATGCCCAGAAGTCTTCTGTAGCACCTCATCTCCATGCTTTGTATTCTTCGTTGTAGGCGCAGCGTTTTTTGACCATGATGTAGTCGATCTGGTTGTGATGCTCCCCGCCGGGACTGTGCCATGTCCATCGTCTGGATTTTTTGTGGAGACCAAGCGTGTTTGCCAGTATCAAATTGTTGTATCTGGCAAACTCCAAGAGTCTCAGACCCCTGTCATTTGTCTCGTTGTTGCAGTGGGGTCCACATTAATAGCTAGAGCACCATTTTCAGATCTGCATCTACTCCATTTCCCAAATTGTTAGCTGTAATTCTGAGTAAGCATAATTATTTTAATAAATTCTATTATTCCTTTTTTTCCCAGAACATCCTGTTATGCCTCGAGTTTATTCAGTTGCGGAGAAGTCGCTGTAGTCCGACGACGACCCAGGAGGCGTTTGGAAGGAAGACGTCCCACTCCATCACCATCAACATCTTCATCGCCTTCATTGTACTCATCAGGTGACAGCTGGTGTGTGTCAGTACTTATTGAATTTTATAATATTGTTGTTTGCTTTGAAAAAAACACACATTGATTGCTGTATAAAATCGGTGCCACAGCAAAGCAGTTAACAACTGGCAGCTCCACGCCTCAGATCAAACTGTGACCTGCTAACACAAATTTTGTTGGTGGTATATTGTTTCTACATTGCAAAGGGGGAGGTGAGGAGAGCTTGGATGAGGGAGGAGAATGGGGGGGGGGGAACATTCGTGTACATGGCAGAGCTAGACATCCTTGTTGACTAAGATCAAAGTTTTAGCTCAATTTTACAGTTGTTAATGGGGCACATGAAATGCAGATTACATTCTGATTATAATGTACACAATTCGCTCTGGGCTTTTCAGGTTGTATAGGTATGCTTTGGATTTTAAAAAGCAGGCATGTTGAGGAACCTTTGTACTTGTGCTTTCATGGGGTGGCCTCGTGGCGCAGTGGATAAGTCGCCGGTTTCCTATGCCGAAGGTCGCGGGTTCGATTCCCGCAAGGGGCGAACGTATGTGACTTAGGTACGAGACTATTGAGGTCACCGAGGGTTTTCTCCGGGCACTCCGGTTTCCTCCCTCCCTTCAATAATGGTACAGGATGCAGTCAATATAAAAATTTCAAAAATAAAAAATTCGATTTTCTTCCGTCTTCTAATAGCGATCTCTCTGCCTTTACACCACCTGTTTGAATGATGTATGTGTATTTGGTGTGTGAGAGGGTAAATGAGACAGGTGAGCGTGTATGTTGGTATAGATCGCCGCGCTTTGAGCCTTGGGAAAAGCGCGTACATAGCATCCTGTATTATTATTTATTATTATTTACTGAGTAGTAAGCATAAGAGTTTCTATAACTATTTTATAACTTGGTTGCTAGTAGCTAGTGTGTCGAAGTGGTTAGTGGGAAAAAAATGCTGTCCCACTTCCTCCGGGCTTTTGTGCCCTTTTTTCCCCAACCTCTACCCCCTAAACTTTAAATGTGTTTTGCTTGTTTCTTTTACACTTTAAAGAGGGTGAGTAGTACATTCATGTACAAGAAAATTAATGTCCAGAATATAATATTTCATTGATGAATCAGTAGACAGTATTGTCAGTCAATCCCTTTTTGTAGTTGAGCCAGTTCAAGCCTCTACTCTTTTCAACTTCCATTCCCTTCTCCCACCCCAGGCCCACCACCCCACCCTTTGACCATCCTCATACCTTGGTTTGTTCTTATGCCGCTGTATTTGTTCTGTTGTTTAAACCCTGTGTTCTGATGCTGCTACTTGTTCGCAGGAGGGCTGAAGAGCAGCATGAGGATTCTAAAGACTCTAATTCATCGGAAGGTTCAGTCAAGAAACAAGCTAGAAAAAGGCGTCAAAGCCAGCAGACCGAAATGCATACAACATCCCCATCATCAGCTTTGTTGCTGCCATCAGTGCTACCCCGTTCCCCAGGGTGTGAACCAAGTGCCATGAATCGTTTAGATATAGAATATATATTCAAATTTGTTTGCAAATCTATTCAAGATGGGTCCTAAATAGTAAAAATTGCATGTTTAAAGGTTGTCTGTCTGTCTGCCTTCCATGTGTGCAAAACTTTAAAGTGGCTAATTACACGAGACCTCGAAAATTATCAGTGATTGAATGACTACACTTCAAGGTCAAGGTCACAGGTTCAACAAATGTTAGTCAAGCTATGTCAATTTTCCACAAAATTTCTTGTTAATCCTAAGTTATTAATATTAACTAAACTTCAGATTGTTTGATGCATGATAGGTATCAATGAGACGCACATGCATATTTTGTCAACCTTGCTCCAAGGTGAAGGTCATTGGAGATGTCCAAAATAATAAAATCTTTTGCTGTAGTTTATTTTATCGTACATGAGTGCATTTATAGCTGGAGGTCAAGGTCAAGAGCATCGAAATATCAAAGCTTGTATTACTTTGCATTTTAAACCCACCGTTTCAATCATTTAACATTTTTTCTGGCATCTCATTTTTGTGTTATTTATTGGGAGTTCCATAAGGAGCATGTGAGTTATATGGACTTGCCTTTCCAGTGATTGATGGTGTTCATCATATTCAAAGCTTTTTGAGGTGCTACTTGTCATTAAGTAATGGAAATTTACTGCTCTGTATTGTGTAGACTAGTCTTTAGGCCAGTTTTGTTAAGTAGTAGATTTCTGTCTTAAACTTAAGAGAAAGTGGTGGATTAATCTGGCAAAGTACCAAATTATTTTTCTTTGCCAAGTTAATACATATGTTATTCTCGGGGTTCTTGTTCATCAAAAAGCATACCCCCGTTGGGGTGCCGGGGGTTTTCAGTATAAATAGTATCCCCACTTTCTGGAAATTTAGTGCTTTAAATTCCCACTGTCGCTGTCTTTCTCATTTGCTCTTTCTCATTCCTGCTCTTTTCTATCAATCTGCTATACTATCGTCTTCTTCGCTAGACCAGTCTCCTACCTTTTTTCTTGAAAACTCTTCCGGGACAAGACTCCTTGTTTGTGTATGAGGTCTGTTGGATCAGCTTGGGAATATTGGACGCTTTCTGCCAGGTGGTCACTAGGGCTTCCTATGATGTTATTATTTAGCAATGTAGGCATTTTAAATGTATGTGTTTAGTTGATAATTTATAATGATGTTTGTATTCTATTTTGTTTTTGTAAACGGGGGTTCGATAAGTTGGGGTGAAGCCTCAGCCGTCCCCTGCGTGGGATGTCTTTATTGTAAAGTGACTGGCTGGTGGAAAGCTTTCGGTTTTACCACTAGGGTTGTTTCAGCAGATCTTTTATGCGGATCGGGGGTTGTCCGGTCCTGATTTGGCTCGGAAGAGTCCGCTGGACCTAAAGCAATAATAATGTAATGTAATGTAATGCATCAAAAAGCAATGTCAAAACTAATGACTATATAATAATATTCTGCTCTTCACATGGTTTTATGCAACCTTTGAGGTGCTGGAAAAAAAACTAATTATAAGTGGTTGCACTCAATTAATCCTTATTCAGAATATATTAACGTAACGGGAAACCATAAACAATTTATGTAAAACCTAACTAAATGAAGTTGATAAAAAAAGTAATAATAATATATACAAATTATGTTCTACTAGACACTTTCAAAATAAAAATGTTAACAAATTATGTCTGTGTTATGTTGTTCATATGTTTGTTTTACATTACCAGTTCTCTGCTTTTTTATTTTTCCATTCCTATTCTTTTCCAATGAAGATTTGTATACTTTTCCACCCTTCTCATTCTTTCTTTTCCTCTGGAGATTTTATGCTTTTTCTCCACGCTTCTCCTCATTCTTCTTCTTTCTATTAATTCTTCTTCATACTCCTTATACTTTTTCTTCTTTCTCCTTCTTGCCTTTTCTTCAATGATTTGATTTAAATCTGGAAGTAAAGTAATAAATTGAACATGAAAAAATTATCCACAGTTAACATTTGAGAACGACAAGATATCTTTTTTTTGCAGATCTTCCAGTCTGGATTCAAATTAAAAAAACCTTTAAAACCATACAATACAAAGTAAATGTAAGCAAAGTAAATATGACAAGAATGTTTGCTTAATGCCGAATTTTTCTTTTCGATTTTTACTGACACCAGCTAATAATTTATTTTTGGGGCTATGGGGAGAAAAAGAGGGTCACGCACTGACCTATCCAGAGGTACACTGTAACAACCTCAGACCTTTCGGTTCTCAGTTCAATGCTTTAACCACTGAGCTACCGCCCAGTTCTTAAAGTAAATGGCAAAAGTCTATCCTTCAATAACAGCTCTAATTCTATACAGTAGCCTATATACCAACTGAAAATATTGTAATTGAAATTATAAAAACAAAATCAGAGGAAATTCTGAGCAATAGTAAAAGTTGTTTCATCAGTTGAATTAAACTAAAAGTGTCAATGTACTGCACACACGTATTGAAAATCTTGCAAATGCAACCTTGGCCATTTATACGTTTTGGTTGTGTCCGTGTGTGTGATAAACCCAGTTTTTCCACAGAAACCCAGATGTCCAATATGCATGTGTAAAAACCCACTAGTATCAAATGAACCCACTATTTCATAGCACAATTTCTCCTTTTGTTTTTGTCAAAAATGAAAACGGTTGTGACAGGTAACCTTACAAGAGGCTATTGTATTCGTTGAGTGAATAGGAATGGTTTGTAATGAAGGGAAAGGATGGAACCCAGTTTGCCTTGTTTTGAACATAAACCCACTATTATAGTTTTGAACGTATGTGTGTGTGTGTGTGTGTGTGTGAGTGTGTGAAGTTTTGTTAAGTTTCCATTTTTTTTCTGTCTGTTGTTAAGTAATTAATTCTTTGCAATTAATACTACCTAAGCACTTGGCAATGGCTGTAGTATGCAATTATACGTTTAACAGTATTTGTTGAATCACTCTGTCCAGCAAATAGTAATCTACGGATTCATTGATTCTAAATGTTTTCTTTATTTTACATTTGTCACATACTCACATGACCAGAAACAACTAATGAATGAATGCGCCTGCAGGTGGTAGGCAATAAATCAATCTCAGTTGCACGTGTGCGCGTGAATGTCAGGCAAGTATTCCCAGCAAAATAAGTTTTATTCAAATCCTCTTAACGCAAACAGAGACCATTCTTTAAAGGAATTGTATTGCTATTAGTTATGTACCTCAATGATTTTATTGTTACGTTTTGCTGTGACGTAAACTAATTCCGAGGTTAGAACGTTAAGCTGTAGGTATGGGGATTAGATTATTTTTTGTTCCGTATGGGGTCATACAGCATACGGATTGATTGGCAGTTTTAGTGTGTATAATTTGTGCGTGCGTGTGTGTGTGTGTGTGTGTGTGTGTGTGTGATATAGAAAGAGATGGAGATCGATATATAAATAAAGATATTGACTAATTCGAAACGTAAATCTAGTTGTGCACACGGAAATTCATTTATTTACAAAAATATGCTTCGATTGATTTCAACATAATAATTAGGGTACGTAATAATTATACTCTCTCTCTCTCTCTCTCTCTCTCTCTCTCTCTCTCTCTCTCTCTCTCTCTCTCTCTCTCTCTCTCTCTCTCTCTCTCTCTCTCTTTTAGTTCTACTGTGGCTTAATTGACACTGACATCGACAGTAGTGAGTAGGCGTACTTTTTATTGATACTGAACTAAGTTCAAGTTAATTATCACTAAGTACTAACCCTACACACAACCTTTATTAATTCCTTGGGCTAATCCAAACCGTTTCTTACACGAAACATCACCTTAGTTCCAATCCGTCTTGTATCATTGACAACCATTCATTGACCGGTCTTGGTCATCATAATTCTTTCATATCACGATTCTTGTCTGTCAGAATAGATCTACAATTTCTTCAAGAACTTACCGTTCTTCTTCCTTTGGGAAACCAAAAAAAACTCTTCCCCTTGCATGCAGCCTTTAATCGTGCGTTTGTGCAGTTCAAAGCTGCACAGTGGTCACCGTAACTCTTCCTGCGATTTATTTTCCCCCTCTTCATCAGATCTTCGCTCTGTGACGCAGCCATTTTCACACATGTTACAATCAAGTCGCATAACTCTTGACGCGTCATCACACCAAAGGCGTCACTGCGCGGTCTAAGTATTCCTGGTCTATGGCTGTAGGTATGGGGATTAAATGACTCCGCACAACAGCAAGCTCTTGACTGCCCTATCCCAGCGAAGTTGGAGATAGACTCGGAGAGTCTTATCATCTTCATTATCATTTTTTTAAAGTTACACATTCAAAATGATATTTTGACTATTTTATAATGTAAATAGAAAGAAAACAAATGACTTTTTTTGTATAACTTCTTTTTGTTTTCAATTCTCGATCTAGACACATCTGCCTTGAATGATATAAATCTCGAGAACAAGAATCTAGCTTTGGAGGGAAATTGGTTCATGGACACTTCTCAATATCGGGTGGCACGGTGGACTTCAACCTCTGCTTTCAATGCTGGTTCTTGGTTGAGAATAAGTTCCAAAAGCGGCTCATTCTGCTTGCATCTCGTCAAGGTATACGGTATGTAGCTATTAAATTGTACTGTAATAGGCGGTTATAGATATCCATTTGCATATACAGTGGTTGAGCTGTTTTCGATTTACTTCAGGCGAAAGCTGTGATACTGTCTTTGTTTGTTTGATTGTTTGTTTCTTTGTTTAATTTCACGAAAGCCAAAGATGAACTCATTAAAAATTAATTAATTAATTAGTTTATTTATTCATTTACGTATTTATTGCAGTCATTTTTATGATAGTAATAATTGTGTATAATAGAAATTTTGCTCTAAATGGTCGTTTAGCTTCTCACAATGACCAACAATCAAAGTAAGAAATGTTGTATTATGTTATGACGGGTAGCTTACTATTGTTGCAATTAGTATAATTACCTTAATTAGTTGGGTGATATTTTTTCTCTACAAACACGTTTATTTTATTGTATTTTATTGGTTTTAGTTTATTTTATATCTTTTAGTTTAGTTTAGTTTTATAATTGTTTATATATTTTTTAAAGAAAATTGTATCACAAAAAGTTCTTTTTTAACTTACATTTTCAATGTATTTTCTATTTATTTCTATGCTGCATGTTAACAAAGTTATTATTATTATTATTATTATTATTATTATTATTATTATTATTATTATTATTATTATTATTATACATTCTGTAATATTTTATCATGAATACGGGCTCATATATGTTTGAATAGAATGTGTGCATATTTATTTAGGTATATTGGTCAGCGTGTAAGGGTGTGTGCTTGTTTGCATGTTTGTGATTGACTGTTGCCATTATTGGCTATGCCTATTTTATTATGCTTTCATTGCCCTTGGTATAGTCTATGTTTTTATTGCTTAGTTCGAGATTTTGAGGTTTTTATGTCATAACGATTTATCCTCATGAGTTCATGTGTGTGTGGATGCGTGCGAACCTTTAGAGCCCACTTATAGTTTGGATTTACGCTTTACAAAATGTATTATTATTATTATTATTATTATTATTATTATTATTATTATTATTATTATTATTATTATTATTATTATTATTATTCAATGGCAGCTTATGCTCTTAGTGAGTGGCATGGAGAGGAGGTGAATGTTCCTCATTACATTATGTGATAAGCTTACTGTTAGACTAATAATAATTATGTACCACTGCGTATTGTTACAGTCGCTTTGTGTGCGCATTACTCATTGATTGTCTATTATTCCTCTAAGTGATTTAGACATTGTAAAAACTTTTAAAATACGCTTATTAATTAAAAACATTTTAAAAATTAACAATAAAAAAGTAATAAAATCAATAACTAGTAGAACTGATTTTTAAAATATTTAATCGTCATAGTGACTCATAGGAACCTGGAATGTCATGACCCTAACTGCGGATGGAAAATGAGAAATGGCCCACTATCGATGAGGCATTCTAGGTATCAGCGAACTGCGCTAGAAAGGCCTAGGTGAAACAACCACCAACAAAGGCCACAAGCTTTATTTCAGCGGAAGAAATGACAGACACGAACAGGGCGTTGGATTCTTGTTCCACAAAGACATTCTGGCCACTGACATGGGTTGCCACCCTGTCTACAGTAGACTCATTACCATCCGTATACGTATGAGGGCAGCTCCTTTCAACATCACCATCATCCAGACCTAAGCCCCAACATCAGACTATGAAGACAGAGAAGTCGAGGGACTTCTATGAACATCTGCAGGCTGTCCTTGACCAAGTTCGGAGGAAGAACATAGTCATAGTGCAAGGAGACTGTAATGCCAAGGTTGGCCAAGATGCGTGCAGTAACTGGGGAGAAACATGTGGACGCCATTGCAACAACGAGACAAATGACATAGGTCTGAGACTCTTGGAGTTTGACAGATACAACAATCTGATACTGGCAAACACGCTTGGTCCTCACACAAAATCCAGACTATAGATCTGGCACAGTCCCAGCTTGGAACATCACAACCAAATTGACTGCATCATGGTCAAGAAACGCTTCAAATCAGGTGTAAACATTGGCAAGACACACACTTTTCCATGAGCAGACACCGGAAGTGATCATAATCTTGTGATGTTGTCTTTCCGGCTCCACTTGAAGAGAGTAAACACAGCAAAGTGCACCAGGATAAGTTCCACCTGGACAAACTGCAAGACCCGAGGTGGCAGAAATATTTTTAACAATTGGAATGAAATTTGCAACACTGCTCATTTTAGGAGCTGGTGAAATAGATGTCAACAACATGACCACCATCTTCAACTCAGCAGCGATATATGCCGCCACTGAGATCTTTGGCAAGCACCGCCCAAAGAAAAAACCGTGGATCACACCTGAACTTTTGAACCTGTGTGACAAACGAGGAGAAATGAAAATGAAAAAATCACAGGGAGCTTAATGCCTACCGAAAAATCAACAGTGACATCCGAAAAGGCATGCGCACGGCAAAGGAGAACTGGCTAGAAGATCAATGTCAGGAAATAGAGAATAATCTGAACAAGAACAGCAGCAAGAAGGCCTACCAGACAGAAGTGGCTGACAAGTGTAACACAGCCCAAGATCCCCATGATCCAAAGCAAGTCTGGCATATGCCTTACAGAAGAACAAGAAGACTTGGAACGATGGACAGAGTACTGCTCTGACCTTTACAAACACATTCCAAACGGAGACCCATCGGTTTTAGCACGTCCCAAGAACAGAGAAGAAGAAAAAATCCTCCCAAGTATCCTAGAAGAAGTTGAGGCAGCAGTACAATCACTGTGTATGGGAAAGTCAATGGGAGTGGACAACACTCCCGCAGAATTGCTTCAGGCAGGAGGAGATGCGATGATTTTCGCCTTTGCTTTTATCTGTAACAAGATCTTTCAGAGTGGGGAGTGGCCTACACCATGGACCCAGTCGCTTGTCATCACTCTTCCCAAAAAGGATGACCTTCAGTAGAGTAAAAACTACCGAACCATCAGCCTCATCAGCCACCCCAGTAAAGTCCACACGAAAATAATACTCAACAGGTTGAAACCCCAAGCCGAACAAATCATAGCTCAAGAACAAGAAGGATTCAGTGCCAGGCGAAGTACCCCTGAGCAGATTACAACTTCAGAATAATCTGCCAGAAATATCTACAGCACCAACAACTATATGATGTGTTTGTAGACTTCAAGAAAGCATTTGACCGAGTCTGGCATGCAGCTCTGTGAGTGTGGGGGACCGGTTTAATAGTTATTTGGGTCCTTTGACTTTAATTTATATTATTGTTAGTCTGTTTCTGGTGAGAAGATATTGGTAATTTTTAATGAGAGCAAAATTTTGATTGGTTGAACCGGTCACACGACAGTTCACTAATGTACATTAAAAAAAATCTACTTATTCTTTTATTGACAATAATAGAGATAGGTTGTGTTGGACATCTCGCAGCAGTGTCTGCAGGTATCTTGTTTATTATTTGAAATGTTATATTATAAATGTAATAGTATTATTAAATTATGATATTATTTTGGTTACGTTATAAAATTAATAATAAATATTTATCACGTATAAATATCGCGTAAAAACGCACGACAATTCTGAAGTACCCCTTTGTTGTGAGAGGGTTACTTCCGGTCTCAATATGGCAACAACTGTCAAATTTTAGCTACCAACATTTTTCTGATTTTCGGTAAACTCAGCAGTGCTAACAAAATGACAGTGCGGAGATCAGCGAGAAAAAGAAGGCAGAATGAGAAAGTGGGGGAAGAGACTGAGGTGGCCACGGAAGAAGAGATTCAGCTTCAAGTTGGGGTGGAACCGGCTACATTGATTGCAGACATCGCGGTCAACACTGAAATGGACTGCAAGAGTTGCCAGTGCCAGAGCCAAACTCTACGTGAGCTGAAAATTTTGATAGACAATTTGCACGGAATGGTCGCCAATTTACATGAGATTGTTCTGGATCAAGCAAAACTGATCAAGCAATTGCATGAGCAAAGGACCCAAACATCAAAACGAACGGGTGCTGAAGAGCAGACGATGCATTTGCAACCGCCCCAGCCCCGTGGTTCATACGCTGCCGCAGTAAGATCGGGACCATCGACTTCGCGTGACAGTCAACAACAGCCATCGCAAACATCATCTCCTCCCCTTCAAATCAACGTGGCTGGTGAAAAGGCAAGGCAGAAAAAGGAGGAAAAACAAAACAAAAATGCTGTCGATAATGACATCATTGATGACGTCAAGTCTTCGTCCTGTGCCAGACCAAAGTCAGGAAATAAACAAGAATGCGGAAATGATTGTCTCATTTTGCATGACTCGATTCTCGGTGGTGTGCAAAAAAAGAGACTCGGGAAGTCGTACGGATTTGGTGTGACGAAGCGGGCTGCTTTCACCATCAGCGAGCTTGTCCCTGCCTTTGAAACGACCCAGTGTGAAGATGATGCGCCTCCCAAAGCCATTCTTATCCACTGTAGTCTAAACAATCTGAAGAAGCAGGATGCGAAATCTGCCAGCATGCAACTGATCGCTGCAGCAAAGACCATCTCATCGAAGAGCCCCTCATCCATCATCAGTAAATTGCCATCCGTCCTCATCCCTGAGCTCCAGCAGAAAAGGGACCTTTTCAATGCCCTTCTGTTGTCTGAGCTGTGCGAGACCAAGAACTTCTCGTTTGTGAGCCACGACAATTTGCTCCCCTTCGCCATCCGCCGTGACCGCATCCACCCCACCAAGAGCGGCTCCTCTGTCCTTGCAGGCAATATTGGGAGGCACGTCCATCGTCAACTATGGGAAAAGCCGCGCAAGATTGTTCGGCGAAACTACCGTTCGGACCCCCTTCCTGGCTACTATGATTGGAAGGGAAACTTTTTCCCGCATTCTCCCATCCAGTTCCCTGTTATGTGGTACTGACCCATTGTCATCAGGACAGCTAGTTTGTCATCCAGTCCCGCGTAGTTTAAAAGAGCTGAAATATTGATCACTCTTTTTTGTTTTAGAATTAATAACAGTTTTTGATTAAAATCTTGTTATATGTTTGTTAATGAAGAAAGAATTTTTGTCTATTTTTCAATGGAACTGTCGTTCCATCGCCACTAACTCTCAATACCTACAACAATATCTATCTGAAAATGATCATCATGTATTAGCGTTGCAGTCGTTACAAGTCAACAGAAGAAAATTGCCCAAATTTAAAGGATATTATTATCCACCAGTGATTAATATTAACTCAACAAAGATACAAACTGCTATTTACATCAGACATGATTTAGAATATGACATTGTACCTGCGCCTGTTGCTAAGGATTTACCTGATGATTTTACAGCTTCTATCAAGCTAAAGCTCAACAGTGATCAATGTGTTAATGTGATGTCCGTATATTATCCGAAAGGCACAGACAATGTAAACAGTGACTGGTTGCGCACTTTTGATTTTACCGATGAGTGGATAGTCTGCGGAGATTTTAATAGCCACGCCCCTATGTGGGACAAGGACTGTACCTACATTAGTAATCGTCGCTTTTACGATAATGTTACAGATTCTGATTTATTGTTGTTGAATGATGGTCAGATCACACGCATTCCAGATGTTTCTAACCATCATCCATCTGCCATTGATTTAACCTTTACTACCCCAGATATATTTTTTGTCTGTCAATGGGATGTTGGAAGCGATTCACTTGGCAGTGATCATCTTCCTGTTTTTATTACGTGCTATAATTCTGTTGAACTTGATGATATAGAAGATAAGGTGCCAAAATACAACTACAGTAGTGCTAATTGGCAAACATTTCAGACATTACTTTTGTCCTATGATGTGAGTCTGATACACAGAGAAAACATAAATGAGATGTATAACTCTTTTATGCAGCTAATCCACTCAGCGGCAGAAAATTCTATACCAAAAAAGAGGATGTACAACAACGTCTGGTGGAATCAAAGATGTAAAGCAGCAGTAGATGAAAAAAAGGCTTCGTATAAGACTTGGTTAAAATCAAAAACAGAAAATAATTTCCATATTATGAAACAGTCTAAAATAAAATGTAATAAAATAATAGCTGAGGAAAAGATTTTGGTCAGATTATTGTAATAATGAGGTAAATACCTGCAAAGATTCTGCCAAAGTCTGGAAAAAAATGTCTGAAATGCAAAATGATTATAGGTTGCCCCAGTGTCCTATTAAACTAGAAAACAACATTTTTCCAAATCATAAAGAAAAAGCAGAAGAATTTGGGAAAACGTTTTCTCACACCAGCCACTCTTCTAGCTTACCTACTCACATTCAAGAAGAAAGACAGAATAAAGAGCATAGCATAGAATACCAACAACCACAGCCTAATAATAATTTGTACATAAACGCTGATATCACATATCAGGAAGTGAAAAATGCTGTTTTAAAATTAGGTAGGAAGAAATCTGCAGTGGGTCTTGATGGTATTTCTTATAACTTATTAGCACATTTACCTGAACAATGGTTACATTTCTTCCATGAAATCATTAAGTTATGTTGGGCGACAGGTGTTATGCCAGATCAGTGGAAATCATCTTTAATCATTCCAATTCTTAAATCTGGCAAACCCAGGACAGTTACTTCTAGCTACAGACCCATAGCCTTGACTTCACATTCTTGCAAAATCATGGAAAAGGTGGTATTAGACAGATTGACTTATTATTGCTCAAAAAATAAAATTATCTCTGTAAACCAAGCTGCTTTTCAAAAAGGTCGATCCACAACAGATCACTTGGTTAAACTCACGACACATATTAAGCAGCAGTTTGCTAAGAGAAAGGGTGTTTTGGCTACATTTTTTGATATTACCCGTGCGTATGATCGAGTCTGGCATGCTCGTTTACTGTATAAGCTGAAAAATATTGGATTATCTGGTCATTTGTATACATACATACACACATTTCTAAGCAATAGAAACATTACAGTTAAAGTAGGTAACTCATATTCTTCTACTTACAGTACGGATATGGGGATACCACAAGGCTCAATAATTTCTCCTCTGCTGTTCAATATTTTAATATATGACTTGCCCAAAACTATTAGTAACAGAGTGACCTTGGCTCAGTATGCTGATGACATTGCTATCTGGATGAATGTAAGTTTAAAACAGAATACTTCTCTTTTCGAAATAAAATATATATCTCATGTATACCAAACAGAAGTTAATAAAATAGCCATATTTATGAACCAAAATGGCTTAGATTTATCTAAAGAAAAAACAAACATGATTCTTTTTAATAATTGTAGAGAACCAAGAATGCTACCAAAATTGTTATAGATAATGACGAAATAAATTATGTCAATGAAGTTAAATTCCTTGGTGTATATCTAACTAAAAAATTAAAATGGAAGAGACATATAGAATAGGCTTGTCAAAAGGCAGTAAAAAGCTATAATTTACTAAAAATAATAAGCCGAAAGGCCTGGGGACAAGATACCAAAACCCTCATACATATAGCTTTAGCATTAGTCAGATCTAAACTGACATATGGACAGGAAGTCTTTTTCTCTGCTCCTAAAACGTATCTTAGGAGATTGCAAAGTCTAGACAGCAAGTCCATAAAATTAGCGTTAGGTGTACCAATACATACACAAACACTTAAAGCTTACAAGTTAACAGGAGTCATATCCATTGAAGAATGGAGAAAGATTTCTTGTGCAAAATATATTGTACGAGCTGCATCTGTATATAATAATAATGATGATGAGATACATTTTAGGTCTGATCTGATTTTTTCAAAACGTGCACAGAAAATACCATTCTTAGAATCAATAGCAACTTTTACAAAAGATTTAATTGATGATTTATCTAATGACATACAATCTTTTCCTAAAAATATTATTTCTCCAACACCTATGTGGGAGCTTGAAACTGCTCATTTTGACATACATTATAGTTTAGAAAAGAAGAATGAAAATGCAAATTTATTATCAAGTGATGTTCGTTGTCATTTGGAGAAATATTATTCTCAACACCTTCAAATCTATACTGATGGATCGGTTTTAGAGACAGGAGAAGCTGGAGCAGGCTATGTAATTCCAGCTCTAAAATTGCAAAAATGTTTCTCTTTGAGTTTAAATACTTCTATTTTTGCTTGTGAACTTATCGCAATCCTTATGGCATTAACTAAAATTTCAGATCTTTGCTTAAACGCATTTCAAGTTGTTGTATGTGTTGATTCGATGTCAGTTTTAGATGCTTTAAAATCTTATGGTCATACTGAACGGCATGAAATTATTTTAGAAATTCAACATTTAGTCCACAATCTCATTATTAATGGTACAAAGGTAAGCTTCTGTTGGCTACCTTCACATTGTGGTTTTCTGTTTAATGATAGTGCGGACAAAGCAGCAAAGAAATGAGCTAAAAATATCAATGCTCAGAGTATTCAACTCAAAAAATCCCCTAAGGAAATTAAATGTATGATCGAAGAGAGGTCAACGAAACATGTTGTATTTAATACACTTTTTCCTGTAGACTGTAGACTTTCGAGAACAGTTTTTACTATGGCTAACAGAATAATGTTGAATGCCATAAAAACAAAGTATTGTCCAGATGTCCATTGTGTATGCAATGAGACTTTTTCATTATATCATTTACTTTTTGGTTGCCGTCATTTTCTGCCTCTAATAACTGTGCATCTGCATGACATAAAAACTTTAGATGATATTAATTTTCATCAAAGTGCATTGTTAGCAAAACTTTTGATGGATTCTCCTGTGGCTAGATTTGTGTAAATAATTTTATTTTGTTTTATTTTTTAATTATTATTATTATTATTATTATTATTATTTTTTTTTTTTTTTATTTTTTTTTTTCCCCCCCTTCCGTCTTATTATCTTTGGTGGAAAAGACGTAAATAAAACAACCAACCAACCAACCAACCCTTTGTTGTTACAGTGGGCAACCATTAGAGTTTACCACTTTAGCCCCAACATTATTAAAGTCATCAAAAGCAAGTATGGCAAGGCTACCAATGCAGTTCTTCAGAACAGCGTCTTTGGGAACTGGTTCAGAAGAACAGTCGACGTGCGTCAAGTATTCATACTCTCTCCAACACTTTTCAACATCTTTATGGAGCGCAACATGGCATATGCCCTGCACAGTCAGCATAAGAGGTAGTGCAAACTCCAACCTCCGTTTTGTGCGGATGACATTGATGTATTGGGTGGAGATGAAAAAGAACCGCTTGTACAGAGGATTGACACCACCTCCAGAGCCTTTGGAATAGACATAAGTGCAAAGAAGACCAAAATGATGACCAACAACACCAATGGCATCAACACGGATATCAAAGACAAAGGTCAATTCTTCAAAACGGTGCATGGCTTGGGAGCACTTGTATCAGACAATGGGTCCTGAAAGGAAGTCCTCTCCAGAATAGCACAAACAACTCCAGCCTTGACTAGGTTTGTCACCGCCACGACTCCCCCTGAGCAGACGCCACAAACGAACAACTTCCACACGCAGACAACTCAGACAGAATGGCGATTACCCGCAGACGGAAGCGATGAAAACACAACAAATATATATACAACTTTCAAGCTATTTATTCATTCATACCACACACTCATACACATACAACATTTACACATGAAACGAAGAAAATGGTGATGGAACAATCAATGGGTCGATGAACAATGGAATGGTATGTCAGATGATCGAGGGTTGCTAATCAACCACGTCTATGTATCGAACTGTGCACAGCAAATGTCCGTTGCACGTAAACAACCGAAAAGGGGGGTTCGAGTGTTAAGAGAGGGACAACAAGGAAAGAGCCAACCTGGCAGTATGACGTCCCTGTCGAAGTCTCCGTAAGAGTATCCGCCCCTCCTCGTAGCTGTTATCGGCCTGATGCTGTTGATGTCCAAACGTAGTGGCGTCGCTGCTCCCTCTCGCCGCTGACAATGATGATGATAGTGATGGTGGCGCCGTAGTCGCGGCAGCCCTGCCGCCGCCGTCGTCTCTCAGCCGGACCCCTCCAGTCAGCTAGACTGCGACGTCGAGGCCAGGTCCCGTCCACGGACGTCACAACCACCACGGGAAGGGTGGGGTTGTGGAACGATGATGATGTACACAATGATGCGGACGTAGACGAACGGGTGGTGATGATGATGTTCAGTCCACACGACCAAGTGCCGTCGTCGTTGTCGCACGACGCTGGTCAACGTCGATCCACGTTACCCAGTGACGAGCTGATGACTACGAACGAACTTTCGAACCTGCAACATGCTTGTCGTATTGTTAATGTCATGTCCACCTGATTCTGCCCCCCTCCCTCCTCACACTCTCCCCCCTATTACACTCGCTAACTTCTGCATCTTGAGGAGGCACAACTGCTGTCCACTTCCCTTCCCTTGACTACTATTATTGTCACTTGTAATCAAACACATAATTCATGAAACTCAATGAAATTATGAATGCATGAAATGAGCAATGCTGCAAAAGAATACATGTAAACATCAACACATTATTCATCTCAACCAACCACAACCACGACAACAGCAACCACTTCCATCCTACCTTCATCACACTTCACCCCCATTCTCCTCCCTCATTCTCCCTCCTTCAGTCGCACTCTTCCTTTCTTCTGCCTCTCCTCAGTGCAACCATCCTCATCCTTCCCCAGCCTCACACACAGCTATCGTTCAACACCCCAACAGCCGGCCCTCGGTTATTGGCACAGTGAGGAAAAATACCACCATCACACTTACCCAGACGGTTCGAATGTAATAGTACCTGTAGCCCTTTCCCCTGCTTGTCTACACAGTACTCCAAGTAAGGTAATCCAGTGCGTAGTAGTTTCCGTTAGTGGACAAAACCTCAACACTAACCTACCACAAACACAAAACTTAGTTATTTTGAGCTACATTCTTTCCCGAGCTTGCTACCACAACTGTAACACTTCCAACTAGTATTCCTTTTGGAACCAGCTATTATTTACGTCAATAACTGTCCCTCCCTTACTTCCAGAACAAAAACAACCCAAGAGAAACAAGACCGCACGTCCTCTCTGTGACTCTGTCAAAACCTGTTCTGACTATAGTGAGCAAATTCCTAAACTGGCTAGCCGATCTACGCTGTTGAATCACGATTTGCACGCATAACCACGCATACGATAATCACGCAGTTACTACCCCCGCCCTTATACTCTTCACACACAGACTGCTCGGCTTTCATCACAGACTGCCCTGTGACAAGGTTGAAGCCCATTTGAAAAGACAGGACCATCAGTCTTCATTCCAAAGTAAGATTGCTGCGCTCCCTTGTACTCTCCATCTTCCTATACTCTTGCGAAACATGGACCCTTACAGCAGACCTACAACGAAGAATACAAAGTATGGAGATGATGTGCTACATAAGACTTCTGGTCATTTCCTATGCCCAGCACATCACCAACGACGAAGTCCGACAGACCAACACAAGCCATTGGACAACACGATGACATGCTCACAGTGGTGAACAAACGGAAACTTCGATGGTATGACCACGTCACCAGAGCTTCAGGCCTTGCAAAGGCCATCCTGAAAGGTAGGTGGAATGATGCAGAAGAAAGAGGGAAACAGAACAAGAGGTGGGAATACAACATTCAAGAATGGACTGGCTTGACACAGAGTAAAGCCATGATGAGGACTGCTGAGGAAAGAGAAAGATGGAGTACGCTGGTTAAAACGATCATCTGTGGTTCCCCAAGAGCTTTCGAGTTACGGGATAGGATAGGAATTAAAATCTCTCTCTCTCTCTCTCTCCATCTCTCCCTCTCCCTCCCTCTCTCTCTCTCTCTCTCTCTCTCTCTCTCCCCTATGATCATACACATGACTCTTCATACAATAATCATTTTTTTAAAAAAAACTACATAAATCTACCAACAGATTAATAAATAAATAAAACCTTTGCAAGCTTTCAACAAATTGAAAAAGTTAAATCACTTACATGTAGTATCTTAATGTTTTTCATTTTCCCTGATTAGTAAAGAGTTAAAATTGTTGCATTTAAAACCGTGGAAAAAAAACAATTAGATGAGTAAAAATATTTTTTTATAAAATTTAGTTCGTTATGAGTTTAAGCAAATTTCATATGCTAATGTTACAACAGGCCTTGAAAAAACAACATGTGACGAACATTAGGGTGTATAATTATGATTTCTTTAAAATTCTTTTTCTATTCTTTTGATTGTTCTTTAGTAGATTAAGATATGCGAACAGTAACTGGATTCAAGTTCAACCCACATTTATTTGCTTCTCAATCTGCCCAGTCATTAAAGATAAAACCAGACTGTGATGGTATCTAACAGAAATTGACTTCTGTCGCGTCACCCGAGTGGGTTCCGCGACGTTCAGCCCAAACAACGAGTGGAAGGAATAGAACTCAAAACAAAAGAAACTAACACAAAAGTAAGATATACAATCACACTCTTTTATTCAACAACAAACGCGCACACACACAGGACATTGGGAATCTAAACCACCCTCAACCCCTATCAAGACCCCCAACCCAGTACTTACTAAACAATTACCTCCCTTGTCTAACTGAAAACCCCAAAGTTATACACAAACAGAATGCCCCCAACAATATGCAACAATAGTATCAATCAATCAAATTTCAGATAAATGCAATCCCACGCTGAATAAACAAACAGCAAATCTTAGAAATTCAATTGCACACAGCAAATCTTTGAAATTCAATTGCACCGCATAAACTAACTTGTATTCCAGTGTCACTGTACGTACTTCACAGTCTCTTAACTGAGCTCAGAATAACTATAGTAGACAAGCACTGGAGAGTTGGTATGTGGTTAAGTGCGTGAATGCGAATCTGTATGTGTGTCGGTGTGGTGTATCTGGGATCCCGAGGCCCTGGTGAAAACCGCCGGTCGCCCGAAGTAGCAGGTAAGACCTAGCGTTGACGGGGAACCACACCCATCAGCGGCGCTCACGATGACACAAAGTTGTGGGAGTGGTGGTGCCTGGTAACGTCCACACCCACGGTGGCAAAGGCGGAAGTAGCGACGGCAGATAAAGCAATGGTAGAAATAGAACAAGGTAGAAAACGAAGCCCAATCTGTGGACAAATAAAGGGTCTCACTAGTTCGCCCACAGAACGTAAACATTACATAACAGATACGCCTTCCGCCGTCCTCCATCTTGACCTGCTTATACATGCATCTTAAAAACATGATGCACTTCTTAATTCTATAATTAATCTCTTCCATGAAACACAGTTGTTTATACAAATATACATAATGATTACAAATGCACTTCCAGTCACACAATGCCGATTCATCTCATCCACACCTCCATCTTCATCACCCCTCTCCACGTTATAATACCTTATCTCCCTTCGTTCACAATTATCTCTATCACGCTATAATACAAACACGCTTCTTTCATATTCATCACCTTCATCACCTCTCTCCAACACAGTACATTATCTCCCTTCCTTCACATTCACCATCTCTCTCTCTCTCTCTCTCTCTCTCTAACATGCACATTTCATTGTCACTCTTTGACCCTGCCTTGGCAACAACAGCAACGGCATTATTCATACACATATTCAACCAAGAAAATCATATGAAAATCATATAAAGTCAATAAACTACTATTTATCAAAATATATCCCTTCCCCCTTCATTCACCATCATTCATTCACGTACGCAGACTCGGAATGCAACAGCCACTAAGGAAAAGAATTGCAAGTTTCAACTCATCTTTTAAGTCCTCGGCTTGTGGTAAACGTACATACACAACACAACACCAACAGTACACCAACAGTACAATACACTGGTTAGTTGATTGAGAGTATCAAGTTCGTCTCTGGCTAATGCTTAGCTAAATGCGCTGGGTCATCTCAATACTGCTGAAGTACTTGAGCTTTGGCAGGTGCCCAATCGAGGGCCACACAGCCTTAAGAAAGAACTCTACATCTATTACTTCCCAATAGATGGCAGTTACAGTCCTCCCACTACAGACTTTTAGACATTCTTGTCCTGACGAGGGCTCAAGACTTTGGGTGGTTCAAAACACAACGAACAAATACCCTTACAGAAGTCGTACTCTAACCTGACACACAGTCACAACGTTACTCCTGTCAAAAAGACTGTCTGCTTGCAACAGCAACCACATTGACTCTGCTAACTAAATCACATACCAGCACACAGGACAGCATCGAGTCGAGCTCAGTAACCCAGTTTCCCCATGCTTTCCATTATGCTCCTTGCGTTAATCACGTGAAACCCATACTTACTTATCTTTCATATGCAGTAAAAGAAACTGCCGATTCGACTATGTACACTATATCACTAGAGATGTGCAACTCCGCACGATATGCAACTAACTCTAGCATGTGCTGAAAACTCGTGTCGTCACAACTTCTTTCCCATTTATAATCAAACAATGAACAACATGTTTTGATCTCATACATTATTTCTTGTCGTTCTTTGCTATTTGTAGTATTCAAAGGCTGTAAAACAGACTGTGAATCCACACACATTACTATGCTATAGAAAAAAGTAGGCAAGCTAGCAATGTTGCTTCAAGCCATTAAAATAGCTATCACTTCTACTGTAAAAATTTAAAAACTTTTTTTTTATGAAATGACTCACATATTTTCAAATGGGGAATGACGAAAGCAGACCCCCACATTTATTCTAGTACAAAATTATCTGTGAAAATTTTACAACTATTATTATATTTTTCATGTAAATTTATGCGAGCATCTGGGATTACCATATTCGTATATGACTGTTTTGATACAGAACTATACTCATACTCATAATTCGCATTTTTTAAACTGCCAAAGTGGGATAGGAGGTGTTATTACATATTTAGTAACCATTTCATTAGTAATTTGGATTACCAGACAATCGCCACCCGGACTATCGCCACCGGACAATAGCCACCCAGTCAACCGCCACCTAAGACAACTGCAACCCGGACAATCGCCACCTAGGACAATTTCCACCCGGACAACCGCCACCTAGGACAACTGCCACCTAGGACAACTGCCACCTAGCACAACTGCCACCATGTCAATTGCCACCCGGACAATTGCCACCGGAAAGTGCAAATGCCATCTTGTCTTAAAATGTTATATACAACCACATACACTTGGTAATGAACACAAGGAAATATAACTTGAGGTTTGTTTTTCAAAGTTTACATTCAGTATACAAACTCCAATCAAATTGACAAACTTGTGTTCCGATAAACGAAACACTAGGCTGTCCGGCTGTGAACTGAAGTTCTGCATAACCAAAGTTCTCAGTCACACGCCAAACATAAAATGGATGCGATTTTGTTTTCCTCATAGAAAGAGCTTTTTCGAGGAGAATGATTTCGTCTACTATTTTCACAAGACTTTGAAAGACGGCAAGGAACCTATTTTTGTGCCACTATTAGGAAATGTTGTATTAAGTTTTGGCTGGGTAGCCTACCATTGTCGTGATTGTCATTACCTTGATTACGTGGGTGTTTTTTCTCTACAAACAGATGTATTTTATTTTAGTTATTTTACTTTATTTTATTTCTTATATTTTACTTTTCTTTTTTTAAATATTTTTTAATTACTTTTTAACATTTTAAATTAGTATTATGCTGGAAAGAAAAAGATAGATATACTTTTTAACATTTTAAATTAGTATTATGCTGGAAAGAAAAAGATAGAATATTTACGATGTATTTACGACGTATGTGTGTATATGTTACAGAAAGAACCCGTAACCAGGGATAACGCGTATTCCCTGGACAATTTAGTGAAAACGTGTAATCCCTGTTTCAATCGGAGATTACACGTATTAACTAAAATATTTAGTGATTACGCGTAATCCCTGGAAAAAGGTCCCAGTGATTACGTGTATTCCCCGATGCTCATATAAAGTGTCATTGTGATTGTTTTTCCATAGATATTGGACATTTTAGTAAATATTGTACATTCTCATTCACACAATAAGTCATTCATGATGCACACAATGCAAACAAAGAAGGCATGTTACAAAATACAGATTTTAATATTCAAAGTTAAAGAAAACATATCATCTCTCACATAAAATTATAAAACTTAAAATGTCTTTTAATTAAAAATCTTCATTAAAACGTATTCTTTGGTAGCTTGAAAGTTGGGAGAACTCTCTGAGACAATAATATTCATATTGTTACTTTTAACAAGAATGAAGGCTTGGCATTTACAATGCCTTAACTATCACGTTTTGGAGCCAGTATATTTGTTAGTTACACAAGCAGTTAAATTCAACAGACTAGGCTATATCTTTTACATACATCTTTCTGGCGGTTGAACAAAGAAGACTCTGATACTAAAACCATTGACATTTTACTTGTTGCAACAATTGAGGCTACTATGGCAGCGTGAGTTGCACTGAAGCTTGGCCTTAAAGCATTTACAACGCTTAGTCTGACACTTTTTGGGGCCAGAACAGTTGCATCTTGTGAAGCCTTGCCCACCTGAAGCTGACTGAGAAATTACTGCTGAGCGCAGTGAAACTGTTCTGTCGGTATTCATGTCTTCCGAGTTTAGAAGGCGCTGAGGACACAAATCAAATTGATTCTGTTACACTCCGTTTGATGATGGTGTTTTCTATCAGTATCTGATTCAGCCCCGATGCTTGAATTCCTGATAGTTGTGTAACTCAGATTCGTTTATTCACACAGCCCGTCCAAACAGCATACAAGTCACAAAGTCGACGTATGAAGTTTTCCACTTTTATTCAGCACACACCAACAACTGCATACAATTCTCAACTCAACTCAACAACTTTCACAGCAACTCTCCAAATCACTATCAACAACTTTACTATCTCTCAACAGCAACTCGGCACACGATTAAATAACCTCTCTCTTTTCCGGAAGAATTTCGAATACAGTAGAAATGACGCACTGCCACCAATCGAATAAAAGATCGTCATCACTGACTTACGTCATACATGTCAAAAGAATGTTCTCCATTATCTACGTCCATCAAGAAGCTTCGATCGATAGTAAACAAACGAATCCAGAAGATTCTCCAACAATATCGACTAACGAAAATTCTCAACGTTATACAAAGCCTCTCCTAACAACAATGCAAACTCAAATCAAAGGTAAATAAACTCCATTATTGAATACTTTGCAAAACGAAACGATTAGATCTATCGTTCGCGTTTCAACGTAACATAACCCCCCACTCAAGAAGAAATTTACCCAATTTCTTTCAACAACGTTGAAACGTAATGCACAAACAAAGTTCAGAATTAAAACTTATCTCAGACTGTCTGAACACTGTCAATGTTCTCAGCTCATTCACACAGAGTCAATGTTCTTCCTTCCGCAAGTCTATCTGGATATTGTCAATGTTCACACTTTATCTACACAGTCAATGTTTTTCATCTTCAAGTCTGTCATTACCAATATTCTTAGTTCATCCACACAGTCAATGTTCTTTCATCCGCAAGGTAACGACGCCCTCGTCAGTTGCGGTTGTCATCGGCCCAGGGTCAAAGACGACGATCACGTGGGCTTTCCTGGAGTCAGTGCATCCTCCGTTGTCTTTTTCTTCCGTCGGATGTCCGACGCAGTCGACGTTGTCAGCTCCCAGAATGCATTCGCTGGGTCTCACGGTCAGGTTGGCTTCTGCGAGACGGTGGAACAGCTCCCTCAAGGTCTGCAGATGCTCTTCCCAGGTGCGAGTGTGGACTAGCAGGTCGTCCCAGTAACACACGACATTGTCCATCCCTTTGAGCATCTTCTTCATCCCTCTCTTCAGGGTAGCTCCGCTGTTGACCATGCCAAAGGGCATCCTTAGGCACTCGTACGTCCCATCAGGGGTTATAAAAGCAGTCTTTGGTATGTCCTGTTGACGCACGGGGACTTGCCAATAACCTTTGCTGAGGTCAATCTTTGAGAAGATTCTACTCCCCGATAATTGGCGGAAGAGTTCTGCTGCGGTAGGCATCGGCTCAGGGTCGAAGACGGTGATCTTATTAACCTTCCTGTAGTCGATGCATACTCGGTTGCTCCCGTCCTTCTTCTTCACGACCACGACAGGGGACGCGTAGGGGGAACTGGACTCCTTGATGATGCCCATCTTCAGCATCTCATCGATGTCTTTCTTCAAGGATTCACGGGCCTTGAAAGGGATCGGGAAGGGCTTGGATCGAACAGGGATATTCGAAGTGAGGTGGACTTCGTGTTCGACCAAAGTTGTAGAGCCAGGGACATCGCTGAAGTTGTGGGGAAACTCGCCCATAAGGTCCTTGAGCTCCAACTTTTGACCTTCCGTCAAGCTCGGTCCTAGCTTAACATCATCGATGCCTTCTTTGCTGTGGAAGTCTCCCAGTTCCAACAGTTCTTCGCTGTCAAAGCTGTCGTCGGTCACAGCCGCTGTGGCTGCGTGCACAGTCTCTGATGGCCTTTCCACGTACAGCTTAAGGAGGTTGGCGTGGTATATCTTGGAATGCTGGCCGACCTTCACCTTGTAGTCGTTGATTCCCACCACGGTCTCCACTTCGTACGGGCCTTTCCACTGCATCAGCAACTTATTGTGATCGGTAGGTAGCAGCACCAGCACTTTGTTGCCAGGTTTGAACTTCCTGTTCACAGCCCTACGATCATAGTAGTGCTTTCCACAGTCCTGGGATTTCTTCAGGTTTTCTCTGGCTATCTCGAGAGTCTGCTCCAGCTTCTCCCGTAGCTCAAACACGTACTGGTAGCTGTTCTTCACCTCTGGGGTGTCTACTTCTTTCGTCCACAGTTCTTTTAGGATGTGCATCGGCCCTCGGATGGTTCTTCCGTACAGCAGCTCGAACGGAGAAAAGCCGGTGGACTCCTGCGGTACTTCTCTGTAGGCGAAAAGTAGGGCGTTGATGTAGCGATGCCATTGTCTGGGCTGCTCGCTGCACAGTTTCTTCAGGGTGGACTTCAGTGTAGCATTGAACTTCTCGACAAGCCCGTTGCACATCGGATGGTAGGGTGTCGTAGTCAAATGCCGGATGCTCAGCAGTCTGTTGACCTCCTTCATGCAGTCAGAGACGAACTGCGTCCCGAGGTCTGTCAGAATTTCTTCAGGCACTCCAAGCCTACTGAACATGTCCACCAGTGCCTCTGCTACAGTTTCAGTGTCAATCTTCTTCAGTGGCACTGCTTCTGGGTACCGAGTCGCATAGTCCACTAAAGTCAGTACCCACCGATGACCTTCTTCACTCGGAGGTCTTATTTCGCCGATTAAGTCTAAGGCCACCCTCTTGAAAGGTCGGTCGATCAGAGGCATCCTCTGCATAGGCACTTTCGGGACCCTTCCTCGAGGTATGGTCTTCTGGCAAATATCACATGATCGGCAGAAACGGCTGACGTCCGCATGAAGCCCTGGCCAGTAGAACACCGCCTGGATTCTGTCTGACGTCTTTCTGATGCCTAGGTGACCTCCCATGATAGAGTCATGAGCTACTTCCATCACTTGGCGCCTTAGAGGTAACGGTACCAAGACTTGACGTAGTGGTTTCCCTCCGTTGACCCTCGGGTGCTGGAAGATTCGGTACAGGATCTTGGCCTTCACCTCAAAATAGACCGTGCCACTGCGTTTGGTCACGTGATCTTGGCGGTTCCTGTACTTGTTTAAAGTGCTATCAGCTTCCTGGAGCTGAATCAGCTTATCTCTGTCCACGATGGCAGCTTTAGAGTTGTCGGCGACCTTCAGTGGCGTAGACGTCTTGTCTCTCTTGGCCTGGGCCCTGGTAGTAACAGCACTGACGATCTCTGGTCGGCAGGCCTGAGCCGGAGTAACCACATTGTCCCGTAGCAGCTCTGTAAGGTCTCCATCGGGAAATGGCAATGGATCCTCCTCCACAACTTCGACGTGTTGAGTTGAGGCAGGACTCCACTCTGGATCGGGGTCGTCGGGTCGTCTCGCGCCGTCAATATTCCCGATCATCAAATCATACAGCGGCTTCTTCAGGCAAACCGCTTCGACTTCGCCTATGTAGAAAGGTGTGCTGACTTGAATTTTTGCAACTGGCGCTTTCACACATTTGCTGTCGGCCATAAGTGTCCATTTTGAATCGCCAGTGAACTGTTCTTTAGCGATTAGGTCTTCTCTGACGATGACCCCACTGCAGCCAGAGTCTCTTAAAACAGTCACTTCATGATTTCCGACGCGTCCCTTGGAAACAGGCATGTTCTGTACGGTCACAGCTGCGCTGGCGACGACGGGGATGGATTTCCCGTTGGCAAGGAGGAGTTGGCCATCAGTCATGCACTCTTGCACGTCCGCAGGGGTAGCTGTGCGCTCGGTCTCACTCGGAAGAATGACGCTCCCGCCGCACACTTGATGGTCAGATCTACTGGTTTGCCGTTGATTGGAGAACCGCCTCTGCCGGTTGCCCGCCGCTGAATTGTCCGTACTGCTCCGCTGTCCGCTACTTTTGTTTTGAGGACAGTTAGCCGCTCTGTGGTCTGTAGCGTTGCAGGTGAAACAGCCCCTTGAATGCCCTTCCCTGGGAGGAGGCGTGGAGTCTGTCTGTCTCTGGCTCGTCTGGCTTCCCTGGATCTGGTTCACATGGTTTCCAGTCTTCTGAAAATGTTTCGTCGCGCTGGGTGGCCCCAGGGTTTTCCCATGAGCGATGAGATATCTTTCAGCAGCCTCAGTCACATCTTTAAGCGTCTGCAGCTTTTGTTCTTCTAAGTGGGTCGCTAGGTCCTTGTGACAGGCATTGAGAAATTGTTCCTTCACGATCAGGTCATGGAGACTGTCGTAAGACTTCGTTTCGCCTGATAACTCCACCCACTTGTGTAGATATGACGACAGGCGCTCCACAAACTGCTTTGGCGTCTCGTCTGACTTAGGCCGGCATTCACGGAAGCGTTTACGGTAGCCCTTCTCTGTAAAGTTGTAGCACTGCAATAGGGCCTCTTTCAAGACGTCGTAGTTTTTGGCGTCATTGTTCGACAGTCTGGTGTAAACTTCGAGCGCTTGCCCTGTCAGAAGTGCACTTAGTCGAATCGCCCAGTCTCGAGGTTGCCAATTGGAGCTTTCGGCGAACCTTTCGAATCTCGCCAGATAGCTGTCGATCTGGTCCTTCCCGTCGACGAATGCTGGCAATTTTGGAGCTTTGTTGTCACTGATAACTTGTGGCGCATTCTGCTGTTGCTGGATACGCGCCATTTCTAGCTGGAACTCAAGACGCTTCAGCTCGAATTCTCTGTCTTTTTCTTGCCGCTGCTGTTCAATTTCTAGACGCTTCTGTTCTAATTCTCTTTCTTCACGGCGACGCTGCTCTTCTAATTCTCGTTCTTCACGGCGACGCTGCTCTTCTACTTCTAGACGCTTCTGTTCTAGTTCTATTTCTTTTTCTAGACGCTTCTCTTCCAATTCTCTTTCTTCGCGCCTTCGCTGTTCTTCTCTTTCTTCACGCAATATTCTCTCCTGGCATTTGACGTACTCCGTCAGCTGTTTGCCTTTTAGATTTAGTTCAACCCCTTTCTGCCAGAAGTCAGCCATCTTGATGCTTCTGGAAAGTTCTTTTCTAGAAGGTTCTTTTCTGGAAAGTTCTTTTTCTAGAAAGTTCTTGACTGTAGAGTTCTTTTTCTGAAAAGTTCTTGACTGTGCTGTACCTTTCTAGACTGTTCTAGAACAGCACGCTTTCTGCAGTAGCGCTGATGCTTGTCACTCGTCGCCTTCGCTGACGCAGGCCCCGCTGTCCTCGTCGTATGCGACGCTGCACCACGCTGGTGTTGATGTATACGCTCCTGTGCTGAAGTAGACGCGACGTCCGCTCGCCGCTCTCTGTAATACTGGCGATGTAGCTCCGAGACTGTCCCTCGACGTAGTCTTACGGCAGCTACGTAGTCCCGATCTGTTGTTCGCTCACGAAGCAACTCTTCAGCGACTACACGCCCTTGCAGTCAACCCGAACCTATCGGATGTAGTCCCAGTATGTTGGCCCCTCTCGACGCAACTCGTTGGCGGCTACCCTCGATGACTGCCTCTCGTAATGTTGACTCGCTTGTTGTAGCAGTTGAACCCTTGGCTATGGCGTGAATCGCGGCTTGACCCCCAAAATGTTACACTCCGTTTGATGATGGTGTTTTCTATCAGTATCTGATTCAGCCCCGATGCTTGAATTCCTGATAGTTGTGTAACTCAGATTCGTTTATTCACACAGCCCGTCCAAACAGCATACAAGTCACAAAGTCGACGTATGAAGTTTTCCACTTTTATTCAGCACACACCAACAACTGCATACAATTCTCAACTCAACTCAACAACTTTCACAGCAACTCTCCAAATCACTATCAACAACTTTACTATCTCTCAACAGCAACTCGGCACACGATTAAATAACCTCTCTCTTTTCCGGAAGAATTTCGAATACAGTAGAAATGACGCACTGCCACCAATCGAATAAAAGATCGTCATCACTGACTTACGTCATACATGTCAAAAGAATGTTCTCCATTATCTACGTCCATCAAGAAGCTTCGATCGATAGTAAACAAACGAATCCAGAAGATTCTCCAACAATATCGACTAACGAAAATTCTCAACGTTATACAAAGCCTCTCCTAACAACAATGCAAACTCAAATCAAAGGTAAATAAACTCCATTATTGAACAAATAGGGGGCGCAACTCTTGTGGTAGCGACCCTGTGCTCGTCGTCCGGATACTTTTCATTATTTTAATGTTTGTAGCCAGCAGTATGAAGTGAAGTTAGGCAGTGATATACATAAGAATGGAAGGAATCCTTTTATTGTGGACTCTGTCGCTAATCGCGACCACTACAGTGTGCTCGGCGTTCGAGTCAGTGACAGGCACAGTCGACCATCAATCCGCCATCTTGACTCGTGAATTTCTGTTGTCGTTTCGACACAACACTGACCCCAACCCGAACCTAGACTTGGAGATTTCCTTGCCTGCTGACTACTTCCAAGATGGCACTGAAGGCAAGACAAATAAAAGAAAGAAGAAGCGAGGAGCGAGGCGTACGCGAAAGAATCAGACGACGCGGCAGTCGTTTTCCCCTCCCCACCATTACCCTTTCCAACACCCGGTCGCTTGACAACAAAACAGACGAACTGGCAGCCTTGCTTCGCTACGACACCGACTTTCGACGATGTAACATCCTCTGTTTCACAGAGACGTGGCTGCATGACGGCAAAGATATGGACATGGAGGGCTACACGTGCATCAGGGCCGATCGTAACAACGAACAGTGTGGCAAAAAAGGAAGGGGAGGCGGAGTGTGTATGCTCGTCAGCGAACGGTGGGCCACAAGTTTCACGGTCCGTGAGCAAGTATGCACTAGAGACTATGAAATACTAACGGTTTCGTTTCGTCCCTTCTACCTTCCAAGAGAATGTGGTCAAATAACAATGATCTTAGCTTATTGTCCTGGTCCCAATTTCAATGCAGCAGCAGAAAAACTGGCAGAGAGCTACCACACCGCCATTACCAGAGCAGCAGACCAGCCTGTATTTATACTGGGGGATTTAAACAAATGCAAACTTGCCTCAGTTTTGCCAGACCTACATCAGTATGTGACTGTAAAAACTCGCTATCAAAATACCTTAGATGTGTGTTATGGCAACATTAAAGATGCTTATGTTTCTGTTTCCAGGCCTGCCTTAGGATTGTCTGATCACAATGTAATTCATTTGCTACCCAAATACAAACAGCGAGTAAAAACAACAAAACCTCAAAAAACAGAGAAACTTGTCTGGGATCCAGAGTCCATTTCCACCCTTCAAAACTGTTTTGAAACTACTGACTGGGATGTGTTCTTAAATAACTGTAATGACCCTGAAGAATTAGTTCACACAGTGACAGGTTATATTACATTTTGTGAAGACAAAGTTGTTAAGAAAAAAGCAGTGATAGTGTTTCCAAATAACAAACCATGGGTGACAAAAGATCTCAAATTCCATCTGTCTCAAAAGAAGGCTGCTTTTCTATCAGGAGATATGTTACTCTACAAAGAAAAAACCAAAGAGTTTAACAAACAGGCAAAACTAGCTAGACAGAAATATAAAGATAAAGTAGAAGAGCAATTTACCACAGGGAATGTAAAAGAAGCATGGGAGGGTTTGAAAATAATGATGGGAAAATCATCTGGGCAGTCCAACCGACGTCGCTTGCACTCAGCTGAAGAAATCAATGACTTGAACCGCTTCTACGCACGCTTTGATGTTAGGGATAGTAGGCAAGATTGTGATTCTCTATGTGAATCCTTAGCACCGGAATGTCTTGACTTGAGTGAAGAACAAGTAGTAACATGTTTTAAAAGATTAAAACCAAATAAAGCACCAGGGCCTGATCACATTACAGGAAGACTACTAAGAAGTTGTGCAAATGAGCTTGGTCACATTTTTCATGTCATTTTTCAAATGCTGTTAAATCTTCATACAATGCCTCGCTCATGGAAAACATCAACTATCATACCAATTCCCAAGTCCCCTTCTGCATCCCAACCAAATGATTTCCGACCTGTAGCCTTGACCTCAGTACTTGCAAAGTGTTTTGAATCTGTAGTAAGGCAGCATCTGCTAATAGATGTAGCCCATAGACTTGACCCCCTTCAATTTGCTTATAAAGCGTGTCGCGGAACTGATGATGCTTGTCTTGCCTTGTTCCATCTGATAGCAAAGCACCTGGACAAGTCTAAAACCTATGTTAGAATTCTGATGATTGATTTTTCCAGTGCTTTTAACTGCATGGAACCTTTTGTTTTATTAAAACGCATGGTTGATCTGGGCATCAACAACAACATTGTCCGGTTTGTGAATAGCTTTCTCCGAGATAGGCCTCAACGAGTAAGTTCTGGTGGCAGCATTTCTGATGAAATCATTGTTAATGTAGGAGCCCCACAGGGTTGCGTTCTGTCACCTACCCTTTTCTCAATATACACAGATGAAATACGATTTAATAGCACTATTTCAGCACTGTTCAAATTTGCAGATGACATGGCACTTGTTGGACTGCTACATGATGAAGACTCACTAGCAAGCTACTATGCAAACATTCACACTCTAGCCACATGGTGTACAGAGAGTTACTTAGAGCTTAATGTAAAGAAAACCAAAGAGTTGGTTTTTGATGAAAGGAAATCTGAAGCTAAATTTGTCCCAATTGTAATTGCTAATGAAGCTGTTGAGGTAACAGAAACATTCAAATACCTTGGTACAGTACTTGATACTAAGCTAACTTTCAGTTCTAATGTAGATTTTATCTACAAACGAGCACAACAACGCCTGTACTTGCTAAGGAAACTAAAATCATTCAATGTCAGCACAAAAACACTAGGCACAGCTTACCGGAGCCTCATTGAGAGCATACTGGCATACAACATAGTATGCTGGTTTGGAAGCCTAGGAGTTAAAGATCATTCTAAACTTGCCCGTGTGGTCTGCTTAGCAGGGAAGATCATAGGCAGTGTTCAACAACCCCTAGAAGAGCTATATCATAGAGCAGTGCGCAGGAAAACAAGTCGCATTCTTTCAGACAAATCTCACCCTTTGTTTTCAGAGTTTCAATCCCTCCCCTCAGGTCGCCGGTATGTTGTACCAATGGCTAAGAAAAACAAGTTTAAAAGATCCTTCATCCCCCAAGCAGTTTCACTTTTGAATTCCAAAGCCCAATTATCCAGCATCTAAATTAATGTACAACTTTTAGTTGTGAGTGTGGGTATGGATTGGTGGTGGGTGGAAAGAATAAGGTGTGCCATTGTAAAATGTGGGGGTGGGAGTGGGGGATTAGTGAGGGGGGTGGATCATCATAATTGTTATGATTGCTTGGATGTAATTTGCTGAGTTATGACATTCTTAATTAGTAGATTGAACTTGTTCTAGTCACATAATATATAATTTGTCATTTTAATGATCCTAACCATTGTTATGGTACTCTTTATGTAATCTGGTTATGAGATAGGTAACCTTGTCAGTTGTGTCTTTGCTGTGTTTCTTTTTTATTTCAAAAATTATAATGTTCTAAGCATGTTTTTACTGCATTGTATTATGCAATTGATTGTTGACTATGTTTAGGTAAATGTAGAATGTTCTAGTCATGCCTCTACCTTTTAAGCACTGCCATTATAATCATGTTTAGGCCGTGATATGTATAGTTTAAGACAACACTTAACTTGTGCTGTCATTGGGTTATTTTGTGTGTGGATGTGTGCGTGTGGGTGTGTGTGTGTGCTTTTTTTGCATGAATGTAAAATTATTAGTTATTAGTGATGTGGAATTTAGGTTGTGAATGTCTGTATTTGATTGGAATTTAAGGTTGCTGTTGTGTCATTCGAAATGAATGTGTCTCTGCTAGTTGTGTATATACAATGGATATATTGCATGCTTCTTGCGGACAACGAGCCAAAGACAAATTTCTGTATGTGATGAACATCAGACAATAAAGTTATATTGTATTGTATTGTATTGTATTGTATTGTATTGTAATACTTTGCAAAACGAAACGATTAGATCTATCGTTCGCGTTTCAACGTAACAGATTCCTAGAGTACAAACCACTGAGAACACCAGCTTTTACAGCTATTCTGTATTGATCAGTGTCTTCTCGTCTTTCCACAATAACACCTAGAACGTTCCTCGCATCGCCTCTCCCTTGATCAACCAACGGAACTGGCACAGCAACATTGTCTCCTGGTATGCCAGCTTGCAGAACTACCCGGCTTCTCTTCACCATCCTTTCTGCTTGAGAAGTTTGGGCATTAGCTGCCTCGCGACGGCGTTTTTTGATCTCTTTGATTTTTTTCTGCAACTACCCTGTGGTTTTCGGAAGACGGACTGTCAACATGGGAGGTAGATGCTGTTGGTGTGGGCGAGGAAGGTACTGCTGAAATATCGAGTGTTTCTGCTGTCGTTGACGCTGTTGATGTGGGCAAGGACTGTTCTGTATGAAACTCTATGATTTCAGCGGTCGTTGCTATTGTTTCGTCGCTTGCAGCTTGGCTTTGGTTGGTAACACCATCAGTTTGCGGGATAACGTTGTCATTGCCATTATCTGATGTTGGTGTTGTTGGTGCGAAGGCAAGAAGATCCTCCTCTGTCTCCATACGAGCAATCACTTCCTCTGGTAAAGACGAAGTAGTCAGTCCAATACGAGCCTCACAGCCAAAAATTGCGGAATACGGAGAGCACTTTATCCCGGCATGGAGCGCACTGTTTTTCTGGAATTGAACAAACTTGATACCTGTAGGCCAATCTTGGGATTCATTGTCAGCCATCCATGCCACCAGCATATCTTTGATATCCCCGTTCGCTCGTTCCACCGAGCCCTGACATTGGGGATGGCGAGGCTTACCATGCACCAACGTTAGGCTTGGCCAAACTTTCTTCAGCTCTGTGATGACTTGTGAGGTGAACTCAGACCCATTATCGCTCTGGAGAATAACGGGGGCTCCGATGAGAAGGAATATGTCAAGAAGGTGATAAGCCACTTCGGCTGCTCTTTTGGACGTCAGGGCACGCAGGATACAGAACTTAGTCATATGATCTTGGTAGACCATGATCCACTTCTTCTGCGATACATTGCCACTGGGCATACTCTGCAGATCGATGAGATCAACCTGCCCCCTCGATGCAAATTCCTTTGTCAAAATTGGGCGGACAACGACGCCCTTTGTCATAGAACTTTTGCGCTTCTTCTGGCACTCTTGACAAAGAGCCTTGAAAATTTCAACAGCTTTCGTTGGAACATTTGCATATTTTTTTTGTAACTCCTTGATCATTCTGTCTCTGCCCCCATGACCTGTTGACAAGTGGGCGGTCTTGACGATGTCGAACGTCTCCTCAATGCTCACATAGAAGAGCGGTGACTCTTCTGGTGTGCTACGTTTCTTGATGAGTTTTTCCGTTGGTCCACACTGCATTACTTCATACCTGAAAACACAATTATTATCTCGTGAGTTTCACAATTCGCACAGGTAAACGACATGAAAAATAAACTGCTGTCAGTTCCTTCTCCTCCTCGTCATCATCATCATCATCACCATCATCATCATCAACATCATCACCATCATCATCATCATCACCATCATCATCATCACCATCATCATCATCATCATCATCATCAACAACATCAATTGAGCAGCAACAGCATTCCTATCCTCCTATTTATCATCATTTATCATCATCATCATCATCATCATCATCATCAAAAAGGAACACACACACACACACACACACGCACGCACACACACACACACAGAGCGACGTTAGTACAAAGGACCGTTGCCTCAAATATCACTATCTGTCCAAATGATAAAATAAAATAAAAACCAAATAGACGAATATGGCCTATAGAGTGAAAGGAAAACTTACTTCTCCAAAAGATAATATCCCAGCCGGCCCTTGGCTTTGGGGTTGTCAGCTGCTGCCTTCACGCCATCGATGGTCTTCTGATAATCACACTTTGAAATCAATCCTTTCTTGTTTTCTTTAAAATGATCCGTGAGACTTTGTGTAAATCTTTCCTCGATCGACATCTTGACTCTGTTTAAAGTAGAGGAAGATTAGGGAACCAAGTAGAGCTTTAGCTTAAACAGTAAACACTTTTGCAAAACTGAATCTATTCAATATGTAAATTTCCTCATGTCTGTCAGTTTGCAAAACAGGATTAGAACTTGTTCATGGCACATACAAAATGAACCCTATTTAGGAAATTAATTTGATGTAGCCTATGTTCTAGAAACTGAGTTGGCTCTCACTGTAGCAATTCATAATGCTTAGAGAAGAGAAAGAATGAAGAAACAAGAAGAACCTTGGCTTAAACACTTTTGAAAACTGAACCTATTCAATTACATTTACTCATGTCTTTGTCATGTTGCACAACAAGATTAGAACTTGTTCATAACACCTACAAAATGAACCCTATTTAGGAAATTAATTTTTAATAATGTTGTGGAAATTGAGTTGGCTCTCACTATGCCAATGTATAATGATTGTGTTCAGAGATGGAGATTACGTGAATTCACTAAATTTTAAAATTTTTAACAGTAAAAACGTGTAAAAGTATGGGCTTTTTTTCAGAGATTACGCGTAATCCCTGGAAATTTTAGGGAATACTTGTAATCCCTGATTGAAACAGAGATTACACGTATTCACTAAAATGTTCAGGGATTACGCGTAATCCCTGGTTACGGGTTCTTTCTGTAACATATATATTGTGTAAATATTCTTGTACGTAGATGCATGTACGCATGTATGAAGTCTATGTCTTTATGTATGTATGTATGTATGTATGTATGTATGCATGCTTGTATGTATGTAGGTGTGAGTATGTGTGTGTGTGTGTGTGTGGGTGTGTGTGTGTGTGTGTGTGTGTGTGTGTGTATCGATGGAGGGGGTGGAAGGCGATGGGGAGGGGATTAGGTAACCGCCGGCACAAAGCTGGAACTGAGAAAGGGGATGTCACTAGCGCCCCCTTAATTTTATGACCAAAAGATTTTACCTTTTTAACATTTTTTTGTAACGCCAATCATCAGATCAAGTTCTGGATGACTACTGTCTGTGTCGTGATCAGTGCCAGAGGAATGCTGACGTCATTTGTGAGACAGTGTGTCCTAATGCTGTCAACGAGAGCGCCTGCCATAAAGGTAACGTGACTCTCTGTCTGTACATCTGTCTCTGTGTCTGTCTGTCTGCCTGCCTTCCTGCATCTGTTTGTCTGTCTTTCTATGTATCTCTCTCTCTCTCTCTCTCTCTCTCTCTCTCTCTCTCTCTCTCTCTCTCTCTCTCTTTCTCTCTCTCTCCTTTTAAGTAGTGTAAGATTGCCTCTGTGCTCATAAACATGATTATATATAAAACACCGCATTGCAAAAGACAATTTAAAAAAAAGAAAGAAAATGAAGCAAAAAGTTAATAAAAGCGCACATGAATAAATAGATAATTAAACGTATAAATAGTCTACATTAATTAATTCATTAAAATAAATAATGAAATAAATAATTTTTTTAAAGCCTTTGTATTTGAAGAGACAAAAAGGTTTGTGAAGAACACAAGTGATAAAGGTGTCTCGCCTATAGAGATGGACTGGGAGTTCATTGATGGCCTCTTGGATATAATTATTATTATTATTATTATTATTATTATTATTATTATTATTATTATTATTATTATTATTATTTATTTATTTATTTATTTATTTATAAGGCGCTTTCCCTCGCACAGATCAAAGCGCACACATACACCCACACACATCATGTGTACCGCACAGACTCACACACAAAAAGCAGCAATATTTTTAAAAAAAATTAATTGTATGTGGCAGTAAAAAGGTATGTCTTCAACTTTTTCTTAAAAGAGTTATAGGATGTCGCATAGCGTACATCGGCTGGGAGGCTATTCCATATCAATGGTCCTTGAAAAGAAAATGATCTCTCACCACATGATTTGTTTGTAAATGCTTGAGGTTTTAGTTTCATGGTGTCATTACCAGAGCGGAGAGATCGTGAAGGTGTGTAGATATGGAGGAGGTATGACAGATACCGAGGGGTGTTGTTTGATAGTGCATTGTAGCACATGCATGCAACCTTATATTGTATCCTTGCAGAAACTTTGAGCCAATGGAGTTCTTTGAGAAGGGGGGTAATATGTTGGCGTCTTTGTGATCTTAAAATCAAGCGTGCTGCTGAATTTTGAACTTTTTGAAGTTTCTTTGTAAGGGAATTTGGGGCTCCCGCAAGTAGAATATTTCCATAGTCCAATCGCGAGAGCACGAAAGAGACTACAAGAGTCTTAGTTGCATCAGTGGTGAGATACCTGCGGATGCCTGAAATTTTACGTAGCTCATAGTTAGCTAGTTGACATACTTTAGAAACTTGTTCTTTCATTGACAAGGAAGAATCGAACAACACCCCCAAGTTCCTGACACACTCTGATAATGCTATCGTATTCTCCCCAATCTGCATTTCGGTAGGGAGGTACTTTTTGGCATTATATTTTGATGCAAGAAGAATTTTTGTTTTGTCTTGATTAAGTTGAAGTTTGTTGACCAGCATCCAGTCACTAACATCTGCAGTACAGTTTTGAATGCTTTTAGTTGCAATGCTCAGGTCACACAGCTTTGCAGAGGCTTTCAACTGAGTGTCATCTGCAAATAATCTATTAGATGCTGAACTCCGTGCAATGAGGGAATGATAGGAAAGATTTATCTCCCCTTCTCTGCTGCCAATAGTTTGTATTTGTGGATTTGTGCCATAGATACAGATGGCCATTTCGCTCGTCAGTATATAAGCTGGGCTTGCTGTTAATCAAGGGACGGATTTTCCAAAGCATGAGAAGACGCCTAAATGAAAAACTCAGGACAAAAATCTTCATGCGAAAAAAAGTATCCACAATTTGGCTAGTTGGCAGCGGACATGGGAAGGAACCAAAGTTTGGTTGTTTTGTTAAAAGAAAATTCATTGCCAAAAATAGTTATAAAATCTAGGGTTGAAGTTTTGGCAGTTTTAGTTATCTAAACATCATTAACCCCCTTTTGTAATCGTCTGTCTTCTATACTTTTTTCAGCTCTTTTAATATCCTGGAAACATACTTGTTTCATGAATTATTTGTAATAAAAAGCTTCCATTCGACAATTTTTGGGCACTATTTTAAAAAAAATCGTAATTGTTGTTAAATGTAATCGTTCAGAATTATCAGAGACAGGCGTCCGAATCTGGCTGTAAAAAAGCCTAGCTTGTCGCATACTTTTATACCCTCACTTTTTAGAAAGGGTTAAATGATAGTAAGATAATAGATACTAATAAGTATAGATAATAATTAGTGTATAGGTAATAATAAAACTATAGATAGTGTATTATTAATAAGCGCATCGACATATAAAAGTAAGAGTATAAATAGATGATAATAAGAGTATAAAAATAGTATGTATATAGATAAAAGTCAGAGTATAGATAAAAGTAAGAAAATACATAAATAATAATTAGAGTATAGATAATAATAAGAGTGTAGATAATAATAAGCGTATAGAAAAAAATAAGAGTATAGATAAAAGTAAGAGTATACATAAATAATAATAAGAGTGTTGGTAATATTAAGAGTGTAGATAATAACAAGAGTATAAATAAAGGTAAGTGTATAATGATAATAAAAGTATAGATAATATTAAGAGTGTAGATTATAACTACAGTAAAGATAATAGTCTAATAACAGTATAGATAATAGTAAGAGTATAGATAATACCAGCATACATAAAAAAATAAGCGTAAAGATAATACTAAGGGTATAGATAAAAGCAAGAGTATAAATATATACTAATAAAATTATATATAATAATAAGAATAGATAATAATAAGAATATAGATAAAAACAACAGTATAGATAATAATAATAGTATAAATTGGAAAGACAGGACCATCAGTCTACATTCCAAGTTAAGGCTGCTGCGCTCCATTGTCATCTCCATCTTCATATACGCTTGCGAAACATGGACCCTCATAGCAGATCTACTACGAACAATACAAAGCATAGAGATGAGGTCTACAGAAGACTTCTGAGCATCTCCTCTACCCAGCACAGTCTGGCTTGACACTGAGCGAAGCCATGAGGGTTGCTGAGGACAGAGAAAGATGGAGTACGATGGTTATTCAATCATCTGTGGTGCCCCAACGACCTTCGAGTTACGGGAAAGGATAGGATATGAAGAGTATAGATAATAATAAGAGAATAGATAATGATAAGTATAAAGAAAATAAGAGTATAGATAATAGTAAGAATATAGATAATTGTAACAGTATATATAATAGTAAGAGTGTCGACAATAACAATATAGACAATAATAACAGTATTGAGAGTAATAACCGTGAAGATAATAATAACAATATAGATAATAATAACAGTACAGATGATAATATCAGTATAGAACAGTATAGATAATATTAACATTATATAATAGAAGGGTATTTGATTGTCACGCTACGCAGTTTGCAGTCGTGCGCCTATGTATATAGTTTAGTCATCAGCCTGTACATAGAGGCTAGAAGTTACGGTAGTAAGGGGAGAGTATTGGGACAAATTAATTAAGTTTATAATTAACAAAAGTAGCGAGTGAATCACGCCCGTGCAGAACGTACTAGTGTTAGAAAACAGTAGTTGGCTATTTTGTTATGAGAAGATTGATTGCTGCCATGTGATTTACTATGTGTGAAAGGCGTGCTAGAACCGCGAATGTTTCTAGAAGCAAATTATAATTGAAATGAGTCTGTTCGAGAACATTCTTAGATAGCCGTATAAAACCCCTTGCACTGCTTATTTTGGTAGGAAGGAGAGCTTTTCACATCACTTGTGTAGTAAAGACCGGTGCGGAAGTAAAGTTCGGTGGATCTGTATTGTTCAAGGTGTCAGTTAGTGGCAGTGTCTGTGAGACGTTTTCTAAACAGACTGTCAACAAGAAAGGAGATTAGGCAGGAAGAGGAGGTTTATTAAAGGAGCACTGTGGAAGTGTTTGTTTAACTTTTTTTATACCTAAGTGATCTAACAACTGCTGTTTGTTTACGACGAAATTCGAATTGTCTACACGCAATGTCGAGTGCCCTGTGACGCCGCCTATGTCATCCATGTTGCCTGTTATCACCTTGACTATCATCCGTGCCTGAGTGTTTGTGTGCGTCGTTTGTCTGTCCGTGTCTCCATTGGGCCGGAGGTTACCACTGGTATCGTAAGTCGCCTGTTTCAATTTCTCAGTTGGCCATATCGTTCGGGGGCTGGGTTATGAATGAGAGTGTGGACGGATAATTGATTATATTTTCTTTGATTCTATTTTATGTTTCATACAGTTTATTTGTTACATAAAATACCAGAGAGAGAGAAGAGAGAGTGAAAGGATTTTTCTAAAATAAATTATAAATTAATGCTTATAAGTTAATATAAGAGAATTCGCTGTTATGTAGCGAAAGAATGACAGGGAGGGGGTGAATGAAGTTGCATGTGTGCAATGGCAGAAGTAATGACAGGAAGAATGGTCAAGAATGAGTGTGATGCAAGGGAGACAATCTTACCGTTAGATGGTAGATTGTGCAATGTGATATAATATGATTATTTATGGTTATGTATTTTGTATGTATCGCTGCAGATGTACCAAACCAAAAACCAGATTCATTTATGACTGTACCGCATCCTAGCTGGGGTGGTGTGTTGTGAAGAGCTCCGTGACAACGCCTTTCCTCTGGTCGACCTTGGTTTAGGAAGGTTGCTAATATCGAGGAAAAGTCCTATTTTATGTAAAACAGATATATTTATTTACATAACACACACACACCCCGCATTTACACAACAATTAACTATAACAGTCAAAGAACATTTTTGAAAAAGAAGTATTTATTTACATATGATAACTTGTAAATTACAGTGGATTGAAACATATTTAATTAGAATTGAATAATAATCTTTTGACTTTGAAATATTAGATACTTGTGTAGAGTAACTTTTGTGATGTTTAGGAGATCCGTTGGATCTCATTTTTGATATGATGATGATGGTTATTGTTGTCAGGGTGGCGACGTGGTGATCGTCCTTAACGCTCATGCAATAGGACGTTAAGCATCGTTTTTTGTTCGTTGTGATGTTTGTCCCCTATACGCTCTGTGTCCGGGGACGTTAATTTAAATAATCGCAAAAAATTGTGATGTATAGCCGACTTAAAAAAGATCCGTAGGATCTCAATTTTGATATGATGATGATGTTCATTGTTGTCAGGGTGGCGACGTGGTGATCGTCCTTAACGCTGATGCAATAGGACGTTAAGCATCGTTTTCCGTTCCGTTGTGATGTATAGTTGGTCTGGGGGAATTATTTCGCCAGACCATTGTTAGTTATTAGTTTGAATAGTTTTCTTACAAAATCCTTTTGTATAAAATATAAATTTTCCTTGTTATCAGCTATTTAAACTTTTAGTGGAACAAGGTTGAATATATATAAAGAATTAAAGCAATCACTTGCATTTATTTACCTTGTTCATAGTAAGTAAGCTGAACCAGATATAATCATTATAAATCTTTTGTACATTCTGTAGTTAATTATTTATTTTCAATTTTGCTTTAGATTATCATTATTATTTTGAGCGATTAATTGTTTTATGTATAGTTTTGGGTTGTATTAGTGGGATGGAGGGTTGGAAGTTTGGGAAGGGGGAAAAGGGAGTTAATTTTGAGTGTGAATGTGTGAGTGAAATAAAAGGAATTGTGTTGTCAACTTCTGGTTTTGTCTTTTAGATTGTATTTAGGTGTTGGGTTTTTTCTCGTGTGGAAGTGCACGCATGTCGAACCGCTGTTCAGGAAGTCGGGACGTGACATTGATACTTAATACTAAAAACTTCAACAATTGTGATCTTGGATTGTATACCTCTCCTGGCTTTTAACTGCTGAAGAAGCATTTTATCATGTAAGCCTACTGAAAACATTCTTTAGTCTGCTGCGTCTCCTATTCTTCTTTGTTCTCGTCTTCTAGTTAAGACAATACACAATAATAAACGTTTAGATAATAATAAGAGTAAGATATAATATATAAATGAGTACGCGACAGGCTATATTCCCCACATCCAGATACGGGCGCTCATGGTCATCACAGTAGTAAGCCTTGATAGATCACTGACACTCAGTTAGGGCTCTCCAATTTGATCTCTGTCTGGACGTGTAACAGTGAACGTGGCATTGGGCAAGAGGGCCACCATGAGCTCGTTCCACCCTAATACGGGCAACCACCCTGAACGGGCTGTGAATGGAATCGTTGGAAGCACGTTGAGCGGACCTGGCAACACCCAAGACGAGGCACAGTGGAACTGCATTCAAACGGCTAATGGTGACACATTGCCCACTTGGTCCGTAGATTTGGGCAAGGAAGTCCCCGTTCGAGAAGTCGTCATCTTCCGCTGCGGAACAGGCGAGTCACAAACACAAAGTGAAACACTCGCACACACACACACACACACACACACCCACACACACACACACACACACACACACACACACACACACACATCTTTTTGTAAAAACGACGTTCTGATGACTGTTGTGAAAAAACAGGGATTATTTTGACACAATTTCAATTTCTTTGACATTATTTTGACATTTTCCAATTTTTGAAACTATCCCTAATCCTAACCCTAACCCAAACCCTTAATCTAACCCTAATGCTAAAACTGCTCTAACTCAACGGAGCAATATTTTGACGTCAAAATAGTACGGCCTTCCAAAAAAGTCAGAAGAAACCATGTGGAGTTTCATGTGTGTGTCATCAGAACGTCGTTTTTACATGCCCACACACACACACACACACACACACACACACACGCACACACACACACACAATCTCTGTCTGTCTGGCAATCAGCCAGTCTGTCTCTTTCTCTCTTTTCTCTCTTTGTCTCTCTGTCTGTCTCTCTCTCTCTCACTCTCTCTCTCCCCCTCCCTCTCTCTGTCTCTATAGATATGGGAAATTAATCCGTGGGTTTCCAAGATTCAGGCCTTCACTTTAATTCAATATTTTAATTTTACGTCTGTTCACAACAATGTGATTTTAGACAACAAAAAAGTATGAAAATAAAATAAAATAATTTTAAAAAACAAAACAAAACAAACGAACAAAAACAACACATTATGTGAATTAAAAGAATAAATAAAAATTTTAAAAAAAAATAATAATGATAATAAAACAATATAAGTAATAATTTAATTTAATTTAATCAAAATTAACAATAACATATCAACGTTCTTCAAAATTATAATATCTTATATAAGTCTGTTTTCATAATGACACCAGCAATGTCACATATTTCTGTACCATATAAAATGGTTTTAGTGTCATCTTGTGCTGATAATATAATTCCCTGTTGTTTGTATAATGGTGTTAAAACAGTACATTCAAACAGTAAATGATTTAAAGTGACGATCCCTTTACATATACAATTAATATTTTTCAAATACGTTGTATTCCACGAATTCAATCGTAGTTTGTATATCAATCTTGAAATTGCTCTTGAACAACATATAATATTTACTTTAGGAATTGTCATGTAAAAGTGCCGTTCAACTAAAGAATAGTATTCAAACTGACCTATTTTCAAATCACAATTCAAAATCGTATTGCCACTTTTCATTGCTCCCTTTTTGGCTAATATGTCTGACATTTCATTACCATATATACCAAAATGTGATGGAACCCAACAAAATGTAATTCCAATACCCCTCGTACGTATATAGGCTTAATGAATTAAATACCTGATGTCAAATATTATGTCAGTTCTCTTTTTACATTTCCAATTTCGTAAAGCATACAGCACCGAATTGGAATCAACACAAATTAAAATATTAAATATTTCATGAGGAATGTTAATTATACAATATAACACCATAAGTATTGCGTACAATTCACATGTAAATATTGAAAATCCGTGACCAAGACAGTAAGATTTTTGAATATTCAAATGCGGTATAATAAATCCTGACCCACATTCTGATGATTCCAGAACACTTCCATCAGTGTATACTTTGAAATGATTAGGGTAATTGTTATATAAATGTTCTCTTACTTCACATTTGAGAATATTTGTATCTTCATTTTTCTTTAAATCAGTATACTCCATGTCAAAATTTGCATTTAAATGTTCCCATGGTGGAAACCGTGGAATAATTGGTACTATAGGAACTACTGTAATATCAATATTGCATAATTCCATAATATCTTTTGTGTAGTCTTTAATTGTTTTTATATAAGGAATGGCTTGAGCTCTTTTTGGGTAATCCACACTGGATAGATTTAAAATTTCATCTTTAACAGAGCTTTCTACTGATAAACTTCTAATTACATATTTTGACGTTGCTAATTTACGCTGCTCAGAAAAAGACCAAATACCTGCGTCTTTGTATGTATTTTGAGTATTTGTATGAACTGGTACTCCCAATGCTAATTTTATTGATTTACTATCTATATTTTGTAATTTATTCAGCAGGTTCATAGGGGCAGAAAAATATACTTCTTGTCCATATATTAATTTAGATCTTATTAAAGACGTAGCCAGAAGTAAAAGGGTTTTAGTGTCTTGACTGAACGGTTGTGTTATTATTATCTTTAATAAATTTAATATATAATTCTTGCTTTGTTAATTAAATATTCAATATGATACTTCCAATTCATTTTAGGTGTGAAATAGACACCTAAGAATTTAATGTTTTGCTTGTATAATAATATTTGGCCATTAAGTTTTAAATCAGGTAATTTCTTAGGGTTTTCACCATTATTAAACAACATTAAACTTGTTTTATCTGCAGAAAGCTCTAATCCATTTTCTGTCATATAACAAACTAAATTGTTAAGTTCGCTTTGGTATAATTTCTGAACATAGGTGATAGTTCTTTATTTGTATGTTTTCTTATTGTGGTATTTATCCAGATTGCTATATCATCTGCATATTGAACCATATGTGTGTTTTTGATAATACAGAGGGAAGGTCATAAATTACCAGATTAAAAAGTAAAGGTGCAATTATAGAACCTTGTGGAATGCCCATATTTATATATCGATTAGAAGAATAAGTATTTCCAATTTTAGTACAAATATATCTTTCTGTAAGTAGACTTTTTATATAAAAATAAATTTGTCCGCTAAGACCAATAGCTTTTAATTTATATAATAGTCTAGCGTGCCATACACTGTCATAAGCTTTTTTAACATCAAAAAACGTTGCTAATAAACTTTTTCTTTTGGAAAATTGTTTTTTGATATTAGTAGAAAGTTTGACTAAGTGGTCAGTTGTAGTACGGCCTTTACGAAACCCTGCTTGATTAACAGGTATTATATTATTTTTGTCACAAAAATATAATAATCGTTTATTTATTATTTTTTCCATTAATTTACCAACATGTGAAGTCAATGCAATAGGTCTATAATTATTTACAGATTTAGAAGATTTACCTTGTTTAGGTATGGGAATTATTACAGACTGTTTCCAAATTTTCGGTACAGTTCCACTTTCCCAACATTTTTGGAAAAGTGAATGCAATAATTGTTTCCATATTACAGGTAAATGACTTAACATTTGGTACAAAATGCTACGAAATACGAAACGATTCAGGCCTTACCTTCGTTTCATAATCTCTTTCACATGCACACACACACACTCTCACACACACACACACACTCTCACACACACATACGCACACAAATGTGTACATACATAAACACACACCCACTCACTCTCTCTCTGTCTCTGCCTCTCTCTCTTTCTCTCTCCCTCTCTCTTCTAATCTACAACACAAGCATATAACAAGACAGTGGAATGTTTGTGACTTGACGAAGGTCTTAATATTTTATTTAGATCTATTTACTTAAATATTTATTTATTTATTTTCACGCTATCAGGACAAGAGAGGATGATCGGTGTCACAGTACACGTGGACGGCGTCTCTCTCTCTCTCTCTCTCTCTCTCTCTCTCTCTCTCTCTCTCTCTCTCTCTCTCTCTCTCTCGCTCTCTCTCTCTCTCTGTCTGTGGTCATACAACATCATACAGCACAAGCGTAAAACAAGTGGAATGTTTGTGACTTGACAAAGTCTTTAATATTTTATTTAGATCAATTTACTTAAGTATTTATTTATTTATTTTCACGCTATTAGGAAGAGACAGGATAGTCGGTGTCACAGTACACGTGGACGGCGTTCAATGTGGACGGCGACTCAGTTATTCGGATGTGCCTGCAGACAACGACAAGATCATCGTCAGATGTAGTGGGTCCCCGCTTAGAGGGAGAAATGTCACCATCACCAGACAAGGAAGCTTTTTGAATCTATGCGAAGTTCAAGTCTGGGGTTAGTATAAATCGTGCAGACCATCCTCGTCATTACTAATATTGCTGTCAGGGTCACTCTTACCACCACCACCATCATCATTATCATCATCATCATTGTCATCGTCATCATCTTCATAATTATCATCATCATCAACATCACACCCACCATCATCGCCACCCTCCTCTTCCTCCTCCACCTGTTGTAGTCGTTTTCTGAAGCAGCAACAGCTTCTGGGTCCGTGTTCAGAAAAGGCAATACCCGCTGGTACCCATGAGGAAGGGTAAAATCTTTACCTGCCGCTGGTTTGGACTTGTCAGAGAAGTTTAAACTGCCCTGCCACTCGGCCAATAATTTTACCGACTCTACCCCATGACCTGATGTGATCATGAACATAACGGCGTGGTAGGATGGTAGACAGCATGATTAAAGCTTTGGGGAAACAACGGCGACATTCTGTCACGACTGCACGCCACGTTGCGTTACCCAGCACGTAACCCTTCTTGCAGTCGTTAATGCCGAAATGCAGAACCAAGATTTCATGTTTTTGGTTTCTCTGAATCATGGTTATGTGACAAGTGAGTTTCTTATGAGCAGTCGGGATAGGTAATCAAAAGAGCGCTGTCTTCTCCTTATTATTTAAGGGCGATGAAAGACCCTGTTTTGTAAGGACCAAAGGGTTGTCGTGTCTGGCTGATATGGGCTGGCATGGGGCTCATAAACCGTTCAACCGCGCGGTTGTGGAGGCAACTGATGGGGAACAGCGTCAGAGGAGTTATGAGGAAAAAAGTGGGTCCCTTGAACGACCGCTGACCACAGAGGCTAGGGTTCAGCGTGGGATCTGGGTGTAGACCACCTGATAGTCGTTGTGAAACCTTGTCATGTTGACGCTGACCACTGGTATCAGCCATCTGTTGAATTCGACGGGATTTCTGCGACAGTGGGTTATGGCGCTGGTTCTGCATTCTTGATTTAACAGTCCAAGAGTAGCAGCGTTTGATGTTGACACAAGACCTCTGCTATCCCGAGTGTTAAGATGCACAGTGTCCTTCATCCAGCCTGTTTTAACACCACCTGTCTTGTTGTAGAAGGCTGTGTCGTTGTCTACTACATCAACTCCAGCAAACTGATGACAGACTTGTTTGAGGTAATGGTTGGAATTTTTTATACATGAGCTGATGTGACCATGACCATCACGGCGTGGTAGGATGGTAGAAAGCATGATTATAGCTTTGGGGAAACAACGGCGACATTCTGTCACGTTGAGTTACCCAGCACTTCTTGCAGTCGTTAATGTCGAAATGCAGAACCACGTTTGTGACATCAGGGGGAATAGCCGTACCCCGCACCGCTTTTAGAAGGGATAACATGTCCAGCCCAGAAATTGGAATAACCTGTGATTTCTCGCTTGCTACTGACATCTTAGCTTCATGCAGACCTGCTACCACAGAATCGCCCAGAATCAGTGTTTTAGTATAAGATTTCAGACCTGCGAGTGTTGGCCAGTCGGAATCAGGAGAGTCAGGTGAGTCAACTGAAGAAAATGCCTCTAAAAAAGCACTCCCACTTACTGAACATTCAGTACGTTGCTCTCATCTTGCATCAGCGTCCAAGGCACTCTTTAGTTCTGTGTATGGGCAGCTGTGTCGAAAAGAAGGTTTGGTGGGTTGTTGTGATGTGTGTTTGAGAACCACTGGGCTAGGGTGAGATGGTTTGCTGCGAAGGTGTGGTATGACGAGGGAGAGAGAAAGGAGAGAGAGGGAGAGAGAGAGAGAGAGAGAGAGAGAGGGTGGATGGTGATGTAGAAATGGAAGTAGGAGATAAGAAATAATTTTTACAAAAAAAACACAAGTTGTAAACACTATGTGTGAAATGTCGTTATAGATGTGGATGTAGATTTATACTGAGATCCATATTCGTTTCTAATATAGACACTTGCCGTTTCAGTGTGCAAGACCGGATACCATGGTGCCACGTGTGAGGACACATGCAGCGAGAAATGCGTAGACCGGCAATGCGACATTGATAATGGCACCTGTACTAAAGGTGAGTAGCGTTCACTGCTTCTGGACTGAGCTTACTGTGCCACAGCGGGAAAAAGGTAACCCGTCTTCATACAAAGATGCTAAATGTCATGAATCCACATCATTCACCCCAGTCCCCATCCGCTAGTTTGCAAGGAAAGCACAGCCTATGATGTGTGTCACTCTTGTATAGGGTATAATTATGTTATTGTATACAAGGCATTACACTCACTTTTCCTTCTTCTCCTTCTTCTTCTTCTCCTCATTTTTAGTTCTGATGCCGGGGCGCAATACACTCACCGCAGCGAGCCCCAGCAGTTATAGAAAGAAAATTATGCAGAGTATGTGAGCCTACTGAAGCACACGCTACGCTCACTTCTTCTTCTTCTTCTCATTTTTAGCCCTGATGCCGGGGCGCAATACACTCACCGCAGCGAGCCCAGGGCCGAGTTTCAATTCAGCGAGACTATCTAGGTCACAAGATCTCGTTTTTGAGTCAGACCGATCATTGAATGAAACTACCCACCATGCTGCCTCATTCTAGCCTCGTTTTCAATTTGTACACAAACGGCGGTTCCTTCGAATGTGTTGGACGATTTGCGAAAATAAAATCAAAAAGAGTTAAAAAAAAAATCAAATGTATCATCAAAATCGATTAAAAGCAAAATTGTTCACTTACAGTTCTTCACCCCCTCCCATGATCTGGTTGAAACTCGAAGATTTACCATCGAATTATCACCGTAACAGATTCCAAGTAGCATAAACCGCGTACTTTCCGCCATCTTGATCTTGCAGGCAAAGTACCCCGAGAGGCGCCTAGCTCTTTCTCGCCTCGCCTTGCGATTGACTAGCGAGCGAGCAGCCGTAGAAACGACCCAATGAGCAAGATCTACCGAGATCTACCGAGATCTCGCTGTTTTGAAACTCGCCCCAGCAGTTACAGAAAGAAAATTATGCAGAGTATGTGAGCCTACTGAAGCACACGCTACGCCCAAAACACTCTGAATTGGTGTATACCTCAGCAGACCGAGATGCTTTCTATGATGGTAACTTCCGTCCTTTGACCTCTGGAAATTAGAATAGTTTCACAAATTTCCAAGAACTTTGGCAGGTCAAAATAAAAAAAACGTAGACTTGGCACTTTGATGACTTTTGGATGTTTGCTTGAAGGTCTGTTAAGGCGATTGGGTTTACTTCTTTCGGGAGAAATGTAGCCTACTAGATTGTTCAGGCGGAATTGAAATATGCGGTAGCCAGAGAGGGGGGGGGGTGGGGGAGAAAGGAAGAGAGAGACAGGGAGAGAGAGAGATTGTCACGCCCACTGCCTCAACAATGGGTACACAGTGGGTGCTACCACACGAAAAAACATCCACCCCAAACTAACACACTAAACACCAGACGGATCGATTATGACAATATTTATTGACACCTCAAAAAAAGAAGAAAAAACCTAACTTACTCACACCTACAATCACGCTTTATTGGGGGTGGCTTCGTAGCGCAGTGGATTAGTGGCCGGCTTCCTATGCCGAAGGTCGCGGGTTCGATTCCCGAAAGCGCCGAACTTCTGTGACCTAGATACAAGACTATTAAGGTCACCGAGAGTTTTCTCCGGGTACTCCGGTTTCGGTTTGTGTGATGGTCTGAGTGATTTAATGTTATTGTAGGCCTATATGTATGAGTGGAAATAGCGAAACAGAAGGGCAAAGAGAGACAACTGTGTGGTCTTTGTCCTTGTGTGTAAGCACGTGTGTGGGGGTGGATGAAAATTTAGAGTAAACAGAGATAGAACATGCATCCTTAGACTGCATGTCAGACAGCCACACGCACACACTCATTTCATTAGTTTATTTTATAGTTACGTACATAAATATTTAATTTAACGCAAAATCCGCGCGTTACAAGGACAACATTCGATAATGGACTGGCTCGACACTGAGCGAAGCCGTGAGGGTTGCTGAGGACAGAGAAAGATGGAGTACGCAGGTTAAACGATCATCTGTGGTGGACCAACGACCTTCGAGTTACTGGATAGGGCAGGATATTATATGATAGGTGCCCAGGGTTACTGTGATTAGTGAAAATCCGTTACATAGCACTGGACTGAGCTGACTTATTATTATTTCATGAAGAAAATATGAGAAAGTGTGAATGACCCCGATTGTTTGTTGCAGGCTGCCAGGAAGGGTTTTACAGCAATTCCTGCTCAGTGGAATGTGGAGGCGGGTGCCCTGGCGGTAAATGTGACCAGCAGACGGGCGCCTGTGCGCCGTGTGAGGCAGGCTGGTGGGGTGACAAGTGTCAACACCAGTGTAGCAAAGACTGTCTCAACCAGGAGTGTAATGCTACTGACGGTACGTGTTCCCAATGTAAAGCAGGCAGGTATGGTCAGCAGTGCCAGAATGCCTGCAGTGACAGGTGTTCCAACACAGGCTGCGAGCAGCACTCGGGAAGATGCCACGCTTGCAAAGATGGATTTTATGGAGACTGGTGCACGTCGGCCTGTAGTAGTGGGTGTGTTGGTGGAACGTGTGAGCGGACAATGGGCAGCTGCACCTGTAAACCCAACTGGACTGGACACAATTGTTCAGGTAAGATCTGTTACATTCATTGATTTTTACTGAAGGTAAGATTCTGTTGGACTGCGCATCACTCACACTTAATATTCTAAGTCACAGCACTCTTTTTAACAAGAGGCTTATATGATGATTCTTTAATTTTACGTCTGTTCACTACAAAGTGATATTAGACAACTAAAAACTTAAACAAATGAATAAAATAAAAAAAATTAAATAATAACTATAACAGTTTGTACAAATCGCTTTTCATAATAATAATGCTAACAATGTCAACTATAACAGAATTATACAAATTGTTTTTAAGGTCATCTTCTGATGTAATAATTCCTTTATCTTTTCTGTTAAAATTGTACAATCGAAAAGTATGTGATGTACTGAAATATTTTTTTGAGGAAATGCAGTTAACGGTTTTAAAAAAAAAATACTTTGTGTTCCACGAATTTAACCGTAGTTTATAAATTAATCTTGCAAAATTTCTTGAGCAATTAAGAATACATATTTTAATTTTTAAACAAATGTATGTGTTTTTTTAGTAGCGAATAGTATTCAAAATGAGCCCTACATATTTAAACACTACTTGAAGGGAAATGGGAAGAAGAGAAAGAAAGTGGGGAGGAGGGGGGTGTAGGGGTAAAGCAGGACCAACAGTACAGAAATAATATATCTTAACTTCTGTACAGAATGATGTGTTTGACAACTGTGTGTTTATTATACAATATACCTTAACTTCTGTACAGAGTGCTGTCTTTGACAAGTTGTGTGTTTTGTATACAATATATATCTTAATTTCTGTACGAAGTGCTGTGTCAGTTGACTTCTGTACGACGTGCTGTATTTGACAAGTTGTGTTTTGTGCGATGACCAAGGGTGCGATGCTGGTACATACGGGCCTGACTGCAGACAACAGTGCAGCAACTACTGTGCTCTGAACACGTGTAACGCTGTCGACGGCTCTTGCCCCTGCAAATCTGGCTACAAAGGATCCACCTGCATCACGCGTAAGTTCTTCGTTGTCTTGATTTGCAAAAGGGTTTGTTGTTGTTTTGATGATGATGATGATGATGATGATGATGATGATGATGATGATGATGATGGTGATGATGATGATGATGATGATGATGATGATGATGATGATGATGATGACGACGATGATGATGGTGATGATGATGATGATGATGACGACGATGATGATGGATACTTTTTTCTCTGGATGTTTTGATGATGATGATGATGATGATAACGATGATGATGATGATGATGGTGAGGGAGAGGAGGAGGAGAAGGGAGAGAAAGGTAACGGTGATGACATTGAAGTTGATTATGTGGATGACGATGATGTGGATAATGATGATAAAGAAGGCGGAAGAAGAAGAGCACACTGATGGTTATGACCGTTACGAAGATAATGATGATGTGAAAGAAGAAGTGATGATGATGATGATGATGATGATGATGATGATGATGATCATCATGATGATGATGATGATGATGATGATGATGATGATGATGATGATGATGATGATGATGATTTCAGCGTGCTCTAAAGGAGAATACGGAATGAACTGCATGTATCAGTGCGGAGAAGGCTGTAGCAACAAAGAGTGCCTAGCGAAGGATGGGACTTGCACCTGTGTAGCTGGCTTTCAGCTCCCCTTTTGCAACGTCTGTGAGTATCCGACCAGAGATTTTATTTAGTTCACTTTGGTTTTTGACCTACCGAAAGTATCACTGCTATTCCCTGCTAGGCTAATGTTCTGGGGCAAATAATCGTCATATATTCAATTCAATTCAATTCTTTTATTTAACGTCTCTTCACTTGCTGAGTGATATTAGACCAAAACACTTTCTCTCGCACAGACAAACAAACATAAAGGTCCATAAACAATAAAATAAGTAAATAAAATTCTATAACAATTTGTTGATCAGAGATTCACTAATAGTCGTAGCAACGTCAACTATTACATGATGATGTAATATAGAATCTAATGGTTTGTCGTTGTCAATCACTATTTGTTTTTCCTTATATGTATTAGGCAAGAACTACTCTAACACAGGACACTGTCGTACAATGTGTTCCACAGATAATCTTTGCGAGCAAACACACAAAATATTCTTAGAAAACTTGGTATTCCACGAATTCACCCTCAATTTGTGAATAATCCTACTTATGTGTATTGAACAAATAAAGTCTGGAGCTCCAAAACTTAAAGCTGAACGCATGTAATTTTCAATTAAAGATATCATTTCATGAGCAGAGAGCTTAAGTTCAGGATGCTGAAAGATGCATTTAATTTTCTGTGCTCCGTTCTTGGCTAGAATGTCTACTTTTTCGTTCCAGAAGATACCACAGTGGGATGGAACCCAACAGAAATAGTCATCAGTTCCTCTTGGCCGCAAAATATGAATTAATGCTTTAATTTCAAATAAATAATCAGAACGATTCTTACAACGATTCGTCATATAATCAACCAATAAATACATTAATTTACACTCCCAAACTCCTAATGATAACAAGGGGACAAACTTCAGACGACAAAAGGTTTGACAGATTTAACTCCCTTATGACTAAGAAGTATATTCGTATGATGTAATGAGATTTAAATAGATGCTGCGTGTCCATTGTAACCTATAGGGTCGTCACTTCAGCACAGATTGTCGCTTTAGCACAGATTGTTACTTTAGCACAGGTTGTCACTTCAGCACAGGTTGTTACACTTTAGCACATGTTGTCACTTCAGCACAGGTTGTTACTTTAGCACATGTTGTCACTTCAGCACAGATTGTTACTTTAGCACAGGTTGTAACTTCAGCACAGGTTGTTACTTTAGCACAGGTTGTCACTTTAGCACAGATTGTTACTTTAGCACAGGTTGTTACTTTAGCACAGGTTGTCACTTCAGCACAGGTTGTTACTTTAGCACAGGTTGTCACTTCAGCACAGGTTGTTACTTTAGCACAGGTTGTCACTTCAGCACAGGTTGTTACTTTAGCACAGGTTGTCACTTCAGCACAGATTGTCACTTCAGCACATGTTGTCATTTCAGCACAGATTGTCACTTCAGCACAGATTGTCACTTCAGCACAGGTTGTCACTACATCATTGGTTGTCACTACATTATTGGTTGTCACTACATCATTGGTTTCATCATTGGTTTCATCATTGGATGTCACTGTCACAAAAGGCTAGTTAGACATAGCACTACTGCTACACGCCTTACATAGTTCAGCCTGCTGTAGCCTGTGTAAGTTAAGTCGCTTACTAGCAGACGACGCAAGTCATTTGTTTGCTGAGCGTATGTATGCTGACGCTGGCTCAGTTATGGTCATGCCACACGAGCGTCAAATCTTGAATCCAATTCATGAAATCACGACAAAATCCCTTGATTGTCGTGTGGCACCCTGCGCATCGCGAATCCAGATTCTTTGAATTGGCTCCGATTGCCGACTTTCAACATGTTCTAATTCCGCGAGTCTCGATTGTGTGATTCGGACCTTTTGGCCAATGAGAAGCAGAATACGAATGACGTGATCACAACAACCGTACATCAAAATGGCGAAGACTGGCAACCTCGGGTCAATATCTACCGGTAATGTCTTTCTGTTAATCGACTTATACGAGTCGCATCCCTGTCTGTGGGATGTGAAGGAGGTGGAGTACCGCAACCAGCATTTGAAAAGAGCAGCTTTGACGTCGGTGCGGATGAACTTCACCGAGCGGACCGGCATAGAATGCTCAGGTTGGTACATTGTTTCAATTTAGGCCTAATCTAGATCTATACAATAGGCTATTTTTCATTGTCGGTCGACGTTTGTTGATAAAATAACAATGCATGCGTAATGTAGTATTTAATTTCTATTCGGATGATATTTGCTTTTATATAGGGGGAAAGAGGTTTTCTATGTAGTATGTATTAATTGGCCGACGATCATTTGGATCATTTTAGCTAGATCTAAAACAGTAGATAAAGTTGTGCAAGCTTCCAAGATGTGGCGGACAAATTACTTAGGCTATTATTTTCTTGTGCATTGTTGCGTTTAATGAATTAGCCCAGTTTTTGTTTTATTTTTCTTTAAATTAAACTCAAACAATGGCTTCACAAAAATAAATATGTAAATACTAAAATAGTGTTAAATAAACAGTAGGCCTACAACCCCTATGACAAAGCAGAAGCAGCGGACACATATTACTTTCTACTATTTATGCCATTTGTCAATGTTCTAGATATGTAGGCTACTCAGTACTGATTGCTGATATAGGCTACTTATAGTAATACTATTGCATTTTCTATGTGTTCAAGAAGTAATAGCATTACTACTAGTCTATTGTAATTTGTAGTACAGTAGAAATAGTACCAGTTGTGCTGTTGTAGCACTAGCACTTGTCCTAGATCTAGATTCTAGGCTATTTTGTAATAATGCTGCTGAAATGTTACAGTGTAACCCTGATAGCAGGTTTTCTGCTTAACACATGCCTATTTTCTGTTCCCTTTAAAGTTTAACTCTTTTTTCTTCATAATCTTGTTAAACATGGAAATCTTGTTACAAGGTCATATCCTCTCCCCACCCCCCCCACCCCAATTTTTTTTTATTTGGTTCCACTGTATTTGTCATCAGTTCATTACAATATGACAGTGTAGATTATATGAGTATACACTGTGTTTGCAGATTGTGGAGGAAATATTGACACATAAGTCCATACCTCTTATTTTAAACAACAACTTACAGTGGAACCCTGTTAATACAGTTATAAATAACAATTTTTGTCTGCTTAATGCATGCACATTTTCTGCTCCCTAGAGGCTAGACTGTAGACACTTTTTTTCCTATGTAACTTTGCTGCTTAACAAGGATTTCTGGTTAACAGTCAATTTTGTAGTATCCCCAGGAAAACATGTTAACTGGGTTCCACTGTATATTATTTCTCAAAATAGTAATATTTATCAAAATAATAACATTTTAACTCTTCTCTTTACCATGGTTTACACCGTGCCAAAGGTCTTGACTTCAAAACTGGCAATAGATGTTTTTTTTCACATTCCACTTTCGTAGTAACATTTTATGTCAACAATCTCACTATTCGCCACAATTTATTTGTAGACTTTGTAAACTTAGCATTAATGTATATTTATTATTTAACAATGGTTTTGATGAAAAGAGAAGATAGCATAGATTTAAATAAAAATAACAGCTTGTTGTTATTGTGCATGTGTTTCAGATGAGAATATCAAGACCAAGCTGGCCCAGCTGCGTTCTAATTATATGCGGGAGTTGAGGTGTGAGCGAGACAGCAAGAGGAGTGGGGCAGGGAGGGAGGATGTAAAGAGGAGTAAATGGCCATATATGGAGGCGTTGGCTTTTCTCAAGGCATCTGCGGTGCAGACAGATACTGTTTCGAACCTAGTGAGTATCATGCTGTACAATGGAATTTTTAAAAATCTTTTGGCATAAAATTTACAAACAAAGGATAAATAACAAAAACTCAGCAACACTCGTTCATTATAACTGTTTTTTTTTTTGGGTTAATCAACCAAGCCGACATCCCAGTTTAGTGTATTTATAATATATCAAGTACATTGCTCTTCAGTACATGCTAAAAACCATTTGCATTACCTTTTAGATTTATTTATTTATTTAACAGATTTGCAAATAGAAACCATAATTTATAAACAATTGGAATAACACTCATGATAATGTTAATCAAAACTAAATCCAGTTGAGTTATGTCTTAGCTAGTAATAATAATTTAAAATTTGCATGAATCAATTATATTGACATTTCTCTCATAGTCTCAGACTGAGACTATTTTTCTCCCTGTATTCTTGCACCTGATCGGTCTTGTTTTGTATGATTTTTTACATGAATATTTTGTAAATGTCACAATATAATCTCTACAATTGTTTTCTATGGTTTATTTCTTTTAAAAATATTAGGCTAAATAATAATAATAATAATAATAATAATAATAATAATAATAATAATGATAATAATAATAATATGAATGTTTAACAAAAGAGATACTTGTAGTTTGAAGGCTACGCATTATTAATATTAATTTCAAGTTACATTTGTATTGTTCAAATTCAAATTCAGTGCAGTTCAGTTCAGTTCAAATAAGTTCATATCTATTATTTGATAAAATCCATGTACACGTGTTGGCCCATTGTACATGTAAATATTGGCACCATTTAACTTCTGTTGCTTATTTGCTTCCACTGGAAAGCAACCTGGCCTTCCCCCCAGAAATGCTCCTTGAGTGTGTCCCTCACTTTTCTAGCTTGTGCACAGCTGTTGTTGCCAGTGTAGAAGACTGCTTCACTGGCACTCCAGTTGACTTGCTCCCCCTGCTGGCTGTCACTAGCATATTTAGAATCACGCTCATCACGCAGGAAGTTGTGAAGTGCAAGGCAGCTTTCTGTGACAATGGTCGCAAAAGTAGGGTCAATGTTCATGGTGTGGGAGAGCACTCTGAAACGATTGACTAAAATCCCAAAAGCATTTTCTGCAACTCGTCGTGCTCTACTGAGGCGGTAATTGAAAACTCTTTCCTTGTCAGTGAGTCCTCTGTGGGGGTAGGGCTTAAGAAGTTGTTCTCTTAACGGGAAAGCTTCATCTCCAACAAGGAAAAAGGGGATTGGGGTTGGGTCACTTTGAGTCAAAGGTTTTGCTTCTGGTAGATGCAAAGTTTTAGTGTCCAAAGCATCAGCAAATGTTGTTGCTCCGAAGACCCCGGCATCATTTTGGCGGCCGTTGGCTCCAAGATCATACCACAGAAAGCGATAGTGAGCATCTACTACAGCCATTAAGACGATAGAATGGAAGTCTTTGTAGTTGAAGAAGGTGCTTCCACTGTTGGCTGGAGCCTTGAGAGCAATGTGTTTCCCATCGATTGCTCCTATACAATGTGGAAACTGCCATCTTGTTTCAAACTCATCAGCCACATCAGTCCATTCTTCGGAAGTTGTTGGCACCTGAAACATGGCAAAAAAACACAAAAAACCCACATTAAATTAATTTAATTTCTTGCAATTAAAAGTAGCAATTACTGGTCCTGTTCCTTGATACTAATACAGTGGAACCCTGTTAAAACAGTTATGGATAACAAGTTTGCTTAACACAAGCAAATTGTTTTGTTCCCCAGCCAGGTATTCTACTCTATCAACCATATTGGTTACCAAGGAAATCTTGTTAACACAGTCAAATTTGCTGCATCTCAAGGAAAACTCGTTAACTGGGTTCCACTGTCTAGGCATTAGAAGTTAGAAGTAGTGAATACAGTGGAACCCAGTTAACACATTTTCCTGGGGATACAGCATATCTGACTGTTAACCAGATTTCCTTGTTAACCAACATGGCTTATAAGTTATATATAGTAGAAACCCTTGCTGGGGAACAGAAAATTTTCTTGTGTTAAGCAGAAAAAACTTGTTATCCATAACTGTGTTAACAGTGTTCCACTGTACAGTGGAACTCAGTTTATAAATTTCCCTGGGGTTACCTCAGATTTGACAGTGCTGACCACATTTCTTATCAACAAGATGGTAACATAGTAGGATCACTTTTTGGGGAACTTAGTTTACTTCTAAGGAGAAAAATCCTTAACCGGAATAATATGGTTTTATGTTTGGTTGCTGTGTTAGTTACTGATGGTATTAGCAATATTATTAAAACATGACCTGTTTGTTTTGGCATTTTTCAGCAATCTACCAGCCAAGAGCTTGACAAACTGCAGGAGGGAGCCAGTGGTTGCAGCCAGAGGACAGATGAAGACTACGCAGAAGAACTGATGGTTGTGATTGACTCACCTTCACGGACATCTACTCCATCCCCAATCAACAACCTTTCCTCACCTTCACCTGGCAACTTTCGTGAACCTGGGTTCAAAAGGAAGAATGATTCTGCTTTAGAGGCTTCCTTAACGCAGTATCTTGCTGACAAGCAGAAAAGCAGGCAAGAAAGGAGAGAAAAAGAAGATTTTCTTGATCTTTGGGGTAGAAACTTGGTGTCAACTTTAAGACAAATAAAAGATGACAAAAGGAGAATGGAAACGAAACTCCAAATTGATCAAATCCTGCTCACAAGCTGCCAGGAGGACTTGCGCGAGTCATTCTAAATTGTTGAGAGGGGAGGTTGGGGATTTTTGTCCACGTTTAGTTAATTTCAGAAATTAAAGTGCTTTAAAGTAGAGCTGGGTTGGAATTTGCTTCTCCAGGGTTTGTGTGTAGGGCTTTTTCAATCTTTTTTCTGATTTATTTTATTATTTGTTGGGTTTCAATCTACAACCTTTGGCAAAGTAAACCAAAGGACATTAAGATTAGCCTACAGGAAAGAGATGATTAGTTACCTAATTTGGAGGAAAGAAGTTTTTAACCTATGGCATTGTTGATCTGTTTCTTGCATATTCTGATGCTAACAAGTAACATACCAGAACATTTATATCTCAATTGTATGCTTTGTTCAATGACATGGTTTGATTATTTGTTAATTACGATCATTAATAAATGATATCCAAACTATATATATATATATCTTTGTGTACTTTATCAGCTGTTGATTTAAATCATTCACCCTCCCTTCCCATTTACCATCCTTGCATCTCTCTCCTGTCTGAATTCTTCTTTGCTTTCTGTGACCACAACTTGGTGGTAATTTTGTCACAATATATGTTTTTGTAATCAGCCCTGCATCAACTTATGGATGTCACCTTCAGGATCTTAAAAGTCCGAACATACTCGTATAAACAGTGCATGCATACTTAGACTATGACTCACTTTAGACTCTCATCAGAAGGAGTAGGTAATACTAATAGGAGTTAATAAACTTTCCTAAAGACACAGTTTTTCAAAGACCTGGGTCGCGTCCAGAGTCGAACCACAAACCTTGTGATCAGTGAGACACTACATAAAGACTTCTCTGCCATGAAATAAATAAATAATTGGTACTGAACTCAACATCTGTGATCAGTACTTTAATGTTTTCATTTTGGGCTGACAGAAAACAGCCTTTGAATTTTGTAATCAAATGGATAAAGATACATACCCTTAAATATTTCTCTTTCAGTGCTTGAATGATGGCCAGGCATGTTTCTCTCACCACCACACTGACAGTTGACCTGCCCACCCTGTAGAGATAGTGGATGGATAAGAAGCTGTCACCTGAAACAATTATGCATTGTTTTATTTATACATTAAAAAAAATTACATGCATTAAATAATGACATGGTATATTAAGAAAATTTTTGTAATAACATTTTAAAAGGAGGCCAGAAGTAATTATATTAAATGAATAAATAAATAAATGAGTAAATTAATAAAAAAAATAAATAATACATAATTAAACAAGTAGGCTAGGCTACTGAAGTAGTTCTACATCAAACATTGGCTAATGATACCATGTTTCATTTGTAAACTAAACAAAAATTGACATTAGCATATATGCAATCAAACAATAATTTGAATAAAGGAAATCAATAAATAGGCTAAATGAAAAAAAAACAGTAAAAAATAGGACATTTCAGCACTTTGAAATTTATATAATTTTAAAATAAATAAAGATAATATATTTACTGTAGCTTATCATAATATATAGGCCTACATTCATACACACACACACACACACACACACACACATACGTTCAAAACTATAATAGTGGGTTTATGTTCAAAACAAGGCAAACTGGGTTCCATCCTTTCCCTTCATTACAGACCATTCCTATTCACTCAACGGATACAATAGCCTCTTGTAAGGTTATCTGTCACAACCGTTTTCATTTTTGACAAAAACAAAAGGAGAAATTGCGCTATGAAATAGTGGGTTCATTTGATACTAGTGGGTTTTTACACATGCATATTGGACATCTGGGTTTCTGTGGAAAAACTGGGTTTATCACACACACGGACACAACCAAAACGTATAAATGGCCAAGGTTGCATTTGCAAGATTTTCAGTACGTGAGTGCAGTACACTGACACTTTTAGTTTAATTCAACTAATAAAACAACTTTTACTATTGCTCAGAATTTCCTCTGATTTTGTTTTTATAATTTCAATTACAATATTTTCAGTTGATATATAGGCTACTGTACAGAATTAGAGCTGTTATTGAAGGATAGACTTTTGCCATTTACTTTAAGAACTGGGCGGTAGCTCAGTGGTTAAAGCATTGAACTGAGAACCGAAAGGTCTGAGGTTGTTACAGTGTACCTCTGGATAGGTCAGTGCATGACCCTCTTTTTCTCCCCATAGCCCAAAAAATAAATTATTAGCTGGTGTCAGTAAAAATCGAAAAGAAAAATTCGGCATTAAGCAAACATTTTTGTCATATTTACTTTGCTTACATTTACTTTGTATTGTATGGTTTTAAAGTTTTTTTTAATTTGAATCCAGACTGGAAGATCTGCAAAAAAAAGATATCTTGTCGTTCTCAAATGCTAACTGTGGATAATTTTTTCATGTTCAATTTATTACTTTACTTCCAGATTTAAATCAAATCATTGAAGAAAAGGCAAGAAGGAGAAAGAAGAAAAAGTATGAGGAGTATGAAAAAGAATTAATAGAAAGAATGAGGAGAAGCGTGGAGAAAAAGCATAAAATCTCCAGAGGAAAAGAAAGAATGAGAAGGGTGGAAAAGTATACAAATCTTCATTGGAAAAGAAGAGGAATGGAAAAATAAAAAAGCAGAGAATTGGTAATGTAAAACAAACATATGAACAACATAACACAGACATAATTTGTTAACATTTTTATTTTGAAAGTGTCTAGTAGAGCATAATTTGTATATATTATTATTACTTTTTTATCAACTTCATATAGTTAAGTTTTACATAAATTGTTTATGGTTTCCCGTTACGTTAATATATTCTGAATAAGGATCAATTGAGTGCAACCACTTATAATTCGTTTTTTTCCAGCACCTCAAAGGTATAATAAAACCATGTGAAGAGCAGAATATTATTATATAGTCATTAGTCTTGACATTGCTTTTTGATGAACAAGAACTCCGAGAATAACATATGTATTAACTTGGCAAAGAAATATAATTTGGTACTTTGCCTGATTAATCCACGCTTTCTCTTAAGTTTAAGACAGAAATCTAATACATAACAAAACGGGCCTAAAAACTAGTCTACACAATACAGAGCAGTAAATTTCCATTACTTAATGACAAGTAGCACCTCAAAAAGCTTTGAACATGATGAACACCATCAATCACTGGAAAGGCAAGTCCATATGACTCACATGCTCCTTATGGAACTCCCAATAAATAACACAAAAATGAGATGGCAGAAAAAAAAGTTAAATGATTGAAACGGTGGGTTTAAAATGCAAAGTAATACAAGCTTTGATATTTCGATGCTCTTGACCTTGACCTCCAGCTATAAATGCACTCATGTACGATAAAATAAACTACAGCAAAAGATTTTATTATTTTGGACATCTCCAATGACCTTCACCTTGGAGCAAGGTTGACAAAATATGCATGTGCGTCTCATTGATACCTATCATGCATCAAACAAGCTGAAGTTTAGTTAATATTAATAACTTAGGATTAACAAGAAATTTTGTGGAAAATTGACATAGCTTGACTAACATTTGTTGAACCTGTGACCTTGACCTTGAAGTGTAGTCATTCAATCACTGATAATTTTCGAGGTCTCGTGTAATTAGCCACTTTAAAGTTTTGCACAGATGGAAGGCAGACAGACAGACAACATTAACTGAAGGTCCCGGGTTCAAGCCCTGGCCGGGCCATTGTGTTGTGTCCCTGGGAAAGACACTTTACTCCTGTTTTCCTTCTCCTTCGGATGAGAGTATAAACCGAGGTCTAGTCTGTGTCGCATGCATTCCATCATAACGGACTTTAAAGATCCTGACGCTCATGTCCTAGACGGGTGAGTGCCGGTAACAAGAACACACCCAGCATGCACTTGGTCCTTCTCCTCCATCCCTGGCTGCCCAGGATTGTGCTCAGTTGTCCGGGCGTCAGACCATGCGCCCAAAGGCTGCGGGTGGCGTCTCGGGCGGTTTGAGTTAGATCCTGTATCGGCCAGCGCCTTGATCCTTAGGCTAAGGCGCCTTACAAATGACGAACATTATTATTATTATTTAAACATGCAATTTTTTACTATTTAGGACTCATCTTGAATAGATTTGCAAACAAATTTGAATATATATTCTATATCTAAACGATTCATGGCACTTGGTTCACACCCTGGAGAACGGGGTAGCACTGATGGCAGCAACAAAGCTGATGGGGATGTTGTATGCATTTCGGTCTGCTGGCTTTGACGCCTTTTTCTAGCTTGTTTCTTGACTGAACCTTCCGATGAATTAGAGTCTTTAGAATCCTCATGCTGCTCTTCAGCCCTCCTGCGAACAAGTAGCAGCATCAGAACACAGGGTTTAAACAACAGAACAAATTCAGCGGCATAAGAACATTTTCAAACCAAGGGATGAGGATGGTCAAAGGGTGGGGTGGTGGGCCTGGGGTGGGAGAAGGGAATGGAAGTTGAAAAGAGTAGAGGCTTGAACTGGCTCAACTACAAAAAGGGATTGACTGACAATACTGTCTACTGATTCATCAATGAAATATTATATTCGGGACTTTAATTTTCTTGTACATGAATGTACTACTCACCCTCTTTAAAGTTTAAAAGAAACAAGCAAAACACATTTAAAGTTTAGGGGGTAGAGGTTGGGGAAAAAAGGGCACAAAAGCCCGGAGGAAGTGGGACAGCATTTTTTCCCACTAACCACTTCGACACACTAGCTACTAGCAACCAAGTTATAAAATAGTTATAGAAACTCTTATGCTTACTAGCTACTCAGTAAATAATAATAAATAATAATACAGGATGCTATGTACGCGCCTTTCCCCAAGGCTCAAAGCGCGGAGATCTATACCAACATACACGCTTACCTGTCTCATTTACCCTCTCACACACCAAATACACATACATCACTCAAACAGGTGGTGTAAAGGCAGGGAAATCGCTATTAGAAGACGGAAGAAAATCGAACTTTTTATTTTTGAAATTTTTATATTGACTGCATCCTGTACCATTATTGAAGGGATGGAGGAAACCGGAGTGCCCGGAGAAAATCCTCGGTGACCTCAATAGTCTCGTACCTAAGTCACATACGTTCGCCCCTTGCGGGAATCGAACCCGCGACCTTCGGCATAGGAAACCGGCGACTTATCAACTGCGCCACGAGGCCACCCCATGAAAGCACAAGTACAAAGGTTCCTCAACATGCCTGCTTTTTAAAATCCAAAGCATACCTACACAACCTGAAAAGCCCAGAGCGAATTGTGTACATTATAATAATGTAATCTGCATTTCATGTGCCCCATTAACAACTGTAAAATTGAGCTAAAACTTTGATCTTATTCAACAAGGATGTCTAGCTCTGCCATGTACACTAATGTTCCCCCCCATTCTCCTCCCTCATCCAAGCTCTCCTCACCTCCCCCTTTGCAATGTAGAAACAATATACCACCAACACCTTGTGTTAGCAGGTCACAGTTTGATCTGAGGCGTGGAGCTGCCAGTTGTTAACTGCTTTGCTGTGGCACCGATTTTATACAGCAATCAATGAGTGTTTTTTTCAAAGCGAACAACAATATTATAAAATTCAATAAGTACTGACACACACCAGCTGTCACCTGATGAGTACAATGAAGGCGATGAAGATGTTGATGGTGATGGAGTGGGATGTCTTCCTTCCAAACGCCTCCTGGGTCGTCGTCGGACTACAGCGACTTCTCCGCAACCGGATAAACTCGAGGCATAACAGGATGTTCTGGGAAAAAAAGGAATAACAGAATTTATTAAAATAATTATGCTTACTCAGAATTACAGCTAACAATTTGGGAAATGGAGTAGATGCAGATCTGAAAATGGTGCTCTAGCTATTAATGTGGACCCCACTGCAACAACGAGACAAATGACAGGGGTCTGAGACTGTTGGAGTTTGCCAGATACAACAATTTGATACTGGCAAACACGCTTGGTCTCCACAAAAAATCCAAATGTTAAGCAGTTTAATGCATCAATCAGTTTTCATATATTCTATTTCCCTTCATCCAAGGAAAACAGACAGGTGAACCATAAACCAAAAGCTATAACTTATGTAGGTAACGGCAGCCAGAATTTTGTATTTTACTGTTTGTTGCAACATGTGGTTTTTTTAAATTACATCAGAACACAAGGAAAATACAGAAAAATAAAAGTTGCAGTATAATAAATGGTACACGTTAAAAGCTTATTGTTTTTTATTCTGATAACATTGCATTTTGCCTACTAAAATTGTTATTCTGCAAAAATATTTTTAAACATTTATTTAATCAATCTACATATGAATAAAATAACACATCAATACCTCCCTTATTTACTTCTTGTACTATCTTCACTGACCGTCTTTTTTGTAAATGAGAAAAACTGCAAGTTTTGAAAACCACAGTGTGAACAAAGGAGACATACATTTCTCATGGTAACTGTTTCAATGTTCAAGAGACTTCACAAGACTCTTCATTAATATCAGATACAAGGACGCTTAAAATGCAGCAAATTTATTTTTGTGTTCTTCAAAAAGTAACAAACAAAAATGCAGACCCTGTGTTGACAATCGACCACAACATCCACACGAAAATTGATATGATTTTAAAAGTACAAAAGCACACCGAAAAAGCTTGAAATTTTAACAAGGGAACATTTTAAAGCCACATCCTAGAAGCACAAAATATAGATTAAAGAACAATTTACAGAGACAGAAGGACAAAACACAACTGAATAAAACGAAAAAACACGTACCTCCATCTTGCCAGCCGGCTCGTAGCGTGTGGCGTTCCGAGTTACTTCCCCTGACAGTGCGTGTATTCTACTGGTTGACCAGCGGGAACACACATCGCGGCATGTTAACTGGCTCAAACTCAAAGTTGACTCAACCGCAATTGTGGGTTTCACCGCTCAGACTTTGCGTATACACTTTTTTTGTTATTCCTATTGCAAAGCCGGTTTTAAAAAAACTGAGTTTCAGATTTTGGAACCCAGTATTTTTTTAAACCCAGTTGCACGTAAGTGTAACCTATGCATAAACCCACTGTTATGGTTAGGTACGTACACACACGTGTGTGTGTGTGAGTGTGTGTATCATTATGTGTAGAGTCTGTAGACTAGCCTTTATAAGAAAACAAATTAGGAAAAAGCCACAAGGATAAACAAACCTGATGCCAGAAACCTCAACGTCAACGCCAGTCTTTCCTGGGATGGAATTGGCTCTCTCATGTTTGTTGTTGTTTTGCTGAGGTAGGGCTCCACAATGCTGTGAAGAAGTTCGAAGTTCCGAACATCCATCCGAAGAAAGTTCACAAAACCCTTTTCATCTTCGGTTTGCATCTCTTGCAGAAGAGCGTGATAGGCTCCTAAGTGCTTTCTCCTTTCAACCCACGGTTTCACCCAGCACTTTCTTGATCTTTTTGACTTTTTTTTCATAGCTAGGTAAGCACCAACAATGACCGCTGGATCGATGTCGTCGTCGCTTGAACTACTCGACTCCATGATGCTTGAAACTGTTGCGGAAGAGGAAAAGACAACTCTCTCAGAGTCTACTTCAAGACCAATAACCCTCAAGTTTGACTCGATGCGCGACTTTCGTGTGGCACTGCGCGATTCAAGTCAAAATGAAATTCCGACTTCGAAGTCGAAAATTGCTCCGATTCGCGTCAAGTCAAGTAGATTTGACGCTCGTGTGGCATAGGCTTTAGGCCGTGACCTCATGCTGACGTATAGCCAGTGCGTCTCTTCTATCAGCAACTGTGCATCGTTTGTTTTGTTTTTCTTGATGTTCAAATAACAATGTTTTAGGAACCTTTAATTTGTCAGTCTTAATAGAATTCCAAAGATTATGTTTTGACGTCGGCAAATCATACGTCATAGACGGATTGCGTCATAGTTGGGGTAAACAAAAAGTCTTCACTGGCGAGAAGAGGACATCTCGACTCAGGAAACATCCAACACGGTATTAACTAGTGCAAGGCACACCAGTTGAGAAAAAGCGATCGAGAAGGACACCGAAAGGTACCTTAGGTACAGGGTGAGTCAGCCGGAACGTACGGGTGGGAGTGACCATCAGCTTTCACTGACTCAGTAACCAAGGTCGCCAACTGGTCGTTACCCGTGGGGGAAGCCATTTTGCTTTCACGAACCGTTGGGTTCACTTCTTCATGCGCCATCGTGGGTACGTGTTTAGCTAGGCTATAAGCCTACTAGACTAACAGTTGCCAGATAGATAGCTATAGTAAACATAAACAGTAATAACAATGTGTTTTATTCCATGTTAGTTAGTTTATTTTCGTGTGAAATAAGTGTAACTTTTCCATCATTGTTTCTATATTTTTAGCCTCAGCGCATTCGAGACCGATTCTTAGATTTTTTAGACTTCATCTCACAGCGTTGATAGATATAATTATGTTTATGTTCAGATTTAGATCTCTTGCAGAGGATCCGGTTTGGAGAGCACTTGGCAGAAATGTTAGTTTATGTCATTGTATGTAAGGCATGAAAGTGGAACAAATGCAGGCCTAGGTTTGTGTGAAAGTCGTCGGGGGACAACAACATCAGGGTGTCCAGAACATCACGGCAAAACCAACGACAAGGGAGTAGTTACCATCATCATTAGAAGCGAAGATCATCGCGTCTACATTTCAGCTCTGCTACCACAAGTAAAAAGAAAAACAAGCAAACACAAAACATTTTAACTTCACCATGGACAGCAGAAAGAACTAGACTATACCGGATTGGTGACGCTAATACCGCGCGATCATATTTAATCCTAACATTCATTCTTATCATTCATAAACATCATCATTATGAGTGAATAAGTTGATTTACATCACCATACTCAGAGTGTACGCATTTATGGTGCAAATGCGCGCGTATTTCTCATCTTTGATGCTGTGACTCTGTCCTCAATTGCACACACCGCCTATTTATTAAGAATTCGGAGGCAACCGCGGTAGGTGGTGCGGCACTCCCCTGAAATCATTACGTATTTTGGGGTAAGGGCCGCATGAGGATCCTCCCGTGCGTTGACACCAGTAACACCCACTAGGGGAGCCACTTGTAGTATCACTAGTTTTCGCGGGCCTTTGGCTGACCAGAAGTCAAGATAGTCATTCTACACGAGACGGAGCTAAGCTCTGAAAGGTATCCACAGCAGAAGACTAAAGCAGGGACAGGTGAAATTAAACTCAACCTAGTTTCGCCACAGCCTGACATTTGCAAAAAGGTAAATGATCACTCTTTTGTTGCATCGTGATTTATCGATATTATTGCTGTATTATGTTTGTGAAGTTTTGCCATGTTTAGAATTGTGAATGTTAGCCAAACTGACCACGTGGCGGACACGCAACCGGTTTCCGAAACCACGAGGTAGTCCTACTGTCCAGCTGTTGTTTCGCCTATGTGTATTATTGCAGACCAGTGGCTGTACCGGAGAATGTGTATCTGATTAATTACTTCTCCATGATATATATGTATGTATAGGAATTATGTTGGAGATTCCAGTGGACCACGGACTTAGAAGAATGTTCGTCGCTTAGATAGATAGATAGATAGATAGATAGATAGATAGATAGATAGATAGATAGATAGATAGATAGATAGATAGATAGATTTAGATTAGATTAGATTAGATTAGATTAGATTAGATTAGATTAGATTAGATAGATAGATAGATAGATAGATAGATAGATAGATAGATAGATAGATAGATAGATAGATAGATAGATAGATAGATAGATAGATAGATAGATAGATAGATAGATAGATGGATAGATAGATAAGTGGAGCTATCACTGAGGGCTGTTTCTGCCATCAGTCAGACGCTCTGCCCACCCTTTTTACACACGATATTTGTTGCAGAAATTCGTCTAATGTTTTTCAGACGAGCAGGCATCGTTGGTCCGAGATGAGAGTAAGACCACTAAGAGTCGACTCTGACATTCAGCCTGCAGTGGAGGCTCTAGCACTGAGCGACGAGAGCCCATAGTCTACAAACCAGGAGGAGACACCATTACCACACCTCAAGGAAAACAGTTAAGTGAACGAAGAAGCCTCGTACTGACTCAGACCTAGAAGGACTGTGCGGTAGTCCACTCTCCTGAAAGAAAAACATTAAGCCAACCAGAAAAAATAGCCCAATGATGAGACAGTAGCAAATCTCAAGAACAGTAGCAGCATAGACTCATCAAGGAACGAACGATTCGAAGTGAATTTGGACTTTTAAGATAGTTTGGTATTTAGAACATTGTGCATAGAGTAGAGGAAATAAATGTGTGATATTTACTGTTAACAAGTGGCTGGACTACCTATGTGTAATAGCCGTGTGCAAGAGCTAGTGTGTCAGTGAGTCATTTACACGTTTTCTCACTATCTTTGTAACATTATCCGAACACAGACCGGGCTAAACTTATAAATGTATTAAGATTAGTCATATGATGACTTGACCAGCCGGTCCCCGCTGACGAAAGACGAGTGGGTTATAGCATTCCATTGTGCAGAGCCCAGTAACACAAGACCCACCGTCACAGTCACTACATCAGTGGTTGTCACTACATCATTGGTTGTCACTACATTATTGGTTGTCATGACATGGTTGGCTGTCATTACTCTTGCAGCGTGTGCTGACGGCAGCTACGGCCAAGATTGTATGGAGAAGTGTGGTGATGGATGTGACGGAGGTCGTTGTGACACAGTCACTGGACAATGCACCTGCAAGGCGGGATGGAAGCTAGGCAACGGCATGTGTGATACAAGTGAGTTCTACTATGTGGGAGCATGTTTGCGAATGTATGACACAATATAGTTTCGATGGAAGTTAAATTCTTCACTGTTCACTTTTGCGCTTAATGTCACTTCAGCACAGGTTGTCACTACGTCATTGGTTGTCTCTACATTATTGGTTGTCATGACATAACTGGCTGTCATTACTCTTGCAGCGTGTGCTAACGGCAGCTACGGCCAATATTGTAAAGAGACGTGTGGTGGTGGATGTGACAGAGGTCGCTGTGACACAGTCACCGGACAATGCACCTGCATGTCGGGTTGGAAGTCAGGCAGCGGCATGTGCGATGAAAGTGAGTTCCACATTTTGGGAGCATGTTTGCAAATTTACGATACAATATAGCTTTAACGGGAACTAAATTTGTCGCCGTCAAGTGAGATAAAAGCAACTGCATTCTTTATCCTTTGTCAAATTCAGTTCCACTATTATGGGAAAAACCGTATGAGCAAACTAATTAATTAATTGGAGGTATTAATACCTTTAAAATTGTTAGATTGGGGTAGAAAATCTCATCATTTGTTTGGGGGGTATGAATACTCCTTGCTTTGTAGACATTCAGACCTGTTGAACTCACGTGAAAAAGACAGTCAGAAATTGTAGGCTAACCCTAAAGCATATGTGGATTTACAGGAAAAGGATTGTGTACATTACAAAATAGAAATATTGAGGCATTCTTTAAAAATCTTTTTTTATTAAACACAAGATGGTCTACTGCTGATGGTAGTGATGATGATGATGATGATGATGATGATGATGATGATGATGATGATGATGATGACGATGATGATGATGCATTTTCAAATTAGTTAACAAATTTTAGAACCGCTGTTGCTGGTGATGATAATGGTGGTGGTGGTGATGATGACGAAGACGATGATGATGATGATAATGATGATGATGATGATGATAATGATAATGATTAAGATGATTAAGATGTTGATGATAATAACTTCTAAAATTAGCAAATTTTAGTGCAGCTGCTGCTGCTTCTACTGCTGCAGCTGATGATAATGAAGATGCTTTTCAGAATGTGATGCTGGAACGTTTGGAGATTGCAGCCACACCTGTGGTGACTGTACGTCTGGAATCACCAGCTGTGATCTCGTAACTGGTTATTGTCCGACGGTGCCAGGTGCGCAGCATTGCAATGGAGGCAAAACACCCCCACTGTGTAAAGGTAAAACAAGATGATAAATAAATAAATAAATAAATAAATAAATAAATACACATTGCCTACTTTCCATTTCCTCCGCTCTACCCCATCCCAACCCTCCAAAATCTAAAAGCAAATGCAACAATAACCTAAAATATTACAATATAAAGAACAATAAATCAATAAAATGAATTTGAAATAATAATTAAAAATATATAACACAAATAAATGCATGAAGGTAAACCTGATTTATTTAAAACTTAACTACTAGACTGGTTGCTTTTGTTGTTAATGTTGATGATGATGATGATATGATGATGATGATGATGGTGATGATGATGATGATGATGATGATGATGATGATGATGATGATGATGATGACGATTTACTTTGCGGTAGTTTGGCTGCAGGGGTGCTGCAGAGCTGTTGCTGCTGACGATGATGGGTTTGTATCCATAGACAGCATGCACTGTCAGCGACATTCTTCTGTGTCCATACGTTTCTATTTTAACCACGGGCGTCCCGACCTGAATGTTTTGTCATAGCGTCACTGTCAACGTGCCATTTATTATTACAAGGCGCTTAACTAGCAGATCACGGCCTGTGCATAAACTGGCAGTTCATTACGCTGTATCACCCCTTTAATGCTTGATAATCAGAGAAACATTGACATTTATTTTTTGTATCGATTTTATTCATCTGATTAACGGTTAATTGAAATTTAGGAAACGTGGAAATGCTATTACTGTTGGTACATTTATTGATGCACTAAATTGGCGAAGATGAAGGAAACATAAGTATACTGCGTTTTGGGAAGCCTGCATTTGTTTGAAAAATATTCAGCCTACTGCTGCGTGATAGATCTAACGCATTTGGCTTAATTGTCATCATCCATAAATTTAGCGACAGAAGTTGCATCCTAGATTTTAATGTTTCTTTCGTTATCAAGCATTACCACTACAAAAGGAAACGGAAACTCGTGTAACTACTCTAGTCTCTTATGTTATTATTGTTTTTTCTGATCGTGATAATTTTGTCGGCAGATGTGGAGCCGAGTTCCGTACCTTGGGCCATCATTGGGTCTGCCTTGGCTGTGCTGGTGTCTGCCAATGTGGCTGCCTGTCTTGTGTACGTAGTTTCCTTGAGTTTTTTTTTGTTTGTTTCAGTCACAATGAGCGTATCGGGGTTAGTATTAGCCAAAGACCAAATAATTATGTTTAGACTGACCGCAATTGCTTGAAAATAACAACTCTCTTGCAGAAAAGGAACCCAAACACTGTATTCCTTGCAGTGAAAATGGTCCATGTATATTGACAGTGTCGCGCTGCCTTTACATTTCAATGGCTAGGAGGTTGTCTTCCTGACCATCGAAGCATATAGCAGAGTTTGAGTTTCTTTTCTGCCTGATTATTCAGGCGGAAACTTTTCTTCTCTATTGTTCAACTCGCTAACAGTCAACTTTTAAAAAAAAAACTTTGTTCAAAACTACAAAGACTGCAACCTGTCACAATAGGCTATTTAGACCCTGCACTACGGCTTCTCGCCTAAAATAGTTCAGCCTGCTGTACCCTATGTAAGTTAAAGTTGCTGGCTAGCAGACGGCACAAGTCAGTTGTGTGCTAAGCATAGGTAGGCCGTAGCATAAGCCTGCTGACGTAGTTCCAACCACCCCCGCATGAGGGCGCTCTGGTATGACTATGTTTCGCGGGCTTTGGCTGACCACAAAGCTAGGTGATCATTCTTTGTCTAAATCTCAATGGAGACGGACGCACGCTGAAATACCTCTCTCATAAGACTAGCAGGTGACGGGTGAAATTCAATTCATCGCAGCATAGCCACAGCCTGACATTGTCAAAAAGACTAGCAGGCTCGTTGGTCCGAGGCAGGAGATAGACCACTGAGAATCAACCCTGACATTTGGCCTGCAGTGGGACATCGAGGACTGAGCTCCGATAGTCCAATAGTGTAACGGGGGGTTTATTGTTGCTGGGCTCTGCACAATGGAATGCTGTAACCCTCACGTCTATTCTATGGGAACCGCTAGTGAGTCACCCGGTGAATACTTTAATACATTTATTTGTTTAGCTCGGTCTGTGTTAAGGCTGGGGTACAGAGATAGATAGATAGAAAAATGGTCAAAGATCACTGTCACACTAGCTTTCACATGGCTATGAATCATATGTAGTCCAGCCACTTGATAACAGTCAAAATCACACATTTATTTCTTCTACTCTATACACGATCTTCGAAGTACGAATCTAATATTATAAACATTCACTGGTACAGCCACTGGTCTGCAAGCATACATATAGGTTAAACAACAGTGGTTCCATCAGGTATACAACATGGCGTCAAAATCGGTCGTGCTTAACACGTGTTCGGCTTCTCCACGTGGTAAGGCAAAGTCGGACTAACAATTCAAATCTATGCATAGCAAATTCCACAAACATAATTTCAACAATAATATAAATACATCACGATGAAACAGAAGTATGTTCATTTACCGGTTCGACAATGTCAGGCCCGTGGCTACTTGATTAAATTCCAAATTTCAACAAGCACTGCTTCCCTGTTCTATCAGTGGAGATATTTCTCTGCTCGAGTGTAACTGTGTACTGCTCAGAGCTTTCCACACAACTGACCTCTACTTGGCTTGGACTGAATCAGCCAGAACTGGTTATAACCCTCTACCTGTGTCCCGATTGGCTCAAACAATCTAAGTGGATATAAAGTTCAAAACTCGATTGTAGGCCGCGAGGACGTCACTAAACGGCTCGCGTCAGCTCGCAGTGTGTGTGTACACATCAGTTATACCTTAATCGTCTGCTATAGACTACAGTAACCTTCTAAGTTTTACTACTGCTAACCAAGCAAAAGCTCAAATAGTGAGTGGTAAACGGGTCTGTTTGTTACAAATAGTCAAGACACCATCATCACATCTCAACGAATCAGCTAAGTGACACAGAAAACGTGCACTAACCCTGTTCTAGAAGGACTGTGCGGTAGTCCACTCTACTGAAATGAACATAAGGCAAACCAGAACAAATAGTCCAATGATGAGACAGTAGAAAGTATCAATAACTGTGGCAGCATAGACCCATCAAGATGCAAACTATTCGAAGTGAATTTGTACCTTTAAGTTAATAGAGTGTTTAGAGAATTATGTATAGAGTAGAGGAAATAAATGTGTGATATGTACTGTTAACAAGTGGCTGGACTACCTATGTTTCATAGCCGTGTGAGAGCTAGTGTGTCAGTGACTCTTTTAGCATTTTCTCCCTATCGCTATAGCCCTATCCGCACACAGACCGGGCTAAACATATAAATGTATTAAGATTAATCACAGGGTGATTATACCAGCCGATCCCCGCAGACAAAGACGAGTGGGTGATAGCATTCCATTGTGCAGAGCCCAGTAACAATAGACCCACCGTCACACAACCCTAAATTTTAAACAAATGGCAATAAGTTATCTGTCAAAATGTTAGGTTCCTTTCAATTTTTGTTGCCAACCAGCCACAGTGTGGGTAATTTTTTCTCAGGCAGATGTTGTTTTCCTGAAGACTTCATTCAGGCGCCTTCTCGTGTTATGAAAGAATCAGTCGCGTGATTTTTACCAAGCCCAGCCGATACACTGACGAGCTGAGAGCACAATGGCCAACTGTATCTATGTCACAATTCAACAAGCCCAAACCACTGGCAGCAAAGGGGGAGATGGAGTTTTTCTATTTTACCCTAATTTTCGGAGCACTGCATCAAATAAGGACTATTGCCAAGATCCTTTCAATAAACCCAATCCCACACCGTTGGGCGAGACACCTACTTTTGCATTTATACACATTTTGTGTCTTCCTTGTTCAACTCGCTAACAGTCACTTTCTAAACAAAAACCGTGTTCAAAACCATCTACACTTCAACTCTAGATTTTTGTTTAAAATTGGCAATGAATTTCCTTTGTTAAAAAAAAAAAAAGGTTCTTTCCCATTTTTGTTGTCAAATTGCCACATTGTAGACATCTTTTTCACATGAAGTTGTTTTTTCCTGAGGAATTCATTCAGACAGGCGTCTTCTTATGCTTTGACTTGAATTTCAGCAAACCCGTCTCATACATACCCCCGTTGGGGTGCTGGGAATTTCAGTATAAATAGTATCTCCACTTTCTGGAAATTTAGTGCTTTAAATTCCCACTGTCGCTGTCTCTTTTGTTTGCTCTTTCTCATTCCTGCTCTGTTCTATCAATCTGCTATACTATCTTCTTCTTCGCTGAACCAGTCACCTACCTGTTTTCTTGAAAACTCTTCCGGGACAAGACTCCTTATTTGTGTATGAGGTCTGTTGGATCAGCTTGGGAATATTGGACGCTTTCTGCCAGGTGGTCACTAGGGCTTCCTATGATGTTATTATTTAGCAATGTAGGCATTTTATACGTATGTGTTTTGTTTATAATTTATAATGATGTTTGTATTCTATTTTGTTTTTGTAAATGGGGGTTCGATAAATTAGAGTACAGCCTCAGCGTCCCCTGCGTGGGATGTCTTTATTGTAAAGTGACTGGCTGGTGGAGAGCTTTCAGTTTTACCACTAGGGTTGTTTCAGCAGATCTTTTATGCGGATCAGGGGTTGTCCGGTCCTGATTTGGCTCGGAAGAGTCCGCTGGACCTAAAGCAATAATAATGTAATGTAATGTAATGTAATCTCATACATACACTGATGAGATGCAAACACAGGGAAAAATGGCCATCTGTAATAGTTAATAACTGTTCATATTTCATGAGCTTTCCTCGTTCCGTTCTATAGTTACAGTTGTTTTGTACCCATGTAGGCACCTATAGCTAAGTCAATATAAAGCGCATAAATAATAATAATAATAATAATAATAATAATAATAATAATAATAATAATAATAATAATAATAATAATATTGTACGTATCGGTCAATTCCACAAACTCAAACTTGTGGTAGCCGGGGGAAAGGAGATCGATCGTTCTTTCCCTATTTTACACTTATTTACGGAGAATAGCATTACATAAGGATTATATCCCAGATTCTGATGTTAACTCGTGTCCCACTTCGGGGACAGGTTCAGATTTTACACGCCATATAATTAGTTGGGTTGTGGAGATGGCTCAGCTGTCTGGAACGTGAGAATGTGCGCATTAAGCAGTAAGTTGGCTCCTTGAGGTAGATTTTTTTTTCGATCAGTGAGTACCTTCAGCAACTCTTTGAATTGGTAAAGCGATGTATAATAACTATTCGTTTCATTTCATATTTTGTGTGTTTATTGTTTTATGATCATTATTAGTATTCGATAATCAGTATTTCTTATTATTCCATCCTATTGTATGTTGTGTGCCTATGGACAGCTGGCGTTTCAAATGTACAAGGACGACTGATCAAAACCAAGGAGCCGTGGAACTGCAGGAACTGCCTGATTCGCCTCACGGTAATTTCTTCTTTTCCCTTATGGCGTTTTTAACACAAACGGAGTCCACCCTTTGGCTCTGTTTGAGTCTCTGCCTTGCACTGTTCGTTTGCGTTCTACTTCTAGTTTCATTCCGACTGCAGTTATCCTATCCTATCCCGTAACTCAAAGGTCGTTGGGGCACCACTGTCACGAATATAGGGGGTTGGGGGGATGAGGGTTAGCAATTATTCCCCCGCGCTGTGTCGCCTCCCTTGTCCTAGGCCGACTTGCGGTGACGTTCAGGGGAATAACGCTGAGAGTGCTAAAGAATTATAGAAAGCTATACGGACAGACGAGAAGAGTACAAACTAAACTAGTGGAAACTTGAACAAGGGAAGTCGGGGGGTATATTACGATATTAGACAATTTATTATATTGATGGAGGTCAGACGTAGTGGGTAGGCTTACGACTGAGTCACGAGTGATAGTCTGTTATCGTACTGAGTATCCGGGAGAAGCTCTGGTTTGAATATTTAAAGTCAACAGGGGCGATTATGGACGGCTATCATCATGTGGCAACGGGGTATCTGGTTGCTTTAGCGTGGGTAGCCAGATATCTGCAGAATTGTGGTGTGCGCAGAGTGCACACTTATCTGCTAGGAACGTAGGCGGTTGTAGCCTCAGGTGACTGGATGGCGGTTGCGCAACTGGTCAGTAGCGTGGCTTGGGTGGACCAGTCTAGGTCACTAGGTCGAGTTGGTGGTGCAACAATTGGCTTGGGTCGGAACCGGTCATATGTACTTGTCCGGTGGTCTTGCTTCACGCGTCTTCAGTGACAGCCAGAGGATATGGGCTGCACGCGGCGTGGCTGAGTCTTGCAGTGGCCCTTACAAGAGCCCGTTCTGCAAATGAGTATTCTCAGCATCAGAGGTGCACACACGCTCTGGATGCTGCGCCATTCAGCGCGCATGCCAGTCAGATTTTGAATGTGGAAGGCCTGGTCAAGGAGGACCGGCGTCTTCCAACTGTCTATTTGTATCAACAATGGCTACTGGGGTTTGGGAGAATTTACTGGCGGCCGCTAATGGATAAGAGTTTCGGCGCCTGAGATGGGGTTATGGACAGCAGGGGTGGATATTTACACAATAGGATCAGGGGAGAAGCAAAAGGGATAAATACAGGACAATGGGGATTATATGCAAGGGGGATTAACTGGGGTACTTTAATCTAAATAACAGGGCAACATGGCATGGGGGATCTATACGGGAATCTAGACAGGGGGATATACATGTATAAATACAAGCATGGCATGTGCAACAATCAGACTACAGATAAAGGGTACATGAAGCAAAATAGTATATCACAAGCAATACATCAAGACAAACCACAGACATGGACGTAAATATCTACAAGACATACGAACATGTGGGGAAATCGACGGGTGATGGGGAAGCTAGATGATATGAAATAAGTCACCACTCTTACCTTGACCAAGGAACGGGTTGGAACACAAGAATATTGGCGGAGCTCAGCGGTCGCAACGTGGGTGCAGACGTGTCTCGGCAGGCAGTGCGTTCTCTCGGGCTTGCAGAATTAGACTGACGAGCCTAGGGCTAACTGTTCCTGGGTCCAGTCCTAGAGTCACGTGGGGCTATCCCGAGGGGCGGGGCTTGGGTCGCTTGGTCAGCGGGCGAGTAGAGGGAAATTGCCGCGAGCAGAGCCGGGGCTAGAAGTCCGACTGTGACAACCACAGATGATCGTTTAACCAGCGTACTCCATCTTTCTCTCTTCTTCTTCTTCTTCTTCTTCTTCTTCTTCTTCTTCTTCTTCTTCTTCTTCTTCTTCTTCTTATTATTATTATTATTATTATTATTATTATTATTATTATTAATGTTGTTATTGCTATTATTATTATTGTACTTCTTGTCATAATAATAATAATAATAATAATAATAATAATGGTGATGGTGGTGGTGGTGATAGTGGTGGTAATAATGATGACAATAATTGTTATGATTGTTATTGTTATTCTTATCATAATAATAACAATGAAAATAATTGTTATTATTATTATTATTATTATTATTATTATTATTATTATTATTATTATTATTATTATTATTATTATTATTATTTTATTATTATAAGGGTACTTGGTATGGAGGGGAGAGGGGAGGGGGTTGGTTGCCTAAAATTAGAGTGCATGTGTGTATGTGTGAGTTTTATGATTTGCAAGTTAAAGTTAAAGGTTCTTTACTATGTTAATTTGTTAAGGGACGGATTGGAAGATTAGACTGTTTCATTAGTCTAAAATCTTTATCCCTAATTAAGACAAGTTTCAAAGTTTCAAAAGTTTCTGTTCTCAGCAATGACTGGAGGCCGTAGTGCCATCCCTCTACTGAGTTTGTTGTTCGGGCAATACCGTCAGCTGCAGCTTAATGTTGATTCCAACGTTGGATATAGAATAACCTTGGTCCGTAATTGTCGCGTCTTCCAGCCCGTCTTCGTTCACGGATGTAAGTGTGTTCGAAATATGACAGAATCTCGGGCATTCCCTCGTGTACTTCACCAATTTCATCTGCCAGTAGCTCAAAAGCCTCCGTGACGTCATCTTCAGGAACAAGAGCTAATGCAGGTATACATCGGACTACTCCACGAACAACGTTATCAGTTTCATAGGCCTGCTTCATCCCAACTTCATTCACCTTAGCATGCTTTGACAGAGATGAAAATAGCAGCCAGAGATGACTGCCCAGGGATATGCTGCCTGAAATGCTGACATCGCAGCCGCCTCGAAGTCGACTAGAATTCGTTGTGGATTGGCCGCCGGAATTAGTCATTTCAGTTGTTGGAGGATGATGTCGTACATCCGTCGATCTTTATTCTGAACCAGACAATAGACTGCAACTGCATTGTTACCAGGGACGAGTTCGAAATGGATGGTGTAAAGTACAGCTGGAAGAATATTGAAGGAACAACCTTGAACGTTCCATCTGCAAACCATAACTTTGCTCGTGCAAGTCCATCAAGCAAATCGTTGCTTCCAAAGATGAGCACTCGGTCCCCATCTCTTCCAGAGTCGTACAGGATCATGCATATCCGCAAACCGTTGTAGAACGTCAAAATTTGTGTCAGATGGAGGAGGAGGCAAAACAGCTCCTTCGTCGTTGTCAGTCTGTGCAGCTTTTCTGTGGCGTTGAAGACTTCGAGCGAGCGTTGCTCGTTTCGGTAACGCCTGCAGAACATGATTTTCCAGTTGACGAGAAACTATTCCTACAACTGCAGCCGGCGTTGCAGATGTTTCTTCCATCTTTTCCCTCATTTGACCGACAGCAAGACGAGCGAGTGATGTTGCGAGGTTTCCTTGATGAGTGTGTTCTTGATCTTTGTTGCTAACGATTCGATCTCCTAATGTCTTCAAATGAGCATTACACTTGTAACTCTGATTCATTTTACAACGCTAATAAATTTATCCATTCTTATTCTCACTCACTTTAACATACTCAAATTTTTTGTATATTACTGTTGGACGTCCCTTTGTTGAAATACCAGAATTTGCGTGTGTCGCCATATCAACCAGTAGCCAGAAAATAAATATCTTTTTCAATTGAAATCTGTAACTTTGATCTCTGCCAACTCTACTAGATTTCTACTAGGTTTCTTTGAACTATACTCACTTTTTAACTATGCAATACAATATAACCAATACAAAATTAAATACTGTTTATCAAGTAATAATTCCAGTGTTAATCTGTCGCTGTGATTATCTGTTCATATGTTTATCTATCCAGTGATTATCTGTCCCTGTGTTTATCTGACGCGTGATTAAGTGTCTGTGTTTAAGGGTCGCGTGATTATCGGTCGTGTGTTTAAATGTCGGCACACCCTTCCTTCAATGTCAAACCAGTCCATTCTAGAATGTTGTCCACCCACCTCTTTTTCTTTCTCCCTCTTCTTCTGCCTTCTTGCGCCGTGCCTTGCAGGATGGTTTTTTTGCAAGGCCTGATGCTCTGGTGACGTGGCCATATCATCGGAGTTTCCGTTTCTTCATCACTGTGAGCATGTCATCGTGTTGTCCAAAGGCTTGTATAATGGTCTGTCGGACTTCGTTGTTGGTGATGTGCTGGGTATAGGAAATGCCCAGAAGTCTTCTGTAGCACCTCATCTCCAGGCTTTGTATTCTTCGCTGTAGATCTGCTGTGAGGGTCCATGTTTCGCAAGCGTATAGGAAGGTGGAGATGACTGCAGTTATTCTGATCAATTATGCTCATTGAGATATTGGTTTTGCAGCGGTTGTGTGTGTGAAGGGGATGCTGCTTGGTGCACTTTTGTTTATGATACAATTGCTATAATGTAATGCATATGTTTACATGTGATATGATGTGCACTCTTAAGTTAAATAATGGTAGTTTCATAATATAAAACGAAAGGTGTATGTAAGGGGAGATAAGAGTGCTTTAGATTTGAAGAGTGTTATGTGTGCATGCATTTTTACATTTTATACAGAATACCAATGAATGAAAAGCCTGCCTTGCGAATTTGTGTATTCTACTCTTTGCAGTTTCACCGTGGCATTTCATTATCCGTGTCAATACATGTTTTTCAGGCAATGTGGTACGCAGAGCTGACAACCTAACAGGGGGAGATAACCTCAACAGATCAGATCACCTAAATAGGGCAGATGTCATGGATGAAGAGTCTCACTACGAAATCATTCCTAGAGGTGACGATGGCTACCATCACCCTATATACCTCAATGTCGCTGCTGTTAAGCGTCCTATCTCTGGTGGTGACTATCTTCACCCTGTAAGCCACCATGCTGCCGCTGCAGTTAGGCCACCTATGTCTGGCGACACCGGAGACGTTGATACTGTGCCATCTGAGCGCAGTGCCGCTACTGTCAATGCTGGTGAGAATGGACAGAATGAATACACAGAGATCAATCACTACGACGCCATTGACCCTGCCTTGAACGATGATGATGACCGCGAGCCGTACACATGTTTAAAGAAATCTGCACTGAAGAAACAGAAAACCAGCTGCTCTTCCTTTTCAAAGAGGACTCCCTAAACCTGTTTAGAATGACGGATCTGCTTTGCCTTATGAAAAATTACGAAACTGCTGCACAGTTAAAAATGACCCATCCGCTGCGCCTGTTTAGCACGACCCACCCGCTGCTCCTTCTAAGCATCATACACCTGCTTGAAATGATCCACTTGCAGCACTGTTTAGAATGACCCACCTGCGGCACTGTTTAGAATGACCTAAAGTGCAGTTTTTACTTTCATGTTAAACCCTTGCAACTCTACTGAAAAGGATCGCTGACATTGAAAAGAGAGGATGATACGCAATTGCGCTATATTTTGTCTACTGACGTTGAATGATTGTCACGTCACCGGATTGCAATATTTTGTTACTTCATTTAGAGTGCCATTATATGTATGTATACATTAAAAAGGAGTACATGCCAGTTTCTCCAGTTATAGCAAGGACTGAAAGCCCGTTTCTCCAGCCTAAATAAACAGTGACTTGATAACTCTGCGCCTGCCGGTTTCTTTCAGGCAAGAAGACTGCTTTATGTCATAAACTTCTTGTGCGTATTATAAAATAATTTGCTTTATTCTCAGAAGATTCCTACAAACTTGATATTACAGTGGAACCTCCGGTATACGACCGCCCAAAATCTGAGAAAAAACGGTCTTATAATAGAGGCGGTCTTATACCGGAAATAATGGGTGCGGTAGGAGGGAAGGGGGTCAGGCTCGGAGGGGTATGAAGTCAATTTTCACACTCACCAGCATGTATTCTCTGACAAAGGAAACTGTAAAACATGTTTCATTTTTAGCTTTGTCTTTTATTCACAACTTCAAAAATAGAAAACAGTCGAACCACTGCCAGACGCGTTCATCCAAGTCTGTCAGTGCAGAAGCTCTCAGTTTCGATGTTTCCCTTTTCGCCACTTTCTCCACTCTCCCATCGTAGTTTCACAGATTCCTTATCCTTTACGATGAGCTGAATTTGGGTCTTCCCAACGTCTAAACTTCTTGCAATAGACATACAACTCTCCCCATTTTCACTTCTTTTAATCACTTTCATTCTCTCTGCCAAACTCAAAACGTTCCTCTTGCGCGACGGCATTTTGACAGCCAGTGTAGGCGAGTAATGTCCCTTATTTGCGAACCGGAAATAGCAGACAACAGCAGGCGTACACTAACATGAGAGAAAAAACGAAAGGTACAGACAGCAAATTAACTAATATCTCTTTTAAATTGCCCTAAGACGGTCGTATAAAGGGCTTAAGACACGGTCGCTGGTCGCATAAACGAGTTTGTCGCATACCAGAGGTCATTTATTATTGGAAGTGAATCCGTCAGAAGTTTTCAGGTCACATAACGGAGGGAGTCGTATACCAGAGAGCCGGATACCGGAGGTTCCACTGTAGTTTGTAAACAGTTTTAATGTTCCAATTTCACGTATAACCGCATTCATCAAAAGGCCTTTCTTATACAATTACACAAGTTGAGACAGATAAAGTTGAAACACTGAAGACGTGAAATATACAACAGTGGGAACACAACGCCAACATGTGTTTTGCTAATTTTATGGTTCTCTTCTTTCTCACTCAAAGTAGTAGAATAATAGTTAAAACGGAATTCAAGAAAACTATATTCAAGAAAACTATAAGTCCTAGAGAGTAACAAAATAATAAATAGCTGAACTATAATATAATCTTATTTTTCTCTGAAGCAATCCCGTTTCCGGTCTGACAGAAAATTACATTTATCAATGTATGAAAGTATTTTATGCATTTACAAAATTAATTTCAATATTATATTTCTAGCAAGTAAATCATCTATATATATAAATTGCTTAGCCGGAAGTCCTTCTTCGCCTCTACTATAAAGTTTGTCCGGTATGGACGCTGATCTGGGCAGGTGCTGGGCGCTGCGGATCGGCCTGCTGTGTGCTCAAAACCAGCGAAATCGTTATAGCCGACATTTTCTTACCGAACGTTTAACCGTTTCTGAGATAAATAAATAAACAAAATGTCCACAAACTGCAATAGCCTCATTCCGCGCGCTTCCATTAAAAATCAAATTGAGGTTTCAGCATGTTTTCCCATATAGACCAAAAAATTGATGGTCGTTCTAGGAAGCCTTGGTAGCTTACTTAGTAAAACATTCGCCTGCCGTGCAGGGCGACCCAAGTTCAAACCTCAGGCGGACCATATATTTTTTTAATATTTTTTTTACACTACAATATGGATATTTTTCTTTTTAATTTAGGCTTTTTACCTTTAATTTATTATTATTATTATTATTATTATTATTATTATTATTATTATTATTATTATTATTATTATTATAATATCTTATATCAAATTTTTTTTTAAAACCTTGGTGTTTTTTATGATTTCTATTTGTATTATTCTATATTCAATATTATTATTATTATTATTATTATTATTATTATTATTATTATCATTATTATTATCACCAAGGATCGGGATGGGGTGGTACATGTAGGTAAAAGGGGGCTACGGGTAGGTTTAAAGGGGCATGGGTAGGCATAACGGGGATACGGGTATATATAAGGGGGTATGGTGATGGTCGATTCCTTTCATCCATACCTGCGAAACGATCAACGGGGAAGTATCAAGGAGGGTACAGGTAGGTTACAAGGGGGGTACGGAAGGTATCAAGAGGGTATGGGGAGGTATCAAGTGGGTTCGGGGAGGTATCAAGGGGGTATGGTGGGCATCATGGGGGGGGGGGACGGGGAGATATCAGGGGGGGGGGGTATGGTGAGGTATCAAGGGGGATATGGGGAGGTTTCATCGTCCAAATGAAACTCGCAGACAACAGTTGTCTCTCTGTCTACATTTTAAACAGCAACCTGTGTACCCTGGCTTGCCAGGGTACAAAACAACTAGTAAAATATAAATTTGTTTGTTTATTTCATTTAACGTCTATTCACCGAAGTGATTTTAGACTAAAAAATAAAAAGAAGGTGGGGGAAAAGGATATTTGCTACTTGCATGAGGGAAAGGAGATAACATTTAAACACAATAGTACAGTCACAAGTATATCAACTAACAAGTTAGTATCTCCCTTCTATGTCTCTGTCGACGTGCGCGTACAACCGGTTGCTTCCCTTTACATGCTTTGCGCTCCATAGAGCGTCGTCGGACTAAAATAATTTTTTAGAAACTTCCAAACCCAGGGGAATTATGGGTAGGGAAATCCTTTTCTGAAATGACGTCGGCAGGACTCTTCGCGATTGGTGCATGGCACACGAGACACACGCAAAATGGCGTCACAAGAAGATTGGTTAGATCTGAATTCGTCTAACTTGACCTCGCATGCTGCTGGAAAACAATGCAATTTGAATTTGCATTCAAAAATCAAAAGAGAGTGAGACCACAACAAAGTACAACGAGCCAAGGCGACGCAAACACTCAAGGCCGACAGAACAAAAAGCAAACAAACTACAAAAGGTAGGTACCCGTGACCATAAACAATAAAGTAGGCCTAACCACCATTGCAAAATAGGATTGATCATCACCATGATTGTATTTTTTCCACCCCACCTTCCAATCGGTACGGAACGAACGTAAGCTCAAATCATCCTATCTTTGACAGAACTTGCATGTGCATTATACAGTGTGATTCAAGCGATAAATGAACCATTACATCGAAGCGATCTGAGCAGCTGTATCAATGACAATGGCGAACAATCGTTCACTGAGACTCACGATCGCCTGCACTGAGCTCACATATTTGTGTGCATGTTTCTATAAATCCATCGTGTTCTCCTTCGATAATTGAGCAAAGCCTTTATTCACTACCAGAAATATGCAGTTCCTCTCCCAACTTTCGTCTAATTTCAGCCAGCACATCTTCGCAAGAAATGGCGACCATGACTGCAACCATAGCTAGTTATCAGTTACTTCCCTTGAACAGATTTCCCAGAATTCTCTATTCTATTTTTAGGTTTGGGATACCCCCGTCTCAGCTTGTGGCTAAAACCAAGGGCAACGGGACCACCGCACGTCGACTGGGGGCAATACGAGATACTAACTTGTTAGTTGATATACTTGTGTACAGTAACATAACATAAAATAAAATTAAATAAAAATTATGTATTCAAACAATATTTTGAAATTGCAAAAAAAATTACAATAGGACATGTCAAACTTGTGAAATGTTCCTGTCCACAAAGTCAGTTTTGTGATATTATCATATGCTAAGTACTCAGGATAAACTTGCAATATTTATTTAAAAATGTCCTACAGGACTATAAATTATAGATTTAGCGATGGTTATCCAATATTCACTATTTTTATTTTGAACATTATGAATGTTCTGTGGAATATATTGTGTCATTACACTGCAGTCATGAATGATATGATTTATAGTTACATTTTCATTGCAAATGCAAACAATATCCTTGCAATATTTTGTCCTCCAAGAATTTAAAACAAGACGATGTACTAAAGAGGTTATTGTTCTAGGATACTGTGAATTTTCACTATATATTATTTTAAAAAAATAAGTTTTTTTCTATTATACTATACATTTCGTTTGGTGATAAGGGGATGTCAATATGGCTAACGTTGTGTTGATTTTTTGCCTCTTCTTTTGCTTTCCTGTCTGCCCAATCATTATTATTTAAACCAAAATGAGATGGTATCCAACAAAAATGAAAATTTGTGCCATTGATAATTAAGCAATGTATAAGATATTTTATTTTCTATATAATATCATCTCTGCTTTTATTAATATGAGAGTCCAAACTCTGAAGCGCTGATATGAAGTCTACACATATTAATATATTTAAAAAGATCTTTTGTTGACTCAAGATCTTATTTAATGCCATAAAAATTGCGGTAAGTTCTGCAGTATAAATTGAACGATCTTTACCTATCTACAATGAATCACAAATTTTTAAAGCAGGTATAACACAACCAGCCCCTGTTTGGCCTGTATCTAAAACAGAACCATCAGTATAAATTTGCAATCAGAATAATATTTTTGTTCTATATGTTCATAAGCTTCTGTTGCTACCAATAATCCATTTTCTTGTTTCCGTATAGCAGTATATTCAAAATCAAAGTTTGCTCGCTTAAATTCCCATATTGGTATAGGCATTTGTGGTATTTTTTTAAGATATTGATTTAGGAAATAAAGTCGATTCCTGTAAAAGTTCATTCATATTAGTTGCTATCGTTTGTAAATAACTGATACCCTGTGCTCTTTTTGGATAATCTAAATCAGTTCTTACTTCTAGTTCTGTATCAGTGAAATTTTCTACAGCAGACGCTCTAACTATGTATTTAGCACATGATTATTTTCTCCATTCAGTTAATGGTAATACTCCAGCTGCTTTATATGCATCGTCAGTTTTTGTGTGTATTGGAATAGCCATAACCATTTTATTTACTTTACTGTCCATACTCTGGAGTTGTTTCAGTAAATATTTTTGTGCCAAAAAATATACCTCTTATCTATACGTTAATTTAGATCTGACAAGCATGCACACAAGATGAATAAAAGATTTAGTATCACGTCCCCATTTTTGGAAGCTTATAATCTTTATTAAATTTAAACTTTTAACGTTCTTTTCCAACAAATAATGTATATGTTTTTTCCAACTTAATTAGATATAAAATATTCCCCACGAAATTTTATTTCCTGTACCGTATGTTTTGTTATTTATTTGTTTTATTTCATATTTAATTTCCTGTACCATATGTTTTGTTATTTATTTGTTTTATTTATTATTTATTGCTTGGACTACTTCTCATGTGTATATAATAATATTTTTAATTCTTGTGTATTTTGCTAATTGCGCTGATGCTGCCATTGTAATTGCTCAGTTTGAGATGAATAAAGTTGTATTGTATTGTATTGTATTGTATATTTCAACTCTTTGACACCAATATAAAATTTTGGCAGACATTTGGGGGTTAATCCCATTATTAAACAAGATCATGTTTGTTTTTTCTTCTGATAATTCCAGTCCATTATTCTTCATGTAAAAATCAGTATTGTTCAGTTCATTTTGATATAGTTTTTGAATATGTTTTATTTCAATTATGCATGTTTTTCTTTTTAAAGATACATTTACCCATTATGCAATATCGTCAGCATTTTGAACTAGATGAATTTTATTACTTACAAATTGAGGTAAGTCATTTAACAAAATAGTTAATAAAAGAGGTGAAATTATAGAGCCTTGTGGTATACCCATTTTAATATTATATGGAGAAGAATAAGAGTGACGTACTTTGATTATTATTTTTCTACCGTGCAAAACCCCTTTAATATATTGAAAAATATTTCCAGAAAGCCCTTTTTAAAAAAAAGTATATAAAAGTCGAGCATTCCAAACTCGATCATAAGCTTTTTTAACGTCAAAAAATGTAGCTAATACTGTATATTTTTCTTTCTTCCAAATTGTTTCTTAATATGTGTTGTTAATTTCACTAAATGGTCTACTGTTCATCTGCATTTCTTAAAACCAGCCTGATTTTCTGTAATTACTTAATTTTTTTCACAATAGTATGATGGATGATCTATTCATTATAATTTTTTCCAAAATTTTACCAGCATGTGATGTTAATGCAATAGGGCGATAACTTGAAGATCCGTGTGGATTTTTCCATGTTTTAAAAAGTGGAATAATTATTGATGTTTTCCAAATATCAGGCAACACATTATCTTCCCAACATTTACTGATACTATTGAGAAAATGTTGTATTCATTTTAAAGGCACGTGTTTTCCTATCCTATCCTATCCCGTAACTCGGAGGTCGTAGATGATCGTTTAACCAGCGTACTCCATCTTTCCCTGTCTTCAGCAACCCTGACTGTTTCGCTCAGTGTCAAACCAGTCCATTCTCGAATGTTGTCCTCCCAACTCTTTTTCGGTCTCCCTCTTCTTCTACCTCCTTGCACTGTTCCTTGCAGGATGGTCTTTGCAAAACCTGATGATCTGGGGACGTGGCCATACCATCGGAGTTTCCGTTTTTTCACCACTGTGAGCAGGTCATCGTGTTGTGCATAATGTGCATGATGTGTTTTAGGAAAATGTATGATATTGATTGATTGATTTATTGTTGCTTTAGGTCCAGCGGACTCTTCCGAGAAAATGTATGATAACCCTCTGGACCAACTGCAGATTTTTTAGTACCAAGATAATTTAAAGCATCTGTTACGTCTGTTATTGATATCCTAGAATTCATAAATAAAGAATTATCTTAATTAGGTTCTTTGTAATGTTCAGATTTTTCTTCAGGTTTTCTTTTTTCAAACTCATCTTTAATTAGACTACTAGTATTTTGTTTGCATTTGCAAAACAAAAAATCCAAATTCTTCAGATTTCTCCTTTGGAGAAGAAAATAGTTTGTTAGTTATTTGTATGGGACGCTTAGGAAGCTGAAAGCCATTTTTCATTTGTTTAAATATTTTCCAATCATTATTGACATTGCATGTATTTGATATTTCTTGTTTACAAAAATCTTCCCAATATTGTTTCTTTGCTGATGCTATTATTTTATTACAATTAATTTTTGCACATTTCATGTGCCTGTGTACGGAAACAGATCTACATTTTATCCAATTCTTAAATGTATTATTTTTTTCCTTAACTGCATTTGCACATGCCTGTTTCCACGAAATATTACCACTACGTTTTTTCTTTACAGAATTTCTCTTAATAGGTATAGACTTATTAGCTGCAGACAGTATTGTTTTTGTAAAACCTGTACAAATTATCTTCATTTTGTAGAAAGTCATCTTCAGAGTACAATAAATGCATTTGATACTGATACCAGTCCGCACTAGTATAAATATATTTTGGTATAATATCATCTTCTATGGCAATCTCTGGCTTTTCATTTCATATCCTATCCTATCCTATCCTATCCCATAACTCTGAGTTCATAGGGGCACCACAGATGATCGTTTAACCAGCGTACTCCATCTTTCCCTGTCCTCAGCAACCCTGATTATTTCGCTCAGTGTCAAACCAGTCCATTCTCGAATGTTGTCCTCCCACCTCTTTTTCGGTCTCCCTTTTCTTCTACCTCCTTGCACTGTGCCTTGCAGGATGGTCTTTGCAAGACCTGATGATCTAGTGACGTGGCCATACCATCGGAGTTTACGTTTTTTCACCGCTGTGAGCAGGTCATCGTGTTGTCCAATGGCTTGTGTGATGGTCTGTCTGTCGGACTTCGTCGTTGGTGATGTGCTGGGTAAAGGAAATGCCCAGAAGTCCTCTGTAGCACCTCATCTCCATGCTTTGTATTCTTCGTTGGAGATCTGCTGTGAGGGTCCATGTTTCGCAAGCATATAGGAAGATGGAGATGGCAAGGGAGCGCAGCAGCCTTACCTTGGAATGTAGACTGATGGTCCTGTCTTTCCAAATGGGCTTCAACCTCGCCAGGGCAGCAGTTGTTTGTGCGATCCTGGAGAGGACTTCCTGTCGGGACCCATTGTCTGATACAATGGCTCCTAAATATTTGAAGCTATGCACTGTGTTGAGGGATTGGCCTTGGACTTTGATGTACGTCCGTGTTGATGCCATTGGTGTTGTTGGTCATCATTTTGGTCTTCTCTGCACTTATTTCCATTCCAAAGGCCCTGGAGGTGGTGTCAAGCCTCTGTACCAGCTGTTCATTTTCTTGTTCCTCTCCAGCCAATCCATCAATGTCATTCGCAAAACGGAGGATGGAAATTGCTCTTCCCCCTATGCTGACTGTGCCTTCGTGGTATGCAAGGGCATCTGGCATGATGCGCTCTAGGAAGATGGTGAAGAGTGTTGGAGAGAGTAGGCATCCCTGACGCACACCGATTGTTGTTCTGAACCAGTTTCCGATGGCGCTGTTGGGAAGGACTGCACTGGTAACCTTGTCATACAGGTTTTTGATGACTTCAATAATTTTAAAGCTGATGTTGTACACTCTCATGGTTGCCAACAGAGCTGCTTGCCAGACTCGGTTAAACGCCTTTTTGAAGTCTACGAATACATGATATAGATGTTGTTGGTGCTGTAAGTATTTCTAGCAGATTATTCTGAGGTTGAAAATCTGTTCACTGGTACTTCACCCTGCCTTGAATCCTGTTTGCTCTTCGCTATGATTTGTTCAGCTTGGGGGTTTCAACCTGTTGAGTATTATTTTCAGGAGGACCTTGCTGGGATGGCTGACGAGGCTGATGGTGCGGTAATTTGCACATTCCTGAAGGTTACCTTTTTTTGGAAGAGTGATGACAAGCGACTGGGTCCATGGTGTAGGCCACTCCCCACTCTGCCAGATCTTGTTACAGATAATGGTGAGTGCGTCGATCATCGCTTCTCCTCCTGCTTGAAGCAGTTCCGCGGGTATGTTGTCCACTCCCGCCGACTTCCCCTTCTTCAGCGATTGCACTGCTTCCTCAACTTCTTCTTGGAGAATTTATTACAGTCAAAACTGGAAGATGGTCACTACCTAATGAATTCCCATATACTGTCTTTTGCCAAATCAGGCGATACAAACGTTAGATCAATGGCAGATGGTTAATGTGTTGCTGTGTCAGGAATCCTTGTTATTTTACCATCATTTAACGATATAAGACTAGAACTAATTATATTTTCAATAAAACGATTATTTGTATTATAATGACATCCTTTATCCCAAAGTGTTGAATGAGCATTGAAATCGTCAACTATAATCCAATTTTCATTTATATCAATTGATTGTAACCATTCAGTATTATAATAATCTGGTCTTAATGGATAATAAACTGACGTGATATTAACATACATTTAATTGTGAAATTTTACTTTCACGGTTACTGAATACTGCCGGAAAGTTGTGAATAGGCCTAGCGGGAATTCCCTACACGCGCCGTAGCTATCTAAATTTAGCTTATGCAACGTCACTTCCACATGAAAAGGCGAGAGCCCAGTGCATACCTAAAAACTGTTGGCACGTCAGCCATCTTTGCGCACCGCATAGCAGCTTTGGGTCGCTTAGAACGTTACAAAATAAAAATAATCGAAGGGAGAGAAGCAGTTATACAATGAGAAAGTTAGTATAAAATTATTGTAAGGCGCCGACTGGAAAATAATTGGCACGAATGCATTCTACAGGTACAATTCATTGTACGTGTTATAAAATGTATTCTATAGATATAAGTGCTCGTTGTTGCTATAAAATGAAGTGTTTATAGATAAAAGGAAGTTTTATAGATCGTTTTTGCTATAAAATGACTTGTTCATAGATACAATGACTTGTTTATAGGTAAAATGAATTGGTTACTTATAAAATGTTTTGTTTATAGATAAAATGAATTGGTTACTAATAAATGTTTTGTTTATAAATAAAATAGTTTTTTTTTTGTGTGTTTAATATTTACAAACGGCGTGACGATTTGTGTATGATCTCTTGTATATCGTAAAATGTAGTCTGTAGCTATAAAAATGTTGCTTTATAGCTATAAAATGTTTTGTATTGCTATAGAATGTATTTTATAGGTATATAATTCATTTTATAATTATACCATATCTTTTATACAGGTAAAATGTATGTTCTATAGATATAATGACAATAACCATTTAATTTACAAATGGCGCTTCATAGTATGACGGCCTACTAGCGCCAAAACCTAATAATTATAAATATCATGAGATAATTACAAATATCATGGGATAATTACAATTATATCAATGAAAATTTATAAATATCTTTGCATGATAATATTTAATTTTCAGCTTTGGCTCTTACAATCCGCCTGAAAATGCACCCAATCCGAAAATTGTAATTTCACTTCATAATTACACTTTTTACGTGATCATGCTTAATTCTGACTAAGGCAGCTTACTAACGCCAAAACTAGCATTTACAGATATTAGTGATAATAGTAATTAACACGTTTTTTGTGTAATTCACATTATGACGGCATACTAGCGCCAAAACCTGATAATTACAAATATCATGTGATAATTACAAATATCATCGACATATTTACAAGTATCACATACAAATTGTAATTAGGGGAGAGTCGCCAAATATGGACCACTTTTTCATCCAATCCAATAACTCAAAGACCGTCTGTAATTTTTTAATGCAAATTGTTTCCTTTTATTGTTCAGTACATTGACTATCAATCACCTGAAGACGAGCAAGCCAACATTTCAATCTTTCACAAAAAATGTAAACATAAAAAAATCAGAAGCGGTCCATATAAGGGGTACTAGAGCCAAATATGGACCGACTAGTATCTTAATATGGACTACTTTAAAGAAATGTAAACACATTTCTGACTTACAAAAATAACAAGTTTAGGCAATACCTTTTGATATAAAAACAACAAAGACCGTGTCTAAAAATATACCGATTCAATTTCTAGCATAAATGGTAAAGTTTTAGACAAAACTTGTCAATCCTACCACCAGATACAACCATACTAAAAAAAAGTATTTAAATTTTCACCCACATGAACACGATTCTAAGTTAAACCATGTACTATACCTTAAAACCCCATGGAAAAGGTTAGAGTATGTATTCTAATTAAATCTATCACACACGTGAACACAACTTTAGGCAGTACCTTTGCCACAAAAACACGTCAACATTAAGTTATTCTTATAAGAAGTCATGTATAAACAACAGTTTCTCAAATAAAATCAAAACCTTAACCAAACTAAAAAGAAGAATATAAAACAAATGTAACCCCATTTTTCACATAAAAAGCACTTCCAGTAGAACCTTTTACCATTTACATTCCAGTTGGCTAATGTTAAAAAATGCAATTAAATTTCTCAGAGAGAGAGAGAGAGAGAGAGAGAGAGAGAGAGAGAGAGAGAGAGAGAGAGAGAGAGAGAGAGAGTCTAGCAACATTCACAAATGAAGTCAGCATTATTTGTTCCAGCACAATCCTCATGTGCCCATCTTTTGCACGACCTACAGCAAATCATATCTTCCACAAGTTGTGGTTGTGCCCCTCTCCCCACTTGACAGCGAGCCAACCTGCTTTTTGCCTCTCTGCCCCAAGACACTGTTGAAATGCCTGACTCATCAACATTAAATATTCTGTCAGGTGTGAGTTCATACTTGTCAATCAGTTCTTCAAGCAGATTAAAGTAATGGTCCACCGCTCTTCTATTAAACCCACTTGCTCTCGCAATAGAAGTAGCTTCTGGCTGTCTAATTAGGCTGAGGTCTGGGTGTCTTTTAAGAAAGTTGTAGTATCATTTCTTTCCAGCCATACCTTTTTTCTTATTAAAAGGATGTTCCGAGCCTTTTTCATCTGCCAGTTCAAATGCAAGTTTCATGACATCCTTTCTTGGCAAACCAAAGAACATTGACTCTAGTTTCAAGATCAGGTCATGGATTTCGTTCTCGGTCTCTTCGGGCAGGACTGTACATCTACCAAGCTTTTTAACACCCTTCGCGTGCTTGTTGGATCCATTGAGGTGACGCTTCAAAGTAGCCTTTGGAACACCATACATTTTTGAGCACATGTTGATCCCCATGTGCCCATTTCGAAATGCTGTCATTGCAAGCTCCAGATCTACTTCGCTCCATTTAGCTCTAGTAAACAATGAAACAGAACGATTTTTATCAAAACTCTTATTAAATACGCACGAAAATGAACAAAACCAATGTCAGACGCTCTTTACACACACACACACACACACCCCACACACACACGCAAACAAACACACACACACGCGCGCGCACACACGCAGTCACGAACACACACGCACACACATTCACACAAGCAAACACACGTATAAATAGGATGCGAACTCACAGCCCACACTTAGGCCTATATGTTTTGTTTTTTAAATAAAGGGTGAATATTCTACTCTTTTCCCCTTTTCACTCTTTCATGCATACAGATGCAATGCACACACACAGGCAAGCACACGCATGCAGATATACAGCTTCAAACAACAGATTTATATGCATATAATGACATGACTAGGGTTAGGAAAAAAGTAGTCTCCATATATGGACCACTGGCTCTTAATATGGACCAGTGGTACATATTCGGAGACACGGGTGGTCCATATTAGGGGAATCATAGGTATACTATTCAGGAGGTAATTTCTAGAAAACAACTAAACACTTTTGATTTAAACTCATCTCTCATTCGAAACAATTGAAAGACATTATTTTTCACAAAGGCGCTAAAACATACCCTATAAAAATGAAATGCGCACGAACGATAATACGCAAAGCGTGTTTTAAACTTATTAGCGGCAAAAAACACAAATGCTTACCTTTTCTTCACGCTCTGCTTTTCCGCCATGGTTATGCGTGCGATTGATTGAAGGGATGCAACTCTGAATTGCTCAGGTGTTAAAATTTTGACAAGTTAATGGACTTAGAAGAAAATCAACAGGTCCATATTAAGAGACGGTCCATAATCGGCGACTCTCCCCTACCAAGTGAAAATTACAATTGTCAATTTTGACCCATTTCCAGACGGAGTTCTAGAGCCAAAACTGAAAATTAAACATGATCACGCGAAGATATTTATAAGATTTCAATGATAATTTTAATTATCCCTTGATAATTGTAATTTTCCTATGATAGTTATAGTTAGTTAGTTATATCACAAGTATATATATTAGTTGATATACTTGTGGTTATATATGATAGTTATATCTTATGATATTATTATGTTTTGGCGCTAGGAAGGAGCGGTAAATACTGCTAATTATTAATTAACACTGTCGATTACCGGTATCTCTGTAATTTATACAGGACACGTGTTAATTTGAATTATCTCTTGGTAATGGTAACTCTCGATTTTGGCGCTAGTAGGCCGTCATACACATGCATATAACTATAATAAGTTCGTTGAGCAGTGCTAGTTATTTTGAGAGGATTAGTAACATAGTTCAGAGAGATGGGAGAGAGAGAGAGAGAGACAGAGACAGACGGACAGAAAGAGAGGGGAGAGAGAGATCAGAGAGAGAGAGAGAAAATACAGAGAGCGAGAAAGAGAGAGAACAGAGAGAGAGAGAGAGAGAGAGTACGAATACGATCACTTTATTATCTCAATCACAGAGAAATTCACACGCGGTGCCCCAAATAAATGTTACAAGACGATAAGGACAGTATATTTTATTTTTATTAATTTTTTTAATGTATTTTAAATTTTTATTCTCCCTTTTTTGGGGGGAAATTTTGGGCCACCTCCCATGGGGAAGGCGTAGTCGCAACCTGGGCGCGCCCAAACCCAACCTACCTAATATTAGTTGTGTTGTGTTTTTTTGAAATTTTGCTGGGGGAGCAAATCAGAGTACCCGGAGAAAACCCCCGAGACGTTGCCCGAGTCGAAAGTAAATAATATTCGGACAAACATAACACCCCGATGCTGGATCGATCCCACACCTGTCAGGCGCCATTGGTTTCTGGCCTGTGGACAAGGAAGTTAGACTCGCCTTAGCCCACTTGGCAACAAACAGTAAACAGTAGACAGTAAAACATGATAAAAGTACATGTATATCAAGAGGACACATACCCACCAATCTCGTGCGGATTGGGCATTAATTATAAAAATCATGCCAAGCACACTGTCATAATAGAAGCATCATCAGGCATACATTCAGATTCTTAATCATTTAATAAAGAGATTGCGGGGGTATAAAACTATTTTTAGTGCGTACAGTTTTGAACTTTGGTGTCCTGTAGCGCCTACCCGAGGGCAGGAGATTGAAGCGGTGCGCGAACATGTGACTGCTGTCTTGAAGTATGCGACGGGCCTTTCTCACCACTCGCCTTTCATACATCGCTATCATACTCACTTGTTGCACTCCCACAACCTTCCCACACACTCACCACTCTGTCCAACACATTCCTGCTGCCCAAAGACAAACTTCCATGCCAACATACAAAGGAGAAAGTGAGAATAGAAGAGATGAACGAGTCATAAAAGGTTTGGAGGATACGGTTTTGAACATGCAAGCGTCAGAGTTTCTGGAGGCAATAAATTCTAGAATGGCATTTCTTGTGAATACCATTGACGTTAGAAGAGAAGTTCAGCTTCTCGTCAATGATGGTGCCAAGGTACTTGTATTATGTAGAGACAAACAGAGACAGACAGAGAAAAAGAGAGTCTTGCAGGAAGTTAAAACTTTAGCACGCTTCTCGATTTAGCTTAAAGTGGTTTTAATTTGTAGAACATCCGGGTTTGTTTCAAAATTGCCCATCCCCTCTTGAAAGAATAGTTGCATGTCTGTGTGTTGATCCATCTGATGGTTCGTCCTCTTCTTGACATAGAACGGAACTGCGGATTTAGACCTCTTCAGCTGGGGTTATGAAATTAATACAAGTATTATTAATTATTATTACGCTTCAGTATGACTCGTTTGGTAAAATGGACCGCCAGGGGATTTTAAAAAAAATATTTAAAGAACGGTTATTAGGAACGTATATAGGAAACATCCCTCTCACCTTACATAGGCTATAACAAGTCTATATAATACCTCCTAATCGTTCCGTATACTGCTCTATGAAGCTGGCTCCTGCTAGGCAAGAGATGTAAGCGGACCTATACTTTCGGCCGCGGCAATAACTCTGTTTGTTTGTTTTTAATTTAACGCAGCCTCCTGTCCTTCCCCTCTCCTAAAACAACCAACCAACCAACCAAACAAAGAAAGCAGAAAAATCCCACATCCATCCGCCCACTTTCCCTCCCATCCAAGAATAAGAAAAACCTCCCAAATCTCCGAGAAGGAGTTGAAGCAGCAGTGCAATCCCTGAAGAGAAGAAAGTCATCGGGAGTGGACAAAATACCCGCAGAATTGCTTCATGCAGTAGGAGAAGCGATGATTGGCGCCCTCACTATTATCTGTAACAAGGACTGGCAGAGTGGGGAGTGGCCTACACCATGGACCCAGTCGCTTGTCATCACTCTTCGCACCAGCAAAGTCCTCCTGAAAATAATACTCAACAAGTTGAAACCCCAAGCTGAACAAATCATAGCTGAAGAACAAACAGGATTCAAAGCAGGGCAAAGTACCACTGAACAGATTTTCAACCTGAGACAAATCTGCGAGAAATACTTGCAGCACCAACAACAACCATATCATGTGTTTTTATACTTCAAGAAAGAGTTTGACCGAGTCTGGCATGCACCTCTGTTGGCATCCATGAGAGCGTACGACATCAGCCCCAACATTATTGAAGTCATCAAAAGCCTTTATGATGAGGCTACCGTGCAGTCCTCCACAACAGCGCCATCGGGAATTGGTTCAGAACAATAATCGGCGTGCGTCAATGATGCCTACTCTCTCCAACACTCTACATCTTCCTGGAGCGCATCATGTCAGATACCCTTGCAGATCACGAAGGCGCAGTCAGCATGGGGGATAGAGAAATCTCCAACCTCTGTTTTGCGGATGACACTGGTGGATTGCCTGGAGAGGAACAAGAACAGCTGGTACAGAGGTTTGACACCACATCCAGAGCCTGTGGAATAAAAAATAAATGCAGGGAAGACCAAAACGATGACCAACAACACCAATGGCATCAACATGGATATCAAAGTCTAAAGCCAATCCCTCAACACAGTGCATAGCTTCAAATATTTAGAAGTCATTGTTTCAGACAATGGGTCCCGACAGGAAGTCTTCTCCATGATCGCACAAACACCTGCTGCCTAGACATGGTTGAAATCCATTGGGAAAAACAATACCATCAGTCTACATTCCCTTGTAATCTCCATCTTCCTATACGCTTGCGAGACATGGACCCTCACAGCAGATCAACAACGAAGAATACAAAGCATGGAGATGAGGTGCTATACATGTAGACGTCTTCTGCGCATTTTCTAAACCCAGCACATCACCAAGAACGAAATCCGACAGACCATCATACAAGCCATTGGACAACACTATGACATATCACAGTGGTGGAAAAACAAAAACTCCGATGGTATGTACAGGTCAGCAAAGCATCAGGCCTTGCAAAAACCATCAAGGCCCGGTGCAAGGAGGCTGAAGAAGAGGGAGATAGAAAAAGAGGTGGGGGGGGGGGGGGGACAACATTCGGAAATGGACTGTCTTGACACTGAGCGAAGCCATGAGGGTTGCTGAGGACAGAGAAAGATGGAGTACGCTGGTTAAAATATCATCTTTGGTGCCCCAATGACTTTGGAGTAACGAGATAGGATAGGCTAGGGTAGACAATGAGTACGCTATACTATCAATATCGACAATATTATTTTTTAGCTATATATTGTATTCCTCTCATCTAAAATAAATAAATAAATAAATAAATAAGCAAGTAAGCACTCCGTCCTTTCTCTCGCACGTTTCGCCCGCCTAAGTGACGAATATCATCTCAAATCCCAAATCCCAATATCCCCAAATCAAAATCCAAAAGTGTCGCTGCTACAAGACCACCGTAGCGCGACTTTATTTCTTTCAAAAATCATTTAACAGTAACACACAATAGGCCTAGGGCGTGACTTGGCATTGAAATGCTATACTTACAACGAATGCTCGCCGAGTTTCTATGAAGTTTACATAAAGATAACGGATGAGGCTTCTTTAGTTGTATCAATCTGAAGTGGAAATGACGACAAATTTCCTGTATGAAAATAATTGGAGAAAGTAAATGTGCGATTTTTGCCTGCTCTAACACAGATGCGAATTCGACTTTGTTTGAAGCTACACGCTCTGTTAGTGGCTGCTGATTTCATGGCCGTGAAAACTCTCAGTAGTTAGGTCTACGCCATGAATTATTTTGCCTTGCTTCTGGTTCCCATCTTTGTGGATGTGTGTGGTTGATCCCAGGCAAGGCATGTTTCAGCTGCCATAGTGTTAATGAGAGCGCTCATTGTATGATTTTTCAATAGGTCTACATCAATGTTTAGCTACATCCGTTGTATGTGACGTGTGCTTTTGAGATAAATCAGTTGCGTGATATTTGGTTGTGTGAGGTTTTGGTACATCAGTATTGCTGTCTTTCGGAATCCATTGTAGACACATATTTACAGCTAATAATCTACTCCTAAGGATAAGTTTTCTTCTTTAAAGATAACAAAAATAATTAGCCACAATCTCGAAGACCCCCACCCCCATACTCGTTCTCCAGTAATAATCCCTAAACAATCAACCGATTGATCATGGATTTTATTGGAGGAAGAAGAAGAAGAAGACGAAGAAGAAAGATATAGAAGTAGAAGAGGAAGGAGGAGAAGAAGAAGAAGAAGGAAACAGAAGAAGTAGAAGAGAAAGGATGAAGGGGGAGGAGGGGAGGAAGAAGAAGAAGTAGAAGAGGGAGTAGAAGGAGAAGAAGAAGAAAGAAAGAAAGAAAGAGAAAGAAAGAGAGAAAAAGAAGGAAACAGAAGAAGTAGAAGGAGACTGAGGAGAAGAAGAAGAAGAAGAAGAAGAAGAAGAAGAAGAAGAAGAAGAAGAAGAAGAAGAAGAAGAAGAAGAAGAAGAAGAAGATAATATCTACGAGTAGAAGGATCATAAGTCGAACACGATTCGAAAAATGTAGGGTGGCATTGTTGGTTGTTTTAAAGCAGTTCAGTTTTAAACCGTGTCTGCTGGCGATAACACCAATACCGCCACAGTGTTTTTATTTTCTTTTATTTTTTACTTATCTGTTAAGCACTATGAGCTCTAGTGGGGTACGGGCGCTTAAGGTATTAAGTTATTAATTAATTTATTTATTCAATTAAACTACTTATAAGGATTGGACTTTGAAATGACATAGACATAGTGACATAAATAGCAGTAGAAATAATCTTCCTTGTCTGTGGTTAGCCACAATCCCATCAAGGTGATCATGTCACAAACAAAGCAACATAGTTATCTGTCTAGGATTTCCCTCTGTATATATTGTGTTATTAAAAAAAGAAGGAAAGAAACGTCCTCAATCACATATTATAATATAAATAGGTTATGAATGTGTGCTTTTGATGCCAGCTTAAAAACAAACTCCTCTATGTTTTAAAGGACTGTGAAAACGTCCGGCCAATCCAAAAATGGCCGCCAGCAGGAAAGGTTTCGGTTCTTGGCACGTCGTTATTATTGTGGCGTTTGCTCTGTTCTTCGCCCTAACCTTTGTTGACTGTGCTTCTTTTGGTGAGTATTTATTTATTTATTTATTTATTTATTTATTTATTTATTAACTAAACGAAGACATAAGAAGTTAATCACTTTCAAGATAACAGCACAAATTTTCGGTTTATTAAACAAAACACACACACATTTTTTAAAAGTACATATAAAACACTGGCGAGGTATTTAAACGAATAAAAAGACATCAAGCACTAGTATTTATATCAAAAACAAGTTAATTAAGACTGGATTTAAAATCATGATTAACAATTAATTTACGTGAGAAAAAGGTCCAGGTGTGCATCTATTAATAGAAATTCTTATACGCACGCCACCCACAACCTCCCCTCCACCCTCACCCTATCAATCCTGATTGTAGTGGTAATAGCTCATAAGTGGACTTTCCCCACCCTCAAACACACATCTGCTATTTCTTTCTTTCTTTCTTTACTTGTTTATTTATTTGCTTGTTTATATATTTATTAATTTTATTTATTTATTTATATTTATTTATTTATTTTGAGACGAATAAATTGTATATACTGGCTACCTCAAGTTTCATTATGAAAAACCTGTCTGTTGCTATGGTCAACAACGACTGTCAAGCGCGCATGTTTTTAAGTTTCTGGAAATAATACCGAAATTCGACGAATTTGTGGTTTGCAAGTAACTCTAATTAGGGTTTCTGAGCCAGATGTGGCACTCTGTGGTAGGAAGCCTATTCAAACTACGCAGTGGTAGTCCTGTGTCATGTGGGTTCCTCCGCGGATTGCCTTTTCCCGGACTCCACCTCTTTCGCCTATTCTGTAAGAGCGTATGAAGAGATGAAAACAACAAACACATGGATTAAGAGCTTCGAATTTTTTATTAATTAAAATCCTTTTCAAGTAAAATCATGGATTGATACAAATAGACAATTTCTTGCAAATATTATATTGTGACTGAGGACAAACTCGCTATATTCAAAACATCAGACAAAATAAAAACAATTTTATTTTAAAAAAATCCTTTATAATTTTAAATTCTGATAAATGTTCACACCTACACATGATACACATAACCATACACAGAGAGGGAGAATTAGGGGAGAGAGAGAGAGAGAGAGAGAGAGAGAGAGAGAGAGAGAGAGAGAGAGAGAGAGAGAGAGAGAGAGAGAGAGAGAGAGAGAGAGATCGCTGACAACCGTTCACAACAATTAACTTTGAGGCCTTCTGTTAGTGTGTGTCTCACCTACAATGTCTAAAAGAAGTCTTAACAAACTATCCACCTGTCTATATAGGCGTGCGCATAAACACTGTGTCTCTGAATAGACAAAAAGCCTTAGCTGCCTACTCTTTTAAAAAGCTTTTATCTGTTGTGAAGGCGCTTTCGGTTTGTTTTATATTTAAACGGGGTACTCTTTTATGATGATGTAACAGACTGTCATTTGCAGCATTTTATAAAGTTTATTATTTTTCCTCCATTATGGTTTAAAAATGATCTGTTTTTAATTGGGTCACAGATTACTTCATAACTCCTGGTGTGGTTTTTAAGTTTTAGCCGGTTGCCACGGCCGAGGATATAATTGTCTTTTTTATTGCCCACCCCCCTCTGCCCATTCCACTCTCCCTAACCCTTTCTCCAACCTTCGCTTCCCTACTCCCCCCCCCCCACTCCCCATTTCCCCCTCCTCCCTCCCCCGCCAAGCGTCCGGTTTAAACTCAGAAGAAAAGAAGAATCAATTTATTAATTCATTGTTTTATTTTCCGCTGGCCTCGGTGGGTTTTGTTTACAGTGACTCGTTTGATGATGTTTAATTTTTTAATACACATTTGAAATTCTTGACTATTTCTTGACCATTATTAATGATTTGTGATTAATGGACATGTGTATGTGTGTGTGCGTGTGTGTGCTTGTGTGTATGGGTGTGTGTTTGTGAGTGTGTGTGCGTGTGTGTGCGTATGAGTGTGTGTATGCTAAATACTGTGTATGTATTATGCCACATATTTTAGTGACTTTGAACAGAGAATACGTAACAATTTTAACAATAGAACTAATGGACATTTCAATGGTCTTAAAAAAAACTTTATTGCTTTAACTTATTTGGCACAGTTATATTAATTTTGTTAACTGTGGGTCTGTGTAGGCCTTACATTCAAATACACCTAAATAAAGAAAAGAAATTATCTTTGAAATAAAATGGTTAATTCATAGTCTCGCCACATATGGACCTCTGGTAAGCTTAACATTTTGTTTGATCCGATCACACTGTGGGTTCGTTTGTAATAAATTGACTGGACTGAACGAATTGTTAAACGGGAAGATGCAACTTTGAATGCTTTATCACTACAAACGTCTTTGTGTTTTAAGAAATTTAATACAATCATCAGTTACATTACATTACATGATTATTGATTTAGGTCCAGCGGACTCTTCCGAGCCAAATCAGGACCGGACAACCCCCGATCCGCATAAAAGATCTGTCGAAACAACCCTAGTGGTAAAACTGAAGGCTCTCCACCAGCCAGTCACTTTACAATAAAGACATCCCACGCAGGGGACGTTGAGGCTATCCTCTAATTAATCGAACCCCTGTTCACAAAAACAAAATAAAATACAAACATCATAATAAATTATCAACAAAACACATACATATAAAATGCCTACATTGCTAAATAATAACATCATAGGAAGCCCTAGTGACCACCTGGCAGAAAGCGTCCAATATTCCCAAGCTGATCCAACAGACCTTACACACAAATAAGGAGTCTTGTCCCGGAAGAGTTTTCAAGAAAAAAGGTAGGTGACTGGTCTAGCGAAGAAGAAGATAGTATAGCAGTGTTACGTTGAGACACTCATGATGGTGCGTGTGAAATGCGCACGATATTATGTGTGAAGCGCTTGCAATGGTAGGCTTGTGTGTGACGCACGCGATAGATCTGTTCGTTTTATTTTGCAACGCATGCAGTAATAGAGTGTATTTATCTTTGATTTGATTTTGCGTTGTTATTAGTAGAGGCTTTGTGTAACGTTAGTGTTTTTAGTTGGTCAATATTATTTGAGAATTTTCGAGAATTGGTTGTTTACTATCGATCGAAGAGTATGGATTGTTCTGTTGGTTACCATGGAAGCTTCCATTCCAAATAGGGTTGTGTCACGTGAGACAGTGATGATGAAAATAATTTTGATTGGTTGTGGTGTTTCATGTAGTATATTCTCGTTTGTTCCCGAGTATGTAGAGACTATATAAGTGCCGCACTATTTCAAAATAAGGTTGTTGGTGTGTGTTGTTGATAGTGAGTTGGAAAGTAAAAAGTTGAGAGTGGAAAAGCGATTGTATGCAGTTGTTGATGTGTGCTGAATAAAAGTGGAAAACTTCATACGTCGACTCTGTGACTTGTATGCTGATTGAACGGGTTGCGTGGATAAACGAATCTGAGCTACACTCATCAGTACTTCAAGCATCGGGGCTGAATCAAATACTGATAAAAACAACATCGATCGAGTGTAACAAGCAGATTGATAGAACAGAGCAGGAATGAGAAAGAACAAAGGAGAAAGACAGCGACAGTGGGAATTTAAAGCACTAAATTTCCAGAAAGTGGGGATACAATTTATACTGAAACCCCCGGCACCCCTACGGGGGGACAATCATCAGTTAAAAGTAATAAAATCGTTTGACTTTAATAAACAATGAGAAATTAAAGCTCTGTTACATATCCATGCCAGTTGTATCAACGGCCTGCGGAATATATTTAAATTTTAAATTCTGTGACAAGTAGTACAACGACGCGTAATACACTGGAGAACAGCCAACACTTTCAGACAACGTTTCTACAAGCACCGTTCAGACATTCTTTCAACAACAACAAAATCGGTACACAAATCTCTCATAGCTAGAAACTTTCTTCAACCTGGCAACCCAGTTATCGACCTAATGTGCACAGCCATTGAACAAATAAAACACAACAACCCAGTACTCAGAAAACAAAGAGAGAAATTGTGGCGCTGTAAGCTGCGTACCAACTTCCGGGATGGCCTCAATGTCTGGGACGGGAACGGGAACGGGAAAGTGGTGGTGGGTCCGGGAAGACAAAGGCTTAGGAAAGAAAGCAGGATTGAAGACCTCCATGTACAACGAATAGGACTGGAACTCCACAGTTTTACCATCGAAACGTGATGCTAATTAATTTACAGGCGATTGGGGTTATGTACGAGTACATCTCATAGTGTTTTAACTGTCATGACCTTATTGATAGAGTTGCTTTTTTAAAACTATGTATTTGTTTTGAATTATCTGTATGTGAAGTCACGAATGACAAAGCAGTTTGTATTTTATACATACGTGTGTGTTGTGTTGTTTCTTTTTTTTAATATTAAGTAAACAGTGTGCAATTCTGAATTAGTATGACACAGCTCTTTTTAAATTGAGTACACTATTATTCATTTCAGACTATTCGTGGTTCGTAAGTGAATTATTTCTATTTAAATTAATTATTATTTAGCTTTCATTATTCAGTTGTCTTCCTATTGTGTGATTTCAGCTATGTTCATACTACGATATAGTGTATGTGTTTGTGTGGGTATGGGTGTGTGTGGGTGGGTGTGTATGTGTGTGTATGATGTATTTTAATTGTGTGGGAGTTTGGGAAAGAGGGTGAGGGAGGATCCACCTTTAGATCAGTACAACTAAAATCAGGATTTTTGGGGTGGATTAAGGGGTGATGTGGGTAGAGTAATGCGACTTAGTCTCTTTAATAATTTGATCATGGTTTTCATTCATTCTTAATTAAGTTGATTTTAATATAAATAGTGCTTGATGTCTTTTGTGTTTATACTTGGCCAGTGCAGTGATGTACACATGAAAATTTCTTTTGTAAAAATTGTGTTTTTACCTTGAGTTTTTTATGTCTTCTTTTAGTTTACATTATCAAACAACTCAAATATCGCAGCAAGGTAAATGACTTTTGTAATCACACTGTTTCTCTGAATCATGTATTATTTTATTGCAATTACACCCATTGTGTTTTACCCTGTCAGTTCTTTTGATTTACGTGTTGTTTTATCCCAAGCATTCATTATTTTACCGGTTGGCCAGTTACTTTCAAAACGTTTGATTGTGAGAATAATTAATCGGTTACAATAATTCTTGTTCATCTTTGTCTTATTCTTTCGACGAAAAGGCATAATCAAATAAAAAAAACAACGGTAATATTTTCCTATTTGTCTATTTCTTGTTTTTATTGAAAGCTGCAGGGTCGGCTGGTCTGCGGTGTATTTAACAAACATTTTTTGTGTTGTAAACATTAATTGTCCCATACTTACCAACTTTAGCAGCCGAAAGCAGAAATGGTTTATGGAAAATAATAGATTTTACTCCATATGGCTTATCATCGGTGTAAATATTTAAAGCGACTTTAACAAAAAATACAATCTCATGTTTGTATTTACTATTTATAAGCAGCAACTTCCAAAATGTAAACTTACTATTTGAATTTTTAAAAATTAAAATATAAAACAAAGCTTTTGTCCTACCACAATTTTCTTACTTTCAATACTTTTCTTTTTTGTTTTGGAGAAATTAGTTACAGTGGTAATATAAAACAAATTTTAAAAATAGTATCTATAATCTATGCTCTCAAATAAAAAATATGGCAAATATCTTAATTTCCATAGGATACAAGCTTGGTAATATTATTTACTATGTTTGTGTGAAATTTTACGCTGAGAGCTTCATATTAACCAAAGATAGAGAGAGAGAGAGAGAGAGAGAGAGAGAGAGAGAGAGAGAGAGAGAGAGAGAGAGAGAGATTTATTACAGAACACCTGCATATATACTCTTTATTTATTAATTTACTAGTGGTTTTGTACCCTGGCAAGCCAGGGTACACAGGTTGCTGTTTAAAATGTAGACAGAGAGACAACTGTTGTCCGCGAGTTTCATTTGGACGATGATACCTCCCCATATCCCCCTTGATACCTCTCCATACCCCGCCCCCTGATATCTCCCCCCAATGATGCCTCACCATACCCCCTTGATACCTCCCCGAACCCACTTGATACCTCCCCATACCCCCTTTGATACCTTCCGTACCCCCCTTGTAACCTACCTGTACCCTCCTTGATACTTCCCCGTTGATCGTTTCGCAGATATGGATGAAAGGAATCGACCATCACCATACCCCCTTATATATACCCGTATCCCCGTTATGGCTACCCATGCCCCTTTAAACCTACCCGTAGCCCCCTTTTACCTACACGTACCACCCCATCCCGATCCTTGGTAATACTACTATTACTACTACTACTACTACTACTACTACTACTACTACTACTACTACTAATAATAATAATAATAATAATAATATTGAATATAGAATAATACAAATAGAAATCATAAAAAACACCAAGGTTTTAAAAGAAAATTTGATATAAGATATAATAATAATAATAATAATAATAATAATAATAATAATAATAATAATAATAATAATAATAAATTAAAGGTAAAAAGCCTAAATTAAAAAGAAAAATATCCATATTGTAGTGTAAAAAAAAAAGGCCCGCGTGAGATTTGAACATGGGTCGCCCTGCACGGTAGGCGAATGTTTTACTAAGTAAGCTACCAAGGCTTCCTAGGAAGACCATCAATTTTTTGGTCTATATGGGAAAACATGCTGAAACCTCAATTTGATTTTTAATGGAAGCGCGCGGAATGAGGCTATTGCAGTTTGTGGACAATTTGTTTATTTATTTATCTCAGAAACGGTTAAACGTTCGGTAAGGAAATGTCCGCTATAACGATTTCGCTGGTTTTGAGCACACAGCAGACCGATCCGCAGCGCCCAGCACCTGCCCAGATCAGCGTCCATACCGGACAAACTTTATAGTAGAGGCGAAGAAGGACTTCCGGCTAAGCAATTTATATATATAGATTATATTATATTATATTATATTATATTATATTATATTATATTATATTATTTATATGCTAATTATATTTATTTATTCGGTTTTATAAATTATATTTAATTCATTTATTTCGTTATTTTTATTTATTTATTTATTTAATAAATGTATTTATGTATTTATTAAAATTATTGAATTCATTCTATTACATATATTGTTTATTTTATATTACGGTTTGTGCTGTACATTGGGTGGTGAAATAGTGTAGAGATTAGAACACACCTCCTGTGTTCAGTAACTAAGCAACGATCAGCTGGAATTGGAGATCGATCGAGACCGTCCAACAAACATAGGAACGAAACCTCTCACAGGAATCACCCCAGTCCACCCAGATGTACCTGACTCATCTTAGAACGTGAGAAGGTAATAGTAGTTGGGGAGAGGAGATAGGAATCATCTTCATAAATCTAGCCCTGAGCGAAGGGAGTGAAGCAAGTTCGCTAGCGGTCCTCCCTCCCTGTCCCTTCTCTTCTCTCTCCTCCTTATCTTCCCCTTCACCCACATCCTCCCCATCTCTCTCTCTCTCTCTCTCTCTCTCTCTGACAACTAAATGATTATAGAGAATACTTACCATTTACCTTCGCCTTAGTTCATTTACATCTTAAAGGTAAGCAGCCTAAAAGTATTCCCGTAACATTTCGGCCGTTGGGGAGAGAGGTATTTGGGTACGCCCTTAATTTTCTCTGAGCCAGCTTGATGAAGAATGGTACCCATCTCCTCTCCATAGCTGCCTTACCTTCCCCGGTTCTAATCACAGCCAGCTACCCATTTACAGCTTGTATGGACTGGGGTGTGTGTCACGTGGGTTTATGGGTTTTAGGGTTCTGCACAATGGAATGATGTAAACCTCACGCTTTATCCTATGGGAACTGCTAGTTCGTCACCCTGTGGATTACAATAATAAATTTATTTATTTAGCTCGGTCTGTGTAAAGGCTGGGTTATAGAGATAGATAGAAAAATGGCAAAAGATTACTGTCACACTAGCTTTCACACGGCTATGAATCATATGTAGTCCAGCCACTTGATAACAGTTAAACATCACACATTTATTTCTTCTACTCTATACAAGATTCTCTAAGTACTAATCTACCTTAAACGTTAAATAGTCACTGTGAATAATTCGATCGCTGATAGTCTATGCAGCTAATAGTTCATCCTTGGGCACTGGATGTTATTGTTCATGAGAAGTGGACTACTGTGGTCCTGTAGCTCTGTTTTTTGTGCACACACCGCTTTGGACTTAACTATGAGTCTGGCGTGCTGTGCTGTGGTCGGTTTCCTAACAACTTGTGTTGTCTTCTCCTGGTTCTTCCTTGTGGATAGACTGGTTGGCTTTCTTCGCGCAATGCTGGGGATGCCGATGCAGCCAACTAATGCGTCGACGTGGTTTCGTCTGAGGCAGTGTTGGGCGCACTATAGAACGCCTGTTCGTCTGTAACATATGAGACGAAATTCTGCACAACCTTGAATGATAGGTGTGTGCAGAGCGTCTCACTGAAGGTCGTAATAGCCCTCAGTGATTAGCTCCACATCTACATATATAAGCGACGAACATTCTGCTAAGTCCGTGGTCCACTGGAATCTCCCCTCTAATTTCCTATACATTCATAACTATAAAACCTGGCTACTTATACACATCAAGAATTAATAATATTATACACATTCATTTGTACAGTCACTGGTCTGTAAGCATACATATAAGTTAAACAACAGTGGTTCCGTACATAATTCAAGATGGCGTCCGCCGGTCGTCTTTTTGCCTCGTGGTCAGCTAAGCCACGTGTTTGGCAAAGTTGGGCTAATAATTCAATTCTATGCATATCAAATTCCACAAACATAATTCAACAATAATATAATACATCACAATGAAACAGAAATATGTTCATTTACCTTCGTGATAATATCAGGCCAGTGGCTACTTGAGTCAATTCGGATTTACACAAGTACTGCGTCCTAGTCTTTTCTGAAGAGAACTACTGCTCCTGTGTAGCTCTGTAGCTCTTAACTCTTCCTCGGTTTAGACACGAATGCCGGGTCTTCTCTACATTCGAAGTAGTCAGACCTGGCTGAGCCTCTTCTAAGCTGTGTTCTCATTGGCGGATAACTGACTTACCTAACGTAATTGCGATGATGTCATTGCCTTTGCTTACCGTCAGCTACCACTGTGTGTAATCGTACTAATCGGCAGTATGCTACTGCTACGCTTGATTACTTCCATCGTCTGCTGCCTAACATTGAAATTCTAATATTACATAGACTAACCAAGCTAAATATTAAAATAAGCAGAGTAAACCTAGTCCTCTCACGACAGTGTGTGTTGAGCGCTTGTTTCATTCTTTGTGTTGTTCAGTATAGCCTTTTTGCATCCAAGTACTAACCACTCTCTTTCAAGTCGGTTAACCGCGCTCGGCGTTGCTCAACGAAACATTCCTAGCGTGTGCCTAAACCACTCCGCCACTGCGTCACCCAGTTGAAGTCTAGTTGTGCGCCCTGAGCTTACTGCCAGCAAGAATAAGCTGCGCCTTACAAGTGGACGTCATCATCGTCATTATCATCATCATCATCATTATCATCATCATCATCATTATTTAAGCTTATTATAATTGTCTTACGAGTTAACTTATTGTTATTCCACAGGGAATCTTGTGAGGAGTACACGTGTCAGCACAAACACGAAGGTAACATACGAAGGCCTGCAATCAAACGAAGCAGATGAAAGTGCGAAGTTCAGTAAATTTATCTACGAGGGAAGCAATTCATGTGTTTCCTTCCAGCCTACAGACACGAGGCGACAGTCTGCATATGTTGATCTTGGTCTCCAATTCCAATATGTGAAGACAGTGCTTCTCTATCTTCCATCTGACTTGGGTGAATATCATTCGCTTCTTTCTCTCCACACAATCCCTTACCCTATCCAAGGTCAGGTGTGCTAAAACTCCTATGAATGTATGTGTGTGCGTGTGTGTGTGTGAATGTGTGTGTGTGTGAAGTTTTGTTAAGTGCATTTTTTTTCTCTGTGTTGTTAAGTAATTAATTCTTTGAAATTAATACTACCTAAACACTTGGCAATGGCTGTGGTATGCAATTATACGTTTAACAGTATTTGTTGAATCACTCTGTCCAGCAAATAGCAATCCACGGACTCATTGATTCTAAATGTTTTCTTTATTTTACATTTGTCACATACTCACATGACCAGAAACAACTAATGAATGAATGCGCCTGCAGGTGGTAGCCAATAAATCAATCTCAGTTGCACGTGTGCTCGTGAATGTCACGCGGCGCAGATATTCCCAGCAAAATAGGTTTTATTCAAATCCTCTTAACGCGAACAGAGACAATTTTATAAAGGAATAGTATTGTTATTATTTTTTACCTCAATGACTTTATTGTTCCGTTTTGCAGTGACGTAGAACGTTTAGCTGTAGATAGGGGGATTACATGACTCTGCACGACAGCAAGCTCTTGACTGCCCTAGTTGGAGATGGACTCGGAGAGTCTTATCATCTTCATTATCATTTTTTAAAGTTACACATTCAAAATGATATTTTGACTATTTTATAATATAAATAGAAAGAAAACATATGACTTTTTTTTTATAACTTCTTTTTGTTTTCAATTCTCGATCTAGACACATCTGCCTTGAATGATATAGAGTTCGCGAACAAGAATCCAGCTTTGGAGGGAAATTGGTTCATGAACACTTCTCAATATCGGGTGGCACGGTGGACTTCAACCTCTGCTTTCAATATTGGTTCTTGGTTGAGAATAAGTTCCAAAAGCGGCTCATTCTGCTTGCATCTCGTCAAGGTATACGGTATGTAACTATTAAATTGTAATGTAGTAGGCATTTATAGATATCCATTTGCATGGACAGTTGTTGAGCTGTTTTCGATTTACTTCAAGCGAAAGCTGTGATACTGTCTTTGTTTGTTTGATTGTTTGTTTCTTTGTTTAATTTCACGAAAGCCAATGATGAACTCATTAAAAATTAATTAATTAATTAGTTTATTTATTTATTTACGTATTTATTGCAGTTATTTTTATGATAGTAATAATTGTGTATAATAGAAATTTTGCTCTAAATGGTGGTTTAGCTGCTCACATTGACCAACGATCAAAGTAAGAAAAGTTGTATTATGTTTTGACGGGTAGCTTACTATTGTCGTAAATAGTATAATTACCTTAATTATTTGGGTGATTATTTTCTCTACAAACACGTTTATTTTATTTTATTTTATTGGTTTTAGTTTATTTTATATCTTTTAGTTTAGTTTAGTTTTATAATTCTTTATATATTTTTTTAATAAAATTGTATTACAAAAAGTTATTTTTTAACTTACATTTTCAATGTATTTTCTATTTATTTCTATGTTGCATGTTAACAAAGTTATTATTATTATTATTATTATTATGATTATTATTATTATTATTATTATTATTATTATTATTATTATTATTATTATTATTATTATTCAGGGTGGGGAACTCTCCTCGGATCCGCTGATTTCAGAGTAAATCGGCAGCCATTTCAGAGGGAAAAAAAGAGTTCAGAGGAAAAAAATTTGTCCGTTTCCGAATCCAGTAGACCTATTATTACAAGTACCCATCCGTGTCCACCTTTTACTTTCTCATTGCTAGAACGGGCCCGCTAGAACTGAATGCGTGCAACATCTCCCCGCCCGCTCTTGTTGATTCTTACGACCACATAAACGCGACTTGCTTAGAGCGGGCGAAATGGTGTTGAACGCGTTTTCGGCCGTTATCATGGCGTGTGTGTCCAGAATAGTTCAGCGCGGGGATATTTTTGAAGAGGGGACCATTGCCAATAAATGGAAGTGGGAGTGGATTAACAAAACAACAAAAATTGAGGACGAGGACCAGCGAATCGGTGACTGCTTTCGGAAAATAGATAGGAGTGGCACAGCTCGATGCATCTTTTGCAACAAGGAGCTGAGCTACGCAAATCGTGGCTTGTCGACACTGGTCGAGCACATGCTGACCAAAATGCATCAACACGCAATGAAAGCCACAAAACAGCAGGGCCGACTTCCAGGTAGGCTTTTATTTTTAATTTATACACATACCTTTTTCCTTACGGTTGTTGAATAATTTATTATGCACGGGATGTTGATGGCTTTCATATTTGGTTGGTTCAGTTCACTATACATTTACTGCACTGTTACTATGCCACTCTTGGTATGGCTTAAAAACGTGCACATTTTCCGGGGGGATTTGCCCCCCTGGACTCCCTACAAGGGCCTTGCCCCTTGACCCCGCCGGGGCCTAGGCGGCCCCTTGACCCCGGCCTTTTCAGAGTTTTTCTCAATGAGTTGTTCCCCACCCTGTATTATTATTATTATTATTATTATTATTATTATTATTATTATTATTATTATTATTATTATTATTATTATTATACATTCTGTAATATTTTATCATGAATATGGTCTCATATATGTTTGAATAGAATGTGTGCATACTTATTTAGGTATATTGGTCAGCGTGTAAGGGTGTGTGCTTGTTTGCATGTTTGTGATTGACTGTTGCCTTTATTGGCTATGCATATTTTATCATGCCTTCATTGCCCTTGGTATAGTCTATGTTTTTATTGCTTAGTTTGAGATTTTGAGGTTTTTATCTCATAACGATTTATCTTCATGAGTTCATGTGTGTGTGGATGCGTGCAAACCCTTAGAGCCGACTTATAGTTTGGATTTACGCTTTACAAAAATATATTATTATTATTATTATTATTATTATTATTATTATTATTATTATTATTATTATTATTATTATTATTATTATTATTATGTGACAATCACCCAGGGCTCTGACCGCCTCACCTACAGATCCTTCGAGGCTTGTGAGGTCCGCCTAAGAGTGCCGGGTCAACACTTTGTGTTTGTTAGTGTGTATCGCCCACCATGCAACCAAAAAAACAAACTGACAGAAAAAATGTTTGTAGACGAATTTTCAACTTTAATTGAGTCGTTTACGCACTGTGATAACTTGTTCCTGTTAGGTGATTTTAACCTACATTTTGACAGGCCGGATGACACATATGTGCGAGCAGTGCTCAGCGCGATGGAGTGTCACGGTCTGGAGCAGCTCGTTCGCAGCCCCACCCATCGCCACAAACACATCCTCGACTGGGTCGCCACGAACAACCCGGACAAAGTGTCGGACCTCGTTGTTGAAGACCGCGACATTTCGGACCACTACTGCGTGTCGCTCGAGCTCTCGGTGCTCAGGCCTCCCCCCAAAAAAAGCCGCGTCGTCAGTTCTCGGAACTTGAGGAAAGTGGATGTCATCGCGTTTCGGGCCGATGTTTCCCACGCCGTTGCCGCGCTTGCTTCCGAGAGCGACGAAACAGCAGACGCCTACAACCAGCGCCTGGCGCAGGTTCTCGACCGGCATGCCCCTTGTGTCACGCGTCGTGTCTCCGAGAGGAAGTCCGTCCCATGGATGACAGCCGAAGTCATACAGGCCAAACGCGAACGGCGCCGAGCAGAGCGTGTGTGGAGGAAATTGGGGCTGACTGTCCACCGCGAGATTTTCTCCAACCACCGCAAGCGGGTCGCACGCCTTGTCCGTGGCGCCAAGACATCTTTTGTTCAGTTGAGGATCGCCGAGTCAAACAGCTCGCGTGAACTTTTCCGCTTGAGCAACGAACTGATGGGTGTGGCTGCGAGCGGGGCGCTTCCTTCAAACATCCCTCCTGAGAGTCTTCCAGAGAGGTTTGGCGAGTTTTTCGTAGGAAAAATTGAGGACATCCGAAAAAGTCTTGATGCCGTTCCTCATACTGCGGGTGCTGCCAACTTGCCGAGCTTCTCTGGGACTCCTCTCTGTGCATTTCAACCAGTCACCATTGACGAAGTCAAAAAAGTCATTCTCAACATGCCCAAGAAATCCTGCTCTCTCGACCCTCTGCCCTACAAGTTTTTCTTTGAATGTCTTGATGATCTCTTGCCTGTCATCACCTCCATCATGAACTCTTCACTCCAGTCTGGTTCTGTTCCTCCTTCGTTCAAACATGCTCTCATCATTCCTCTTCTGAAAAAAGCTACTCTCGATCCCGAAATACTAAAAAACTACCGACCTGTCTCCAACCTTCCGTTTCTCTCTAAAGTTCTTGAACGAATCGTTCTCTCTCAACTCCTTTCTCATCTCCAGACCCACAACCTGCTTGAGCCGTTTCAATCAGCCTACAAAAAGAGCCACAGCACTGAGACCGCGTTGCTGCTTGCAGTAAACGATCTGCTCATGGCGGCTGACCGAGGCCGGGTGTCCATTTTGACGCTGCTGGATTTATCCGCAGCCTTCGACACTATAGACCATAACATTCTTTGTGCACGTCTCCAGTCGGTGTTTGGCTGCACTGGGACGGCTCTGGCATGGTTCCGTTCATACCTCTCTGACCGCACTCAATCTGTTCTTGTCAATGGCACTCAGTCTTCTTCTTTTCCTCTGAGGTTCGGAGTTCCACAGGGTTCTGTTCTTGGACCTATCCTCTTCACCATGTACACTCAACCTCTCAGCTCAATCATCAAAACTTTTGAACATCTGTACCATTTCTTTGCTGATGACTCTCAAATTCACAACTCCGCTCCTCCAGCTGACATCCCCAGCCTTGCTGGTGATTTGTCGCGCTGCATCAGCTCTGTCGCAGACTGGATGGCAGAAAACAAGCTGAAGATGAATGATGATAAAACTGAAGTCATCGCCATTGGTACCAACAGCAAGCTCCGCCAGCTCTCGACACACTCTCTGCAAGTCAATGATGACTCTATCCCTTTCTCAACTTCTGCTCGGAATCTGGGTGTACATCTAGATGAGAGTCTGTCCATGGAATCTCACATCAACAATCTCTGCAAATCTCTGAATTTCCATCTTCGTCGTATCAGCAAAATCCGCCAATATCTTTCTGTTGATTCTGCCAACAAGCTTGCTGTCTCCTTCATCCTTTCTAGGCTTGACTATTGCAACTCTCTCTTGGCTGGTCTTCCTAACAACAAACTTCAAAAACTTCAGCGCATTCAGAACCATGCCGCTCGGCTGGTGCTCCAACAATCCCGACGCGCTAGCGCCACTTCCGCTCTGACTGCTCTTCACTGGCTGCCAGTGAAAGCCAGAGTTGACTACAAAGTTGCCTCTATTTGCTATCAGTCTCTTCATGACCAACATTTTCCTGTCTACCTCTCTGAACTTCTCAACCCTTACAAGCCAACCCGCACTCTTCGCTCTCAAGACGCTTCTCTTCTGACAGTTCCTCGCTACTCTCTTGGAACATTTGGCAAAAGAGCTTTTTCCGTCTATGCTCCTACCCTGTGGAACAAACTCCCATGCAGCCTTCGCCAATCTCCATCTCTTGACTCTTTCAAAGCCCAAATGAAAACCTATCTCTTCCTCTTACACCTGTAGAACATCCTCCCTTGCGGACACCCTGTTGCGCTGATACCTGAAATGTGTGTGTGTAGGTGTGTGTGTGTGTGTGTGTGTGTGTGTGTGTATGTGTGTGTGGGTGTGAATGTGTGTGTGTGTGTGAATGTGTGGGTGAATGCGTGTGTACGTGGATGCATGTGCGTATGCGTGTACTTGTCTTAAAATTGTTTTGCTTTTTTAAACGACATTTGATCCCTCTTAACTTGTTTTCAATGTAAATGAAATTAGAAACTGCTATTATTATTATTATTATTATTATTATTATTATTATTATTATTATTATTATTATAATTATTATTGTTATTGGTGTTGTTACTATTATTATGTGAATCACAAATATGTTTTCTTTTTAAACCAGATTAATGCCATTACACAAGCTTTTATTCTCTTCATCTGGCCTGTCATACGTTGTAACGATGTTTAGTTATTCAACGATTATTCTACTTTTATAACCGCTGTATTTCACCACCATTTACACTTTACATCTTAGATGAGGCATTGTTGATCTGCCTCTTTTGGTATTAACGTCCCTCTCTTAAATTTTTTCTGTGAAATTATTCATTTATTTTATATAAGTTTATTGATTGATTGACTGATTTTATACTTTTATTTGTTGGTTTGTTACCTTTACTAGGTTTACATGTTGTCTTGTTTTTAAATGCAGACTAGATTTATTATGCGTGTGTATCTGTGTGTGGCTGCGTGTGATCAAGCGCTTTGTGAAGCATTTTATGTTTGAATTGCGCTATACAAAATAAATTATTATTATTATTATTATTATTATTATTATTATTATTCAAGGGCAGCTTATGCTCTTAGTGAGGGGCATGGATAGGAGGTGAGTGTTCCTCATTACATTATGTGATAAGCTTACTGTTGAACTACTAATAATTATGTACCACTGCGTATTGTTACAGTCGCTTTGTGTGCGCGTTACTCATTGATTGTTTATTATTCCTCTAAGTGATTTAGACATTGTAAAAATTTTTTAAAATACGCTTATTAATTAAAAACATTTTTAAAATCAACAATAAAAAAGTAATAAAATCAATAACTAGTAGAACTGATTTTTAAAATATATAATCGTCATAGTGACTCATAGGAACCTGGAATGTCATGACCCTAACTGCGGATCGAAAATGAGAAATGGCCCACTATCGATGAGGCATTCTAGGTATCAGCCTAGGTGAAACAACCACCAACAAAGGCCACAAGCTTTATTTCAGCGGAAGAAATGACAGATACGAACAGGGCGTTGGATTCTTGTTCCACAAAGACATTCTGGCCACTGACATGGGTTGCCACCCTGTCTACAGTAGACTCATTACCATCCGTATACGTATGAGGGCATCTCCTTTCAACATCACCATCATCCAGACCTAAGCCCCAACATCAGACTATGAAGACAGAGAAGTCGAGGACTTCTATGAACATCTGCAGGCTGTCCTTGACCAAGTGCGGAGGAAGAACATAGTCATAGTGCAAGGAGACTGTAATGCCAAGGTTGGCCAAGATGCGTGCAGTAACTGGGGAGAAACATGTGGACGCCACTGCAACAACGAGACAAATGACATAGGTCTGAGACTCTTGGAGTTTGCCAGTTACAACAATCTGATACTGGCAAACACGCTTGGTCCTCACACAAAATCCAGACTATAGATCTGGCGCAGTCCCAGCTTGGAACATCACAACCAAATTGACTGCATCATGGTCAAGAAACGCTTCAAATCAGGTGTAAACATTGGCAAGACACACACTTTTCCATGAGCAGACACCGGAAGTGATCACAATCTTGTGATGTTGTCTTTCCGGCTCCACTTGAAGAGAGTAAACACAGCAAAGTGCACCAGGATAAGTTCCACCTGGACAAACTGCAAGACCCGAGGTGGCAGAAATATTTTTTTACCACATTTGGAATGAAATTTGCAACACTGCTCATTTGGGGAGCTGGTGAAATAGATGTCAACAACATGACCACCATCTTCAACTCAGCAGCGATAAATGCCGCCACTGAGATCTTTGGCAAGCATCGCCCAAAGAAAAAAACGTGGATCACACCTGAACTTTTGAACCTGTGTGACAAACGAGGAGATATGAAAATGAAAAGCTCACAGGGAGCTAATACCTACCGAAAAATCAACAGTGACATCCAAAAAGGCATGCGCACAGCAAAGGAGAACTGGATAGAAGATAATGCCAGGAAATACAGAACAATCTGAACAAGAACATCAGCAAGAAGGCCTACCAGACAGAAGTGGCTGACAAGTGTTACACAGCCCAAGATCCCCATGATCCAAACCAAGTCTGGCATATGCCTTACAGAAGAACAAGAAGACTTGGAACGATGGACAGAGTACTGCTCTGACCTTTACAAACACATTCCAAACGGAGACCCATCGGTTCTAGCATGTCCCCAGAACAGAGAAGAAGAAAAAATCCTCCCAATTATCCTAGAAGTTGAGGCAGCAGTACAATCACTGTGTATGGGAAAGTCATTGGGTGTGGACAACATTCCTGCATAATTGCTTCAGGCAGGAGGAGATGCAATGATTCTCGCCTTTGCCATTATCTGTAACAAGATCTTTCAGAGTGGGGAGTGGCCTACACCATGGACCCTGTCGCTTGTCATCACTCTTCCCAAAAAGGATGACCTTCAGTAGAGTAAAAACTACCGAACCATCAGCCTCATCAGTCCACACGAAAATAATACTCAACACGTTGAAACCCCAAGCCGAACAAATCATAGCTCAATAACAAGAAGTATTCAGTGCCAGGCGAAGTACCCCTGAGCAGATTACATCTTCAGAATAATCTGCTAGAAATATCTACAGCACAAACAACTATATGATGTGTTTGTAGACTTCAAGAAAGCATTTGACCGAGTCTGGCATGCAGCTCTGTGAGTGTGGGGGACCGGTTTAATAGTTATTTGGGTCCTATGACTTTAATTTATATTATTGTTAGTCTGTTTCTGGTGAGAAGATATTGGTAATTTTTAATGAGAGCAAAATTTTGATTGGTTGAACCGGTCACACGACAGTTCACTAATGCACATTAAAAAATCTACTTATTCTTTTATTGACAATAATAGAGATAGGTTGTGTTGGACATCTCGCAGCAGTGTTTGCAGGTATCTTGTTTATTATATGAAATGTTATATTATAAATGTAATAGTATTATTAAATTATGATATTATTTTGGTTACGTTATAAAATTAATAATAAATAATTATCACGTATAAATATTGCGTAAATGACAATTCTGAAGTACCCCTTTGTCGTTACAGTGGGCAACCATGAGAGTTTACCACTTTAGCCCCAACATTATTAAAGTAATCAAAAGCCTGTATGGCAAGGCTACCAATGCAGTTCTTCAGAACAGCGTCTTTGGGAACTGGTTCAGAAGAACAGTCGGCGTGCGTCAAGTATTCATACTCTCTCCAACACTTTTTAACATCTTTATGGAGCGCAAAATGGCATATGCCCTGCACAGTCAGCATAAGAGGTAGTGAAAACTCCAACCTCCGTTTTGTGCGGATGACATTGATGTATTGGGTGGAGATGAAAAAGAACTTGAACAGCTTGTACAGAGGATTGACACCACCTCCAGAGCCTTTGGAATGGACATAAGTGCAAAGAAGACCAAAATGATGACCAAAACACCAATGGCATCAACACGGATATCAAAGACAAAGGTCAAATCTTCAAAACGGTGCATGGCTTCACATATTTAGGAGCACTTGTGTTACACTCAGTTCGATGATGGTGTTTTTCTTTATCAGTATCCGATTCAGCCCCAATGCTGAATTCCTGATAAGGTGTAACTCAGATTCGTTTATCCACGCAACCCGTCCAAACAGCATACAAGTCACAAAGTCGACGTATGAAGTTTTCCACTTTTATTCAGCACACATCAACAACTGCATACAATTCTCAACTCAACTTAACAACTTTCAACAACTATCCAGCTTCACTATCAACAACAATCTCTCCTCCAACAACAGTGCGGCACACAATTTTATAATCTCTCTCTCTTCCGGAACAATTTCGAATACAGTAGAAATGACGCACTGCCACCAATCGAATAAAAGATCGTCATCACTGACTTACGGCAATACATATTTTTATATCTTCCGGAACGACCTCTTGCTTCGACATGTATCGGGAAATTTCTATCAAGAGTAAACACGCAGATCCAGAAAATTCTACAACGATATCGACTAACGAAAATTATCAACGTTATACAAAGCCTCTCCTAACAACAATGCAAACTCAAATCAAAGGTAAATAAACTCCATTATTGAATACTTTGCAAATCGAAACGATTAGATCTATCGTGCGCGCTTCCGACGTACTACCATTCGCGTTTCAACGTAACAACTTGTATCATACAATGGGTCCTGAAAGGAAGTCCTCTCCAGAATAGCACAAACAACTCCAGCCTTGACTAGGTTAAAGCCCATTTGAAAAGACAGGACCATCAGTCTACACTCCAAAGTAAGATTGCTGCGCTCCCTTGTACTCACCATCTTCCTATACTCTTACCCTTACAGCAGACCTACAACGAAGAATACAAAGTATGGAGATGATGTGCTACATAAGACTTCTGGGCATTTCCTATGCCCAGCACATCACCAACGACGAAGTCCGACAGACCAACACAAGCCATTGGACAACACGATGCCATGCTCACAGTGGTGAAGAAACTGAAACTTCGATGGTATGGCCACGTCACCAGAGCTTCAGGCCTTGCAAAGGCCATCCTGAAAGGTAGGTGGAATGTTATGATGCAGAAGAAAGCGGGAAACGGAAAAAGAGGTGGGAATACAACATTCAAGAATGGACTGGCTTGACACAGAGTAAAGCCATGATGAGGACTGCTGAGGACAGAGAAAGATGGAGTACGCTGGTTAAACGATTATCTGTGGTTCCCAAAGAGCTTTCGAGTTACGGGATAGGATAGGAATTAAAATCTCTTTCTCTCCCTCTCTCTCTCTCTCTCTCCCTCTCTCTCTCTCTCTCTCTCTCTCTCTCTTTCTCTCTATCCCCTATGATCATACACATGAGTCTTCATACAATAATCATTAAAAAAAAAAAACTACATAAATCTACCAACAGATTAATAAATAAATAAAACCTTTGCAAGCTTTAAGCAAATTGAAAAAGTTAAATCACTTAGTATCTTAATGTTTTTCATTTTCACTGATAGTAAAGAGTTAAAATTGTTGCATATAAACCAGTGAAAAAAACAAACAATTAGATGAGTAAAAATATTTTTTTACAAAATTTAGTTCGTAATGAGTTTAAGCAAATTCCATATGCTAATGTTACAACAGGTCTTGAAAAACCAAAATGTGACGAACATTAGGGTGTATAATTATGATTTCTTTAAAATTCTTTTACTATTCTTTTGATTGTTCTTTAGTAGATTAAGATATGCGAACAGTAACTGCATTCAAGTTCAACCCACATTTATTTGCTTCTTAATTTGCCCAGTCATTAAAGATAAAACCAGACCGTGATGGTATCTAACAGAAATTGACTTCTTTCCCATTTATAATCAAACAATGAACAACATGTTTTGATCTCATAAATTATTTCTTGTCGTTCTTTGCTATTTGTAGTATTCAAAGGCTGTAAAACAGACTGTGAATCCACACACATTACTATGCTATAGAAAAAGTAGGCAAGCTAGCAATTTTGCTTTAAGCCATTAAAATAGCTATCAATTCTACTGTATAAATTTAAAATCTTTTTCTTAACGAAATGACTCACATATTTTCAAATCGGGAATGACGAAAGCAGACCCCCACATTTTCCTATTCTAGTACAGAATTATCTGTGAAAATTTTACAACTATTATTATATTTTTCATGTAAATTTATGCGAGCATCTGGGATTACCATATTCGTATATGATTGTTTTGATACAGAACTATACTCATAATCATAATTTGCATTTCTTTAACTGCCAAAGTGGGATAGGAGGTGTTATTACATATTTAGTAACCATTTCATTAGTAATTTGGATTACCAGACAATCGCCACCGGACAATAGCCACCCAGTCAACTGCCACCTAGGACAACTGCAACCCGGACAATTGCCATCTAGGACAATTTCCACCCGGACAACCGCCACCTAGGACAACTGCCACCTAGGACAACTGCCACCCAGTCAATTGCCACCAGGACAATTGCCACCGGAAAGTGCAAATGCCATCTTGTCTTAAAATGTTATATACAACCACATACACTTGGTAATGAACACAAGGAAATACAACTTGAGTTTTGTTTTTGAAAGTTTACATTCAGTATACAAACTCCAATCAAATTGACAAACTTGTGTTCCGATAAACCAAACACTAGGCTGTCCGGCTGTGAACTGAAGTTCTGCATAACCAAAGTTCTCAGTCACACGCCAAACATAAGATGGATGCGATTTTGTTTTCCTCATAGAAAGAGCTTTTTCGAGGAGAATGATTTCGTCTACTATTTTCACAAGATTTTGAAAGACGGCAAGGAACCTATTTTTGTGCCACTAGTAGGAAATGTATTAAATTTTGGCTGGGTAGCCTACCATTGTCGTAATTGTCATTACCTTGATTACGCGGGTGTTTTTTCTCTACAAACAACTGTATTTTATTTTAGTTATTTTACTTTATTTTATTTCTTATATTTTACTTAATTTTTTTAAAATATTTTTTATTACTTTTTAACATTTTAAATTAGTATTATGCTGGAAAGAAAAAGATAGAATATTTACGATGTATTTACGACGTATGTGTGTATATATGTGTAAATATTCTTGTACGTAGATGCATGTACGCATGTATGAAGTCTATGTGTTTATGTAATTTATGTAAGTCTATGTATTTATGTATGTATGTATGTATGCATGCTTGTATGTATGTATGTGTGAGTATGTGAGTATGTGAGTATGTGTGTGTGTGTGTGTCTGTGTGTGTGTATCGATGGAGGGGGTGGAAGGCGATGGGGAGGGGATTAGGGAACCGCCGACACAAAGCTGGAACTGAGAAAGGGGATGTCACTAGCGCCCCCTTACTTTTATGACCAAAAGATTTTACCTTTTTAACATTTCTTTGTAACGCCAATCATCAGATCAAGTTCTGGACGACTACTGTCTGTGTCGTGATCAGTGCCAGAGGAATGCTGACGTCATTTGTGAGACAGTGTGTCCTAATGCTGTCAACGAGAGCGCCTGCCATAAAGGTAACGTGACTCTCTGTCTGTACGTCTGTCTCTGTCTCTCTGTGTCTGTCTGTATGTCTGTCTGTCTGCCTTCCTGCTTCTGTTTGTCTGTCTTTCTATGTATCTCTATATCTCTCTCTCTTTCTCTCTCTCTATCATTTTAAGTAGTGTAAGATTACCTCTGTGCTCATAAACATGATTAATTATAAAAAGCCACATTGCAAAAGACAATTTAACAGAAACAAAGAAAGAAAACGAAGCAAAAAGTTAATACAAGCGCTCATGAATAAATAAGTAATGAAACGTATAAATAAATACAGTAATTAATTCATTTAAATAAATAATGAAATTAATAATTTTTAAAAGCCTTTGTATTTGAAGAGCCAAAAAGGCTTGTGATAAGTGATAAAGGTGTTTCGCCTAAAGAGATGGAACGGGAGTTAATTGATGGCATCTTGGATATAATCTATTAGATGCTGAGCTCCGTGGAATGAGGGAATAGTAGGAAAGATTTATCTCCCCTTCTCTGCTGCCAATAGTTTGTATTTGTGGATTTGTGCCATAGATTGATTGATTGATTTATTGTTGCTTTAGGTCCAGCGGACTCTTCCGAGCCAAATCTGGACCGGACAACCCCCGATCCGCATAAAAGATCTGCTGAAACAACCCTAGTGGGAAAATTGAACGCCCTCCACCGGCCAGTCACTTTACAATAAAGACATCCCACGCGGGGGACGGCTGAGGGTTTACCTCAACTACGCGAACCCCCGGTTACAAAAACAAAATAGAATACAACCATCATTACAAATCATCAACGAAACATATACATATAAAATGCCTATATTGCTAAATACTAACATCATAGGAAGCCCTAGTGACCACCCAGCAGAAAGTGTCCAACACTCCCAAGCTGATCCAACAGACCTCATACACAAACAAGGAGTCTTGTCCAGGAAGAGTTTTCAAGAAAAAAGGTAGGTCATTGATCTAGCGAAGAAGAAGATAGTATAGCAGAGTGATAGGACAGAGCAGGAATGGGAAAGAGTATATGAGGAAGATAGCAACAGTGGGAATTTAAAGCACTAAATTTCCATAAAGTGGGGATACTATTTATACTGAAACCCCCGGCACTCCAACGGGGGTACTGTTGCCGCAGTGAATCTGTCATGCCTACAAAGGCAAGACAGGTTTTCAACTGGGGCTTTCACTGTTCCCTTTATAGGTTAGAACAATCTACAGTGGCAAGATTGCTCATGACCCCAAGGTGTGCCATAGATACTGTAATCGCCGCCATTTAGATAAGGTTATTTCCATTCGCTCGTCAAACGCCTCGTATTAATTTAGGGCCTGGTCAAGTAATGACGCACACGAAACACAGAAGTAGCATAGAGTTCATATATTCGTAGTCAAAGAACATTCACGAAAAATATCAACGACTCATATAATAATACGTATGTGTGTGTACATATCAGTATGGGGACAAATAATTTCTGTATACGTGACACTGACTATGAACTACTTCTTGTGCCAGACGATGTGTGGTAAAATACTGCGAAAAGAAAGAAACAAACACAAGAAACATTAGCAAGTGTACCAAACAATGTATCAAAAACCCTTATTCACGCAAGATACAATCAAAGCAATGAGACGGAAAGAATACACATACCGGAGGATAATTTAGATGATAATAAACCAACAGCAATAATTTAATTTAGAGAGAATACTTTAGCTGATTTTAAAGAAGACAATTTAGCTAAGGTTACGTGGAACCAAGCCAGAACAAACGAAGGAACGAACGCTTTATGTTCCTTAAACTTACACGACGATTAGGCTACGTTTATTCTTTCAAGCCTCAAAACAATTGGCGCTGTCATGAACTGGCTAGTTTTAACTCTGCTTGTTGACTATTTAGCCATGTGTAGTCTTTGTAACAGTAGAGAGTCAGTATAGTACACAGCAGCAATTAAATTACACAGCAGACCACACACCGCGAGCCCGACCCACGCATCGCAGTGAGTCAGCACTTGAGTTTTGAATCGGACCGTTTAACCAATCAGAGCAGGCTCAGTGGGTAGAGCAGTTCTGACTGTGTCAAATCTTAGCGCAGTTTGAATCAGTCGTGTGTGAGACGAGGTAGAGTCAACATCTCCACAGCTAGAGAAATCTCTACACTCATAGACCAGGAAGCAGGACTTTAGAATCTTAGAATTCTCTCAAGTCATCACGGGCCTGAACTTGTCAAACAGGTAAATGAACACCCTTCTGTTTCATCGTGATATATTTATATTATTGTTGAAATTATGTTTGAAAAATTTGCTATGCATAAATGTGAATTGTTAATCCGAATTTGCGGGACCACGTGGAAGAGCCGAGCACGAGGCGAAACACGACCGGTTGCGCCGCCATGTTGTATCCCGTACGGAACCACTGTTGTTTAACTTATATGTATGTTTGCAGACCAGTGGCTGTACCACTGAATGTTTATATTATTATTAATTCTGTATGTGTATAGTTAGACACGATTTATATTTATGTATGTATAGGAATTTAGAGTTGAGATTCCAGTGGAACCCGGAAGTAGCAGAATGTTCGTCGCTTATGTATAGAGATGTGGAGCTATCACTGAGGGCTACTTGGCTTTCAGTGAGACGCTCTGCACAAACCGATTATTCAGGGTTGTGCAGAATTTCGTCTCTTATATTACAGACGAGCAGGCGAGCTATCCCGAGCTATCCCGAGCTATCCTGTGAACCCCACTCCACAGAAACGACTAGTTGGTTGAGGAGACTCTACCGCACAAGTCGGAAAGAGCTACCTTGAAAAACACCCTGTCAGACCCCACAGCGGGGCAAGGGAACCCAACTACACAACGACAAAGGTGTACCAGAAGCTACCTCACAGAAGGACTTCGACCGCACCATCAGAAAGTTAAGTGTAATCGACAAAGGTGCACTTAAACTGATCATAACAGGACCACAGTAGTCCAACTCTTCAGAAACTGTAAAACGGACCACAGTAGTCCAAATCTACATGAGATATTATAGCAAGTGCCCTAGGAAGATATAACAGCTGCCTAGACTATCAGCGATCGAACTATTTGCATTGAAAGAGACTTTTTAAGTTAGATTAGTACTTAGAGAATCTTGTATAGAGTAGAAGAAATAAATGTGTGATTTTAACTGTTATCAAGTGGCTGGACTACATATGATTCATAGCCGTGTGAAAGCTAGTGTGACAGTAATCTTTTACCATTTTTCTATCTATCTCTGTACCCCAATCTTAACACAGAACGAGCTAAACAAATAAATTTATTAAAGTAATTCATAGGGTGACTTACTAGCAGTTCCCACCGAATAAACGTGAGGGTCCATAATTCCATTGTGCAGAGCCCATAAACCCCACGTGACACTTTAATTGGCGAGCCTAGCCAGGATCTGTGTATAATAGGAATTGGGTATAACCGGACCTAAGTACAATAAAATTAGATAACAGTAGGAGTAGTAGAATAACTTAGAATAGTGGTAACAAGGACTGATCAGTTGGGTGCACTATTCTTTAGTTAAAAACTTTTTTGCTTCAAATATTTTTGTGCCTGTATGTTGCATTGTTCTTTTGCAGGTTTTGCTTAAATAACTGTTGTATGCCATTTGACTCTTGTTTTATTCTATTATTGATTCCGAATTGTATGGTCTTTGCATTGTTTTTATTGACTTGCAATATTGCTAGTGTTTTGGTATTCCACGTGATTCAGAGGTTGTTCTTAGACACGTTTGGCAATGTCGGACCCAGTGGCCTTGAGATTGCGCTTCAAGGAACTAGGAGAAGCTTTACACTTAGCAGGGGCAGACCTAATTGCGTATATCAATGCAGAGGTAGAGAAACAGGAAGCTAAGGCAGAGAGAGCAGCAGAGAGAGAGGCGAAGAAACTCGAAGCAGAACAGAGAAAAGCGGAACTAGAAGCAGAGCAAAAGAAATTAGAACTAGAGCAGAAGAAATTAGAATTAGAAGGAGAACAGAAGAAGGCAGCATTAGCAGCAGAGAGAGAAGCAGAAGTTAGGAAATGGGAGTATGAGCGGGCAGAAAAAGAAAAAGAGAGGGAAGAAAAGGAAAAAGAAAGACAGCATGAGTTAGAGCTAAGAAGATTGGGATCAGGAGCTTCAAGTTCTTCCTCAACCCCTCCCCACTCAGATCAGCTAGAGGTAGCATCCAACCCTGTACAAGGAATGTCATTTCCACTGGGAACATTCAATGAGAGAGAAGAAGGTTTAGATCTCTATCTGACTAGGTTTGAGCGTCTAGCCACAGAGTATAAACTAGATCCCACTCATTGGTCTTTTAAGCTTAGTCAAGGGCTTAGAGGAAAGGCTTATGACATCTACAGTAAGCTACCGACTGACAGAGTGACTGACTATCACAAAGTAAAAGAGGCACTCCTAACGGGATTCGAACTAACAGGAGAATGCTACCGGCAAAAATTCCGCACCAACCGGAGAGTGAAAGGAGAGAGCTATGCGCAGTTCGCGGATCGGTTGTCCACAACGCTGGATAAGTGGATTAGCCAGTCAGCCACGGCTAAGACGTATGATGGACTGACAGAACTGTTAGTATGGGAACAGCTACGGGAAACCATGACCCCCGAGCTGAGAACATTCTCAGTAGAGCAGGGCGCGGAAAGACTGGAAGATCTGGTCAAGGTCGCAGATAGGTACGTGGCCGCACACGGAGAAGCCAAGAGCTTCAGGCGAGACCTAAAGCCTAACGGGAAAGAGGCACAGAAACGAAGTCCTAACCGGGAAGAGCGCACCGCGAATAAGCCGAATAACCCCAGACCTGGGCAAAATAAAGGACCCAACGCGGAATTCGGGAAAAGAGGTCCCGCAGAACAGAGACGGTATTGTTCGTTCTGCAACAGAAACAATCACTCCACCGCAGAATGTTTCAAGTTGGCCGCACAACGTAGGGAAGAGCGCGAAAGCCGGCCAGCGCACAGAGTTCTAACTCAAAGCAGCGGTAACAAGCCACACACGATCGGAGATCACCCATCGGTGACAGACACGGTCAAGGTCAACGGAAAAGAAGCGAACTGTCTGTATGACACAGGTCTATCATACGACGCGATAGTCAGCGAATCTCTTGTAGCGCGCGCGGACTTGACAGACAAGACAGTCGACTTACAAGGAGCAGACTTGACGAAACCGACGACTACTTGCCCAATAGCATGGATAGAAGTAGAGAGTAGGTACGTCACAGGACGAATCCAAGCAGCTGTTTTACAGAAACCCCTGTATGATCTAGTGCTAGGTTGTAGGTATGTGTTCTTAGGCACGCCCCCAAAAACTGTAGAGATAGCTGCAGTGCAAACCAGGGCCCAAGCTAAAACCCAACCACCCCAGCCCGAGTTCGCTCCGAATCCAGGACTCGAAGAGATCAAAACAGCACAGAAAGAAGACACCTCGATAGCGAAGTGCTTCCAGAAGCTACCCAAGGCGCACACCCCCCCGAACAAGGGAGACTTCTACATGGAAGAGGGAGTTCTACATCGACAAGGAGATGGAGATCACACCCAACTAGTACTGCCAGCCACCCTTCGAGCCCAAGTACTAGAACTAGGCCACAGCATGCCACTCAGCGGACACATGGGAATTGGAGCCACAGTGCAGAGAATCCGCGCACACTACTATTGGCCAGGAATCACGGAGGATGTCAAGCGCTACGTGAAATCTTGCCGCCAATGTCAACGATATTCCCCGCGACATCACACCGTACCAGTTACCTTAGGACCATCAGTAGTAGTCGGCGTGCCATTCCAGCAAGTCTCAGTAGACATAGTAGGACCACTGCCCATGACCCAGAAGAGGAACAGATTTCTACTCACACTCGTCGACGCATGTACGATGTGGTGCGAAGCAGTCCCGTTGCCAGCGATCGACACCAAGAAGATTGCAGATGCACTCATCGCCATCTTTACCAGAGTCGGATTCCCGGACAGCATTAGAACGGACAACGGATCTCAGTTCACCGGCCGCCTGATGCAAGACGTGTTCGAGTTGATACAAGTTCATCACATTCGCACACCACCATACCACCCCGCCAGCAACGGACAAGTAGAAAGACTGAACGGAACCCTTCTCACCATCCTCAGGAAAGTCGCCGACGACAATCCAGAAGCGTGGGACACCTACGTGAATGCGGCACTGTTCGCATACCGAGAAACGCCCCATGCAGCCACAGGCTACACCCCGTCAACATTGCTATTCGGCAGACCTCTAGCAGGACCGCTAGAAGCCCTACGCAGAAGTTGGACGGAAGCCAAGATAGACGACACACCAAGAGGTGCCACCAAGTACGTCGCAGACCTGCAGGAAACCCTCAAAGCAACGTGGAAGAAAGCTGGTGAAGCACTGAAGAAGGCAAGAGCCCGTCAGGCGAAGTACTACAACCGCCACGCTAAGGACCGAGAACTGCAAGTCGGCGATCAAGTGCTACTCTTACTTCCAAGTGGAACCAACAAGCTGGACATCGCTTGCCAAGAAATCCAAGACAGTCTACCAAGTAGAGGGGAACGGGAGAGCCCGATACCACCACATCAATCTCCTCAAGAAGTATACGGACAGACCAGCGACCCCCAGCACTCACAACTTGCTAGCCATCGCCATCGCGGAAGAAGGAGAAAGCATGGAGACCAATGCAGTAGAGTATCCCCTGCACTCCAAAGAAACCTACAAAGACGTGATACTCAACGGAGACCTAGCCGCTAAACAACGACAGCAAGTACTACAGGTCATTCGACAACATCAGACTGTGCTCACAGACCGACCAGGGAGGACAGACCTCGTCGAAGTAACCTTAACGGTGACCGACCCAACACCCGTCCGCCAGAAGCTCTACCCGATGCCACTGTCTCAGCAGCGAGCCATCAAGGAAGAGATAGACACCTTACTGGCAGCCGGAATCATCTCAGAGTCTACTTCACCCTACAGCGCAGGCACGGTATTGTTGCGAAAGCCCAACGGAGAGCATCGACTGTGCATCGACTTCAGACTGCTGAATGCTGTAACGCAGTTCCAGCCAGAGCCACTCCCGGACCAGACCGACCTATTTGCCAAGCTACAGCGAGCGAAGTACTTCTCACGCATCGACCTCAGCAAAGGATACTACCAGATACCAGTGCAACCGCAAGTCCGAAAGTACCTAGCGTTTAGCACTATGGAAGGACACTTCGAATTCAACGTGCTTCCATTCGGACTCCACAACGCACCCAGCATCTTCAGCGCCATGATGCGAAAACTCCTGGCACCCCTGAGCAGCGAGCACCTACATTCGTTTATGGACGACATCCTCATCGCAACACCTACGTGGGAGGAACATGTCACGCTCCTACGACAACTACTCGCCCGCCTCAGAGACACGGGATTGACGGCAAGACCCACCAAATGTCAGATTGGATTCACAGAACTAGAATTTCTGGAACACACCATCAGTCAAGGAAGCCTGCGACCGGTAGAAAAGACAGTGAAACGCCTACTCGACGCTCCTAGGCCCAAGACCAAGAAGGAAGTGCAGTCGTTTCTAGGACTCTGCGGCTTCTACCAGAAGTTCATCCCCAACTACAACAGCATCGCCGTACCACTGACAAATGGAACCCGGAAAATCGCCCCGGACAAAGTCGTATGGACAGCGGAATGCGAGACAGCATTCCAAACACTCAAGGACAGAATGACATCGGCGCCAGTACTCCACCTACCCGATTTGACTCAGCCATTCGTTCTTCGCACCGACGCAAGCGACTTAGGCCTCGGAGCAGTACTGCTACAGCGCGACCCCAAGAATGCAGAGACGCTATTCCCTGTCGCCTACGCCAGCAGAAAATTTAGACCCGCCGAGACCCACTACGCCACGTCGGAGAAGGAATGCCTTGGACTAGTCTGGGCCATACAGAAATTCCAACTCTACCTGTATGGGACCCACTTCACAGTTCAGGTGGACCACCAACCACTATCGTTCCTGGCAGCCTCCAAGTCTTTGAACTCTCGCCTGATGCGATGGGCACTCACCCTTCAGGCATACTCATTCCAAATCGAGTACATCCCCGGCAAGGAAAACCACGGAGCCGACTACCTCAGTCGCCATCTCGTGGAGGACACAGCAGCTGTCGCCCACCCAACACAACTAAGGGCCACAGCACCAGAATTCGTCCCCGCCCAATAAAAACCCTGTCACTAGTGTCCATAGCTACCTGGCACTGCATTGCAGCTCAGGTAGAGCAACTTAATTAGTTTGTAAATAGGACCCTAGGATAGTGCAGTGTTAAACTAGGCTCTGTAGTAGAAAAAGGTCGAATCCAGTAGTCATCGCCTTTTTTCAGTTGAGGGAGCCTGTCATGAACTGGCTAGTTTTAACTCTGCTTGTTGACTATTTAGCCATGTGTAGTCTTTGTAACAGTAGAGAGTCAGTATAGTACACAGCAGCAATTAAATTACACAGCAGACCACACACCGCGAGCCCGACCCACGCATCGCAGTGAGTCAGCACTTGAGTTTTGAATCGGACCGTTTAACCAATCAGAGCAGGCTCAGTGGGTAGAGCAGTTCTGACTGTGTCAAATCTTAGCGCAGTTTGAATCAGTCGTGTGTGAGACGAGGTAGAGTCAACATCTCCACAGCTAGAGAAATCTCTACACTCATAGACCAGGAAGCAGGACTTTAGAATCTTAGAATTCTCTCAAGTCATCACGGGCCTGAACTTGTCAAACAGGTAAATGAACACCCTTCTGTTTCATCGTGATATATTTATATTATTGTTGAAATTATGTTTGAAGAATTTGCTATGCATAAATGTGAATTGTTAATCCGAATTTGCGGGACCACGTGGAAGAGCCGAGCACGAGGCGAAACACGACCGGTTGTGCCGCCATGTTGTATCCCGTACGGAACCACTGTTGTTTAACTTATATGTATGTTTGCTGTTCCACGGCAGCATCTCCTCTTCCTCCTAACATGCTAGTGTTTGCGACTATCAGGGAGGGACTTGCCTGTGGGGCAGCTAGTGTAGTCGATGTGGGAGACTGAGGGTGGAAGTGAGTGTTTAGCAAATTTACCGTGGGAAGAAAGGAAGGATTCTGAGGGTGAGCATCAGCTTGTTCTAGCACGCTTAGCATGGCTGAATTAGTCTTTATCTCAATGTCTGTTCTCAGCAACTCTAGCTGTCTAATGCTTTCTCTCTTCCTTTTCTCGAACTGCATTTTAGCTCTAGTTTCTGCTATCTTTCTGGTAGCCTCTCGATCGGCTTCTTCTCTCTTTCTAGCAGCTTCTGCCTCAACCCTAGCTGCCTGTTGATCTGCAATTCTTTTCCACTCTGTAGCCTCTTCTTCAGCCACTCTGGCACTCTCCTGATCATCTAGCTCCTCTATCAGTCTCGCGTGTTCGTTTTCTAAAGCTAGGCCTGCGCGTCTAGCACTGAGAGAAGCGGCCTTCATCCTAACCTCGAGTTTGAGGGAAGCTGTGGAGATTATGCTAGAATTAGCTGACGACCTAACGGAAGATCCCCTAGACGAAACACTGGCGTCTCTTTTCTTGGTCGATCGGTGGCTAAACGCTTTGCTACCATGATGCGAACTAGTCCTTGTACGAACATCAACAGTCCCTTCGTTCACGGCACGCACTATGTTAGAGATGACCTCTTGGGCTTGCATCTGAGCATTCTCCCAGTCTTCTAACGTCACTTCACCACCGCCTAGCTTAACTAGCTTCTCTTGAATTTCTCCGAGTTCACTTCGCATCTGAGAAATCCGCACTCTTGCCCTTGCTAGGTTTTCTAGATTGGGTTCGTCCTTGCCTAGTTCTTTCACTGCCGTAGCAATAGCCTTCAACAGCAGAGACCTTTGTGACTGAAAGAGTTCTGTCTTTATTTCCAGATTATATGCTTTGCCTTTCTCAGTAGGTTTGGGTTCGCGTTTGGACCTAGTGACATCTTCCGGCTGTTCTACTGGTATCTCAGTCTCTGTTTCACCATCTTCTACCTCATCTTTCGACTCGAGTTTCACGGGGGAGGCTATTCCCTCTTCTATCTCTTCCTTATCCATGATAAGATCAATGTTCAGTTCTTAGTACTGCAAGAGGTGGCCAAAACGAAGAAAGTTATATTCTTCACAGAAGCTGGTTATTCATTTAATGAAACCTGAGTAAGGCTTAGCGAAACTGGTTAAAGAGTAGTTGCTGGGTCTAGGTTGGTCGCAATTAAAACAGAATAAAAGTCTTGTTGTCTAAATGCTTGTTTGAGCAACAACTAGCAGACAATGATTATTCTTGTTTACTATATTCGTCTACCAAATCATATTCAAAACACACTGCAGGAACCGAGCGAGAGAAAACTCTATCCCACAAATTGTAATAAGTCCTAAATTCAAAAGGGGGTGACGAGAGGCTCTAAGTATTTTACTGTAATCGCCGCCATTTAGATAAGGTTATTTCCATTCGCTCGTCAAACGCCTCGTATTAATTTAGGGCCTGGTCAAGTAATGACGCACACGAAACACAGAAGTAGCATAGAGTTCATTTATTCGTAGTCAAAGAACATTCACGAAAAATATCAACGACTCATATAATAATACGTATGTGTGTGTACATATCAGTATGGGGACAAATAATTTCTGTATACGTGACACTGACTATGAACTACTTCTTGTGCCAGACGATGTGTGGTAAAATACTGCGAAAAGAAAGAAACATAAACACAAGAAACATTAGCAAGTGTACCAAACAATGTATCAAAAACCCTTATTCACGCAAGATACAATCAAAGCAATGAGACGGAAAGAATACACATACCGGAGGATAATTTAGATGATAATAAACCAACAGCAATAATTTAATTTAGAGAGAATACTTTAGCTGATTTTAAAGAAGACAATTTAGCTAAGGTTACGTGGAACCAAGCCAGAACAAACGAAGGAACGAACGCTTTATGTTCCTTAAACTTACACGACGATTAGGCTACGTTTATTCTTTCAAGCCTCAAAACAATTGGCGCAAGACAATTTGACTATGCTCATCTAACATTAGTCAATTCATTATTACAAACAATTCGGCTACGTTCACCCAACGAGCCTCGGTACGGTGCCTAAACTAGGAAATATTCGTCGATGACCTAGCTCAGTAAAACATTTATAAATGAATTATCATACGTAAACATTTAACAAAATATTATAGGAAATACACCCGATGTCCCAAAACGTAGCTATCTACCTTGGCAGAGACAAAACAGCAAAGCTTTAAGGAAAAACGGTATAAATACCCAAGTGGGTTAACATTTCGAATAAGGCCGATAATTCGACAAAAAACGTTATCTTCATTAAAGACCAAAACAGTTATCTTATTCGTCAAAACTTAGTCCGACAAATTGTGACGACAATTAGCTTTAATCAAGCCAAGACGTTCAGCATAATCAGCACATTATGACTGACCACAAGCTAAAAACCAATAAACTTGACTTGTCCTTATTTACAAATCCTGAACAAAGTGTTCACCTCAATAATTTTTCTGACAAAAGACCAAGTTCTAAATCAAAACGAATTCTATTAAGCATTAGAAAATCGAAAGCTTAAAGAATATCATAATCAGATTAATTTGCAGAAAAGGCATCGAATGAGTCACTAAAACGAGAAAATCATAAAGATCACAATCATTTGCACAAAGCAACAAAACATGCAAAACGCAAAATAATGATAAGTACCTTATGACCGCTGTAAGACGTTTGGAAACCACACAGATCCAAAAGGCGACAACAACGTCTGGTACCAAAGGCAGGTAAAATAAAAGCTTTCCACAAAACTCTACAAATCGTGAACATCACATTTAAACTATCTTTCAAAACAGGTGAGCACAACTTTTATATCACATAAACTAAAAACGACGCAACCTTCTCTCAGACCCAGCAATCTAACTAACGAGAAAAGAGTTGACACAAACTTATATATGCGTTACTACCAAAACCAGTCTTGCGTCATAATCCCGATCTCATGAGAAAAATACGCAAACAAGATTTACAAACGAAACACAGTTCACCAATAATATTCGAACTCATATCAAAAACTCTGCACGCTTTTGCCACTGACTTGAGAGCAATAGATCCGGAGAGAGGGTGAGAGAGAGGGAGGGGGGGGGGGGAACACGACAATCACAAAGAGAAGAAGCACGACAAACACAGAGAGGTAAGAAAGACAGGCACCAAAAAAAAAAATGAAAGGAAATAAATTAACAGTCCAGTCATAAAACCAAAAAGATGCGTCGGGTTGGCCAAATGAGGTGATGATACGTCTTGTCAGTCAAAAACAATAAATCCAAACAAAAGAAAACGATAGAAAGAAGAAGCAACATGCAGTGGAGAGGAAAAGGAGGACAGATAAACGGAGGACACTTTACACACTAAGAAAGTACATGATATCACAAATAACAAAGACTCTCTCTCTCTCTAGATCAATAGCCCATAAATAATTAGTTTCAAAACTTATCTAATCATATTTTGGTCACACATGACTTATAGGCATGCACACACACACCCGGCCTTAATTATGTCCAGATAATTAAAACACTTGATATCAATAACATTAACATTTCTACAATCACACCAGGAGGCATTATTGGAACAACAACCAAAAAATACACGCAGCATTCATTCAGCTTTAAGTACTGATCAATCGTTCGTTGCGATAGTTGTGGCCACGTTCTGGTTACCTCCTCCTCTGTTGTCATTCCCTCGCTTGTCGGGTCTTCGGCCGGCATTTTCCCCACCATCTCGTTTTATGTACACAAAGTCCTTCTCGTGTAGGCATGTGGGATGTCTTTTGTTACAAATCCCGCACACCTCTCTCTTGTCACACTGACGTGATTTGTGCTCCTTACTTATCAGGCAGCCAAAGCAGAGGTTTGATTTCAAAATGGAAGTCCTTTTCTCAGCAACGGGCTTCTTGGCGAAAACTTCGCACTGACCCAGGTTATGGCTTGTTTGGGTACAGAATTCGCAGAAGGAGGAAGTCTCCGACCGGGTAGACAGGGCATTCTTCTTGGCAGGCGAGCTGGGTGTGTTGGGCAATGTGACCCTTGTAGACGTAGGAGGGAAAGCTCCGGAGCCGAATACGGGGTCGTTACTAATGTCGGCTTCTTGTGTCACAAAGTTGACAAGTTCAGCGAAGTTGGGGTACCTTTCGTGTTCGATCTTCGTCCGGGACACGCTCCGGCACCAGCGGTGTACCATCCAGTCGGGGAGTTTGCTGATAATACGTTTGAGGTATTGGGCGTCGTCTAAGATCCCTAATCCTCCTACCTCCTTGGCTGCAACAGCACACTGCTGAAGAAAATCCGCAAGCCGTCTAAGTCCCAAGTAATCTCGGCTTTTAACAATGGCCCACTCGTCCAACTTTGTCCTGAAAGCTTGTGAGACCACGTAACTGTTGCCGTACCTCCTTTCCAAAACTGACATTGCCTTGTCGTAGGCCTCGGGTTCGCTCAGCAGAAAGAATCCAGCCACGGCGTCCTTCGCTGTTCCTCCCAGGTAGCGCTGGAGATACAGGAGTTTCTCGCTCGATGCTATCCTCTGTCGTTGAATCAGAAAGGAAAAAGCAATCTTCCAGGTTGGATAGAGGAGCGGGTCGCCGTGGAAGATAGACGGTTCTTGCATGGGAAGTCTATTCAGCAGGAGAGCGTCCGAAAGCGTTTGGGCAAGTGAGTCTGTGGAGGTGTACTGCATCTGGAGCGGAGCTAGAACAGATCTGGGTTCGGCATAAGACGACGGGTAAATACCTCTGGGTGCCGCAAGGCGATCAAAATCAAAGTTCGTGGGACCGTTCTCTGGAACACCTACTCTCGGGAGGTGACACGAGGTGGGGGAGTACATAGAACCATCAGGGCTCGGCACGAAGATCTTTGCCTCAGGGCGCAAATGTCTTTCTGCAAAGTGTACAGAGCGGAGAGGGAGGGGTTGGTAGGTGGAAGGCATGGGGTCCGCTGGTGCGGACAGATAAGCATGCCTCTCCTGCTGCTCTGGAATCTCCGGAGGCCTGTGTTGACGGGCAGCGTGCAGGGTGTCGAAGTTGCGAGCAGCAACTGTGTCGAGATGCGCAGAGAGGCGAGGACCCTCATACGATGCACTCGGGAAGACACCGGGGTGCTGCCAGGGTATCGATGTCTGGTGATAACGAGGCGACATCCTAGGAGAGGACGCGAGAGAGTACACGGTCGTGGTGGTGGTCGTTGTAGAGGTGCGGGCCACGTACTTGACGCAATCCTTGGAAGCGTCAACGGTCGCAGTAGGGCCCACTCCCCTCCCGTGGCTCTCCAGGCGAGCGGTAGCGGGGGGGATGAAGAGGGCGTGGCTACTGGCGGGGTCATCATTCACGATCCCGACGGTAGCAGAAGTCGTGAAAGCGGGAACGGCGTCTCCGCCCTCCCTGAGAGCGGAAGCTGTGGTGATGACGGCGGCAGCTCCGTCTACGGGAGCCTCCAAAGTCACCGCGGCGATGGCAGCAGTGGGGCCCATGGAGGGCTGGTCTTGTCCGGGCTGATGTTCCACGGCAGCATCTCCTCTTCCTCCTAACATGCTAGTGTTTGCGACTATCAGGGAGGGACTTGCCTGTGGGGCAGCTAGTGTAGTCGATGTGGGAGACTGAGGGTGGAAGTGAGTGTTTAGCAGATTTACCGTGGGAAGAAAGGAAGGATTCTGAGGGTGAGCATCAGCTTGTTCTAGCACGCTTAGCATGGCTGAATTAGTCTTTATCTCAATGTCTGTTCTCAGCAACTCTAGCTGTCTAATGCTTTCTCTCTTCCTTTTCTCGAACTGCATTTTAGCTCTAGTTTCTGCTATCTTTCTGGTAGCCTCTCGATCGGCCTCTTCTCTCTTTCTAGCAGCTTCTGCCTCAACCCTAGCTGCCTGTTGATCTGCAATTCTTTTCCACTCTGTAGCCTCTTCTTCGGCCACTCTGGCACTCTCCTGATCATCTAGCTCCTCTATCAGTCTCGCGTGTTCGTTTTCTAAAGCTAGGCCTGCGCGTCTAGCACTGAGAGAAGCGGCCTTCATCCTAACCTCGAGTTTGAGGAAAGCTGTGGAGATTATGCTAGAATTAGCTGACGACCTAACGGAAGATCCCCTAGACGAAACACTGGCGTCTCTTTTCTTGGTCGATCGGTGGCTAAACGCTTTGCTACCATGATGCGAACTAGTCCTTGTAGGAACCTCAACAGTCCCTTCGTTCACGGCACGCACTATGTTAGAGATGACCTCTTGGGCTTGCATCTGAGCATTCTCCCAGTCTTCTAACGTCACTTCACCACCGCCTAGCTTAACTAGCTTCTCTTGAATTTCTCCGAGTTCACTTCGCATCTGAGAAATCCGCACTCTTGCCCTTGCTAGGTTTTCTAGATTGGGTTCGTCCTTGCCTAGTTCTTTCACTGCCGTAGCAATAGCCTTCAACAGCAGAGACCTTTGTGACTGAAAGAGTTCTGTCTTTATTTCCAGATTATATGCTTTGCCTTTCTCAGTAGGTTTGGGTTCGCGTTTGGACCTAGTGACATCTTCCGGCTGTTCTACTGGTATCTCAGTCTCTGTTTCACCATCTTCTACCTCATCTTTCGACTCGAGTTTCACGGGGGAGGCTATTCCCTCTTCTATCTCTTCCTTATCCATGATAAGATCAATGTTCAGTTCTTAGTACTGCAAGAGGTGGCCAAAACGAAGAAAGTTATATTCTTCACAGAAGCTGGTTATTCATTTAATGAAACCTGAGTAAGGCTTAGCGAAACTGGTTAAAGAGTAGTTGCTGGGTCTAGGTTGGTCGCAATTAAAACAGAATAAAAGTCTTGTTGTCTAAATGCTTGTTTGAGCAACAACTAGCAGACAATGATTATTCTTGTTTACTATATTCGTCTACCAAATCATATTCAAAACACACTGCAGGAACCGAGCGAGAGAAAACTCTATCCCACAAATTGTAATAAGTCCTAAATTCAAAAGGGGGTGACGAGAGGCTCTAAGTATTTTACTGTAATCGCCGCCATTTAGATAAGGTTATTTCCATTCGCTCGTCAAACGCCTCGTATTAATTTAGGGCCTGGTCAAGTAATGACGCACACGAAACACAGAAGTAGCATAGAGTTCATTTATTCGTAGTCAAAGAACATTCACGAAAAATATCAACGACTCATATAATAATACGTATGTGTGTGTACATATCAGTATGGGGACAAATAATTTCTGTATACGTGACACTGACTATGAACTACTTCTTGTGCCAGACGATGTGTGGTAAAATACTGCGAAAAGAAAGAAACATAAACACAAGAAACATTAGCAAGTGTACCAAACAATGTATCAAAAACCCTTATTCACGCAAGATACAATCAAAGCAATGAGACGGAAAGAATACACATACCGGAGGATAATTTAGATGATAATAAACCAACAGCAATAATTTAATTTAGAGAGAATACTTTAGCTGATTTTAAAGAAGACAATTTAGCTAAGGTTACGTGGAACCAAGCCAGAACAAACGAAGGAACGAACGCTTTATGTTCCTTAAACTTACACGACGATTAGGCTACGTTTATTCTTTCAAGCCTCAAAACAATTGGCGCAAGACAATTTGACTATGCTCATCTAACATTAGTCAATTCATTATTACAAACAATTCGGCTACGTTCACCCAACGAGCCTCGGTACGGTGCCTAAACTAGGAAATATTCGTCGATGACCTAGCTCAGTAAAACATTTATAAATGAATTATCATACGTAAACATTTAACAAAATATTATAGGAAATACACCCGATGTCCCAAAACGTAGCTATCTACCTTGGCAGAGACAAAACAGCAAAGCTTTAAGGAAAAACGGTATAAATACCCAAGTGGGTTAACATTTCGAATAAGGCCGATAATTCGACAAAAAACGTTATCTTCATTAAAGACCAAAACAGTTATCTTATTCGTCAAAACTTAGTCCGACAAATTGTGACGACAATTAGCTTTAATCAAGCCAAGACGTTCAGCATAATCAGCACATTATGACTGACCACAAGCTAAAAACCAATAAACTTGACTTGTCCTTATTTACAAATCCTGAACAAAGTGTTCACCTCAATAATTTTTCTGACAAAAGACCAAGTTCTAAATCAAAACGAATTCTAATAAGCATTAGAAAATCGAAAGCTTAAAGAATATCAGAATCAGATTAATTTGCAGAAAAGGCATCGAATGAGTCACTAAAACGAGAAAATCATAAAGATCACAATCATTTGCACAAAGCAACAAAACATATGCAAAACGCAAAATAATGATAAGTACCTTATGACCGCTGTAAGACGTTTGGAAACCACACAGATCCAAAAGGCGACAACAACGTCTGGTACCAAAGGCAGGTAAAATAAAAGCTTTCCACAAAACTCTACAAATCGTGAACATCACATTTAAACTATCTTTCAAAACAGGTGAGCACAACTTTTATATCACATAAACTAAAAACGACGCAACCTTCTCTCAGACCCAGCAATCTAACTAACGAGAAAAGAGTTGACACAAACTTATATGCGTTACTACCAAAACCAGTCTTGCGTCATAATCCCGATCTCATGAGAAAAATACGCAAACAAGATTTACAAACGAAACACAGTTCACCAATAATATTCGAACTCATATCAAAAACTCTGCACGCTTTTGCCACTGACTTGAGAGCAATAGATCCGGAGAGAGGGTGAGAGAGAGGGAGGGAGGGGGGGGGGGGGGAACACGACAATCACAAAGAGAAGAAGCACGACAAACACAGAGAGGTAAGAAAGACAGGCACCAAAAAAAAAAAAAATGAAAGGAAATAAATGAACAGTCCAGTCATAAAACCAAAAGGATGCGTCGGGTTGGCCAAATGAGGTGATGATACGTCTTGTCAGTCAAAATCAATAAAACCAAACAAAAGAAAACGATAGAAAGAAGAAGCAACATGCAGTGGAGAGGAAAAAGATGACAGATAAACGGAGGACACTTTACATGCTAAGAAAGTACATGATATCACAAATAACAAAGACGCTCTCTCTCTCTCTAGATCAATAGCCCATAAATAATTAGTTTCAAAACTTATCTAATCATATCTTGGTCACACATGACTTATAGGCATGCACAGATACAGATGGCCATTTGTGGATTTGTGCCATAGATACAGATGGCCATTTTGCTCGTCAGTGTATCAGCTGGGCTTGCTGTTAATCAAGGGACGGATTTTCCAAAGCATGAGAAGACGCCTGAATGAAAAACTCATGACAAAAATCTTCATGCGAAAAAAAGTAAAAGTGTAGATAATAACAACAATATAGATAATAATAACAGTATTGAGATTAATAACCGTGAAGATAATAACAGTATAGATAATGATAACAGTACAGATGATAATATCAATATAATAATAATAATAATAATAATAATAATAATAATATAATAATAATAATAATAATAATAATAATAATAATAATAATAATAATAATAATAATAATAATAATACAGGATGCTATGTACGCGCCTTTCCCCAAGGCTCAAAACGCGGCGATCTATACCAACATACACGCTCACCTGTCTCATTTTTACTCTCACACACACCAAATACACATACATCACTCAAACAGGTGGTGTAAAGGCAGGGAGATCGCTATTAGAATACGGAAGAAAATCGAATTTTTATTTTTGAAATTTTTATATTGACTGCATCCTGTACCATTATATAGAACAGTATAGATAATAATAACAGTATATAATAGCAGTGTAGATAATAACAATAAAAGTATAGAAAATAATAACAATGTAGATCATACTTAATACTAACAACTTCAACAATTGTGATGTTGGACTGTATATCTCCTCTGGCTTTTAACTGCTGAAGAAGCATTTATATAAGAAACACATGTACTGAAAACATTCTTTAGTCTGCTGCGTGTCATCCCTATTCTTCTTTGTTCTCGTCTTCTAGTATAGGTAATAAAAAACGTTTAGATAATAATAAGAGTAAGATATAATATATAAATGAGTACGCGACAGGCTATAATCTCCACATCCAGATACGGGCGCTAGTGGTCATCACAGTAGTAAGCCTTGATAGATCACTGACACTCAGTTAGGGCTCTCTAATTTGATCTCTGTCTGGACGTGTAACAGTGAACGTGGCATTGGGCAAGACGGCCAGCATGAGCACGTTCTACCCTAAGACGGGCAACCACCCTGAACGGGCTGTGAACGGAATCGTTGGAAGCACGTTGAGCGGACCTGGCTACACCCAAGACGAGGCACAGTGGAACTGCATTCACACGGCTGAGGGTGACCCATTGCCCACTTGGTCCGTAGATTTGGGCAAGGAAGTCCCCGTTCGAGAAGTCGTCATCTTCCGCCGCGGAACAGGCGAGTTACAAACACAAAGTGAAACACTCGCACACGTTCTGATGACTGTTGTGAAAAAAACTGGGATTATTTTGACATACTTTCCATTTCTTTGACATTATTTTGACATTTTCCAATTTTTGAAGCTATCCCCCACCCTAACCCTAACCCTTAACCTAACCCTAATCCTAAAACAGCTCTAACTCAACGGAGAACTATTTTGACGTCAAAATAGTACGGCCTTCCAAAAAAGTCAGACGAAACCATGTGGAGTTTCATGTGTGTCATGAGAACGTCGTTTCTACATGCCCCCCCCCCCCCCCACACACACACACTCACACACACACACACACACAGCCCAGGTTACACAGTATTATCATGACTTTCCCGAAACGCCACCTACGTTGTGCTAACATATTTCGTCCCCATTTTTAAGTACTTTGAAGTGTTCGAACCCTAACCCTTAACCTAACCCTAATGCTAAAACAGCTCTAACTCAACGGAGCACTATTTTGACGTCAAAATAGTTCGGCCTTCCAAAAAAGTCAGAAGAAATCATGTGGAGTTTCATGTGTGTGTCATCAGAACGTCGTTTCTACATGCTCCACCCCCCTCCCCCTCCCCCCACACCAAATTTCTGTCTGTCTGTCAATCAGCCAGTCTGTCTCTCTCTCTTTTCTCTCTCTGTCTCTGTCTGTCTCTCTCTCTGTCTCTGTCTGTCTCTCTCTCTCTCTCTCTCTCTCTCTCTCTCCCTCCCTCCCTCTCTCTGTCTCTATAGATATGAGAAATTAATCCGTGGGTTTCCAAGATTCAGGCCTTATCTCCGTTTCATAATCTCTTTCACATGCACACACACACACACACACACACACACACACACACACACACACTCACACACACATACGCACACACATGCATACATACATAAACACACACCCACTCTCTCTCTCTCTCTCTCTCTCTCTCTCTCTCTCTCTCTCTCTCTCTCTCTCTCTCTCTCTCTCTCTCTCTCTCTCTCTCTCTCTCTCTTCTAATCTACAGCACAAGCATATAACAAGTGGAATGTTTGTGACTTGACGAAGGCCTTAATATTTTATTTAGATCTATTTACTTTAAAATTTATTTATTTATTTTCACGCTATCAGGACAAAAGAGGATGGTCAATGTCACAGTACACGTGGACGGCGTTCAATGTGGACAGCCACTCAGGGATGGGGATGTGCCTGCAGACAACGACAAGATCATCGTCAGTTGTAGTGGGTCCCCGCTTAGAGGGAGAAATGTCACCATCACCAGAAAAAAAGACTTTTTGAATCTATGCGAAGTTCAAGTCTGGGGTTAGTATAAATCGTGCAGACCATCCTCGTCATTACTAATATTGCTGTCAGGCTTACCACCACCACCATCATCATTATCATCATCATCATAATTATCATCATCATCATCGCCATCGCCATCATCATCATCATAATTATCATCATCATTGCCATCGCCATCATCATCATTAACATCACACCCACCATCATCGCCACCCTCCTCTTCCTCCTCCACCTGTTGTAGTCGTTTTCTGAAGCAGCAACAGCTTCTGGGTCCGTGTTCATAAAAGGCAATACCCGCTGGTAATTTACCATGAGGAGGGGTAAAATCTTTACCTTCCGCTGGTTTGGAATTGTCTGTTATTCAGAGAAGTTTAAACTGCCCTGCCACTCGGCCAATAATTTTACCGACTCTACCCCATGACCTGATGTGATCATGACCATCACGGCGTGGTAGGATGGTAGACAGCATGATTCTAGCTTTGGGAAAACAACGTCACGTTGAGTTACCCAGCTGTTACACTCAGTTCGATGATGGTGTTTTCCTTTATCAGTATCCGATTCAGCCCCAATGCTGAATTCCTGATAAGGTGTAACTCAGATTCGTTTATCCACGCAACCCGTCCAAACAGCATACAAGTCACAAAGTCGACGTATGAAGTTTTCCACTTTTATTCAGCACACACCAACAACTGCATACAATTCTCAACTCAACTCAACAACTTTCACAGCAACTCTCTTTTCAATTAACTATCAACAACAACTCTCTCTTTTCAACACACAAAGCATCGAATATATAATTTTTTTCTATCCTTCGAGATGACGACAGTTTGTTCTAGAAATGACGCATTACAACTAACCAATCAGAATTAAAGATCGTCATCACTGACTTACGTCATTCATCTCTCCACACATACCCCGAACCTTCTCTTTCTTCGACAATCGTCCCGAAACTTCGATCGATAGTAAACAAGGAGATCCAGAGTATTCTCCGACAATATCGACCAACGAAAATTATCCACGTTATACAAAGCCTCTCCTAACAACAATGCAAACTCAAATCAAAGGTAAATAAACTCCATTATTGAATACTTTGCAAAACGAAACGATTAGATCTATCGTGCGCGCTTCCGACAACTTTCGTTCGCGTTTCAACGTAACATAACCCCCCACTCAAGAGGAAATTTACCCAATTTCTTTCAACAACGTTGAAACGTAATGCACAAACAATGTACAGAATTAAAACTTACTTCAGACTGTCTCATTTACTGTCAATTACCCCTTGGGGTCATGAGCAATCTTGTCACTGTAGATTGTTCTAACCTATAAAGGGAACAGTGAAAGCCCCAGTTGAAAACCTGTCTTGCCTTTGTAGGCATGACTAATTCACTGCGGCAACAGTTCCCCCCGTTGGAGTGCCGGGGGTTTCAGTATAAATAGTATCCCCACTTTCTGGAAATTTAGTGCTTTAAATTCCCACTGTCGCTGTCTTCATCATTTGCTCTTTCCCATTCCTGATCTGTCCCATCACTCTGCTATACTTTCTTCTTCTTCGCTAGATCAATGACCTACCTTTTTTCTTGAAAACTCTTCCTGGACAAGACTCCTTGTTTGTGTATGGGGTCTGTTGGATCAGCTTGGGAGTGTTGGACACTTTCTGCCGGGTGGTCACTAGGGCTTCCTATGATTGTATTATTTCGCACTATAGGCATTTTATATGTATGTGTTTTGTTGATGATTTATAATGATGGTTGTATTCTATTTTGTTTTTGTAACCGAGGTGTTCGCGTAGTTGAGGTCAACCCTCAGCCGTCCCCCGCGTGGGATGTCTTTATTGTAAAGTGACTGGCCGGTGGAGGGCATTCAATTTTCCCACTAGGGTTGTTTCGGCAGATCTTTTATGCAGATCGGGGGTTGTCCGGTCCTGATTTGGCTCGGAGGAGTCCGCTGGACCTAAAGCAACAATAAATCAATCAATTTACTGTCAATGTTCTCAGTTTATATACACAGAGTCCATGTTTTTCATCCGCAAGTCTTTCTGGATACTGTCAATGTTCACAGTTCATTCACACAAGGTGAATGTTTCTCATCTGCAAGTCTGTTTAGATATTGCCAATGTTCTCCACACAGTCAATGTTCTTTCAACCGCAAGGAAACGACGCCCTCGTCAGTTGCGGTCGTCATCGGCCCAGGGTCAAAGACAGTGATCTCGTGGGCTTTCCTGGAGTCAGTGCATCCTCCGTTGTCTTCCTCTCCCGTCGGATGTCCGACGCAGTCGACGTTGTCAGCTCCCAGAATGCATTTGCTGGGTCTCACGGTCAGGTTGGCTTCTGCGGGACGGTAGAACAGCTCCCTCAAGGTCTGCAGATGCTCCTTCCAGGTCTGGGTGTGGACTTCATGTTCGACCAAAGTCGTAGAGCCTGGGACATCATTGAAGTTATGGGGAAACTCGCCCATAAGGTCCTTGAGCTCCATCTTTTGACCTTCCGTCAAGCTTGGTCCTAGCTTAACATCATCGATGCCTTCTTTGCTATGGAAGTCTCCCAGTTCCAACAGTTCCTCGCTGTCAAAGCTGTTATCGATCTCAGCTGCTGTTGCTGCATGCACAGTCTCTGTTGGCCTTTCCACGTACAGCTTAAGGAGGTTGGCGTGGTATATCTTGGAATGCTGGCCGACCTTCACCTTATAGTCGTTGATCCCCACCACGGTCTCCACTTCGTACGGGCCTTTCCACTGCATCAGCAACTTATTATGATCGGTAGGTAGCAGCACTAGTACTTTGTTGCCAGGTTTGAACTTCCTGTTCACAGCCCTACGATCGTAGTAGTGCTTTCCACAGTCTTGGGACTTCTTCAGGTTTTCTCTGGCTATCTCGAGAGTCTGCTCCAGCTTCTCCCGTAGCTCAAACACGTACTGGTAGCTGTTCTTCACCTCTGGGGTCTCTACTTCTTTCGTCCAAAGTTCTTTTAGGATGTGCATCGGCCCTCGGATGGTTCTTCCGTACAGCAGCTCGAACGGAGAAAAGCCGGTGGACTCCTGCGGTACTTCTCTGTAGGCGAAAAGTAAGGCGTTGATGTAGCGATGCCATTGTCTGGGCTGCTCGGTGCACAGTTTCTTCAGGGTGGACTTCAGCGTAGCATTGAACTTCTCGACAAGCCCGTTGCACATTGGATGGTAGGGTGTCGTAGTTAAATGCCGGATGCTCAGCAGTCTGTTGACCTCCTTCATGCAGTCAGAGACGAACTGCGTCCCGAGGTCTGTCAGAATTTCTTCAGGCACTCCAAGTCTACTGAACATGTCCACCAGTGCCTCTGCTACCGTTTCAGTGTCAATCTTCTTCAGTGGCACTGCTTCTGGGTACCGAGTCGCATAGTCCACTAAAGTCAGTACCCATCGATGACCTTCTTCACTCGGAGGTCTTATGTCGCCGATTAAGTCTAAGGCCACCCTCTTGAAAGGTCGGTCGATCAGAGGCATCCTCTGCATAGGCACTTTCGGGACCCTTCCTCGAGGTATGGTCTTCTGGCAAATGTCACATGATCGGCAGAAACGGCTGACGTCCGCATGAAGTCCTGGCCAGTAGAACACCGCCTGGATTCTATCCGACGTCTTCTTGATACCCAGGTGACCTCCCATGATTGAGTCATGCGCTACCTCCATCACCTGGCGCCTTAGGGGTAACGGTACCAAGACTTGACGTAGTGGTTTACCTCCGTTGACCCTCGGGTGCTGGAAGATTCTATACAGGATCTTGGCCTTCACCTCAAAATAGACCGTACCACTGCCTTTGGTCACGTGATCTTGGCGGTTCCTGTACTTGTTTAAAGTGCTATCAGCTTCCTGGAGCTGGATCAGCTTATCTCTGTCCACGATGGCAGCTTTAGAGTTGTCGGCGACCTTCAGTGGCGTAGACGTCTTGTCTCTCTTGGCTTGGGCCCTGGTAGTGACAGCACCGACGATCTCTGGTCGGCAGGGCTGAGCCGGAGTAACCACATTGTCCCGTAGCAGCTCTGTAAGGTCTCCATCGGGAAACGGCAATGGATCCTCCTCCACAACTTCGACGTGTTGAGTTGAGGCAGGACTCCACTCTGGATCGGGGTCGTCGGGTCGTCTCGCGCCGTCGATATTCCCGATCATCAAATCATACAGCGGCTTCTTCAGGCAAACCGCTTCGACTTCGCCTATGTAGAAAGGAGTGCTGACTTGAATCTTCGCAACTGGCGCTCTCACACATTTGCTGTCGGCCATGAGTGTCCATTTTGACTCGCCAGTCAACTGTTCTTTAGCGATTAGGTCTTCTCTGACGATGACCCCACTGCAACCAGAGTCTCTTAAAACAGTCACTTCATGATTTCCGACGCGTCCCTTGGAAACAGGCATGTTCTGGACGGTCACAGCTGCGCTGGCGACGACGGGGATGGATTTTCCGTTGGCAAGGAGGAGTTGGCCATCGGTTATGCACTCTTGCACGTCCTCAGGAGTAGCTGTGCGCTTGGCCCCACTCGGAAGAATGACGCTCCCGCCGCACACCTGATGGTCAGGTCTACTGGTTTGCCGTTGATTGGAGAAACGTCTCTGTCGGTTGCCCGCCGCTGAATAGTCCGTACTGCTCCGCTGTCCGCTACTTTTGTTTTGAGGACAGTTAGCCGCTCTGTGGTCTGTAGCGTTGCAGGTGAAACAGCCCCTTGAATGCCCTTCCCTGGGAGGAGGCGTGGAGTCTGTCTGTCTCTGGCTCGTCTGGCTTCCCTGGATCTGGTTCACATGGTTTCCAGTCTTCTGAAAATGTTTCGTCGCGCTGGGTGGCCCCAGGGTTTTCCCATGAGCGATGAGATATCTTTCAGCAGCCTCAGTCACATCTTTAAGCGTCTGCAGCTTTTGTTCTTCTAAGTGGGTCGCTAGGTCCTTGTGACAGGCATTGAGAAATTGTTCCTTCACGATCAGGTCATGGAGACTGTCGTAAGACTTCCTTTCGCCTGATAACTCCACCCACTTGTGTAGATGGCGACAGGCGCTCCACAAACTGCTTTGGCGTCTCGTCTGACTTAGGCCGGCATTCACGGAAGCGTTTACGGTAGCCCTTCTCTGTAAAGTTGTAGCACTGCAATAGGGCCTCTTTCAAGACGTCGTAGTCTTTAGCGTCATCGTCCGACAATCTGGTGTAGACGTCGAGTGCTTGCCCCGTCAGAAGTGCACTTAGTCGAATCGCCCAGTCCTGAGGTTGCCAGTTAGAGCTTTTGGCAAACCTTTCAAATCTCGCCAAATAACTGTCGATCTGGTCCTTCCCGTCGACAAACGCTGGCAATTTTGGAGCTTTGTTGTCACTGATAACTTGTGGCGCATGCTGATTGTTTTGAATACGCGCCAACTCTAGCTGGTACTGACGCTCACCTTCAAGACGCTTCAGCTCGAACTCTCTTTCTTCACGACGTCGTTGCTCTTCTTTTTCTTGCCGCTGCTGTTCAATTTCTAGACGCTTCTGTTCTAGTTCTATTTCTTTTTCTAGACGCTTCTCTTCCAATTCTCTTTCTTCGCGCCGTCGCTGTCCTTCTCTTTCTTCACGCAATATTCTCTCTTGGAATTTGACTTACTCCGTCAGCTGTTTGCCTTTTAGATTTAGTTCAACCCCTTTCTGCCAGAAGTCAGCCATCTTGATGCTTCTGGAAAGTTCCTTTCAAGAAAGTTCTTTTTCTAGAAAGTTCTTGACTGTAGAGTTCTTTTTTTTTTTTTTGGGAAAGTTCTTGACTGTGCTGTACCTTTCTAGACTGTTCTAGAACAGCACGCTTTCTGCAGTAGCGCTGATGCTTGTCACTAGTCGCCTTCGCTGACGCAGGCCCCGCTGTCCTCGTCGTATGCGACGCTGCACCACGCTGGTGTTGATGTACACGTTCCTGTGCTGAAGTAGACGCGACGTCCGCTCGCCGCTCTCTGTAACACTGGCGATGTAGCTCCGAGACTGTCCCTCGACGTAGTCCTGCGGCAGCCACGTAGTCCTGATCTGTTGTTCGCTCACGAAGCAACTCTTCAGCGACCACACGCCCTTGCAGTCAACCCGAACCTATCGGTGATGTAGTCCCAGTATGTTGGCCCCTCTCGACGCAACTCGTTGGCGGCTACCCTCGATGACTGCCTCTCGTAACGTTGACTCGCTTGTTGTAGCAGTTGAACCCTTGGCTATGGCGTGAATCGCGGCTTGACCCCCAAAATGTTACACTCAGTTCGATGATGGTGTTTTCCTTTATCAGTATCCGATTCAGCCCCAATGCTGAATTCCTGATAAGGTGTAACTCAGATTCGTTTATCCACGCAACCCGTCCAAACAGCATACAAGTCACAAAGTCGACGTATGGGACCCTTATTTGAAACAGGAGGTAGATAAGCTTGAAAGAGTTCAACGCCAGGCAGCCCGCTTCATAACAAGAGACTATAAGTCCCGGAACCCAGGTTGCGTGAGCGCCATGCTGGAAACCCTGAAACTCCCATCACTTGAAGAACGACGCAGGCAGCTTCGCCTCAAACTCTTCCACAGAATGGTAGATGGCGAAATCCCAGCACTCCCTCCTGATAAGTTCCTCCACCCTGCCCCTACCGGCCGACGAAGAATACGTCCTACAAAGTTTAACGACTACAGCAGTGACAACATCGTCCAAAGGCAAGCGGTGAATAACTCGCGCGGCTTCCGCATCCCTCCATGCAGGACCGAACAGTACAAGCACTCATTCTTTGTACGGACTGCAGTCGAGTGGAATCAACTAAGCAACGATGACATCGCCAGCGCAGCATCACCAGCGCTGAGGACGTCACCGCTAGGGCTGTCAATCCACTGACCAATTCCATGTTTTTAACCAGTTTTTAAAACCAGTGACATTTGACGTTTTAACCAAGACCCTCCAACAAGCAGATTGCGCCCCCAGGCCCGTCACGACGATAGCCAACAAGGCTCCTGTGATGTATTATTCCAGATCCAGATCCAGATGAAGTTTTCCACTTTTATTCAGCACACACCAACAACTGCATACAATTCTCAACTCAACTCAACAACTTTCACAGCAACGCTCTTTTCAATTCACTATCAACAACAACTCTCTCTTTTCAACACACAAAGCATCGAATATATAATTTTTTTTCTATCCTTCGAGATGACGACAGTTTGTTCTAGAAATGACGCATTACAACTAACCAATCAGAATTAAAGATCGTCATCACTGACTTACGTCATTCATCTCTCCACACATACCCCGAACCTTCTCTTTCTTCGACAATCGTCCCGAAACTTCGATCGATAGTAAACAAGGAGATCCAGAGTATTCTCCGACAATATCGACCAACGAAAATTATCCACGTTATACAAAGCCTCTCCTAACAACAATGCAAACTCAAAGCAAAGGTAAATAAACTCCATTATTGAATACTTTGCAAAACGAAACGATTAGATCTATCGTGCGCGCTTCCGACAACTTTCGTTCGCGTTTCAACGTAACACCAGCACTTCTTGCAGTCGTTAATGTCGAAATGCAGAACCACGTTTGTGACATCAGGGTGAATAGCCGTACCCCGCACCGCTTTTAGAAGGGATAACATGTCCAACCCAAAAATTGGAATAACCTGTGATTTCTCGCTTGCTACTGACATCTTAGCTTCATGCAGGCCTGCTACCACAGAATCGCCCAGAATTAGTGTTTTAGTATAAGATTTCAGACCTGCGAGTGTTGGCCAGTCGGAATCAGGAGAATCAGGTGAGTCAACTGAAGAAAATGCCTCTAAAAAAGCAATCCCACTTACTGAACATTCAGTACGTTGCTCTCATCTTGCATGGTTGAGTCACCATCAGCGTCCAAGGCACTCTTTAGTTCTGTGTCTGGGCAGCTGTGTCGAAAAGAAGGTTTGGTGGGTTGTTGAGATGTGTGTTTGAGAACCACTGGGCTAGGGCAGAGATGTCGTTTGGGTCGGATCTTCGGCTTTTAGCCGAAATTTTTATAAAAAAGCCGATAAACTGTCCATCATGTCGGCTCGCCGAGCCGAAGTTTTCACGTGTGAATCGGCTCGGTTTTGTCCAGTTTTGCGATATTCCTGTGCTGTACGCTTGCAGTTTAGGCGAGGTTTCGATAATTACTAAGGTTAAACTCAGAAACTCTGACAGTATTGTGTTCTGTCAAGGGACAGTCTAAACTTTTTATTGTTTTTGTGTGTCTAAAATTTAAGAAAATAAAATTTCATTTCAATGTTCTTTTTCTACTCTTAAAATCATGTTTTATTACAAAGATATGCATCCACAGAACACCTTTAATATATGGAGGTGGAGGGTGCACGTTAATGTAGTGAATCTAGTAAAAAAAAACATGTGAGACTGCTTTGGAAGAGAGAGCCGAAACTTTCAGTAAAAAGCCGAAAGTTTCACGGATGGTTCGACCAAATCGCCGAAGAAAAAAATTCCTAGCAACATCCCTGTAGGGTGAGAGGGTTTGCTGCGAGGGTGTGGTATGACAAGGGAGAGATAAAGGAGAGAGAGAAAGAGGGTGGATGGTGATGTAGAATTGGAAGTAGGAGATAAGAATTAATTATAAAAAAAACAACACAAGTTGTAAACACTATGTGTGAAATGTCGTTCATTTCGTTAAAGATGTAGATGTAGATTTATACTGAGATCTATATTCGTTTCTAATATAGACACTTGCCGTTTCAGTGTGCAAGACCGGATACTATGGTGCAACGTGTGAGGACAAATGCAGCTACAATTGCGTAGACCGGCAATGCGACATTAATAATGGCACCTGTACTAAAGGTGAGTAGCGTTCACTGCTTCTGGACTGAGCTTACTGTGCCACAGCGGGAAAAAAGTAACCCGTCTTCATACAAAGATGCTAAATGTCACGAATCTACATCATTCACCCCAGTCCCCATCCGCCAGTTTGCAAGGAAAGCACAGACTATGATGTGTGTCACTCTTGTATAGGGTATAATTATGTTATTGTATACAAGGCATTACACTCACTTTTTCCTTCTTCTCCTTCTTCTTCTCATTTTTAGTTCTGATGCCGGGGCGCAATACACTCACCGCAGCGAGCCCAGCAGTTATAGAAAGTTATGCAGAGTATGTGAGCCTACTGAAGCACACGCTACGCTCACTTCTTCTTCTTCTTCTCATTTTTAGTTCTGATGCCGGGGCGCAATACACTCACCACAGCGAGCCCAGCAGTTATAGAAAGTTATGCAGAGTATGTGAGCCTACTGAAGCACACGCTACGCTCACTTCTTCTTCTTCTTCTTCTTCTTCTTCTTCTTCTTCTCATTTTTAGTTCTGATGCCGGGGCGCATTACACTCACCGCAGCGAGCCCAGCAGTTATAGAAAGAAAGTTATGCAGAGTATGTGAGCCTACTGAAGCACACGCTACGCTCACTTCTTCTTCTTCTTCTTCTTCTTCTTCTTCTTCTTCTTCTTCTTCTTCTTCTTCTTCTTCTTCTTCTTTTTCTTCTTCTTCTTCTCATTTTTAGTCCTGATGCCGGGGCGCATTACACTCACCGCAGCGAGCCCAGCAGTTACAGAAAGGAAATTATGCAGAGTATGCATGTGAGCCTACTGAAGCACACGCTACGCCCAAAACACTCTGAATTGGTGTATACCTCAGCAGACCGAGATGCTTTCTATGATGGTAACTTCCGTCCTTTGACCTCTGGAAATTAGAATAGTTTCACAAATTTCCAAGAACTTTGGCAGGTCAAAATAAAAAAAACGTAGACTTGGCACTTTGATGACTTTTGGATGTTTGCTTGAAGGTCTGTTAAGGCGATTGGGTTTACTTCTTTCGGGAGAAATGTAGCCTACTAGATTGTTCAGGCGGAATTGAAATATGCGGTAGCCAGAGAGGGGGGGGGGGGTGGGGGAGAAAGGAAGAGAGAGACAGGGAGAGAGAGAGATTGTCACGCCCACTGCCTCAACAATGGGTACACAGTGGGTGCTACCACACGAAAAAACATCCACCCCAAACTAACACACTAAACACCAGACGGATCGATTATGACAATATTTATTGACACCTCAAAAAAAGAAGAAAAAACCTAACTTACTCACACCTACAATCACGCTTTATTGGGGGTGGCTTCGTAGCGCAGTGGATTAGTTGCCGGTTTCCTATGCCGAAGGTCGCGGGTTCGATTCCCGAAAGCGCCGAACTTCTGTGACCTAGATACAAGACTATTAAGGTCACCGAGAGTTTTCTCCGGGTACTCCGGTTTCGGTTTGTGTGATGGTCTGAGTGATTTAATGTTATTGTAGGCCTATATGTATGAGTGGAAATAGCGAAACAGAAGGGCAAAGAGAGACAACTGTGTGGTCTTTGTCCTTGTGTGTAAGCACGTGTGTGGGGGTGGATGAAAATTTAGAGTAAACAGAGATAGAACATGCATCCTTAGACTGCATGTCAGACAGCCACACGCACACACTCATTTCATTAGATTATTTTATAGTTACGTACATAAATATTTAATGTAACGCAAAATCCGCGCGTTACAAGGACAACATTCGATAATGGATTGGCTCGACACTGAGCGAAGCCGTGAGGGTTGCTGAGGACAGAGAAAGATGGAGTACGCTGGTTAAACGATCATCTGTGGTGAACCAACGACCTTCGAGTTACGGGATAGGATAGGTGCCCAGCGTTACTGGGATTAGTGAAAATCCGTTACATAGCACTGGACGGAACTGACGTATTATTATTTGATGAAGAAAATAGGAGAAAGTGTGAATGACCCCGATTGTTTGTTGCAGGCTGCCAGAAAGGGTTTTACAGCAATTCCTGCTCAGTGGAATGTGGAGGCGGGTGCCCTGGCGGTAAGTGTGACCAGCAGACGGGCGCCTGTGCGCCGTGTAGGGCAGACTGGTGGGGTGACAAGTGTCAACACCAGTGTAGCAAAGGCTGTCTCAACCAGGAGTGTAATGCTATAGACGGTACGTGTTCCCAGTGTAATGCAGGCAGCTATGGCAAGCAGTGCCAGACTGCCTGCGATGACAGGTGTTCCAACACAGGCTGCGAGCAGCAGTGGGGAAGATGCCACGCTTGCAAAGATGGATTTTATGGAGACTGGTGCACGGCGGCCTGTAGTAGAGGGTGTGTTGGTGAAACGTGTGAGCGGACAATGGGCAACTGCACCTGTAAACCCAACTGGACTGGATCCAATTGTTCAGGTAAGATCTGTTACATTCATTGATTTTTACTGACGGTAAGATTCTATTGGACTGCGCATCACTCACACTTATTATTCTAAGTCACAGCACTCTTTTTAACAAGAGGCTTATATGATGATTCTTTCATTTTACGTCTGTTCACTACAAAGTGATATTAGACAACTAAAAACTTAAACAAATGAATAAAATACAAAAATTAAATAATAATTATAACAGTTTGTACAAATTGCTTTCCATAATAATAATGCTAACAATGTCAACTATAACAGAATTATACAAATTGTTTTTAAGGTCATCTTCTGATGTAATAATTCTTTTATCTTTGCTGTTAAAATTGTACAATCGAAAAGTATGTGATGTACTGAAATATTTTTTTGAGCAAATGCAGTTAACGTTTTTTTTAAAAAATACTTTGTTCCAGGAATTTAACCGTAGTTTATAAATTAATCTTGCAAAATTTCTTGAGCAATTAAGAATACATATTTTAATTTTTAAACAAATGCATGTGTCTTTCCACTAGCGAATAGTACTCAAATTGAGCCCTACATATTTAAACACTACTTGAAGGGAAATGGGAAGAAGAGAAAGAAAGTGGGGAGGAGGGGGGTGTAGGGATAAAGCAGGACCAACAGTACAGAAATAATATGGTAATCATGTCAACTAATTTACACGGAGTGTAGTCTAAGTGGTAGTAATTGCGTACTTCCAGATTGCCACCCCAAATATTACGGCTTCCAGTGCGACAATACTTGTGGCCATTGCTGGAGAGAGGAGCGTTGTAACAAGTTCAATGGCGACTGCCCCATAGACAGGGGTGATAATCGAAGGTGCGAGTCTGGATACAAGCCAAACAGTTGTTCAGAAAGTAAGGGTTTGTTTACTTTGTTTAAATATAAATACTATAAATATAAATTGTTAATTTCGCTTCAGTGTTTCCCACAGCTTTTTTTTCAGAGAGTCCTTGGGACTCTCTGGTGCAAACTTTCAAGAGTCCCCTTACAAAATTTGAGAGTCCCCTTACAATTCCTACATTTACCTTGATTTTGATTACCAACATCACGGACACACAAATACGCCTCAAAGTCAAACAAAGCTTAGTTTTCAATGCAACTTTATTGAAAATTATGAATAGCCATAAAACAAGCAACACAACAAAAGGAATACTGTTCTGATAAATGTTACAAAGGAATCCATCATTGACTAGAGGAACCTTAAAAATCACATAAAATGACCATAGAACAAACATGAAATGGTCATACGACAATTTACACACATCAATCTGCATGTACTGACAAATTGTCTCTGTAAAAGCAGTTACTAGTTAGTGTTAGAGGGGACTAAGTCGATGACCAGAAGGAAAAAAAAGAGACAAAAAAATCTGTTCAACTGCGTATTACAGACAAGATCATCATTGCCTAGTCTAGGGAGAACTGAAAATGATTCAACATTCAACGATTGCACCGTCTTCCGCATTTCTACGAGTTATCGTTTTCCGCAGCCATGTGTCGAGCGACATGTTTCAGCTTTTCGGAAGCAAACAAAAAGGCTGCGCATGCGTGTCAGCGCGGTCAGTGGGTAGGGGAGATCACCGCGCTTACTCGGCTCGGGCGCACGATAGCTCAGAGGTGCCAGGATACATACATTTTTTAGTTTTTGTGCACACATGTGCGTTTTGGGAAACACTGCGCTTGTTTGATGATGATGACGATGATGATGATTATGATGATGATGATGATGATGATGATGATGATGATGATGATGATGATGATGATGATGATGATGATGATAATCATCATCATCATCATCATCATCATTAAAAATCTTATTAAAAGGCATCGAACCAAAATATCAACCAAATCAGCACATTCAGACATAAAATGGCGGACGGAAAAGGATTTATTCTGTTGTTCTTGTTGTTACTGTCCTTTCCATGTTCTGTTTTAGTTTCTGTAGGTGGTTAGGGGACTTCATGTATTATTGTATTTATTATATAGATGTATAAAAGAAAGTGTATACGCAGTCTTAAAAGACATTGGACTCCCTGATAATGTCACTGCGCCAGTCTAGCAAAGGGGTTTATATTGTCATCAAGCGTCACCCGATACCACAGGCATGTCGCAAGATGACTAGTTTTACCCTGCCTTATTTACGTTTTTGCTTGTAAAATCAGTAAATCTTAGAATGTTAATGTTAGGCTGCAGCAGACGATGGAAGTAATCAAGCGTAGCAATGGTATACTGCCGGTTACACACAGTGGTAGCTTGACGGTAGGAGCGCAGGCAATGACATCATCGTAGCTACGTTAGGCGAGTCGATTACCAGCCAATGGGAACACAGTTTAGAATGGATTCAACCAGGTCTGGCTGATTCAAATAGAGAGATAGAACGGCAGTCGAGTTTGAAACGAGGAGCAGTAACCAGCTACACAGTTAGCAGTAATATCTCTCCACTCATAGACCAGGAAGCAGGACTTGGGAATCTTAGAATTCAATCAAGTAGCCACGGGCCTGACTTTGTCAAACAGGTAAATGAACATACTTCTGTTTCATCGTGATATATTTATATTATTGTGGAAATTATGTTTGTGGAATTTGCTATGCATAGATTTGAAATGTTAATCCGAATTTTCCTTACCACGTGGAGAAGCCGAACACGTGTTAAGCACGACCGGTTTTGACGCCATGTTGTATACCTGACGGAACCACTGTTGTTTAACCTAGATGTATGTTTGCAGACCACTGGCTGTACCAGTGAATGTTTATAATATTATTAATTCTGTATGTGTATAATTAGCCACGATTTATAATTATGTATGTATAGGAAATTAGAGTTGAGATTCCAGTGGACCACGGACCTAGCAGAATGTTCGTCGCTTATGTATAGAGATGTGGAGCTATCACTGAGGGCTACTTTGGCTTTCAGTGAGACGCTCTGCACAGACCTATTATTCAGGGTTGTGCAGAATTTCGTCTCATATGTTACAGACGAGAAGGCGAGATATACCGTGCGCCCAACTCAACAGAAAAGACGAGTTGGCTGTGTAGCCTCTACAGCACAGGACTGAGAGAGCAACCCTGGAAAACACTCTCCAAGACAACACAGCGTGTCAAGGAACCAAACTACACGACGACCCAGCGTGTACCAGAAGCTACCTCAACGAAGGGCTTCAAATCCGCTACACGAAAGTTAAGTGCCGAGGAAGCAGTGCACTAAAACTGATAGCAAAAGGACCACAGTAGTCCACTCTTCAGAAACTATAGTAAAGTACTAAAGAGGACCACAGTAGTCCAATCTTCAAGAACGCTAGTAGCCAGTGCCCTATGAAGAAATAACAGCTGCCTAGTTGTCACCGCCACGACTCTCTCCGGGCAGACGCCACAAACAGACAACTTCCACACGCAGACAACCCAGAAAGAATGACGATTACCCGCAGACGGAAGTGATGAAAACACAACAAATAATATACAACTCTCAAGCTATTTATTCATTCATACCACACACTCATACACATACAACATTTACACATGAAACGAAGAAATGGTAATGAAACAATCAATGGGTCAATGGAACGATGCAATGGTTCGTGGGTGATCGGGGGTCGCTAATCGACCAACGTCCTCAAATCGAACGTGCACAGCCAAAGTCCGAGGCACGTGTTCACAAACGGACAGGGGGGGTTGTGAAGGAGAGGGACAACACAAAACGGGCCCACCTGGCGAAATGCAGTCCCTGGTAAAGTCTCCTCCAACGTTCTCGCCCCCTTCCGTTGACGTCCAAACGAAGGAGCGTTGCCACCCGTGGTCGCCACTGACGATGATGTTGAAGTGATGATGATGGCGCTGATAACAGGGGACGCGTGGACAATAACAGATGGCGATGCTGATGGTGTTTGGTCCACTTGACCAAGTGTCGTCGTCGTTGCTGCCTTACGTTTTCCAGCGACGAACTGGCGGATTGACGAACGTTGAGCTGCGAACTTCGAACTCGAATTCAATCCTCAACGACAATCCTCGACGAACCTGTAACATGCTTGTCGCATCGTAAATGTCATGTTCTCGATTCTGTCCCCCTCCCTCCATCACACTTACCCCCCCCACTCTCACTAGCTACTCCACTAAACTTCTGCCACTTGAGGGGTCCAACTGCAGTCTATTTCCCCTGGCCTTGACTCTCTCTCGCTTTCTACTGTTATTGTCACTTGAATCAAATACATATTATACAATTCAATGAAATCATGGATGCCTGGAATGAACGATGCTGCAAATGAATACAAGTAACCATCACCACATTATTCATATCAAACATCCCCAACGACAACAACAGCAACCGCTTCCATACTACCTTCATCACGCTCCACCCCCTTTCTTCTCCCTCATTCTCCCTTCTTCAGTCGCACTCTTCCTTTCTTCTGCCTCTCCTCAGTGCAACCATTCTCATCCTTCCTTCTGTCTCACACACAGCTATCATTCAACACCCCAACAGCCGGCCCTTGGTTATTGGCACAGTGAGGAAAAAACCACCATCCACTCACCCAACGGTTCGCATGTAATTGCACCCCGTAGCCCTTCTCCACTGCCCTCCTACGAAAGTACATCCAATTAGGGTAATCCAGTAGTGTGTAGTTCCCGTAGTAGACAATACCTCGATACTACCTACCACACTACCAACAGACTTGCTTTTCTACAGCTGCACTCCACCTGAGCGTAACACTCCAGAAATTGGCAAACTTTAAACTAGTATTCTTCTCTGAACCAGATATTATTATTCGTTAATACCCGTCCCACCCTAATTCCAGAACACAGCAAAAACCACAGAGCACTAGACAAACACCGTCTACACTGTACTGCTGACAAACACGTTCTGACGATAGTGAGCAAATTCCTAACCTGGCCTAACCGGCGTATGATGTTTACCACGCTTTGCACGCTCCCGAGACAACAATAATCACGAATACGACAACACGCAGTACCACCCCCGCCCCTATACTCTTCACACACAGACTACATGGCTTTCTTCACAGGCTGCCCTGTGACACTAGTGTTACACTCCGTTTGATGATGGTGTTTTTCTTTATCAGTATTTGATTCAGCCCCGATGCTGAAGTCCTGATAAGGTGTAACTCAGATTCGTTTATTCACGCAACCCGTCCAAACAGCATACAAGTCACAAAGTCGACGTATGAAGTTTTCCACTTTTATTCAGCACACACCAACAACTGCATACAATTCTCAACTCAACTCAACAACTTTCACAGCAACTCTCCAGCTTCACTATCAACAACAACCTCTCAACAGCAACTCGGCACACGATTAAATAACCTCCCTCTCTTCTCGAACAATTTGGTACACGGTAGAAATGACGCACTGCCACCAATCAAACTAAAGATCGTCATCACTGGCTTACGTCATACACATTTCCTCTACTTCCGGGAACATTCACGACCTTCGATATCCATCGGGAAATTTCTATCGACAGTAATAAACATGCAGATCCCGAAAATTCTCCAACAATATCGACCAACGAAAATTATCGACGTTATACAAAACCTCTCCTAACAACAATGCAAACTCAAATCAAAGGTAAATAAACTCCATTATTGAATACTTTGCAAAACGAAACGATTAGATCTATCGTGCACGTTTCCGACGTACTACCATTCGCGTTTCAACGTAACATAACCCCCCACTCAAGAAGAAATTTACCCAATTTCTTTCAACAACGTTGAAACGTAATGCACAAACAAAGTTCAGAATTAAAACTTATTTCAGACTGTCTGAACACTGTCAATGTTCTCAGCTCATTCACACAGAGTCAATGGTTTTCATCTTCAAATCTGTCTGGATATTGTCAATGTTCACAGTTTATCTACACGGTCAATGTTTTTTACTCACACACTCTGCTGAGGAAGTCCGCACCAACATTGTCTGATCCTTTGATAGATTCTACTCGCATGTTAAAGTTCTGCAAGTACATAGCCCATCTCATGATCCGACTGTTCACAAACTTGGCAGAGTTCAAGTAAGTTAGCGGCTTGTGATCAGTCTGTAGCACGAACTTCACTCCTTGAAGGTACAGTTCGAACTTCCGGATTCCCCATATGATGGCAAGGCACTCTTTCTCCATGGTCGAGTAATTTTTCTCAGCCCTGGACAGCTTCTTGCTGGCGTAACTGACCGGAAATAGTTTCCCTTCGTGCTCTTGCATCAGTATGGCGCCGATGCCTTCGTCCGCTGCGTCTGTCCTTAAGACGAATTCCTTGGAAGTATCGGGCAGTCGTAGCACCGGATCCTTCGAAAGGAGGTCGCGCACAGTCTGGTATGCCCTCTCCTGAGACGGTCCCCACTGCACTTGGTTTGGACAGCCTTTCCGCACCAGGTCCGACAAAGGTGCTGTGATGGCGGAGTAGTTTGGTACAAACTCCCTGTAATATCCAGCCAACCCCAGGAAAGATCGCACCTGCTTCTTGGTTTGGGGACGTGGAGCGTTCAGAATCTTGGTGACGTTTTCTAGTAGAAGCCCCTTTTGTCCTTCTTTCAGCGAATGGCCGATAAAGTCTACGTTGTCAGTCCCCAGAATGCACTTACTGGGTCTCACGGTCAGGTTGGCTTCTGTGAGACGGTGAAACAGCTCCCTCAAGGTCTGCAGATGCTCTTCCCAGGTGCGAGTGTGGACCAGCAGGTCGTCCCAGTAACACACGACGTTGTCCATCCCATTAAGCATCTTCCTCATTCCTCTATTTAGGGTAGCTCCGCTGTTGACCATGCCAAAGGGCATCCTTAGGCACTCGTACGTCCCATCAGGAGTTATGAAAGCAGTCTTTGGTATGTCCTGTTGACGCACGGGGACTTGCCAATAACCCTTGCTGAGGTCAATCTTCGAGAATATTTTACTCCCCGATAGTTGGCGGAAGAGGTCTGCTGCGGTAGGCATCGGCTCAGGGTCGAAGACGGTGATCTTATTAACCTTCCTGTAGTCGATGCATACTCGGTCGCTCCCGTCCTTCTTTTTCACGACCACGACAGGGGACGCGTAGGGGGAACTGGACTCCCTGATGATGCCCATCTTCAGCATCTCATCGATGTCTTTCTTCAAGGATTCACGGGCCTTGAAAGGGATCGGGAAGGGCTTGGATCGAACAGGGATATTCGAAGTGAGGTGGACTTCGTGTTCGACCAAAGTTGTAGAGCCAGGGACATCGCTGAAGTTGTGGGGAAACTCGCCCATAAGGTCCTTGAGCTCCATCTTTTGACCTTCCGTCAAGCTTGGTCCTAGCTTAACATCATCGATGCCTTCTTTGCTGTGGAAGTCTCCCAGTTCCAACAGTTCTTCGCTGTCAAAGCTGTTATCGATCTCAGCTGCTGTTGCTGCATGCACAGTCTCTGATGGCCTTTCCACGTACAGCTTAAGGAGGTTGGCGTGGTATATCTTGGAATGCTAACCGACCTTCACCTTATAGTCGTTGATCCCCACCACGGTCTCCACTTCGTACGGGCCTTTCCACTGCATCAGCAACTTATTATGATCGGTAGGTAGCAGCACCAGCACTTTGTTGCTAGGTTTGAACTTCCTGTTCACAGCCCTACGATCGTAGTAGTGCTTTCCACAGTCTTGGGACTTCTTCAGGTTTTCTCTGGCTATCTCGAGAGTCTGCTCCAGCTTCTCTCGTAGCTCAAACACGTACTGGTAACTGTTCTTCACCTCTGGGGTGTCCACTTCCTTCGTCCACAGTTCTTTCAGGATGTGCATCGGCCCTCGGATGGTTCTTCCGTACAGCAGCTCGAACGGAGAAAAGCCGGTGGACTCCTGCGGCACTTCTCTGTAGGCGAACAGTAAGGCGTTGATATAGCGATGCCATTGTCTGGGCTGCTCGCTGCACAGTTTCTTCAGGGTGGACTTCAGCGTAGCATTGAACTTCTCGACAAGCCCGTTGCACATCGGATGGTAGGGTGTCGTAGTCAAATGCCGGATGCTCAGCAGTCTGTTGACCTCCTTCATACAGTCAGAGACGAACTGTGTCCCGAGGTCTGTCAGAATTTCTTCAGGCACTCCAAGTCTACTGAACATGTCCACTAGCGCCTCTGCAACAGTTTCAGTGTCAATCTTCTTCAGAGGCACTGCTTCTGGGTACCGAGTCGCATAGTCTACTAAAGTCAGTACCCATCGATGACCTTCTTCACTCGGAGGTCTTATTTCGCCGATTAAGTCTAAGGCCACCCTCTTGAAAGGTCGGTCGATCAAAGGCATTCTCTGGATTGGCACTTTAGGGACCCTTCCTCGAGGTATGGTCTTCTGGCAAATGTCACATGATCGGCAGAAACGGCTGACGTCCGCATGATGTCCTGGCCAGTAGGACACCGCCTGGATTCTGTCTGACGTCTTCTTGATGCCTAGGTGACCTCCCATGATTGAGTCATGCGCTACTTCCATCACCTGGCGCCTTAGGGGTAACGGTACCAAGACTTGACGTAGTGGTTTCCCTCCGTTGACCCTCGGGTGCTGGAAGATTCGGTACAGGATCTTGGCCTTCACCTCAAAATAGACCGTACCACTGCCTTTGGTCACGTGGTCTTGGCGGTTCCTGTACTTGTTTAAAGTGCTATTAGCTTCCTGGAGCTGGATCAGCTTATCTCTGTCCACGATGGCAGCTTTGGAGTTGTCGGCGACCTTCAGTGGCGTAGACATCCTGTCTCTCTTGGCCTGGGCCCTGGTAGTAACAGCACTGACGATCTCTGGTCGGCAGGGCTGAGCCGGAGTAACCACATTGTCCCGTAGCAGCTCTGTAAGGTCTCCATCGGGAAACGGCAATGGATCCTCCTCCACAACTTCGACGTGTTGAGTTGAGGCAGGACTCCACTCTGGATCGGGGTCGTCGGGTCGTCTCGCGCCGTCGATGTTCCCGATCATCAAATCGTATAGCGGCTTTTTCAGGCAAACCGCTTCGACTTCGCCTATGTAGAAAGGGGTGTTGACATGAATCTTCGCAACTGACGCTTTCAAACATTTGCTGTCGGCCATAAGTGTCCATTTTGAATCGCCAGTGAACTGTTCTTTAGCGATTAGGTCTTCTCTGACGATGACCCCACTGCAGCCAGAGTCTCTTAGGACAGTCACTTCATGATTTCCGACGCGTCCCTTGGAAACAGGCATGTTCTGGACGGTCATAGCTGCGCTGGCGACGACGGGGATGGATTTTCCGTTGGCAAGGAGAAGTTGGCCATCGGTTATGCACTCTTGCACGTCCGCGGGAGTAGCTGCGCGCTCGGTCTCACTCGGAAGAATGACGCTCCCACCGCACACTTGATGGTCAGATCTACTGGATTGCCGTTGATTGGAGAACCGCCTCTGCCGGTTGCCCACCGCTGCATTGTCCGTACTGCCCCGCTGTCCGCTACTTTTGTTTTGAGGACAGTTAGCCGCTCTGTGGTCTGTAGCGTTGCAGGTGAAACAGCCTCTTGAATGCCCTTCCCTGGGAGGAGGCGTGGAGTCCGTCTGTCTCTGGCTCGTCTGGCTCCCTTGGATCTGGTTCCCATGGTTTCCAGTCTTCTGAAAGTGTTTCGTCGCGCTGGGTGGCCCCAGGGTCTTCCCATGAGCGATGAGATATCTTTCAGCAGCCTCAGTCACATCTTTAAGCGTCTGCAGCTTTTGTTCTTCTAAGTGGGTCGCTAGGTCCTTGTGACAGGCATTGAGAAATTGTTCCTTCACGATCAGGTCATGGAGACTGTCGTAAGACTTCATTTCGCCTGATAACTCCACCCACTTGTGTAGATATGACGACAGGCGCTCCAGAAACTGCTTTGGCGTCTCGTCTGACTTAGGCCGGCATTCACGGAAGCGTTTACGGTAGCCCTTCTCTGTTAAGTTGTAGCACTGCAACAGGGCCTCTTTCAAGACGTCGTAGTTTTTGGCGTCATCGTTCGACAGTCTGGTGTAAACTTCGAGCGCTTGCCCTGTCAGAAGTGCACTTAGTCGAATCGCCCAGTCTCGAGGTTGCCAATTGGAGCTTTCGGCGAACCTTTCGAATCTCGCCAGATAGCTGTCGATCTGGTCCTTCCCGTCGACGAAAGCTGGCAATTTTGGAGCCGTATGGTCGTTGGTGACTTGTGGCGCATGCTGATTGTTCTGGATACGCGCCAACTCTAGCTGGTACTGACGCTCACCTTCAAGACGCTTCAGCTCGAACTCTCTTTCTTCTCGGCGTCGTTGCTCTTCTTTTTCTTGCCGCTTCTCTTCTAATTCTCTTTCTTCGCGCCGTCGCTGTTCCTCTAATTCTCTTTCTTCACGGCGACGCTGCTCTTCTAATTCTCGTTCTTCACGGCGTCGCTGTTCTTCTCTTTCTTCACGCAATATTCTCTCCTGGCATTTGACGTACTCCGTCAGCTGTTTGCCTTTTAGATTTAGTTCAACCCCTTTCTGCCAGAAGTCAGCCATCTTGATGCTTCTGGAAAGTTCTTTTCTAGAAAGTTCTTTTTCTGGAAGGTTCTTCTTCTAGAAAGTTCTTGACTGTAGAGTTCTTTTTTTCTGGAAAGTTCTTAAGTTCTTGACTGTGCTGTACCTTTCTAGACTGTTCTAGAACAGCACGCTTTCTGCAGTAGCGCTGATGCTTGTCACTAGTCGCCTTCGTTGACGCAGGCCCCGCTGTCCTCGTCGTATGCGACGCTGCACCACGCTGGTGTTGATGTATACGCTCCTGTGCTGAAGTAGACTCGACGTCCGCTCGTCGCTCTCTCTAATACTGGCGATGTAGCTCCGAGACTGTCCCTCGACGTAGTCTTGCGGCAGCCACGTAGTCCCGATCTGTTGTTCGCTCACGAAGCAACTCTTCAGCGACTACACGCCCTTGCAGTCAACCCGAACCTATCGGTGATGTAGTCCCAGTATGTTGGCCCCTCTCGACGCAACTCGTTGGCGGCTACCCTTGATGACTGCCTCTCGTAACGTTGACTCGCTTGTTGTAGCAGTTGAACCCTTGACTATGGCGTGAATCCCGGCTTGGCCCCCAAAATGTTACACTCCGTTTGATGATGGTGTTTTTCTTTATCAGTATTTGATTCAGCCCCGATGCTGAAGTCCTGATAAGGTGTAACTCAGATTCGTTTATTCACGCAACCCGTCCAAACAGCATACAAGTCACAAAGTCGACGTATGAAGTTTTCCACTTTTATTCAGCACACACCAACAACTGCATACAATTCTCAACTCAACTCAACAACTTTCACAGCAACTCTCCAGCTTCATTATCAACAACAACCTCTCAACAGCAACTCGGCACACGATTAAATAACCTCCCTCTCTTCTCGAACAATTTGGTACACGGTAGAAATGACGCACTGCCACCAATCGAACTAAAGATCGTCATCACTGGCTTACGTCATACACATTTCCTCTACTTCCGGGAACATTCACGACCTTCGATATCCATCGGGAAATTTCTATCGACAGTAATAAACATGCAGATCCCGAAAATTCTCCAACAATATCGACCAACGAAAATTATCGACGTTATACAAAACCTCTCCTAACAACAATGCAAACTCAAATCAAAGGTAAATAAACTCCATTATTGAATACTTTGCAAAATGAAACGATTAGATCTATCGTGCACCTTTCCGACGTACTACCATTCGCGTTTCAACGTAACACCTAGACTATCAGCAATCGAATCATTTGCATTGACTTATGAATTTTTAAGGAAGATTAGTACATCGAAGATCTTGTATAGAGTAGAAGAAGTAAATGTGTGATTTTAACTGTTATCAAGTGGCTGGACTACATATGATTCATAGCCGTGTGAAAGCTAGTGTGACAGTTATCTTTTACCATTTTTCTATCTATCTCTGTACCCCAGCCTTAACACAGACCGAGCTAAACAAATAAATGTATTAATGTAATTCACCGGGTGACTCACTAGCGGTTCCCATCGAATAAAGCGTGAGGGTTACAGCATTCCATTGTGCAGAGCCCAGCAACAACTAATAAACCCCACGTTACAAGGCACCACAATATTTGGTTAATTCACAGCAACAACGCTTTGGTGTATTCTGGTCACACTCGGCTGCGTTCTTCTATGGAAGATAAGTAATTTACCGCTATTGCGGACGCCAGTACACGACGTTAGGATTAAAATGTCGGAAATATTAAAAGCAAACAATGTTTGGATATGCAAGTGTTACACTCAGTTTGATGATGGTGTTTTTCTTTATCAGTATTTGATTCAGCCCCGATGCTGAAGTCCTGATAAGGTGTAACTCAGATTCGTTTATTCACACAGCCTGCTCAATCAGCATACAAGTCACAAAGTCCACGTATGAAGTTTTCCGCTTTTATTCAGCACACATCAACAACTGCATACAATTCTCAATTCAACTCAACAACTTTCACAGCAACTCTCAGTTTCACTATCAACAACTTTACTCTCTACAACAATCTCGGCACACGATTAAATAACCTCTCTCTTTTCTGGAACAATTTGGTATACTGTAGAAATGACGTACTGCCACCAATCGAACTAAAGATCGTCATCACTGGCTTACGTCAATACACATTTTCTCTACTTCCGGGAACATTCACGACCTTCGATATCCATCGGGAAAATTCTATCAAGAGTAAACACGCATATCCAGAAGATTCTCAAATAATATCGACTAACGCAAATTATCAACGTTATACAAAGCCTCTCCTAACAACAGTGCAAACTCAAATCAAAGGTAAATAAACTCCATTATTGAATACTTTGCAAAACGAAACGATTAGATCTATCGTGCGCGCTTTAGACACACTTTCGTTCGTTTCAACGTAACATAACCCCCCACTCAAGAAGAAATTTACCTAATTTCTTTCAACAACGTTGAAACGTAATGCACAAACAAAGTTCAGAATTAAAACTTACTTCAGACTGTCTCATTTACTGTCAATGTTCTCAGTTTATATACACAGAGTCCATGTTTTTCATCTGCAAGTCTTTCTGGATACTGTCAATGTTCACAGCTCATTCACACAAGGTCAATGTTTCTCATCTGCAAGTCTGTTTAGATATTGCCAATGTTCTCCACACAGTCAATGTTCTTTCAATCGCAAGGAAACGACGCCCTCGTCAGTTGCGGTCGTCATCGGCCCAGGGTCAAAGACGATAATCACGTGGGCTTCCCCGGAATCAGTGCGTCCTCCGTTGTCTCCTTCTTCCGTCGGATGTCCGACGCAGTCGACGTTGTCAGCTCCCAGGATGCATTCGCTGGGTCTCACGGTCAGGTTGGCTTCTGCGGGACGGTGGAACAGCTCCCTCATGGTCTGCAGATGCTCCTTCCAGGTCTGGGTGTGGACTTCATGTTCGACCAAAGTCGTAGAGCCTGGGACATCGCTGAAGTTGTGGGGAAACTCGCCCATAAGGTCCTCGAGCTCCATCTTTTGACCTTCCGTCAAGCCTGGACCTAGCTTAACATCATCGATGCCTCCTTTGCTGTGGAAGTGTCCCAGTTCCAACAGTTCTTCGCTGTCAAAGCTGTCGTCGGTCACAGCTGCTGTTGCTGCATGCACAGTCTCTGATGGCCTTTCCACGTACAGCTTAAGGAGGTTGGCGTGGTATATCTTGGAATGCTGGCCGACCTTCACCTTATAGTCGTTGATCCCCACCACGGTCTCCACTTCGTACGGGCCTTTCCACTGCATCAGCAACTTATTATGATCGGTAGGTAGCAGCACCAGCACTTTGTTGCCAGGTTTGAACTTCCTGTTCACAGCCCTACGATCGTAGTAGTGCTTTCCACAGTCTTGGGACTTCTTCAGGTTTTCTCTGGCTATCTCGAGAGTCTGCTCCAGCTTCTCCCGTAGCTCAAACACGTACTGGTAGCTGTTCTTCACCTCTGGGGTGTCTACTTCTTTCGTCCACAGTTCTTTTAGGATGTGCATCGGCCCTCGGATGGTTCTTCCGTACAGCAGCTCGAACGGAGAAAAGCCGGTGGACTCCTGCGGCACTTCTCTGTAGGCGAAAAGTAAGGCGTTGATATAGCGATGCCATTGTCTGGGCTGCTCGCTGCACAGTTTCTTCAGGGTGGACTTCAGCGTAGCATTGAACTTCTCGACAAGCCCGTTGCACATCGGATGGTAGGGTGTCGTAGTCAAATGCCGGATGCTCAGCAGTCTGTTCACCTCCTTCATGCAGTCGGAGACGAACTGCGTCCCGAGGTCTGTCAGGATCTCTTCAGGCACTCCAAGTCTACTGAACATGTCCACTAGCGCCTCTGCGACAGTTTCAGTGTCAATCTTCTTCAGAGGCACTGCTTCTGGGTACCGAGTCGCATAGTCCACTAAAGTCAGTACCCATCGATGACCTTCTTCACTCGGAGGTCTTATTTCGCCGATTAAGTCTAAGGCCACCCTCTTGAAAGGTCGGTCGATCAGAGGCATCCTCTGCATAGGCACTTTCGGGACCCTTCCTCGAGGTATGGTCTTCTGGCAAATGTCACATGATCGGCAGAAACGGCTGACGTCCGCATGAAGTCCTGGCCAGTAGAACACCGCCTGTATTTTGTCTGACGTCTTCTTGATGCCTAGGTGACCTCCCATGATTGAGTCATGCGCTACTTCCATCACCTGGCGCCTTAGGGGTAACGGTACCAAGACTTGACGTAGTGGTTTCCCTCCGTTGACCCTCGGGTGCTGGAAGATTCGATACAGGATCTTGGCCTTCACCTCAAAATAGACCGTACCACTGCCTTTGGTCACGTGGTCTTGGCGGTTCCTGTACTTGTTTAGAGTACTATCAGCTTCCTGGAGCTGGATCAGCTTATCTCTGTCCACGATGGCAGCTTTAGAGTTGTCGGCGACCTTCAGTGGCGTAGACGTCTTGTCTCTCTTTGCCTGGGCCCTGGTAGTAACAGCACCGACGATCTCTGGTCGGCAGGGCTGAGCCGGAGTAACCACATTGTCCCGTAGCAGCTCTGTAAGGTCTCCATCGGGAAACGGCAATGGATCCTCCTCCACAACTTCGACGTGTTGGGTTGAGGCAGGACTCCATTCTGGATCGGGGTCGTCGGGTCGTCTCGCGCCGTCGATGTTCCCGATCATCAAATCATACAGCGGCTTCTTCAGGCAAACCGCTTCGACTTCGCCTATGTAGAAAGGGGTGTTGACATGAATTTTTGCAACTGGCGCTTTCACACATTTGCTGTCGGCCATAAGTGTCCATTTTGAATCGCCAGTGAACTGTTCTTTAGCGATTAGGTCTTCTCTGACGATGACCCCACTGCAGCCAGAGTCTCTTAAAACAGTCACTTCATGATTTCCGACGCGTCCCTTGGAAACAGGCATGTTCTGTACGGTCACAGCTGCGCTGGCGACGACGGGGATGGATTTCCCGTTGGCAAGGAGGAGTTGGCCATCAGTCATGCACTCTTGCACGTCCGCAGGGGTAGCTGTGCGCTCGGTCTCACTCGGAAGAATGACGCTCCCGCCGCACACTTGATGGTCAGATCTACTGGTTTGCCGTTGATTGGAGAACCGCCTCTGCCGGTTGCCCGCCGCTGAATTGTCCGTACTGCTCCGCTGTCCGCTACTTTTGTTTTGAGGACAGTTAGCCGCTCTGTGGTCTGTAGCGTTGCAGGTGAAACAGCCCCTTGAATGCCCTTCCCTGGGAGGAGGCGTGGAGTCTGTCTGTCTCTGGCTCGTCTGGCTTCCCTGGATCTGGTTCACATGGTTTCCAGTCTTCTGAAAATGTTTCGTCGCGCTGGGTGGCCCCAGGGTTTTCCCATGAGCGATGAGATATCTTTCAGCAGCCTCAGTCACATCTTTAAGCGTCTGCAGCTTTTGTTCTTCTAAGTGGGTCGCTAGGTCCTTGTGACAGGCATTGAGAAATTGTTCCTTCACGATCAGGTCATGGAGACTGTCGTAAGACTTCGTTTCGCCTGATAACTCCACCCACTTGTGTAGATATGACGACAGGCGCTCCACAAACTGCTTTGGCGTCTCGTCTGACTTAGGCCGGCATTCACGGAAGCGTTTACGGTAGCCCTTCTCTGTAAAGTTGTAGCACTGCAACAGGGCCTCTTTCAAGACGTCGTAGTTTTTGGCGTCATCGTTCGACAGTCTGGTGTAAACTTCGAGAGCTTGCCCCGTCAGAAGTGCACTCAGTCGAATCGCCCAGTCTCGAGGTTGCCAATTGGAGCTTTCGGCGAACCTTTCGAATCTCGCCAGATAGCTGTCGATCTGGTCCTTCCCGTCGACGAAAGCTGGCAATTTTGGAGCCGTATGGTCGTTGGTGACTTGTGGCGCATGCTGATTGTTCTGGATACGCGCCAACTCTAGCTGGTATTGATGCTCAGCTTCTAATCGTCTCTCTTCCATCTCTTTTTCTTGACGCCGCTCTTCTCTTTCTTCACGGCGACGCTGCTCTTCTACTTCTAGACGCTTCTGTTCTAGTTCTATTTCTTTTTCTAGACGCTTCTCTTCCAATTCTCTTTCTCGTATTCTCTCCTGAGACTTGACGTACTCCGTCAACTGTTTGCCTTTTAGATTCAGTTCAACCCCTTTCTGCCAGAAGTCAGCCATCTTGATGCTTCTGGAAAGCTCTTTTCTGGAAAGTTCTTTTCTAGAAAGTTCTTGACTGTAGAGTTCTTTTTCTGGAAAGTTCTTGACTGTGCTGTACCTTTCTAGACTGTTCTAGAACAGCACGCTTTCTGCAGTAGCGCTGATGCTTGTCACTAGTCGCCTTCGTTGACGCAGGCCCCGCTGTCCTCGTCGTATGCGACGCTGCACCACGCTGGTGTTGATGTACACGCTCCTGTGCTGAAGTAGACGCGACGTCCGCTCGACGCTCGCTGTAACACTGGCGATGTAGCTCCGAGACTGTCCCTCGACGTAGTCTTACGGTAGCCACGTAGTCCCGCTCTGTTGTTCGCTCACGAAACAACTCTTCGGCGACTACACGCCCTTGCAGTCAACCCGAACCTATCGGTGATGTAGTCCCAGTATGTTGGCCCCTCTCGACGCAACTCGTTGGCGGCTACCCTCGATGACTGCCTCTCGTAACGTTGACTCGCTTGTTGTAGCAGTTGAACCCTTGGCTATGGCGTGAATCGCGGCTAGACCCCCAAAATGTTACACTCAGTTTGATGATGGTGTTTTTCTTTATCAGTATTTGATTCAGCCCCGATGCTGAAGTCCTGATAAGGTGTAACTCAGATTCGTTTATTCACACAGCCTGCTCAATCAGCATACAAGTCACAAAGTCCACGTATGAAGTTTTCCGCTTTTATTCAGCACACATCAACAACTGCATACAATTCTCAATTCAACTCAACAACTTTCACAGCAACTCTCAGTTTCACTATCAACAACTTTACTCTCTACAACAATCTCGGCACACGATTAAATAACCTCTCTCTTTTCTGGAACAATTTGGTATACTGTAGAAATGACGTACTGCCACCAATCGAACTAAAGATCGTCATCACTGGCTTACGTCAATACACATTTTCTCTACTTCCGGGAACATTCACGACCTTCGATATCCATCGGGAAAATTCTATCAAGAGTAAACACGCATATCCAGAAGATTCTCAAATAATATCGACTAACGCAAATTATCAACGTTATACAAAGCCTCTCCTAACAACAGTGCAAACTCAAATCAAAGGTAAATAAACTCCATTATTGAATACTTTGCAAAACGAAACGATTAGATCTATCGTGCGCGCTTTAGACACACTTTCGTTCGTTTCAACGTAACAGCAAGGAAATTGTAATCTCTTTGCGTGGATTAGATATTTTTTTAACTTTGTTTTTTCTTCCAACAATTTTGGTCTAGACTTCAGACGCACTTTAAGTTAGTTTCTTAATTGATTTTTTGTTAAGTTATGTCATGTTATTTAATTAAAGAAGAAAAGTTGAGCGCGTAATAACAAAATGCGGTAAGTGTATAAAAAATGTTTTTTTTTTAAAAACGTACTGATCGTTTTCTGATGGTGAAAGAAGACTCGTCGGTTAAAATGGCACTCTTAACATTTCAAGCAATGCAGTTTGTCACAAAGTTCCTGTAGTCTAGCCTTTTTTTTAAATCGTATAAGTGAAGTTAAATATGTCTGATATTAGTGTAATATATAACTATTGTTGCTGTATTTTACAAGTGTTTGTTCCTTTGTGTAGTATAAGTATACAGTTTAGCCTACCTTCGGTACAGAACAAGGTGCTGTGTTTGACAAGTGTGTGTTTAGTATGCAATATCATCATTATTATTTCAATAAAGCCTACCTTTTGTGCGAAGTGCTGTAGTTGACAAGTTGTGTTTTTATTATGCAATATATCTTAACCTCTGTACAAAGTGCGTTGTTTGACAAGTTGTGTGTTTATTATACAATAATTATAACGTAACTTCTGTACGAAGTGTTGTGTATAACAACTGTGTTTATTATACAATATATCTTAACTTCTGTACAGAGTGATGTGTTTGACAGCTGTGTGTTTATTATACAATATATCTTAACTTCTGTACAGAGTGCTGTGTTTGACAACTGTGTGTTTATTATATAATATACCTTAACTTCTGTACAGAGTGCTGTATTTGACAAGTTGTGTGTTTTGTATACAATATATCTTAATTTCTGTATGAAGTGCTGTTGTGATGATTTCTGGGGAAGATACATTTATCTTACTAGGGGGTAAGACTTATTGATAGATGGGTGGGCTACCACTATCGATCGTTCTTTACCAGAATTCCGAAGCTGTGTGAGAGACTGATCACTGCGATTTGGTCACATAAAATTTATATTTGTTCTCGGGCGTTTTAGTATCATTTGGCTCTACTTGAGAACCGTTGATTACTAATCAAAAGACTAGATTATTATGTCTCGAGAGAAGAAAACTAATAGCTACACAACAATACAAATAGAATGACACCAGTCGTATGTATATAATTTCTTGTTTTATATATTCAACACAACTTTTACATGCACTTCATTAAACAGGTAAATTAATCATTCTAAGAGTTCGATGTGCTGGGAAAGTTTGTCAGCAGGTCTTTTTCATCATAAGCTACGCGAATATATTCATAGTTCACTAAATGATCTAGTGGTCGATTATGTTTTCTCGAGGGTAACACTCAGTTGAATTTGTGGATGACTTAGCTGCTCTGTCGTTGAGAGTGCTTGGGTCCTTCTGAGAAGTCTTGCTCCTCAGGTTGATCGGGTGAGTCGTTTAGCTCTTGAAGCTACGAGGGGAGGACGCGGAGTGGTAGAATCTTGGTTGTTCTCCTTCTGTACCACGGGAGCAAGCGTCATGCGTTTGTCCCCACAAACTGGCTCAGAGCTGACTTCCAGACTCTGGGATCCGTGAAACCGTCTCTAGTCTATCTTGATGATAAGGCTGAGGATAAGCGTTAACTGCAGCTTGTTCCTGGGTTTGACCCTCGCAGCTTCGTATTTCGCATGCGACAGATGAGCTGAAGTTGGGTCCACAAGGGCCTGCAGGGGTTCCCTATAGTCTTCTGACCAATCGTTTAACTCTCGTTTTAGTTAATCTCGCCTATACGGGATTATTCATTTTTATTTGAATATTTTCCACACCTGTCCTATTTACCAGACACGTATAATTATCCTTGAATTGGAGTGTCAGAGGTAGAGTGGAGGATAGACGCACTCGAGATAAGCGGAGCCTAGGCTACTTAGTGTTACAGTGACTCTGGTCAAGCATAGTAGAGTAAGCTAGTTAACGGAGACAACGTTCTAGTCAGTTCGGCAAGTAAGCTAGTTAAAATTCTTGGTTTAGCCAAGTCTGTCAGCGTGATTGTCTGAAGGAGGTTAATTTAACATGTGTGGGCTTTCCTTTAGGTAACTGATGAATTAACGTCAAGTTTTATTCGATGGTATCTATTTTGCTCTAAGCTAATTTCCTACATTTTGTCGTCACTATTTCTGCTGTTACAGCTGTGTCAGTTGACTTCTGTGCTATATTTGACAAGTTGTATTTTGTGCGATGACCAAGGGTGCGATGCTGGTACATACGGATCTGACTGCAGAGAACAGTGCAGCAACAACTGTGCTCCGAACACGTGTAACGCTGTCGATGGCTCTTGCCTCTGCAAATCTGGCTACAAGGGATCCACCTGCAACACGCGTAAGTTCTTCGTTGTCTTGATTTGCAAAAGGGTTTGTTGTTATTTTTTATGATGATAATGATGATGATGATGATGATGATGATGATGATGATGATGATGATGATGATGAATACTTATTTCTCTTGATGTTTTGATGATGATGATGAGGAGGAGGAGGAAGAGGACGAGGAGGAGAAGGGAGAGAAAGGTAACGATGATGACATTGAAGTTGATTATGTGGATGACGATGATGTGGATAATGATGATAAAGAAGGCGGAAGAAGAAGAGCACACTGATGGTTATGACCATTACGAAGATAATGATGATGTGAAAGAAAAAGAAGTCATGCTGCTGCTGCTGCTGCTACTGCTGCTGCTGCTGCTGCTGCTGCTGCTGCTGCTGATGATGATGATGATGATGATGATGATGATGATGATGATGATGATGATGATGATGATGATGATGATGATTTCAGCGTGTTCTAAAGGAGAATACGGAGTGAACTGCATGTATCAGTGCGGAGAAGGGTGTAGCAACAGAGAATGCCAAGCGAAGGGTGGGATTTGCATCTGTGTAGCTGGCTTTCAGCCTCCCTTTTGCAACGTCTGTGAGTATCCGATCAGAGATTTTATTTAGTTCACTTTGGTTTTTGACCTACCGAAAGTATCACTGCTATTCCATGCTAGGCTAATGTTCTGGGGCAAGTAATCGTCAGATTATCCACCAATTTACACTCCCAAACTCCTAATGATAACAAGGGGACAAACTTCAGACAACAGGTTTGACAGATTTGTCTCCCTTATGACTAAGACATAATTTCGTATGATGTAATAAGATTTAAATAGATGCTGCATGTCCAATGTAACCTATAGTGTCGTCAGTTCAGCACAAGCACAACACCTCCTCCTCACTCTCGCCTCTCCCAACATCGCTTACAGTGGGGACAACAAACATTCAGTTCTCATCCTCAGCAAGAAATCTCGGCTACATTCTCTCCGATGACCTGTCCCTCAACAACCACATCTCCAATGTCTGTCGCTCTGCATACACGGCCATACGCCAAATCAGCTCCTTTCGCCACTATCTTACAGTCACTGCCACCAAAACCCTAGTCTGCGCTCTCGTTCTTTCTCGTCTTGACTATTGCAACTCTCTCCTCGCTGGCTCCCCAAAACACATAATTGACAAACTACAAAAGGTTCAGAACTCAGCAGCTAGACTAGTATTCCGAGCTAAGAAACGCGATCACATCACACCTCTACTACATTCCCTTCACTGGCTTCCTGTACAAGCACGCATAGAGTACAAACTCTCTGTTCTCTGTCACGACTTCTTCACAGATTCTTGTCCTTCCTACCTTGCCGATCTACTGTCTGTCTACTCCCCTTCACGCACTTTAAGATCTTCCGCTGACACTCGCACACTCAAGGTTCTCGTCACCCGCACTAAGACATACGGCCAACGTGCATTCGCTTACTCCGCACCTAAGCAGTGGAATTCCCTTCCCTCCCATATCCGTAACATACAATCAACACAAGCATTCAAAAAGGCCCTCAAAACCCACCTCTTCAAACTGCATTATTCAGACTGATTTGTATCCCACTGCCATTCTCTCCTCTTTTGTCTCTGTCTGATCCGTAAGTGTATACACGGCTGTAAATATTTATACTGTTTTTTCTTCCTGGGCCTAACCGGGCATATAAATAGCTGTGAATAAGTTTTTGCTATTCTATTTCTGTCTTTTTTGTTATTTGTGTACATAGTTGTAAATAGTCTATTTCTGTCCTTTTTGTAATTTGTGTACATAGTTGTAAATAGTTTGTACCTTCACTGTTCCGTCTTTTGGTGTATTGTAGCAAAAGCGATGTTTTATCATGTGCATGTATTTATATGTAATGACTATGTAAAGCGTTGTGAGTCTGGTCATAGGCTGGAGTACCCGCTATATAAAAATCCGTTATTATATTATATTATAGATTGTCACTTCAGCATAGGTTGTTACTTCGGCACAGGTTGTCGCTTCAGCACAGGTTGTCACTACATCATTGGTTGTCACTACATTATTGGTTGTCACAACATTATTGGTTGTCATGACGTGATTGGCTGTCATCAGTCTTCAAGCGTGCGCTGGTGGCAGCTACTATGGGGCGCCATGTGTCCATTTATTCTATGTGACCATTCTATACATAGAATAAATTCTATGCACATAGAAAGCATTCTATGCACACAAAAAGCATTCATTAGTTGAAATTCCATTTATAAAAAAGAAACCAATATTGTAAGTCTTAGAATAAAATTCTTTGTATAGAATAACATTCTATAATATAGTGTAAAATTCTATGTCCATAATAAAATTCTATGTATAGAATAACATTTTATAATAGAGAATAAGATTCTATGTATGTAATACAATACTATATTATAGAATGCACTTGTATGCATAGAATTATATTCTATAACATAGAATGAATTCTATTACAAAGAATGAATTCTATAACATAGAATGAATTCTTTAACATAAAATAAATTGCATGACATAGAATTAATTCTATATGCATAGAATTCATTCTATAACATAGAATGAATTCTTTAACCTAAAATAAATTCTATGACATAAAATGAATTCTATGTGCATAGAATAAATTGTATAACATAGAATGAATTCTGTAATAAAGAGTGAATTCTATATGCATAGAATGAATTTTATAGCATAGAATGAATTCTATGACATAGAATGAATTCTATGACATAGAATGAATTCTATGACATAGAATGAATTCTATGACATAGAATGAATTCTATAGGCATAGAATGAATAGTATAACATAGAATGAATAAGATGACATAGAATTCATTCTATGACATAGAATGAATTCTATAACATAGAATTAATTCTATAGCATAGAATGAATTCTATGACATAGAATTTGTTCTATAGCATAGAATGAATTCTATGTTACAGAATGAATTCTATGTCATAGAATTCATTCTATGCTATAGAATTCATTCTATGTTATAGAATTCATTCTATGCTATAGAATAAATTCTATGTCATAGAATTCATTCTTTGCTATAGAATTCATTCTATGTTATAGGATTCATTCTATGTTATAGAATTCATTCTATGTCATAGAATTCATTCTATGTCATAGAATTCATTCTATGTTATAGAATGAAATCAATATATACACTTTTTTTAAAAATAGTAAAAACTGGGGCACTGTCAAGGTATAGAGAACATTTTGTATGGCATGGGACTGTATTGCAGAGAGATACACATTGCCACATCCCAACACCACACCACATCTCTCTACATCAATGGCTGACGTACGTTCCTAATGCTATAATGCTATCCATTTTATTAACGGAAGGAACTATACATAAATGTGGGTGTTCTCACAAAGGGGAGCCAAATTCGCAACACAGCTATTTAGCTGAAAATAGGTGATGAGGGGCTGCCTGGGGTGAAATAGATTTTTTGCAATAATCAGCTTTATGAACCTTTCATTTATTATGTCTCAGAGTTGTATAGCAATATTCAACCTTTAAATATATTAATTATTGCTTTTTATGAGTGTACAGTACGGTTATTTCTTCGGTATTGAGCGAAAAGAACTGATTATTTAATTAGATTTTGACACTATAAACCCTTACAGAACCTCAGCACATAGTAATGAAGAAAGCAAGCACGCAAGGCCGGAGGAGGGGAAAGGGGTGACGTCAATTATTTTTATTGCTACCGATCTACTCACACTCCCGTCGAAGTCGTCCGCATCAAGAAACCTAAATGCTTGTTCGCAAAATTATGATGTCTGATAAAGCCCGCAGAACGCTTGGTACGTCAGCCATTTCTTCAGTTTTCGCGCGCGTGCAAGGGGGCGCCACATGTCCATTTATTCGTCAGAGCCTGGTTTCACATAGAATGACCCAGTTGCGCATAGAATGAACATTCTATGTTATAGAATGGATTCTATGTTATAGAATGATCATTCTTTGTTATAGAATGGATTCTATGTTATAGAATGAACATTCTATGTTATAGAATGGATGATTCTATGTTATAGAATGACCATTCTATGTTATAGAATGACCATTCTATGTTATAGAATGGATCCTATGTTATAGAATGAACATTCTATGTTATAGAATGAACATTCTATAACATAAAATGCATTCTATGTGCACCAAATGTTAAAAAACAATTCTATGAAAATAGAATTTATTCAGTGTTGCGAATAAAATCCATTTTATGTTAAAAAACGGAATTTTATGTCATACAATTTTTGCTGTGTTATACAATTAATTCTATATACATATAATTCATTTCATTCACATATAATTAAAAAACACAACTAATAAATTGTAACAAAATTTAGAATTAAAAAAAAAAGATATTGTATGACACATCACCACATTGCATCATCACCACATCGATCACATCATCACATCACATCACTGCATCACATTGCTTCATCACCATCATCGTGAAAACGCACCACCACATAAAATCACATCACATCAACAAATCATCACATCACATCAGCCGACATCACAGCAGCAGCACATCTTCACATTGCAGCAGACAGCACATATCATGGCATCAGTGAATCACAACACATAATCTTATCACCCCACTCCTCCCACCCATCACATTTGTGGTGCAGTGTGGTGTGATTTAGAGTGATGTAGTGTGGTGATGTGATGTGGTAATGTGTATGCATGTATCTGCAATACAGTTCTATTATGCCTTAAAAGCGAGTGAATCAGACCACATCATCACATAACCTAATCACTCCACCCCACCTAAAAGAAAGAAAGAAAGAGATTTCTCTTATATAGCGCACTTACAAGCTCAGAGAGCTTCTCAAGGCGCTGGTCCGTAAATCACAAAATAGTTTGCTGAAGTCAGGATTCGAACCCACGTCGTCCAAGACGCACTCACACAAGACGTGCGCTCTGACCACTGAGCTATCCCTGCCTACCCATCACATTTGTGGTGCAGTGTGATGTAGAGCGATGTGGTGTGGTGATGGGATGTGGCAAGTGTATCTCTCTGCATTACAGTCCCATGCCATACAAAATGTTCTCTATACCTTGACAGTGCCCCAGTTTTTACTATTTAAAAAAAAAGTGTATATATTGATTTCATTCTATAACATAGAATGAAGTCTATGACATAGAATGAATTCTATGACATAGAATGAATTCTATAGCATAGATTGAATAGTATAACATAGAATGAATAAGATAACATAGAATGAATTCTATGACATAGAATGAATTCTATAGCAAAGAATTGATTCTATGACAAAGAATTTATTCTATAGCATAGAATGAATTCTATAACATAGAATTCATTCTATGTCATAGAATTCATTCTATGACATAGAATTCATTCTGTAACATAGAATTTATTCTATGCTATAGAATAAATTCTATTTCATAGAATTCATTCTATGCTATAGAATTCATTCTATGTTATAGAATTAATTCTATGTCATAGAATTAATTCTATGTCATTTTCTTCATTCTATGTTATACTATTCATTCTATGCCTATAGAATTCATTCTATGTCTTAGAATGAATTCTATGTCATAGAATTCATTCTATGCTATAAAATTCATTCTATGCATATAGAATTCATTATTATAGAATTCATTCTATGTTATACAATTTATTCTATGCACATAGAATTCATTTTATGTCATAGAATTTATTTTATGTTATAGAATGAATTCTATGCATATAGAATGAATTCTATGCGTATAGAATTCATTCTATGTCATGCAATTTATTTTATGTTAAAGAATTCATTCTATGTTATAGAATGAATTCTATGCACATAGAATAAATTCTATGTTATATAATTCATTCTTTGTAATAGAATTCATTCTATGTTATAGAATATAATTCTATGCATACAAGTGCATTCTATAATATAGAATTGTATTACATACATAGAATCTTATTCTCTATTATAAAATGTTATTCTATACATAGAATTTTATTATGGACATAGAATTTTACACTATATTATAGAATGTTGTTCTATACAAAGAATTTTATTCTAAGACTTACAATATTGGTTTCTTTTTTATAAATGGAATTTCAACTAATGAATGCTTTTTGTGTGCATAGAATGCTTTCTTTGTGCATAGAATTTATTCTATGTATAGAATGGTCACATAGAATAAATGGACACATGGCGCCCCATAGCTACGGCCAAGATTGTAAGAATACGTGTGGTGGCATATGTGATGGAGGTCGCTTTGACACAGTCACCGGACAACAAGGATTTATTTTGTTGTTCTTGTTGTTACTGTCGTTTCCATGTTCTGTTTTAGTTTCTGTAGGTGGTTAGGGGACTTCATTTATTATTGTATTTATTATATAGTTGTATAAAAGTGAGTGTGTAAGCAGCCTTAAAAGATATTGGGCTGCCTGATAATGTTACTGCGCCAGTCTAGCAAAGGGGTTTTTAATGTCATCAAACGTCACCCAATACCACAGGCATTATACAGCAGAGAGAAAGGAAGAAGAGAGAGATCACTTCGCGATATCGCCTCTATGAGAAGTGATGTACGGTGGAGGAGTTACGTCCCTTCAACCTCACATGGGCTTGCTTTCGGTTCTTAGTCTCTTGTCTATATATGGGGTTTTTTAATTATATTTAAAAAAAATGTTTTAGACCGCGATTTTCACCTTTTGCTGTTGAAAATGTTTGAAATAAGGCTTTTCAAATTTGAGAAATTTTTTTTTATGCACATCTGTTTATTTTTTCATGACTTGCTGCCTCTTGACCGTAAGGGTGTTATGAGCGCTTTCTAAACTGTAACCCGTGATATAGGTGGCTTTTGCATTGTTTTGTTGCTTGAAATAAACAGTATTTATAAGATAAATTGAGTTAAAATAAAAATAATAATAATAATATTTAAAAAAAAACACACACACTAGTCTAGAATATGTGTCATACATGCGTAATTTATTTTTTGTTCCGTATGGGGTTATACAGCATACGGATTGATTGGCAGTTTTAGTGTGTATAATTTGTGCGTGTGTGTGTGTGTGTGTGTGTGTGTGTGTGTGTGTGTGATATAGAAAGAGATGGAGATCGAAATATAAATAAAGATATTGACTAATTCGAAACGTAAATCTAGTTGTGCACACGGAAATTCATTTATTTACAAAAATATGCTTCGATTGATTTCAACATAATAATTAGGGTACGTAATTATTATACTCTCTCTCTCTCTCTCTCTCTCTCTCTCTCTCTCTCTCTCTCTCTCTCTCTCTCTCTCTCTCTCTCTCTCTCTCTTTCTCTCTCTCTCTCGTATTTAAAAAAAGGTGAACAAGGCAACTTTTTGTGATCACAAATGAAACCATCCTGCAATCAACCCTATATATATTTCATTCAAATTGACAATACATTCAGTGAGTCCTGTGACAAAATAAAGGGTTGGCATCTGTGTTTTATATTAGAATATTCTGCCACAACCTAATTTAATTATAACAAGATACGAAGTTGAGGAATTACAGACACAGTTTGGTGGACAGCAAATAACAAGCCGCTGAAATTTTACTTTTCTCATACTGTCTTACAATCTTTTTTTTTTTTTTAGGGCTAATCCAAACCGTTTCTTACACGAAACATCACCTTAGTTCCAATCCGTCTTGTATCATTGACAACCATTCATTGACCGGTCTTGGTCATCATAATTCTTTTATATCACGATTCTTGTCTGTCAGAATAGATCTACAATTTCTTCAAGAACTTACCGTTCTTCTTCCTTTGGGAAACCAAAAAAACTCTTCCCCTTGCATGCTGCCTTTAATCTTGCGTTTGTGCAGTTCAAAGCTGCACAGTGGTCACCGTAACTCTTCCTGCGATTTATTTTCCCCCTCTCCATCAGATCTTCGCTCTGTGACGCAGCCATTTTCACACATGTTACAATCAAGTCGCATAACTCGTGACGCGTCATCACACCAACGGCGTCACTGCGCGGTCTAAGTATTCCTGGTCTATATTATACAGGCACCACAATATTTGGTTAATTCACAGCAACAACGCTTTGGTGTATACTGGTCACACTCGGCTGTGTTTTATCTCTGTGACTCTATGGGAGATAAGTAAGTTACCGCTATAGCAGACGCCCGTTAACGACGTTTGGATTACAAGTCGGAAAGATTAGAAGCAAACCAAGTATGGATATGCAAGGAAATTGTAGTCTCTTTGCGTGAATGAGATATTTTATAACTTTGTTTTTTCTTCCAACAATTTTGATCTAGACTTCAGACGCACTTTAAGTTAGTTTATGATAATTAATGTTGTGTTATGTTATGTCATGTTATTTAATTAAAGAAGAAAGTTGAGCACATGATAACAAAAGGTGGTAAGTTTATTATATAAAAAAATTAAAAGCCGTTCCGATCGTTTTCTGATGGTAAAAGGAGATTCGTCGCTGGTTAAAATGGCAATCGTAACATTTCAAGCAATGAAGTTTGTCACAAGGTTTCTGTAGTCTAGCTTTTAATAATCGTATAAGTGAAGTTAGATATGTCTGATATAGTCAGTATAGTCAATAGTGTAGATAATTATTTTTGCAGTGTTTTACAAGTGTTTTCTTCCCTTGTATAGTATAATTATACAATTTAGCCTACCTTCGGTACAGAACAAGGTGCTATGTTTGACAGGTGTATGTTTAGAATGCAATATCATTATTAGTTCAATAAAACCAACTTTTTGTGCGAAGTGCTGTATTTGACAAGTTGTGTTTTTAAATACAAACAAGCAGGATTCAGGGCAGGGCGAAGTACCACTGAACAGATTTTCAACCTCAGAATAATCTGTGAGAAATACCTAAAGCACCAACAACATCAATATCATGTGTTCGTTTACTTCAAGAAGGCGTTTGACCGAGTCTGGCATGCAGCTCTGTGGGCAACCATGAGAGTGTACAACATCAGCCCTAAAATTATTGAAGTCATCAAAAACCTGTATGACAAGGCTACCAGTGCAGTCCTCCATAACAGCGCCATCGGAAACTGATTCAGAAAAACAATCGATGTGCGTCAAGGATGCCTACTCTCTCCAACACTCATCATCTTCCTAGAGCGCATTATGTCATGTGCCCTTTCAGATCACGAAGGCAATCAGCATAGGGGGTAGAGCAATCTCCAACCTTCGTTTTGCGAGTGACATTGATGGGATTGGCTGGAGAGGAACAAGAACTTGAACAGCTGGTACAGAGTCTTGACACCACCTCCAGAGCCTATGAAATTTTTATAAGTGCAGAGAAGACCAAAATGATGACCAACAACACTAATGGCATCAACCCGGACATCAAAGTTCAAGGCCAATCCCTCAACACAGTGCATAGCTTCAAATATTTAGGAGCCATTGTATCAGACAATGCGTCCCGACAGAAAGTCCTCTCCAGGATCGCACAAACAACTGCTGCCCTGGCAAGGTTGAATCATGAAGCCCATTTGAAAAGACAGGACCATCAGTCTGCATTCCAAGGTAAGCCTGCTGCGCTCCCTTGTCATCTCCATCTTCCTATACGCTTGCGAAACAAGGACCCTCACAGCAGATCTAAAACGAAGAATCCAAAGCATCGATATTATTGGAGAATTTTCTAGGGTTGCTTGTTTACTATCGATCGAAGCGTGTGGATAAATCTAGTGGTAGCTTCGAGATGTTCTAACCTAAATAAGGTTATATGACGTAAGACAGTGATGACGAAGTTTATTCTGATTGGTTATAATTGCTTCATGCTCGAACATACGAACCTTCTCTGGAGTATAGAAAGACTATATAAGTGCCGCAAAGTTGAGAGTTAAGAGAGAAAAGTGAAAAGCGATTGTATGCAGTTGTTGATGTACGCTGAATAAAGTTGGAAAACTTCATACGACGACTCCTGCCTTGTTGCTGAGTGAACAGGTTGTGTGGATAAACGAATCCGAGTTACACTTATCAGGATTCAAGCATTAAGGCTGAATCAACTACTGATAAAAACCAACAGAGTGTAACATTTTGGGGGATAAGCCGGGATCTACGCCATAGCCAAGGGTTCAACTGCTACAACAAGCGAGTCAACGTTACGAGAGGCAGTCATCGAGGGTAGCCGCCAACGAATTGCGTCGGGAGGGGCCAGCATACTGGGACTACATCCCTGATAGATTCGGGTTGACTGTAAGGGCGTGTAGTCACCAAAGAGTTGCTTCGTGAGCGAACAACAGACCGGGACTACGTGGCTGCCGCAAGACTACGTCGAGGGACATTCTCGGAGCTACATCGCCAGTATTAGAGAGAACGACGAGCGGACGTCGCGTCTACTTCAGCACAGGAGCGTATACATCAACACCAGCGTGGTGCAGCGTCGCATACGACGAGGACAGCGGGGCCTGCGCCAGCGAAGGCGACTAGTGACAAGCATCATCGCTACTGCAGAAAGCGTGCTGTTCTAGAACAGTCTAGAAAGGTACAGCATAGTCATGAACTTTCCATAAAAGTATCAAGATGGCTGACTTCTGGCAGAAAGGGATTGAACTGAATCTAAAAGGCAAACAGCTGACGGAGTACGTCAAGTCCCAGGAGACAATACAAGAACGAGAATTAGAAGAGCGGCGTCAAGAAAGGGAAGGACAGAGACAGCGCGAAGACAGAGAATTAGAAGAGCGGCGTGAAGAAAGAGAAGAGCAGCGGCAAGAAAAAGAAAAGCATCGCAGGCGTGAAGAAAGAGAAGCTGAGCGTCAATTCCAGCTAGAAATGGCGCGCATCCAGCAACAGCAGAACGCGCCACATGTTATCAGCGACAACAAGGCTCCAAACTTGCCAGCGTTCGTCGACGGGAAGGACCAGATCGAAAGTTATCTGGCGAGATTCGAAAAGTTCGCTGAAAGCTCTAACTGGCAACCTCAAGACTGGGCGATTCGACTCGGTGCACTTCTGACGGGGCAAGCACTCGAAGTTTACACCAGACTGTCGAGCAATGACGCCAAAAACTACGACGTCTTGAAAGAGGCCCTATTGCATTGCTATAGCTTTACAGAGAAGGGCTACCATAAACGCTGTGACCGTCCAGAACATGCCTGTTTCCAAGAACGCGTCGAAAATCATGAAGTGACTGTCCTAAGAGACTCAGGCTGCAATGGGATCATCATCAGAGAAGGTCTAATCGCTAAAGAACAGTTCACCGGCGATTCTAAATGGACACTCATGGCCGACAGCAAATGTGTGAGAGCGCCAGTTGCGAAGATTCAAGTCAGCACCCCTTTTGTCTTGCCTCCTCCTGCAGGTGAAAGTAGAGGTGGAATGGAGTATGTAGAACAAAGTACGTCGAACATGGAACGAAGTACGTAGAACCTGGAACGAAGTACGTAGAACGTGGATCGAAGACGGAGCAACAGAAGCGGAGGTAGTGGTACAAAGACAGGTAGATCAAACGTACTAGTAGCAGAACTAGGAGTAGCAGAAATACTAAGCCCAATCTGGTCAACAAATAAACCGTCTTACTAAGCTACCATCAACAAATTAAACAATACATGGGAAATAGCTCCTTCCGCCGTCCGCCATCTTGACCTGTTTATTTATGCATCATAACATTTCATAATCCTTCTATAATTTGTATTAACATCCCATGAACATGATTATTTAAACAAATACAAATGCATATTATAATTCAATTTCTAATCAACAATCTTGATTCATCCTCTCTCTCATCACATCTCTTCCATATCATAATATATAATACATCGTCACCATTGATCTAATTTCTATCACCCCTAATCACTTTCATCACCCCTCTGTTTCTCATATTATCATGTATACTTCATCGCCACCCACCCTTGACCTCGTTTTGGCAACAACATCAACATTATTCCTTTTTACATCTTCATCAAGAAAGTCATAAAAAATGCTATTTATCAAAATATCCCCTTTCCCCCTCATCCTTCATCATTCATTCACGTACGCATGCTCAGAGTGCATAGCCACTAAAGGAACAAGAATACTGGGTACCAATTCACCTTCAGTTTCCCGGCCTGTGAAGATACAGACACACCAACACCACAATACAACACAACACAACACAACACTGTATGTAGAGAGTAGGTGGTTCGTTACTGTCTTATTATGATACTAGGTCACTCTAGCACTTGCGAAATGCTAGGTCTTGGGAGGTCTCTAACACAAGAGCACACGCCCTTATGACATCACTCAACACAAAGATCACACAGCACTGTGGCAGCAAAAGTCCTCCTCAATTACTATAAATTTACTTTCCTATAATAATTGTCACAACACATTGGTCATTCTTGTCTGTATTAAGGCAAACACAAAACACAACCCTTAGAAAACGGAACCTACATTTATCCTATGATAGTGGTAGTCACAGTCTCGCTAATTGTCGTCTAACCACAAAGACTACCACCCCAACTCTGCCACTTAACCGCTTTTCCCAGAGCTCCGTTCAACTTATAATAGCTATTGAGCACGTGAAAAAACTCATTCCTGACATATACTACCATTCCAAAACACGATTCAGACTTCGCACATCGCACTCTCAGAGATATGAAGCTATGTACTATGTACAACCTGACACAGCATAAACTTTGCTTGCGTCAAAACTCGTGTCGTCGCACATACATTTCCTTATAACTATTAGTTCAAATTAAGAAACAAACAAAAGAAAAAAACATAAACATTTCAACTTCACCTGTGAAGAACGAAGTACTTATCTTTTTTTTTTGTATCTTACAGAAAGTTGAAGTTGGGCCTCCAGCCCCTACCATCTCCACCCTTCCCCACTTCCCATAAAAAAACTATAAAAAAAAGAGATTAAATAATAAATCAAAATTAAAACAAATTAATAAATAACTCCCCCGCCATCTCACTTCCCATTCCAAAATAATGAAATAAATAAATAAGAAATATTTATTGAAACTAATAATGCTTAATTAAATAAATTAGGTACAAAGAATTAAAAAAATTTGCTAGACTAATTGTAAGAAGTTAAAATAACAAAAAAAATTAGGAGAAATTGAATAATTCATGACCTTTAATTAAATCTATGAACATTAAGCTCAATGACCAATCAGAATGTTCTTCTGGATATACAGTACTTGAGATTGACACAGGTAGCTTTAATTTATTTAATCTAATGAGTAAAGGCTGAAAATGGTTATTATTTTGTTGACATTCAAATATTAAGTGATTTACATTCAAAATGTTACCACAATTACAAAGTACTGGAGGATTTATGAAACCAGCATGCCAAGCTATGAAATAAACTATTTATATGAAATAGATATAACATTTTTTGATACTAGTGAATTATCCAAGTAATGTTTTTCAATGACCTCTTCCTTGTATTTCTCATTCTACTGATTCTAAGCGCATCGTTTTATTTGATTATTAATTTCATTTGTTGTCAAGTTGAAAAATAATTTAATGGATTCGTCTGGGTAGTACATATGACTTACAGTATGTATGGTACATAAAGAAAAAGATAGAAAAAGAAGATGCAGCACTCTTTGCTACGTGGTCAACAATTACATTTCCTAATATATGAAATGACTAGGTATCCAACTTAATAAAATATCCGATCCACTGTTAATGATTTGATGACATAACATCTGTATTTCTGTTAGCAGTTCCTGTCTCTCTTTACTATCCCAAGATGACAAATCCGATAATGCTGATTTTGAATCAGAAAATATTGTTATTTTTAAAGGAATACTAGTCAAATCAGTTATAAAAGATAGACTCATTAATATTGCAATTAGATCAGTGGTAAAAAATCGTATTACCTTTCTGTAAAAAATATTGTCAAGATATTTTAAAACCGGGAATATAAAATGCTGCTCCAGTATTTCCATTTTCTAAAACTGATCCATCAGTATATATGTGCAACACATCTTGAGATTATAAAATGAATATATTCTTATGCAATTGTTGTCAATAATAAAGGATTTTATTTTTTAGAAAAATCTCCATAATCCAAAATTATCTCCGGAGCTAAAAGAAGCCAAGGCGGATGTGGGCTGCAAGGAATAACACATGGTGACGTTGTATCAATAGGTGTAGAGTCTGTTAAAGGAAATATATATTCATTAATTGACATAAAAACACTTTTATTTTTAAATCCTTTGTTAATTTTAATATTTTTACCTAGCTCAATAGTTGTACAATTTACAATTGATTTTGCCCGTGTAACATATTGTGCAGTTTGTAACCTGTTTTGGACAAAAAATGGTAGTACCTCTGGTTCTTTATATGTTTTTGACGTTGAAGACCTCTGAGGTATGCCAAGAGCTATTTTTAAAGACATGGAATCAATACTAGTCAACCTATTTAAAGCTGATTTTGATGCTGTAAAATAGATTTCTTTTCCTAAATTTAATATAGAACTAATAGTAGCAAAAGCTATATAGATCAAACATGAAGAGTTGTTTGCCCAAGGTTGTTTAGATAGCTCTTTTAATAAACTTATTTTCTTTCTTGCTTTGTCAATTAAGTGTTTAATATGACAATACCACAAACGTTTATAACGCAAAACAATTCCAAGAAATTTAACAGATTTACTTAAATAAACATTTATATTGTTTACCTTGATTTTGTTACGTTGAGACTCGCGCGGCGGTCCGAATGGCACGCGCGCGATGGATCTGTTCGTTTTATTTTGCAACGCATGCAATAATAGAGTGTATTTACCTTTGATTTGATTTTGCGTTGTTATTAGAAGAAGCTTTGTATAACGTTGGTGGTTTTAGTTGGTCGATATTATTTGAGAATTTTCTAGAGTTGGCTGTTTACTATCGATCGAAGCGTATGGATAATTCTAGTGGTAACTAGAGAATCTTCCATCCTAAATATGGTTGTATGACGTGAGACGGTGATGACGAGGTTTGTTCCGGTTGGTTGAAATTGTGTTGCGCTCGAACGTTCGGACGCTCTCTCGAGTTTAGAGAGACTATATATATAGTGCCGCACTGTTTCAAAAGGGGGTTGATAGTTGAGTTGAAAGTTGTTGTGTTGAAAGTAAAAAGTTGAGAGTGGAAAAAGCGATTGTATGCAGTTGTTGATGTTCGCTGACTAAAGTTGGAAAACTACATACGACGACTCCAACCTTTTGATGATTGAACGGGTTGCGTGGATAAACGAATCTGAGTTACACCTATCAGGAGGATTCAAGCATTGGGGCTGAATCAGCTACTGATAAAAATCAACATTGAGTGTAACATTTGGGGGGGCCAAGCCGGGATCTACGCCATAGCCAAGGGTTCAACTGCTACAACAAGCGAGTCAACGTTGCGAAAGGCAGTCATCGAGGGTAGCCGTCAACGATTTGCGTCCTGAGGGGCCAACATACTGGGACTACATCCCCGATAGATTCGGGTTGACTGCAAGGACCTGTAGTCGCCGAAGAGTTGCTTCGTGAGCGAACCAGACTGGGACTACGTGGCTGCCGAAAGACTACGTCGAGGGACAGTCTCGGAGCTACATCGCCAGTTTTACAGAGAGCGACGAGTGGACGTCGCGTCTACTTCAGCACAGGAGCGTATACATCAACACCAGCGTGGTGCAGCGTCGCATATGACGAGGACAGCGGGGCCTGCGTCAGCGAAGTCGACTAGTGACAAGCATCAGCGCTACTGCAGAAATCGTGCTGTTCTAGAACAGTCTAGAAAGGTACAGCACAGTCAAAAACTTTCCAGAAAAGCATCAAGATGGCTGACTTCTGGCAGAAAGGAATTGAACTGAATCTAAAAGGCAAGCAGCTAACGGAGTACGTCAAGTCTCAGGAGAGAATACAAGAAAGAGAAATTGAACAGCAGCGTCAAGAAAGAGAAGAACAACTCGGCATGAAGAGAGAGAATTAGAAGAAAAGCATCGCCGAGAAGAAATAGAATTAGAACGGAAGCGTCTACAAATAGAAGAACAGCGGCAAGAAAGAGAAGCACTGCGTCGGCGAGAAGAAAGAGAGTTCGAGCTGAAGCGTCTTGAAGGCGAGCGTCAGTACAAGCTCTTAGTTGGTGCGCATCCAGCAACAGCAGAACGCGCGCCACAGCAGAACGCGCGCCACATGTTATCAGCGACAACAAGGCTCCAAAATTGCCAGCATTTGTCGACAAAAAGGACCAGATCGACAGCTATCTGGCGAGGTTCGAAAGGTTCGCCAAAAGCGCTAAATGGCAACGTCAAGACTGAGCGATCATACTCAGCGCTCTACTGACTGGGAAGGCGCTCGACGTCTACACCAGACTGTCGAACACTTACGCCAAAAACTATGACGTTTTGAAAGAGGCCTTATTGGAGTGCTACAACTTTACAGAGAAGGGCTACCGTAAACGCTTTCGTAAGTGCCGGCCTTTGGCAGACGATACACCAAAGCAGTTTGTGGAGCGCCTGTCGTCGTACCTACACAAGTGGGTGGAATTATCAGGCAAAGGGAAGACTTACGAGAGTCTCCATGATCTGATCGTAAGGGAGCAATTACTCAACGCCTGCCCTAAGGACCTCGCGATCCACTTGGAAATACAAAAGTTGCAGACGCTAAAAGACGTTGCTGAGGTTGCTGAAAGATATCTCATCGCTTATGGGAAGACGCTGGGGCCACCCAAGGTGACGAAACATTTTCGGAAGACTGGAAACCATGGGAACCAGATCAGGGGGAGTCAGACGAGCCAGAGACACACGGACTCCACGCCACCTCCCAGGGAAGGGCATTCAAAAGGGTGTTTCACCTACAACGCTACAGACCACAGAGCGGCTAACTGTCCTCAAAACAAAAGTAGCGGACAGCGGAGCAATACGGACAATGCAGCGGCGGGCAACCGGCAGAGGCGGTTCTCCAATCAACGGCAAACCAGTAGATCTGACCATCAAGTGTGCGGCGGGAGCGTCATTCTTCCGAGTGAGACCGAGCGCACAGTTACTCCTGTGTACGTGCAAGAGTGCATGACCGATGGCCAACTCCTCCTTGCCAACGGGAAATCCATTTTCGTCGTCGCCAGTGCAGCTGTGACCGTCCAGAACATGCCTGTTTCCAAGGGGCGCGTCGGAAATCATGAAGTGACTGTCCTAAGAGACTCAGGTTGCAGTGGGGTCATCGTCAGAGATCTAATTGCTAAAGAACAGTTCACTGGCGATTCTAAATGGACACTCATGGCCGACAGCAAATGTGTGAAAGCGCCAGTTGCGAAGATTCAAGTCAGCACCCCTTTCTACATAGGCGAAGTAGAAGCGGTTTGCCTGAAGAAGCCGCTATACGATTTGATGATCGGGAACATCGACGGCGCGAGACGACCCGACGACCCCGATTCAGAATGGAGTCCTGCCTCAACCCAACGTGTCGAAGTTGTGGAGGAGGATCCATTGCCATTTCCCGATGGAGCCTTACAGAGCTGCTACGGGACAATGAGGCTACTCCGGTTCAGCCCTGCCGACCAGAGATCGTCGGTGCTGTTACTACCAGGGCCCAGGCCAAGCGAGACAAGACGTCTACGCCACTGAAGGTCGCCGACAACTCCAAAGCTGCCATCGTGGACAGAGATAAGCTGATCCAACTCCAGGAAACTGATAGTACTCTAAACAAGTACAGGAACCGCAAAGACCACGTGACCAAGGGCAGTGGCACGGTCTATTTCGAGGTGAAGGCCAAGATCCTGTACAAAATCTTCCAGCACCCGAGGGTCAACGGAGGGAAACCACTACGTCAAGTCTTGGTACCGTTACCCCTAAGGCGCCAAGTGATGGAAGTAGCTCATGACTCCATCATGGGAGGTCACCTGGGCATCAAGAAGACGTCGGATAGAATCCAGTCGGTGTTCTACTGGCCAGGACTTCATGCTGAGGTCAGCCGTTTCTGCCGATCATGTGACATTTGCCAGAAGACCATACCTAGAGGAAGGGTCCCGAAAGTGCCTATGCAGAGGATACCTTTGATCGACCGACCTTTCAAGAGGGTGGCCTTAGACTTAATCGGCGAAATAAGACCTCCGAGTGAAGAAGGTCATCGATGGGTACTGACTTCAGTGGACTACGCGACTCGGTACCCAGAAGCAGTGCCTCTGAATAAGATTGACACTGAAAATGTTGCAGAGGTGCTGGTGGACATGTTCAGCAGACTCGGAGTGCCTGAAGAAATTTTGACAGACCTCGGGACGCAATTCGTCTCTGCCTGCATGAAGGAGGTCAACAGACTGCTGAGCATCCGGCATTTGACTACGACACCCTACCATCCAATGTGCAACGGGCTCGTCGAGAAGTTCAATGCTATGCTGAAGTCCACCCTAAAGAAACTATGCAGCGAGCAGCCCAGACAATGGCATCGCTACATTAACGCCTTACTTTTCGCCTACAGAGAAGTACCGCAGGAGTCCACCGGCTTTTCTCCGTTCAAGCTGCTGTACGGAAGAACCATCCGAGGGCCGATGCTCATCCTAAAAGAACTGTGGACGAAGGAAGTAGACACCCCAGAGGTGAAGAACAGTTACTAGTACGTGTTTGAGCTACGGGAGAAGCTGGAGCAGACTCTCGAGATAGCCAGAGAAAACCTGAAGAAGTCCCAGGACTGTGGAAAGCACTACTATGACCGTAGGGCTGTGAACAGGAAGTTCAAACCTGGCAACAAAGTGCTGGTGCTGCTACTTACCGACCACAATAAGTTGCTGATGCAGTGGAAAGGCCCGTACGAAGTGGAGACCGTGGTGGGAATCAACAACTACAAGGTGAAGGTCGGCCAGCATTCCAAGATATACCACGCCAACCTCCTTAAGCTGTACGTGGAAAGGCCATCGGAGACTGTACACGCAGCAACAGCAGCTGTGATCGACGACAGCTTTGAAAGCGAGGAACTGTTGGAACTCGGAGACTTCCACAGCAAAGAAGGCATCAATGATGTTAAGCTAGGACCACGCTTGACGAAAGGTAAAAAGATGGAGCTCAATGACCTTATGGGCGAGTTTCCCCATAACTTCAGCGATGTCCCAGGCTCTACAACTTTGGTCGAACATGAAGTCCACCTTACTTGAAATATCCCCGTTCGATCCAAACCCTTCCCGATCCCTTTCAAGGCCCGTGAATCCTTGAAGAAAGACATCGACGAGATGCTGAAGATGGGCATCATCAGGGAGTCCAGTTCCCCCTACGCGTCCCCTGTCGTGGTCGTGAAGAAGAAGGACGGGAGCAACAGAGTATGCATCGACTACAGGAAGGTTAATAAGATCACCGTCTTCGACCCCGAGCCGATGCCTACTGCAGCAGACCTCTTCCGCCAACTATCGGGGAGTAATATATTCTCAAAGATTGACCTCAGTAAGGGTTATTGGCAAGTCCCCGTGCGTCAACAGGACATACCAAAGACTGCTTTCATAACTCTTGATGGGACGTACGAATGCCTGAGGATGCCTTTTGGCATGGTTAACAGCGGGGCTACACTGAAGAGAGGAATTAAGAAGAAGATGCTCAACGAGATGGACAACGTCATGAGTTACTGGGACGGCCTGCTAGTCCACACCCTCATCTGGGAAGAGCATCTTATTTATTTATTTAATTTATCGTCTCTTCACATATGTGATATTAGACGCTCTCTCTCTCTCTCTCTCTCTCTCTCACACACACAAAAAAAAAAAATTTAAAGTGAAATAAAATAAAGAAATAGATCATACCAGCTGTGATTACGTGACTGGTTACTGTCCGGCGGTGCCAGGTTTGCAGCATTGCAATGGAGGCAAAACACCCCCACTGTGTAAAGGTATGACAAGATGATAAATAAATAAATAAATAATAGAAATAGAAGAGCATCTGTAGACCTTGAGGGAACTGTTTAACCGTCTAACAGAAGCCAACCTGACCGTGAGACCCAGTAAGTGCATTCTGGGAACCGACAACGTCGACTTAGTCGGACATTCGATGGAAGAAGGAGACAACGGAGGATGCACTGACTCCAGGAAAGCCCACGAGATCACTGTCTTTGACCCTGGGCCGATGACAACTGTAACGGACGAGGGCGTCGTTTCCTTACAGATGAAAAACATTGACTCTATGTAGATAAACTGTGAACATTGACGAGATCACTGTCTTTGACCCTGGGCCGATGACAACTGTAACGGACGAGGGCGTCGTTTCCTTACAGATGAAAAACATTGACTCTATGTAGATAAACTGTGAACATTGACAGTATCCAGACAGACTGAGATAAGTTTTAATTCTGGACTTTGTTTGCGCATTGCGTCTCAACGTTGTTGAAAGAAATTAAGTAAATTTCTTCTTGAGTAGGGGGGTTATGTTACGTTGAGACTCGCGCCGCGGTCCGAATGGCACGCGCGCGATAGATCTGTTCGTTTTATTTTGCAACGCATGCAATAATAGAGTGTATTTACCTTTGATTTTTTTATTTTGCGTTGTTATTAGAAGAAGCTTTGTATAACGTTGGTGGTTTTAGTTGGTCGATATTATTTGAGAATTTTCTAGAGTTGGTTGTTTACTATCGATCGAAGCGTATGGATAATTCTAATGGTAACTAGAGAAGCTTCCATCCTATATATGGTTGTATGACGTGAGACGGTGATGACGAGGTTTGTTCTGGTTGGTTGAAATTGTGTTGCGCTCGAACGTTCGGACGCTCTCTCGAGTTTAGAGAGACTTTATATATAGTGCCGCACTGTTTCAAAAGGGGGTTGATAGTTGAGTTGAAAGTTGTTGTGTTGAAAGTAAAAAGTTGAGAGTGGAAAAAGCGAGTGTATGCAGTTGTTGATGTTCACTGACTAAAGTTGGAAAACTACATACGACGACTCCAGCCTTGTTGATGATTGAACGGGTTGCGTGGATAAACCAATCTGAGTTACACCTATCAGGAGGATTCAAGCATTGGGGCTGAATCAGCTACTGATAAAAATCAACATCGAGTGTAACAGATTGACAAAAATGTATTACTATTAAAATCAATAAATGTTTTGGTAAATATCATAAAAACTGTTTTGTCTCCCGATAAACAGAATCCATTTTCAAACATATATTTTATAATAATATCAACCATGCAATGATATTCCTGTAATATAAATTTTGTTCTTCTATTTTGTTTATGAAACTTACATGAAACAGTTTTCCATAATGCAATATCGTCAGCAAACAATGATATTATTGAAATCAATATTTTTCATATCATTAATCATTAATATAGAAAATAAAATAGGAGCTATAATAAAATAGGTGCTAAAGGCATCTACGGCCAAGATTGTAAGGAGACGTGTGGTGATGGATGTGACGGAGGTCGCTGTGACACAGTCACCGGACAATGCACCTGCATGGCGGGATGGAAGTCAGGCAGCGGCATGTGTAATGAAAGTGAGTTCCACATTTTGGGAGCATGTTTGCAAATTTATGATACAGTATAGCGTTAATGGAATTGAACTTTGTCGCCGTTAAGTGGGATATAAGCAACTACATTCACTGTCTTTTATGAAATTCAGTTCCACTATTTGGCAAAAACAGTAATAGCAAACTAATTAATTAATTGGAGGTATGAATACCTTTAAAAGTGTTAGATTTTGGTAAGAAATCTCCTCATTATTTGTTTTGGGGGTATGAATACTCCTTGCTTTGTAGACATACAGACCTGTTGAACGCATGTGAAAAAGACAGTCAGAAATTGTAGGCTAACCCTAAAGCACATGTGGATTTACAGGAAAAGGATTGTGTACATTCCAAAATAGAAATCTTGAGAGATTCTTTAAAACATTTTTTTTAAAATTAAACACAAGATGGTCCCTGCTGGTGGTAGTGATGATGATGATGATGATGATGATGATGATGATGATGATGATGATGAGGATGATGAGGATGATGATGATGGTGATGGTGATACATTTTCAAATTAGTTTTTAAAAAATAGAACCGCTGCTGCTGCTGGTGATAATGATGATAATGGTAGTGGTGGTGGTGGTTATGATGATGGTGATGATGATAAAGATGATGATGATGATGATGACGATGATGACGATTTTTAAAATTTGTTAACACATGTTAGTGCCGCTGATGCAGCTGTTGTTGTTGCTGCTGCTGATGATGATGATGATTTACAGAATGTGATAATGGAACGTATGGAGATTGCAGCCACACCTGTGGTGACTGTACGTCTGGAATCACCAGCTGTGATTACGTGACTGGTTACTGTCCGGCGGTGCCAGGTTTGCAGCATTGCAATGGAGGCAAAACACCCCCACTGTGTAAAGGTATGACAAGATGATAAATAAATAAATAAATAAATAAATAAATACACATTACCTCCTTTCCATTTCCTCCACTCTACCCCACCCCAACCCTCCAAAAACTAAAAGCAAAAATAACATAAAATATTACAATATAAATAACAATAAATCAATAAATAAAATGAGTTTGAAAAAATTATTTTAAAAATAATTATAAAAAATATATAAAACCTAAATAAAAAAAGGCATGAAAGTAAAACTGATTTCCTTAACACTTAACTAATTGACTGGTTGTTTGTGTCGTTAGTGTTAGTGTTGTTGTTGTTGATGATGATGATGATGATGATGATGATGATGATGATGATGACGATTTACGTGGGATGGCGGCGATGGTGCAGCTGAGCTGTCGCTGCTGACGATAATTAATGGATTTGTATCTATAGACAGCATGCACTGTCAGCGACATTCTTCTGTGGCCATACGTTTCTATTTTAACCACGGGCGTCCCGACCTGAATGTTTTGTCATAGCGTCACTGTCAACGTGCCATTTATTATTACAAGGTGCTTAACTAGCAGATCACGGCCTGTGCATAAACTGGCAGGTCATTACGCTGTATCACCCCCTTAATGCTTGATAATCAGAGAAACATTGACATTAATTTTTTGTATCGATTTTATTAATCTGATTAACGGTTAATTGAAATTTAGGAAACGTGGAAATGCTATTACTGTTGGTAAATTTATTGATGCACTAAATTGGCGAAGATGAAGGAAAAATAAGCCTACTGCGTCTTTGGGAAGCCTGCATTTGTTTGAAAAATATTCAGCCTACTGCTGCGTGATAGATCTAACGCATTTGGCTCAATTGTCATCATCCATAAATTTAGCGACAGAAGTTGCATCCTAGGTTTTAATGTTTCTTTCGTTATCAAGCATTACCACTACAAAAGGAAACGGAAACTCGTGTAACTACTCTAGTCTTTTATGTTATTATTGTTTTTCTGATCGTGATAATTTTGTCGGCAGATGTGGAGTCGAGTTCCGTACCTTGGGCCATCATTGGGTCTGCCTTGGCTGTGCTGGTGTCTGCCAATGTGGCTGCCTGTCTTATGTACGTAGTTTCCTTGATTTTTTTTTGTTTCAGTCAAAATGAGCGTACCTGATTTATTATCAGGCAAATACCAAACGATTATGTTTAGACTGACCGCAGTTGCTTGAAAATAACAACTCTCTTGCAGAAAATAAACCCAAACACTGTATTCCTTGCAGTGAAAATGGTCCATGTATTTTTTGACAGTACCACACTGCCTTTACATTTCAATGTCTAGAAGGTTGCCTTCCTAACCATCGAAGCATATAGCAATGTTATATTGTCAATTTTCACTGGAAATATTCCTGGAGAACGCTGAGTTTGAGTTTCTTTTCTGCCTGATTATCCAGGTGGAAACTTTTTGTCTCCATCGTTCAACTCGCCAACAGTCAACTTTCTAAACAAAAACTTTGTTCAAAACTACAAAAACTACAACCCTAACTTTAAAAAAAAGGCAGTGAGTTCTCTGTCACAAAGTTGGGTTCCTTTCTATTTGTGTTGCCAACCAGCCACATTATGGGTACTTTTTTCATAGGCAGATGGGTTGTGTTTTTTTCCTGAAGAGTTCATTCAGACGCCTTCTCATGTTTTGAAAGAATCAGTCACGTGATTTTTACCAAGCCCAGCTGATACACTGACGAGCTGAGAGTACAATGGCCATCTGTATCTATCACACAATTCCACAAGCCCAAACCACTAACAGCAGAGGGGGAGATGGAGTTTTCCTATTTTACCCTTATTTTCGGAGCACTGCATCAACTAAGGACTATTACCAAGATGCTCTCAATAAACCCCAATCCCACACCTTTAAGCGAGACAATTACTGTTGCCTTTATACACATTTTGTGTCTTCCTTGTTCACCTCGCTAACAGTCACTTTCTAAACAAAAACCTTATTCAAAACCACCTACACTTCAACCCTAGATATTTTTAAAATTTTCAATGAGTTTCCTTTGTAAACAAAATTAGGTTCCTTCCCATTTCTGTTGTCAAGAAGCCACAGTATGGAGACCTTTTTCGCATGAACAAATGTCGTGTCGCCTTGTCCTGCATAACCCAATGGCATCCCCAAAGGATTCTGCACAGCAGGAGCCACCCAAGGCTAGTCTAACCAAGAAATTCAAGGTAGACAATTTCTCTCCCAAGCCTCAACCAGTCGCCTCCCTTTCCGCTACACACGTATCGGGCAATTCCACAAACTCAAACTTGTGGTAGCCGGGGGAAAGGAGATGGATAGGTCTTTCCCTATTTTACACTTATTTACGGAGGATAGCATTACATAAGGATTATATCCCAGATTCTGATGTTAACTCGTGTCCCACTTCGGGGACAGGTTCAGATTTTACACGCCATACATTTAGGTGGGTTGTGGAGATGGCTTACCGGGAGTTTCTGTATAAATAGTATCCCCACTTTCTGGAAATTTAGTGCTTTAAATTCCCACTGTCTCTGTCTTTCTCATTTGTTCTTTCTCATTCCTGCTCTGTTCTATCAATCTACTATACTATCTTCTTCTTCGCTAGACCAGTCACCTACCTTTTTTTCTTCTTTAAAACTCTTCCGGGACAAAATTCCTTATTTGTGTGTGAGGTCTGTTGGATCAGCTTGGGAATATTGGACGCTTTCTGCCAAATGGTCACTAGGGCTTCCTATCATATTATTATTTAGCAATGTAGGCATTTTATATATATGTGTTTTGTTGTTATTGTATAATGATGTTTATATTCTATTTTGTTTTTGTAAACGGGGGTTAGAAAAAAAAGTATAGCCTCAGTGTCCCCTGCGTGGGATGTCTTTATTGTAAAGTGACCAGCTAGTGGAGTGCCTTCAGTGTTACCACTAGGGTTGTTTTAGCAGATCTTTAATGCGGAGCAGGGGTGAGTCCTCTTTCAGCCAAGTTGTGGTCTTGATGTTGTGGTCCTGATTCGGCTCTTTGCAGTCCGCTGGACCCTGTAAGCAATAACTAACTAACTAACTAACTAATTTGCCGAACTTTGCATCCACCCGCAAAGAAGAAACTGTTTTGGCTCGCCTTCATATTGGGCATACTTATGTCACCCATAATTTCCTTTTAAAAGGAGAAGAATCACCATGGTGCTGTGCGTGTGACAAATCCTTTTCTGTTCGCCATTTTATGTCTGAATGTGCTGATCTGGTTGATGAAAGAGAAAGATATTTTGGTTTAATTCCTTTTAATGAGATTTTTAAAGTAAGCCTATGCAATAGTCAACACTTGTTTCAGTTTTTACATGATGTTGGTTTGTTTTATCGCATTTAAGTCATATCGTCTTGTTTTGTATTATTGGTTGGATTTTATTAGTTAGACTGATTTTATTTACATCTTTTATCATATTTAAATGTTAACAGTTAAGTCTGATTTTACTTAATTTTGCGTGGTCCTGATACGGCTGTTGGCAATCCACTGAACCCTATAAGCACTGAATATCTATCTATCTAGCTCAGTTGTTTGGAACGTGAGAATGTGCTCATCAAGCAGTAAGTTGGCTCATTGAGGTAGATTCTTTTTTGATCAGCGAGTGTCTCCAGCAATTCTTTGAATTGATAAAGCGATGTATAAGAACCATTCGCTTCACTTCATATTTTGTGTGTTTATTGTTTTAAGATCATTATTAGTATTCCATAATCAGTATTTGTTATTATTCCATCATATTGTATGTTGTGTGCCTATGGCCAGCTGGCGTTTCAAATGTACAAAGACGACTGATCAAAAACAAGGAGCCGTGGAACTGCAGGAACTGCCTGACTCGCCTCACGGTAATTTCTTCTGTTCTCTTACGACGTTTTTAACACAAACGGAATCCAGTCCACCCTCTTGCAACTCTGTTTGAATCTCTGCCTTACGGAAAGCGTCTCCGTAGTTAAAAGTGCCGCACTGTTCGTTTCCGGTCTAGTTTCATTCCGACTGCAGTTATTCTATTTATCATATCCCGTAACTTAAAGGTCTTTGGGGCACCTCACAGGGCTGAGCTTTAACGTTCGCCAATTCGCCAATGGCCCCTAAAAATAGTGTGTGGCGAGCTCGATTTGGGATACCATTCGCCCGGCTGGCAACTTGAAAATACCGCCAGTGGTAAAACAAAACACGCGGTTAGCAATGTAAAACAAAACACGCGCCAACCGCTTCTGCAGTCAGCACCGGAGACCCGTTCCGATGCATGCTAGGAAGTTAGGTAACGCTAGCAAAGCGAGGGATTTGCGAAGTAAAAATAGACTTTTCTCGCTAGACTTTCTTCTTTCCCTCGCCGCGAAACGCTACTGCCCTGCGAGATCCTAGCCTTCTTGCTTCCTTGCGTGTATCGGAACGATTCTCTGACTTCCTTTATGAGTCACGCGAGACTTGCCGTACTTTCGATATTCCACATTCTCAGTCTTTTGTCAATCTCGAACGATGTGGCGCTTTTTAAGCGGTGTCTCGGAGCCTCCAGCAAAAAAAATAAAGTCATAAGAAGAAAAAAACCAGCTGAAGAAGGCACACCCAAGCTCCTTCAAGTTTTGGAACATTGAGGAGGAGGATGTCGATGATGAATAAATTATACAGTGCTTGTTTTAAAAAATGAAACTGTTGTTGTTGAAATTTATCTTGTTTATTAGCTGCAATAGTTATACAGTTTAAAAAAAAATGACCGTGCTTTCAATCAAGGGGTCTGGCAACCTGAGAAATATTTTGGCAACTTCAACTTCCCAGGTTAGGAGCCCGGCTGGCTCCTTAGCCTGGCTTGCTAAATCTCAGCCCTGACCTCAGATGACCCCCGTTGGGGTGCCGGGGGTTTCAGTATAAATAGTATCCCCACTTTCTGGAAATTTAGTGCTTTAAATTCCCACTGTCGCTGTCTTTCTCATTTGCTCTTTCTCATTCCTGCTCTTTTCTATCAATCTGCTATACTATCGTCTTCTTCGCTAGACCAGTCTCCTACCTTTTTTCTTGAAAACTCTTCCGGGAAAAGACTCCTTGTTTGTGTATGAGGTCTGTTGGATCAGCTTGGGAATATTGGACGCTTTCTGCCAGGTGGTCACTAGGGCTTCCTATGATGTTATTATTTAGCAATGTAGGCGTTTTATATGTATGTGTTTTGTTGATAATTTATAATGATGTTTGTATTCTATTTTGTTTTTGTAAACGGGAGTTCGATAAGTTGGGGTGAAGCCTCAGCCGTCCCCTGCGTGGGATGTCTTTATTGTAAAGTGACTGGCTGGTGGAGAGCTTTCGGTTTTACCACTAGGGTTGTTTCAGCAGATCTTTTATGCGGATCGGGGGTTGTCCTGTCCTGATTTGGCTCGGAAGAGTCCGCTCGACCTAAAGCAATAATAATGTAATGTAATGTAATGTAATGTAATGTACCTCAGATGATCTTTTAACCAGCGTACTCTTTCTCTGTTCTCAGCAATCCTCTTGGCTTCGTTCAATGTCAAACCAGTCCATTCTTGAATGTTGTCATCCCACCTCTTTTTCTCTCCCTTTTCTTCTGCCTCCTTACACCGTGTTTGCAGTATGGGTTTTGCAAGGCCTGATGATCTGGTGACATGGCCATACCATCGGAGTTTCCGTTTCTTCACCACTGTGAGCATGTCATCGTGTTGTCCAATGGCTTGTGCGATGGTCTGTCGGACCTCGTTGTTCGCGATGTGCTGGATATAGGAAATGCCCAGAAGTCTTCTGTAGCACCTCATCTCCTTGCTTTGTATTCTTTGTTGTAGATCTGCTATGAGGGTCCATATTTCGCAAGCGTATAGGAAGATGGAGATGACTGCAGTTACCCTGATCAATTATGCTGATTGAGATATTGGTTTGGCAGCGGTTGTGTGTGTGAAGACGATGCTGCTTGAATTACTTTTGTTTATGACACAATTGCTATAATGTAATGTATATGTTTACAGGTGATGTGATCTGCACTCATATGTTAAATAATGGTAGTTTCATAATATAAAACGAAAGGTGTATGTAAGGGGAGATACGAGTGCGTTAGATTTGAGGAGTGTTATGTGTGCATGCATTTTTACATTTTATACATTGTTTTTCAAGTCTGAGTGTCTTGTATCTATTCGAGCAATGTTTAACGCCTATCAGAATTCCTTGTAAGAGGTTATAAAGATTTGTTGAGTTGAATTAAATTGAATATACCGAATTCAAACTCTGGTCATTTTCATGCACAGGATAGTGGTCATTTCGGACTCATATACTTTCATGATTCCCAGATCCAACTCAAACGCTTAAGCTAAAGGTGGAAAGAGTTCACAAAAATTGCACAATATAAAATTCGATTACAAAAAGAGTAAAGTTAAACTTTCTTTTTTAGATGGATTGAAAATTGTAATGTTGGGGAGAAGTCTTTATAATGGATGAGATTGAAGTTTTTAAAAATCTTTCAGTGGGAGAAGGGTTGAATTTAATATTCCAATTCCTAGATCTAATTCAACATGTAGTCTAGCTGAGATAAGTGGATTTTCCAGTCACACTGCAGTATTTTGTTTTGGTTGTGGCTTATTTGTGATGACACAATATAGGCTTGCTATAGAAGTATATCTTCTAAACATTATAATTGCGTGCTTTTTACGGGTGGCTGATAAATCCACGAAATGAGCTGAAGGTCACAAAGGAGAGTACCAATGAATGAAAAGTCTGTCTTGCGAATTTGTGTAGTCTACTCTTTGCAGCTTTACCGTGGCACTTCATTATCCGTGTCAATACATTTGTTTCAGGCAATGCGGTACGCAGAGCTGACAACCTAAAAGGGGGAGATAACCTTAACAGATCAGATCACCTAAACAGGGCAGATGTCATAGATGAAAAGTCTCACTACGAAATCAGTCCTAGAGATGACGATGATGGCTACCATCACCCTATAAGCCTCAATACCGCCGCTGTTTGGCCACCTATCTCTTGTGATTATCTTCATCCTGTAAGCCCCAATGCCGCTGCTGTTAAGCCACCTATCTCTGGTGGTGACTATCTTCACCCTGTAAGCCACCATGCTGCCGCTGCAGTTAGGCCACCTATGTCGGGCGACACCCGAGACGTTGACACTGTGGCATCTGAGCGCAGTGCCGCTACTGTCGATGCTGGTGAGAATGGACAGAATGAATACACAGAGATCCATCACTACGAAGCCCTTGACCCTGCCTTGAACGATGATGGTGACCGCGAGCCGTACACATATTTGAAGAAATCTGCACTGAAGAAACAGGAAACCAGCTGCTCTTCCTTTTCAAAGGGGGCTCTCTAAACCTGTTTAAAATAACGGATCTGCTTTGCCTTATTAAAAATGACAAAACTGCTGCACTGTTAAAAATGACCCATCGGCTGCACCTGTTTAGAACGACCCACCCGCTGCTCCTGCTAAGCATGATACACCTGTTTAGAATGACTCACCTGCGGCACTGTTTAGAATGATCCACCTGCGGCACTGTTTAGAATGACCTAAAGTGCAGTTTTTACTTTCATGTTAAACCCGTGCAACTCTACTGAAAAGGATCGCTGACATTGAAAAGAGAGGATGATGCGCAATTGCGCTATATTTTGTCTACTGACGTTGAGTGATTGTCACGTCACCGGATTGCAATATTTTGTTACTTCATTTAGAGTGCCATTATATGTATGTATACATTAAAAAGGAGTAAATGCCAGTTTCTCCAGTTATATATAGCAAGGACTGAAAGCCCGTTTCTCCAACCTAAATAAATAGTGACTGCTAACTCTGCGCCTGCCGGTTTCTTTCAGGCAAAAAAACTGCTTTATGTCATAAACTTCTAGTGCGTATTATAAAATAATTTGCTTTATTCTCAGAAGATTCCTACAAACTTGATATTAGTTTGTAAACAGTTTTAATGTTCCAATTTCACGTATACCCGCATTCATCAAAAGGCCTTTCTGATACAATTACACAAGTTGAGACAGAGATAAAGTTGAAACACTGAAGACGTAAAATACACAACAGTGGGAACACAACGCCAATATACGTTTTGCTAATTTTATGGTTCTCTTCTTTCTCACTCAAAGTAGTAGAATAATAGTTAAAACGGAATTCAAGAAAACTATATTCAAGAAAACTATAAGTCCTAGAGAGTAACAAAATAATAAATAGCTGAACTATAATATAATCTTATTTTTCTCTGAAGCAATCCCGTTTCCGGTCTGACAGAAAATTACATTTATCAATTTATGAAAATATTTTATGCATTTACAAAATTAATTTCAATATTATATTTCTAGCAAGTAAATCATAAAATATAAATTTGTTTGTTTATTTTATTTAACGTCTATTCACCGAAGTGATTTTAGACTAAAAAATAAAAAGAAGGTGGGGAAAAAGGATATTTGCTACTTAACATTTAAACACAATAGTACAGTAACATAACATAAAATAAAATTAAATAAAAATTAGGTATTCAAACAATATTTTGAAATTGCAAAAAAAAATTACAATAGGACATGTCAAACTTGTGAAATGTTCCTGTCCACAAAGTCAGTTTTGTAATATTATCATATGCTAAGTACTCAGGATAAATATTTATTAAAAAATGTCCTACAGGACTATAAATTATAGATTTAGCGATGGTTATCCAATATTCACTATTTTTATTTTGAACATTATGAATGTTCTGTGGAATATATTGTGTCATTACACTGCAGTCATGAATATGATTTATAGTTACATTTTCATTGCAAATGCAAAAATATCCTTGCAATATTTTGTCCTCCAAGAATTTAAAGCAAGACGATGTACTAAAGAGGTTATTGTTCTAGGATACTGTGAATTTTCACTATATATTATTTTTAAAAAATAAGTTTTTTTCTATTATACTATACATTTTGTTTGTTGATAAGGGTATGTCAATATGGCTAACGTTGTGTTGATTTTTTGCCTCTTCTTTTGCTTTCCTGTCTGCCCAATCATTAATATTTAAACCAAAATGAGATGGTATCCAACAAAAATGAAAATTTGTGCCATTGATAATTAAGCAATGTATAAGATATTTTATTTTCTATATAATATCACCTCTGCTTTTATTAATATGAGAGTCCAAACTCTGAAGCGCTGATATGGAGTCTACACATATTAATATATTTAAAAAGATCTTTTGTTGACTCAAGATCTTATTTAATGCCATAAAAATTGTGGTACGTTCTGCAGTATAAATTGAACGATCTTTACCTAACTACAATGAATCACAAATTTTTAAAGCAGGTATAACACAACCAGCCCCTGTTTGGCCTGTATCTAAAACAGAACCATCAGTATAAATTTGCAATCAGAATAATATTTTTGTTCTATATGTTCATAAGCTTCTGTTGCTACCAATAATCCATTTTCTTGTTTCCGTATAGCAGTATATTCAAAATCAAAGTTTGCTCGCTTAAATTCCCATATTGGTATAGGCATTTGTGGTATTTTTTAAGATATTGATTTAGGAAATAAAGTCGATTCCTGTAAAAGTTCATTCATATTAGTTGCTATCGTTTGTAAATAACTGATACCCTGTGCTCTTTGTGGATAATCTAAATCAGTTCTTACTTCTAGTTCTGTATCAGTGAAATTTTCTACAGCAGACGCTCTAACTATGTATTTAGCACATGGTAATTTTCTCCATTCAGTTAATGGTAATACTCCAGCTGCTTTATATGCATTATCAGTTTTTGTGTGTATTGGAATAGCCATAACCATTTTATTTACTTTACTGTCCATACTCTGGAGTTGTTTCTGTAAATATTTTTGTGCCAAAAAATATACCTCTTATCTATACGTTAATTTAGATCTGACAAGCATGCACACATGATGAATAAAAGTTTTAGTATCACGTCCCCATTTTTGGAAGCTTATAATCTTTATTAAATTTAAACTTTTAACGTTCTTTTCCAACAAATAATGTATGTTTTTTCCAACTTAATTAGATATAAAATATTTCCAGAAAGCCCTTTAAAAAAAAAAAAAAGTCGAGCATTCCAAGCTCGATCATAAGCTTTTTTAACGTCAAAAAATGTAGCGAACATATTTTTCTTTCTAGCAAATTGTTTCTTAATATGTGTTGTTAATTTCACTAAATGGTCTACTGTTCATGTGCATTTCTTAAAACCAGCCTGATTTTAAGATTCAAGATTTATTGACTTCATGTGAAGAATTTGTTTTGCGCATATGGGAGTACATCAGAATATAGGTTATAAGTTCATACGCAATACAATACACTACAGCACCGTGCAAGCAGACACACCGCTTTCTCACATTTACGCAAAGTAGGCTATCAAAAGTAAACAATCGGACAGCACACATTAGGCAATCAGATCACAAAAATAGAACCGCGAAACACTGTCAATATATATCATGTCACCTAATCGCGTCAAGCACCCACATCACAGTCTATACGTCAATTGATTAAACCAACATACAACGCCTCACAGTTCACATTACATTAATAGTCGATGTTCTTATACATCATGCACAAACAATCAATACATTTTCGCACACATTCATATAGCATGGTAGTAATAAAAAATACTTGATGAACAAAGATTCCATTGAAATTATCATAACTCGTACACAATATGACTAGTAAATACATAGGCCTAATGCGCAATTACCCCTTGGGGTCATGAGCAATCTTGCCACTGTAGATTGTTCAAACCTATAAAGGGAAAAGTGAAAGCCACAGTTGAAAACCTGTCTTTCCTTTATAGGCAAGACAGATTCAATAGTATCCCCACTTTATGGAAATTTAGTGCTTTAAATTCCCACTGTTGCTATCTTCCTCATATACTCTTTCCCATTCCTGCTCTGTCCTATCACTCTGCTATACTATCTTCTTCTTCGCTAGATCAATGACCTACCTTTTTTCTTGAAAACTCTTCCTGGACAAGACTCCTTGTTTGTGTATGAGGTCTGTTGGATCAGCTTGGGAGTGTTGGACGCTTTCTGCCGGGTGGTCACTAGGGCTTCCTATGATGTTAGTATTTAGCAATATAGGCATTTTATATGTATATGTTTCGTTGATGATTTGTAATGATGGTTGTATTCTATTTTGTTTTTGTAACCGGGGGTTCGCGTAGTTGAGGTAAACCCTCAGCCGTCCCCCGCGTGGGATGTCTTTATTGTAAAGTGACTGGCCGGTGGAGGGCGTTCAATTTTCCCACTAGGGTTGTTTCAGCAGATCTTTTATGCGGATCGGGGGTTGTCCGGTCCTGATTTGGCTCGGAGGAGTCCGCTGGACCTAAAGCAACAATAAATCAAAAAAAAAACTGCGGCAACAGTACCCCCGTTGGAGTGCCGGGGGTTTTCAGTATAAATAGTATCCCCACTTTATGGAAATTTAGTGCTTTAAATTCCCACTGTCGCTGTCTTCCTCATTTACTCTTTCCTATTCCTGCTCTGTCAATCACTCTGCTATACTATCTTTTTCTTCGCTAGATCAATGACCTACCTTTTTTCTTGAAAACTCTTCCTGGACAAGACTCCTTGTTTGTGTATGAGGTCTGTTGGATCAGCTTGGGAGTGTTGGACGCTTTCTGCCGGGTGGTCACTAGGGCTTCCTATGATTGTACTATTTAGCACTATAGGCATATTATATGTATGTGTTTTGTTGATGATTTATAATGATGTTTGTATTCTATTTTGTTTTTGTAACCGGGGGTTCGCGTAGTTGAGGTCAACCCTCAGCCGTCCCCCGCGTGGGATGTCTTTATTGTAAAGTGACTGGCCGGTGGAGGGCATTCAATTTTCCCACTGGGGTTGTTTCAGCAGATCTTTTATGCGGATCGGGGGTTGTCCGGTCCTGATTTGGCTCGGAAGAGTCCGCTGGACCTAAAGCAACAATAAATCAATCAATCAATCAATCAATGCGCAATTGATATAATCACCAATAATACGTTACATGACTAGTGAGTATACATTATACGCACACAATCGATAATTTTCGCACACATTCATACGCATACAGTAATTAGAAAGAAACTGATGAAGGTAGCTCTTCTTGAGACAAGTTACAGTTTGTCTTAACCCACTCCCACCCACCCGCACCCCCTTTACCCAGCCCAAATGCTATGTAGATTTATTTTAACTGCTCGTTGAGTAGCGTGATTGCAGAGGGGACAAACGTCTGCTGGAAACGGTTGGTCCTGCACTTGGCAACTCTGTACCTGCGGCCAGAGGGGAGCATCTGGAACTCGCCATGCAGTGGGTGCAGCTCGTCTTCCGCTATCTTGCGAGCCTTTCTAACAGTGCGGCTGCACTCCAGCTCCTCGATTCTGGGCAGTTGCGACCCCACCACCCTCTCCGCCTGCCTGACCACCCGTCTCAGTCTGTCTCTGTCCTCCTCTTTGCATCCATGCAGCCACGTGGTCAGGTTAAAGCTCAGCACGCTCTCTATGCTGGCTCTGTAGAAGGAGGTCAGAATTTCGCTGTTGACTTTGAATTTGCGCAGTTTCCTTAGGAAGTACAGCCTGGAGTGACATTTGCTTACTACCTTGTCTACATGCTTGGTCCATGACATGTCGGAGCTGACGGTGACGCCCAGGTATTTGTACTTGTCAACCTGCTCTACGACCTGGTCACCGATTGTCAACGGCTTTGGCGCACTTCCGGATCTTCTAAAATCTGTGACTATTTCTTTCGTTTTCCCCACGTTGAGGTCGAGGCTGTTTTGCTGGCACCACTCTACCAGCCTGTCCACGTCGCGTCTGTACTGCGAGTCGTCGCCGCCCGTCACTAACCCCACCAGCGCTGAGTCGTCGGCGAACTTCGCCAGCGTGTTAACGGCCTCAGAGGCCCGGCAGTCGTTAGTGTAGAGCGTGAAGAGCGTCGGCGACAAGCAGCAACCTTGAGGCGTCCCCGTGTTGACGGTCAGGACGTCGGATTTCACCCCACCCACTGCGACGAACTGCGACCGCCCGACCAGAAAATTGATCACCCACTTGATGAGCTGCGGTGCCACTGACATCGTACGGAGTTTCTCAAACATCAAGCTGGGTCTGACGGTGTTGAACGCCGAGCTGAAATCGACGAACAGCACTCTGGCCGACGTGTTGGGCTTTTCCAGGTGTTGAAGGATGCTTTGGATGATGTACATCGCCGCGTCGTCGGTGCCCCTCCGCGCGCGGTACGCAAACTGCAGAGGGTCCATGAGGTCCTCCGTCTGCTGCAGTAGGCGTTTCAGCACTAGTTTTTCCAGACATTTCATCACCACTGGTGTTAGAGCGATGGGTCTGAAGTCATTCAGTTCTTTGCTAGTTATGTAATTACTTAATTTTTTTCACAATAGTATGATGATCTATTCATTAAAATTTTTTCCACAATTTTACCAGCATGTGATGTTAATGCAATAGGGCGATAACTTGAAGATCCGTGTCGATTTTTCCATATTTTAATAAGTTAAAAGATAATTATTGATGTTTTCCAAATATCAGGCAACACATTATCTTCCCAACATTTATTGCTAATATTGAGAAGATGCTGTATCCATTTAAAGGCACGTGTTTTCCTATCCTATCCTATCCTATCCCGTAACTCGGAGGTCGTAGATGATCGTTTAACCAGCGTTCTCCATCTTTCCCTGTCTTCAGCAACCCTGATTGTTTCGCTCAGTGTCAAACCAGTCCATTCTGGAATGTTGTCCTCCCACCTCTTTTTCGGTCTCCCTCTTCTTTTACCTCCTTGCACTGTGCCTTCTAGGTTGGTCTTTGCAAAACCTGATGATCTGGTGACGTGGCCATACCACTGGAGTTTCCGTTTTTTCACCACTGTCAGCACGTCATCGTGTTGTGCATGATGTGCATGATGTGTTTTAGCAAAATGTATGATAACCCTCTGGACCAAATGCAGATTTTTTTAGTACCAAGATAATTTAAAGCATCTGTTATCTCTGTTATTAATATCCTATAATTCATAAATAAAGAATTATCTTAATTAGGTTCTTTATAATGTTCAGATTTTTCTTCATGTTTCCTTTTTTCAAACTCATCTTTAATTAGACTACTAGTATTTTGTTTGCATTTGCCAAAAAAAAATCCAAAATCTTCAGATTTCTCCTTTGGAGAAGAAAATAGTTTGTTAGTTATTTTTATGGGACATTTAGGAAGATGAAAGCCATTTTTCATTTGTTTAACTTTTTTCCAATCATTATTGACATTACATGTATTTGATATTTCATGTTTTTCAAAAATCTTCCCAATATTGTTTCTTTGCTGATGCTATTATTTTATTACAATTAATTTTTGCACATTTCATGTGCCTGTGTACGGAAACAGATCTACATTTTATCCAATTCTTAAATGTATTATTTTTTTCCTTAACTGCATCTGCACATGCCTGATTCCACCAAATATTACGACTATGTTTTTTTCTTTACAGAATTTCTCTTAATAGGTATAGACTTATTAGCTGCAGACAGTATTGTTTTTGTAAAACCTGTACAAATTTTATTAATATCTTCATTTTTTAGAAAGTCATCTTCAGAGTACAATAAATGCATTTGATACCGATACCAGTCCCCATGATTATAAATATATTTTGGTATATCATCTTCTATTTGTATCTCTGGCTTTTCATTTATTACAGTCAAAACTGGAAGATGGTCACTACCTAATGAATTCCCATATACTGTCTTTTGTCAAATCAGGCGATACAAACGTTAGATCAATGGCAGAAGGTTAATGTTTTGCTATGTCAGGAATCCTTGTTATTTTACCATCATTTAACAATATAAGACTAGAACTAATTATATTTTCTAACTAATTATAATTACATCCTTTATCCCAAAGTGTTGAATGAGCATTGAAATCGCCAACTATAATCCAATTTTAATTTATATCAATTGATTGTAACCATTCAGTATTATAATATTCTGGTCCTAATGGATAATAAATTGACGTGATATTAATATACATTTGATTATGAAATTTTACTTTCACGGCTACTGAATACACATCATTTAAATCTTTTGGAATGGGAGCTTGCATGTGACGTAATCCAAATAACTTTTGTAGTCTGTTTAATAAATTGTGTTACTGGCGGAAAAAAGTAGCCTTCAATCTTAGGAAGTTTCTATGACTGCAGTACAAGAACATGATGTTAGTTTGTTGCTACATATGGTTGTAAAGAGTGTATATTTGTGGATATAGATCTGCAATTCCACTGAACAATACTGAATTTATCATCAATCATAAATTTCATTTTTTTTTTTAAATCGCAACAATCAATTACCTCCCTTGGCTAATCCGTAACCCCTTGGCACTGGACACAAGATGCCAATACAACCAAAATATAACAATATTAAAATAAAGATGAAGTATTATAACAGATGGCTTATGTATACGATCACCAAGATTCGAAGAAATTTATTTAATTAATTTCAAACTCTGCATACACCTCACCAATTCGTCATTCAATACAAACCTAACTAAATCGTCTTAAATTGGCACTACAAGTCCTTGCCATTCCACAGACTGTAAAGAATCACTGTTTTAAATGTTCACTAAATGTTTGATATATATGTTTATGTGCATGTAAGGTTGTATGTATGACTGTGAGTGTGCGTGGTCCTGGGTATGAAAACCCAAGCGGCAGCCTCCCGGTAGTAGGGGTCTTGTGTCGCCCAGGTGGCAAGGGCCATGCAATGTCTTGGCTTCCAGGGCTGGTTCGGAACAACGTTGAACCAACGCCCGGCACCCTTCTACACCAGCGTGGGAGCAACAGCAACAATGACCAGACCGCCAGTCCAGCAACACTAGTAGCACGTAGAAATAGACGTGGTAACAGACGTGGAAGTGAAAATACTGGGTAGTAGGTAACAGAAGTAGGTAGCAGAACATAGGCCCAATCTGGTCAACAAAATAAACCATCTTACTAGGCTATCTCTACAATGTAAACATAACATTGGAAATAACTCCTTCCACCGTCCGCCATCTTGACCTGTTTATTTATGCATTACAACAATTCATAATTCTTCTATAATTTATATAAATCCACATAAACACAATGCTATACAAATGCATAATTATTAAAAATCCATTCCTAATCAACAATCTTGATTCATTCTCTCTCTCATCTCCATCACCCCTTTCTCATATTCATCACCCCTCTCTCATATTCATCTCCCCTCTAGGATATTATAATACATCTTCACCCTTCTCTCATATTCATCACCCCTCTCTCATATTATAATGCATTGCCACTCTTGACCTCGTTCTTGCGACAACGTCAACAATATTATTCCATTGTACATACCAACAAGAAAACCATAAAAATAATATTTATCAGAATACCCCTTTCCCCCTCATCCATCATCATTTATTCGTGTAAGCATGCTCAGAGTGTATAGCCACTGAAATAATTAGAATACTGGGCACCACTCACCTTCAGTTTTCGGCCTGTGAAGCTACAGACACACACAACACCACAACACAACACAACACAGTCTGTATGAGAGTAGATGGTTCGTTACTGCTGTCTTATCATGATCTAGGATATCCTAGCATCGACGAGATGCCTTGGCCTTGGGCGGTCTCTAAGAGAAAAGCACACACCCTTAGGAATTTGCTCAGCACAGAGAGCATACAGCACTGTGGCAACAGAATTCCTCCTAATTGTGGTAAAGGTACTTTATTAACACAATTTCGACAATACACTGGTTATTCTTGCCCTTTTTAAGGAACAAGACCTCGGGTGGTTCCAAACACAAAACACAACTCTTATAAACGGACCCTACACTTATCCTACGATAGTGGCAGTCACAGTCATCCAATCACAATCAGTACCGACTTCACTCTCCCACTTCAACGTGGCTTTCCCCAGCCCACAGTTCAAGGCACATAATTCTGTTCAGCTATTGGCACTAACCGAGCCCTACGTAAAGCATGGAAAAACTTCAATTCCTGGCATACACTACGCAATAACAAACCACTCATTCATACTTTGTGCACAGCACTCTCATAAATATGAAACTTTACAATATATGCATGCTGACAGAGCAGATATGTAGCGTGCTTCAAACTCATGTCGTCATAAATATGAAACTGTACACTATATACATACTGACACAGCAGATATGTAGCTGCGTCAAACTCGTTTCATCACACAACCCCTCCCCAGTTCTTAACACCTTGAAGAACCTAACTACAACGCGATTTCTCTACCACGCTAACTGCCTATTACATACTCCTACTCGAGATACTTGTATCTGCTGGTACATTATCCTTCCCTGAAATGTGCCCTACTATCATGAAGGATGGTTGCAATCAAAGAGCCCATTTCACAAACCAGCCCTTGGTAGTCTTAACCCGTTCGTCGTCCACGACGATCTTTGCCACTGATGTTCTCACGCAGAATCATTCAGTAGATTAGCATGAAATAACTTGTTCTTGCCTTTCATCTTGATGCGGTAGTCACAGTCGCCAACTCGCTCAATCACCTCAAATGGTCCTCGCCATGCTAACTGCAAGTTGTTGCATTACTCGGGCAGCAACAGCAACACTTGATCCCCTGTGTTGAACACCCGCCGTTTCGCCTTCTTGTAAAAGTGACGCTTTTACTTAGCTGACGCGGTTTTCAAGTTGTCTTGAGCTAACTTACAGGTTTCCACACACTGACTACTGATCTTCACTTCTTCCTATTGCGTTGCTTTCGTCCACAGATCAAGCATCACAAGCATCGGTCCTCGCACTGTTTTCCCATAAAGCAGTACAAAGGGAGATAAACCTGTCGTTTCCTGTTCTACCTCACGGTATGCAAATAAAAATGCTGGAATGTATTGGTCCCAGGCGGTTGGTTGCTCCGTCGTTAGCTTCTTCAGCACAGACACCAGCGTTCCATTGAAGTGCTCGACCAACCCGTTGCAATGCGGATGATATGGAGTTGTGGCCTTCCCATGGATCGACAGTTGTCTGTTCATCTCCCGCATGACTTCAGACATGAATTTTGTCCCTTGATCTGTCAGAATCTCCCTGCGGACACCCACACTGGACCATATCTCCCACAGCGCTTCCGCCACCCTCTCTGCCTCAATACCCTTGAGGGGTACAGCCTCGGGATATCGGGTGGAGTAATCTACCTCTGCCAGGATGTACATGTTCCCCCGATCCGATTTCGGCCTGATGGGTCCCACAATGTCTATCGCTACCCTCTGAAAAGGTTCGTCCATCAGCAGAAGTTGCTGTAGTAAAACTTTCTTCACCCTTCCTCTCGGTACTACCTTCTGACACTCTGGGCAACTCTCACAGAACTTCCATACATCGGCGCACATTCCCGGCCAATAGAACGTTCCCCAGATGCGCTCCCTGGTTCGCTTCCCTCCCAAATGCCCAGCCATGGGTGGATCATGCGCTAACTGCAAAATCCCCCCTCTCAACTGCTTTGGGACTACCAACTGCGACACCTGGTTACCTCCCTTGGAATGCCCCCTGTACAGTATTCCCTTCTTCCTGCGGAACTCTGCCGAAGCCCTACCTGACGCTATAGTCTCACCTGTCTGTGCCAACGTTCTTGCCTTTGCGAGCGTTTCATCGGCATCCTGCATCGCAATGAGCTCCTGGGTGCTAACAGACACCTGTGATGTTTCTACCTTCTCTCTTCCTTTCGGCCTTCTCCTGCGCACGGGTCTGCACTGCTGCAGCCATCGCACATTCGCCCCCAAACAGAGAAACTGGACTCTTCTCCTCACTAGCAAACGTTACCCAATTTCCCAGGATATCACATCAGGCCCGTCCTCGAAAACCACCAATTCCACCTTCCCCTTGACTAGTGCACAATCTACCTCCACCCAAGCTGTAGGTAAGTGGCCCACGTTTGCACGATTTGCCAAGCAAATCTCCACAGCCCGGCCCATCAAATCCGCTGGTTTGACAAATCTGCCCGCGACTGCCCCTATCTCTGCCCCTGTGTCTCTCAACACCCGAACGTCTTGCCCGTTTGCCTTACCCTGGCCCCATGGATTGTACGGCCTGATCGCATACACACTCGTCCCGAGGTGCAGTCTCAGTGAGGATGGTGTGCCCTACAGTCACCTGACTCACTGATTTAGGTTTTACCTTACAATCCTTAACAACATGACCCTCCGATCACACCGGTAACATCTACGCACCCCACTGCCCCCTTCCGTCCTCCCTACCTTCTGGCCATCCCCGTTGCTAGGTTGCTGGTTAGTTTCCGGACGTCTGGGAAAACTCCGCCTATGACTGGGTAGCACAGGCGCAGGCACTGAAGCTGCTCGCTTTGCATCCACTACACGTTGCGCAAAGTCAGCTGCTTCCTCACTCGATGTAGGTAGATGCTCCCTAACGAAAATCTCTAGTTCTGTAGACATGATCGAGTAGAGTTGTTCCCCAATGAATGTGTCTAAGACCTGTGCTACATCGGTGATATTTTTCCCTGCCAGTGAGAACCACTTCTTCACTAATGACCCTAGCCTCATTACCAACTATGGGAACGTTTCTCCTGCGTCTTTCTTTGCTTTGCGAAACTGTTTCCTGTAGTAGTCTGTGTCCTTTCTGAACCGTTTTAGAAGGGCATTCCTCCGTTCTGGCGTCAGGCGAAGATATGTATCCCGGGCTTCCCCTTGCAACAAAGGCGCTAACCTAACAGCCCATACATCTACACCATGGGGTGGCCTCGTGGCGCAGTGGATAAGTCTCCGGTTTCCTATGCCGAAGGTCGCGGGTTCGATTCCCGCAAGGGGCGAACGTATGTGACTTAAGTACGAGACTATTGAGGTCACCGAGGGTTTTCTCCGGGCACTCCGGTTTCCTCCCTCCCTTCAATAATGGTACAGGACGCAGTCAATATAAAAATTTCAAAAATAAAAATTCGATTTTCTTTCCATCTTCTAATAGCGATCTCACTGCCTTTACACCACCTGTTTGAGTGATGGATGTGTATTTGGTGTGTGTGAGGGTGGATGAGATAGGTGAGCGTGTATGTTGGTATAGATCGCCGCGCTTTGAGCCTGATTGATTTGGGGAAAGGCGCCTAAATAGCATCCTGTATTATTATTATTATTAGTAGTAGTAGTAGTAGTAGTAGTAGTAGTAGTAGTAGTAGTAGTAGTAGTAGTAGTAGTATCTCTTCTCCATCCCTGAGTCTCCGCTACTCGGTCGAACATTTGAAGATAAGCTTCGACGTCTTCCTTTCTCTTCTAGAGGTTTCAGTTTGACCCAATAGTTCGCCCCTCTCTCCCGACCTCTATTCTCTGTCTCTGCTCAGCTCTGTCTTCTTCTCTAATCCTATTCCCCCGTTGGGGTGCCGGGGGTTTCAGTATAAATAGTATCACCACTTTCTGGAAATTTAGTGCTTTAAATTCCCACTGTCGCTGTCTTTCTCATTAATGTTCTTTCTGATTCCTACTCTGTTCTATCAATGTGCTATACTATTTTCTTCTTCGCTAGACAGTCATCTACCTTTTTTCTTGAAAACTCTTCCGGGACAAGACTCCTTATTTGTGTATGAGATCTGTTGGATCAGCTTGGGAATATTGGACACTTTCTGCCAGGTGGTCGCTAGGGCTTCCTATGATGTTATTATTTAGCAATGTAGGCATTTTATATGTATGTGTTTTGTTGATAATTTATATTGTTTGTATTCTATTTTGTTTTTGTAAAAGGGGGTTCGAAAAATTTGAGTATAGCCACAGCATCCCCTGCATGGGATGTCTTCATTGTAAAGTGACTGGCTTGTGGAGAGCGTTCAGTTTTACCACTAAGGTTGTTTCAGCAGATCTTTTATGCGGATCAGGGGTTGTCCGGTCCTGATTTGGCTCGGAAGAGTCTGCTGGACCTAAAACAATAATCATGTAATGTAATGTTCTCTAATCCTACGCTCTTCCTCTAGCCTCAACTCCAACAGCCTTCTTTCTGCTTCCCACTCTCTCTTATCTTCTTCTTGTGAAGCTACAGACACACACAACACCACAACACAACACAACACAACACAACACAGTCTGTATGAGAGTAGATGGTTCGTTACTGCTGTCTTATCATGATCTAGGATATCCTAGCATCGACGAGATGCCTTGGCCTTAGGCGGTCTCTAAGAGAAAAGCACACACCCCTAGGAATTTGCTCAACACAGAGAGCATACAGCACTGTGGCAACAGAATTCCTCCTAATGGTGGTAAAGGTACTTTATTAACAAAATTTCGACAACACACTGGTCATTTTTGCCCTTCTTAAGGAACAACATCTCGGGTGGTTCCAAACACAAAACACAACCCTTATAAACGGACCTACACTTATCCTACGATAGTGGCAGTTACAGTCGTCCAATCACAATCAATACCGACTTGACTCTCCCACTTCAACACCACTTTCCCCAGCCCACAGTTCAAGGCACAGAACTCTGTTCAGCTATTGGCACTAACCGAGCCCTACGTAAAGCACGGGAAAAACCTCAATTCCTGGCATACACTATGTAATAACAAACCGCTGATTCATACTTTGTGCACAGCACTCTCATAGATATGAAACTTTACAATATATGCATGCTGACAGAGCAGATATGTAGCGTGCTTCAAACTCATGTCGTCACAGAGACCCACATTTTCTGTCCTCGAGAGTCAAGATCTTTTAGCATTAGGTAAGCCTTCTTTGGGATTCTGTCAACAGACATTTGCATCACTTTTATCCAGTATCGAAGACAATTAACAACAGAGTTAATAACTATTGGATGCCTGTTCAAGTCTTCATAAACAAAATGATTTGGAGTACGTAAATTTACATTTTAGAATTTCTTTAAACCAAACAAATGTACTTGCTCACATAGATTTGCAGCCTTTTCAAAACCCCAAACTTCAGAACCATATTGCAAAATCCGTTGCACCTGACAGTCGAACAGTTTTATAAATACATCTAAAAAATGGTTATTGAGAAAACGCAGCTTTTGGATAATGCACAATAATGCGTTTTTACCTTAAGCTGACAAACCTCTACATGCAGCAGAAAAACTAAGTTTTGTTGAAAAATAAATACCCAAATACTTATAAGCATTTACAACAAAATACCAGATTTCTCTAGCAGACAAATACCCACCTTTTCTAAACATAATAACATTGCTTTTCCCAAATTTACCTTAAAACGCAATGCGTGGGCTGCATCTTGTCAATTTCTTAACTGAATTTGGAGGCCTATTACAGTTTCTGAAAACAAAACATTATCTGCCAGGAGAAGTACAAAAAGTTCAAAAGCATCGATAGTAAAGGTTACACCATAACGCCCTTTTTTTTAATAACTTCTACAGCAATTTCATTAATAAAAAAGGACATAAAATAGGGCTGCATATATTCCCTTGTTTCTCTCCCTGAGAACAAACAACGGAGTGTGTCAATTTTGCACCACATTGTACATGCGCTTTTACATTCACATACATACTTCTCAAACAAGAAAACAATTTACCTTTCACGCTGTTCTTAAGCAATACGGGCCACAATAGATTGCGATTAATCGAATCAAAACATTTGTCAAAATCAATAAAAGCAACGTATAACTTGCGATTCTTAAGAAATTGTTTCTGGACACAAGACAACAGTGTAAATAAATGGTCAGTAGTTGAATAGCCGCGCTTAAAGCCAACCTGACATTCACCAGTTAAATTATTATCTTCGGTGCATGTTTCTATCCGTCTATTAATGATAAACCCATATACTTTGCTACTAACATTACAGAGACTTATACTTCTATAATTGTTAGGATTATCTACATCACCCTTTTTGTACAGAGGCAAAATAATTGATTCGGTCCAACTGTCAGGATACAACCCCTTATCAAAAGAGCGTTCAAAACTTTTACAAGAAAAGCCACAATATATTCGGTCAAAATTAAAAAAAAATTCACCACCAATACCATCAGGGTCACTTACTTTATTTAATTTTCATTTATGCAATGCTAGTAATATTTCTTCTGCACTAATTGGACAATTAAAGAATAAATCATTATACAAGTCATTGTCTTCATCATCATTTAGAATATTATCACCCAATACATCTTTCTCAAGCAGATTTTTAAAATGCTTATACCAGTCGTCAACAGAAATCTTATTTTTAGAAACAATTACGTTTAGGAAAAATTTTATGAACAGTATCCCAAACATTTCTTTGGTTGTTAACAGAAGCAATTAGAGTTTCGATCATTTTCTGATTGTTCATTTTCCTTTTACAAAAAAGCAAGTTCTTATATTTCCTTCTATTTTTACAAAACAACACACGATCTTCATCTTGGAAAGTGCGAAGGAATTTCTTTAATAAACTACGCACAAGTCGTCTATGCGATTTACATTCATCATCAAACCACTCCCCAACCTTTCTTCTACCGTTCACACATACTCCGAACTCGTGTTTTCATGCACTCGGCAGCGTCTTGTAAACATTCACTAAACATAAACAGTGAAGCATTTATATCAGTATCAGAGGAGGAGGATAGTGATAATAAAACCAACAACAACACCTGGGTAGTAGGCGTTAAAATTTTCGGTTTATTACACTAAAACCTTCATCAGTAAGACCCAAGGACTGTACAAAACAAAACAGTCTAAGCATATATATATAATATAGTCAAGAAAGTGAATCGAGTTCATTAAAAAGAATAGTGTACCATTTAGAAATTTATAACAATTATAAAGAATAATTATATTTAAAAGCTATCTCTGAACCGTATTCACCAACATCACCAAAACATAGTGTTCAGTAGAGAGAGAGGGGGGGGGGAGGGGAAAGTAATATAACCACACATACCAACTCCCTTACAATGGCATCATCGGTTCAGCCATAAAGAGTCATCTCCCCCTCTCTCCCTCCACCCGCGCCCAAAATAAAAATAAATATAAAATAAATAAAATAAAATAAATGTTTAAACAAATTCTATAAATAAATAAATAAGAATAAAAATATTCACCCTCAAATAGCCAAACATCTCAAGTATAGTTCTAAATAGTTCCGCCGCAGTGTCTCCAGACCCTCCTGATCCAATCCCTGTCCCCTGGCTCCAAGAGGAGGATAGTGACTGAGAGAGAGAGTGAGTGAGACTTTCATTGAAATAAGAGCAATTTAATTCTGTTGTAATGGAATAAATTGCCACAGAACTGTCCGTACTGTTCAGTTAATCATCCATTTGTGCATATTTCATATTAAAGAAAAAGAAAATTGTTTACTGCCTGTCCATGATGCCAGTGTGAATGTTGTGTGTGGTTTGGGTGCGTGGTTGTGAGTTCATTTTCTTCATGCGACTGTGGGTTTCAATGTTGTATCTCATTACAATCACAAGACGATGTTTTGTATAATAATGCTCTGTCGAACATTCTGAATAATTTATCAAAATGTGTGTTTATGTTTAGACGGCGTTTTATGTCACAATTTCATGAAAATTTTTTGTTTGTTTGTTTGAAGGACCTTGTTATCTTGACGTCAAAAGAGTGTTCCGTTAGAGTTAGGGTTAGGATAACGGTTAGCGTTAGCGTTAGAAGACTTAAAAGTACTTTAAAGTAAGTGACACAATATCACAAAATGTAAAAAGAACGTATGTGGCGCTTCATGGAAGTCATAACAATGGGGTCTAAACAAGTATGTGTGGGTGTGTGTGTGTGTGTGTGTGTGTGTGTGTGTGTGTGTGTGTGTGTGTGTGTGGGCATGTAAAAACGACGTTACTCTAACATACACTTGAAACTCTACATACTTTCTTTAGACTTTTTTTTTGACGGCCCCGTTATTTTGACGTCAAAATAGTGTTCCGGTAGGGTTAGGGCTGTGTTAGGGTTAGGTTAAGGGTTTGGGTTAGGGTTAGGGATAGCTTCAAGAAATTGAAAATGTCAAAATATGGTCAAAAATGGGAAGTGTGTCAAAATAATGTATGTACAGTTTCACAACAGTCATCACAACGTCGTTTCTACAAAAAAAAATGTGTGTGTGTGTGTGTGTGTGTGTGTGGGTGTGTGTGTGTGTGTGTGTGTGTGTGTGTGGGCATGTAGAAACGACGTTACTCTGACACACACATGAAACTCCACATGGTTTCTTTTGACTTTTTTTGAAGGCCGCACTATTTTGACGTCAAAAAAGTTCTCCGTAGAGTTACAGCTGTTTTAGGATTAGGGTTAGGTTAAGGGTTTGGGTTAGGGTTTAGGGTTAGGGATAGCATCAAAAAATTGAAAATGTCAAAATAATGTCAAAGAAATGGAAAGTGTGTCAAAATAATTTCTGTTTATTTCACAACACTCATCACAACGTCGTTTCTACAAAAATGTGTGGGTGTGTGTGTGTGTGTGCGTGGGTGGGTGTGTGTGGGCATGTAGAAACGACGTTACAGTGACACACTCATGGAACTCCACATGGTTTCTTTTGACTTTTTTGGAAGGACGCCCTATTTTGACGTCAAAATAGTTCCCTGCTGAGTTAGAGCTGTTTTAGGCCTAGGGTTAGGTTAAGGGTTAGGGTTTGGGTTAGGGGTTAGGGTTAGGGTTAGGGATAGGTTCAAAAATTTGAAAATGTCAAAATAATGTCACGAGAATGAATAGTGTGTCAAAATAATCCCAGTTTTTTTCACAACAGTCATCATAATGTCGTTTTTACACAAATGTGTGTGTGTGTGTGTGTGTGTGTGTGTGCGCGCGCATTCGTGCGTGTGCGTGGGTGTGGTTGTTAAGTCAAGTCAGTAAATGTTATTCCAGAAAATCAAACCCGTAAGAGCACATTGAATTATGAAATTATAACAATAAAAATTGTAATAAGATGAATGATAAAACACACAATTCAAACAAGCATTCAAGCATTAATATAAAAAAACTCACACTAATACGATCAATATAATAATCACACAACATAAACAGTTCAGACGGGCTATCCCAAAATTAAATACATTTAAAAAATACAATCTTCACTTATTTACTAAGCTCATTTAGACTGCAAAAAAGCCTCATACAACCAGTAAGACGCAGTAAAATAACAAAAGGGCCATTCAAACCAAGTCAAAAACACAATCAGGATAGGACCTCATTTAAGTTTTTTTGTTTTTTTTTAAACCACAATGGCTTTGAAATACTAATTTCGGTTGGTGGTGGTGGTAGTGGTGGTGTGAGTCTCAACCGGAAGTACGTTCCTCTTCCTGGTTGATGTCAAGTCTGCATCCAACCTTATGTTTGCACGAATACTAACATAAGTTATAACGACATTTCCACAGATTAGCCTGGTACTTGACACAGGAACTTTGTACTATGTTGATTAGAATGTAAAATCAGTTATGAAATGTCGAATGCCTGCTAAAATATGACGATCTGCTTCTATACCATTGTCATACCTCTTTCGGGCCTCCTGTTTTCAATCTTTGCAGATGCCTTACAGAAGAACAAAAAGTCTTGGATAGATGGACAGAGTACTGCTCTGACATTTACAACCACACACCAAACGGAGACCCATCAGTTCATTATCTGTAACAAGATCTGGCAGAGTGGGGAGTGGCCCACACCATGGACACTGTCGCTTGTCATAACTCTTCCCAAAAAGGGTAACCTTCAGGAGAGGGAAAATTACCGCATCATCAGCCTCATTAGCCACCCCCGCAAAGTCCTCCTGAAAATAATACTCAACAGGTTGAAACCCCAAGCTGAACAAATCATAGCTGAAGAACAAACAGGATTCAGGGCAGGGCAAAGTACCACTGAGCAGATTTTCAACCTCGGAATAATACCTACAGCATCCGACAACATCTAGATCATGTGTTTGTAGACTTCAACAGTCTGGCATGCAGCTCTGTGGGCACCCATGAGAGCGTACAACATCAGCCCTAACATTATTTAAGTCATAAAAAGCCTTTATGACAAGGTTACCAGTGCAGTCCTCCACAACAGCGCCATCGGGAACTGGTTCAGAACAACAATCGGTGTGCGTCAAGGATCCCTACTCTCTCCAACACTCTTCAACATCTTCCTAGAGCGCATCATGTCAGATGCCCTTGTAGACCACGAAGGCACAGTCAGCATAGGAGGTAAAGCAACCTCCGTTTTGCGGATGACATTGATGAATTGGCTGGAGAGGAACAAGAACTTGAACAGCGGGTACATAGACTTGACACCACCTCCAGAGCCTATGGAATGGAAATAAGAGCAGACCAACAACACTAATGGCATCAACACGGACATCAGAGTTTAAGACCAATCCCTCAACACGGTGCATAGCTTCAAATATTTAGGACCCATTGTATCAAACAATGGTTCCCCATAGGAAATCCTCTCCAGGATCGCATAAAAAAACTGCGGCCCTGACAAGGATGAAACCCATTTGGAATGACGGAAGCATGACAGAAGGGAGAATGACAGAAGGGAGAAGAGACAAAAAATCGAAAGACAGATGGTTGATTGAACAAAATGGAGAATGGACGAAATGGAGAAAGACAAAACGGAGAAAGGCAGAAAGGAGACTAGACAAATTGGAGAACGGACAAGGGGGAGAATTGACAAAAGGGAGAACGTTCAAACAGGAGATTGGACAAAATAAATCTAATTTATGTGATACATTGTATTCATAAACATACACACTAAATTTTATTCATAAACATACACACTAAAAACATGTATCAGGACGTAAAATAATTTGAAAAACGTCAAAAATTAAAGTTTTGAGCGATTCCCTGCAGAAAGCCCAGGAATTCAACAGCTCCATTTGTTCTGGTTTCGTAGGCCTACTCTGCCACGATTCTTTTCATTCTTTGCTCACGCCTTTCCCATGTGGGTCTCTTTCTTTTGGGGTTTTCTCCGCAGTTGGCGGCGTGCATGTGCATCTCTGTGTGAGCTTGCTCTCCTTTAAGGAACTTTAAAAACTTCCAGATGTCTGGGTTTTTTGGTTGAGGATAGTCTGAATCCTTCTATGCCACCCTTCTAAGTGGTTTGTCGTTCGTGGTTCTTGTAGCAGAGTTCTCTCATGCACAGACCACAGATGAGGTGGAAACCTTGGCTCCTTCCAAACCAGTCTTACACCGTTGCCAGACGGACGTAGTTTAGTCTGGTATGAGCCAATGTATGTCATCTCGAAGTAAGAAATGTACTGGTCCACCTCCACCTCATCTGGGTGATCTTCTGCAAACCATTTTTTTGATTGAGCAAACGTATCTCTGACATGTGCATGACGTACAAAAGCAACGGCTGTTAACATTCTTATCTTTAATACAAAGTCTTTGTGTTCTCTAAACCGAATGCTTAGTCCAAGATCCTGAATTTTTCTCCAGTTGGCTTGTGCCAGGTGGAAAAAACACAGCTCAATTAAAACATTGGGGAACAGCCTCTCAATGCTGCCAAACGCAGAAGTCTCGAAGTCTGCACGGAACTTGCGCAGATCTGCGTCTAAGGAAAGGTCTTGCATTTTTTGAAAAATGATTTCAAATACAGACATGTACATGTGTCCCGATTTGCGAGGCAAGAGACAGAATACAAGTGGGTGGATGATCCCATCATAACATTACATTACATGATTATTGCTTTAGGTCCAGCGGACTCCTACGAGCCAAATCAGGACCAGGATGATCCCATCGACATCCCCGTGGATTGTGTAAAGTTGTAAGAACATTGGTGGTGTTACCGAAAACGTGCCGTCCCCGTACCATGTAGAACTCCTGCTGAGTTTGTCAAGGTTACTGTCTGTTCCGAGGATGATGATTCGTTCACCTGCGATGTCTCCATTAAAGATGACCCACTCGTCGCCTGCTTCGGACGATGCCCAGCGATCTTCAAGGACAATTTCCGCTGGGGAGGCTGGCACTGGGGGCAGATGTTTGCGTCGTTCTATCTGAATTATCCTCTTCAAAGAGTCCTCTTTGGGAAGAGCGGCAACATTATCCTTGTGGATTCCGCGAGCGACTTCGTCGTTAATGATTGCTGATGTTCCATGGTCTGTAACAGCCGCCTCTATTAGTCTCAATTGAAGTTTTCTTACCTACACATATTTTGGAAATAAACATCACATACACATTAAAAAAAACATCACACACACATACAGACTGACTAACAACATCATCCACAACATGTTTGTTGAGAACTTCCTTTAATTAACGTATCTAAACTGCCACCTTAAATTAAAACTTTTTGTTTTCTTGCAGGGCCGGACCAGGGTTCCGGACCCCCTTCCCCCTCCTCCCGCCCCAACCCCCCCCCCAAAAAAGCAAAGGGCTTTTTCAAGGTTCAGATAGCACCAGATTGCACCATTTTGCATCCTTGAAAAAAAAATCCGGACCCCCCTCCCCCCACAACGCCCCCTCCTCCCCCCAAAAAGAAAAAAAATGGAGTGAATTTTTATTTTATTTTAATTTTTTCAAAGTCTCCAGACCATCACAAATGCCTTTTTCAAGGTTCACTTTACCGATATTATGAAAATAAGACTGAAAAGAATTATTTCAAATACCTCAATACTAGATTCATTTGGTAAGTGGTTATGACGACACGTGTGCACCACATCTGCAGGACTGCCATTCAGATGTTTTAAAGAAATTGCACGACCTGTGCAATCTCTATTGGCACATCTCTAGTATATTTTAAAGTCTTTGTTTTTGTCTTGTGTATAAGTGTAACCTCTGTCGCAAAGAAGTGGCTTTTTTTTTTTTGCGTTTGTAATACCTCCATAATCACAGTGGTAAACACAATAAAAGAAAAAAAAAACGAAAGAAACTGAACACCAGCTACTTTGAACAACAACTCAAATATTTAGTGTTTTTAATTCGATTAAGAGTTTCAACAACTCACTCTGAACAACTCAAATTCCTTTGAATACAAGTATTATTATCCCTTTGAACAACAACTCAAATTCCTTTGAATACAAGTATTGTTATCCCTTTGAACAGCAACTCAAATTCCTTTGAATACAAGTATTATTATCCCTTTGAACAACAACTCAAATCGTCATTCTCCCTTTTTACCCGGTTTCCCTTTTCCCTATTCTCCCTTTTATCATTTCTCCCTTCTGTCCATTCTCCCTTTTACCCGTTCTCCCCTTTGTCGCATTCTCCCTTTTGTCCGTTCTCCATTTTGTCCATTCTCCCATATGTCTATTCCCCAATTTGTCTTCTCCATTTTGCATTTCTCCCTTTTGTCGATTCTCCCTTCTGTCGGCCACCCGGAATGACAGGACCATCAATCAATGTTCCAAAGAAAGGCTGCTGCGCTCCCTAGTCATCTCCATCATCCTATACGCTTGCAAAACATGGATCATCACAGCAGACCTATTACGGAGAATACAAAGCATGGAGATGAGGTGCTACAGAAGACTTCTAGGCAATTTTTTAATACCCAGCACATCACCAACGACGAAGTACGACAGACTAATCACAAGCCATTGGACAACACGATGACATGCTCACAGTAGTGAAGAAACGGAAACTCCGATGGTATGGCCACGTCAGCAGAGCATATGGCCTTGCAAAGACCATCCTGCAAGGCACGGTGCAAGGAGGCAGAAGAAGAGGTAGACATAAAAAAGGTGGGAGGACAACATTCGAGGATGGACTGGCTTGACACTGAGCGAAGTGGTGAAGCTTGCTGAAGACAGAAAGATGGAGTACGCTAGTTAAACGATCATCTATGGTGCACCAACAACTTTCGAGTTACGAGATAGGATAAGATAAGATAGGAGAGGTCTATGCAAGATTGCCTGCAATAATCAGTACGAGACTTAGCTCCCTTGCAAAACGTCACCGTACCAAAGAGGTTGTATACTGTAGTATATAGGCTCTTTGATATGGCGGGCGGAAAGGGCCATACTTTGACCGTACTAGCTCACGAGAGGATGGTACAGGCTCTCGCAGCGAGAAACAGCTGTAACAAGGAGAGTTTGAAGGTAATATTACACCACTGACTGCATGCGCTATAACCTGTCCTGCACATTTAGTACTTTTCATCCAAGCACAGCGCCTGTGCTTCGGCTAATTTCTCCTTATAGAGTTTCGTCCTCTGGGCTGAACTGGACTGGGCTGGACTGGACTGGATTGGATTGGACTAGACTGAACTGGACTGCACTGAACTGAACTGACCTGACCTGAACTGTGTATTAATGTTTGTGCTTCCATGCTTTCTGTCAAACTTTAGTGACGAGCCACAAAGAGCGTTCACATGGAAGTGAGACCAAAAAAGGTTTGTGTAGAACATACTGTAGGTGTCGCGCCTATAGATTTGGGACTGGAGTGTATAGATAGCATCTAGGATATAATCCTTATTATAAGATACTATCCTCTGGAACATGAGGGAATGATAGGAAATATCTACCGCCCTCTCTCTCATCCCTTTCTGCCGTCAATGGTTTGCCGTGAAAAAAGCTTCAACCTTCGTATTTTTATATGTTCACTTATCGGAAAGATTTTCAAACAATGATGTGGACTAACAGACTTTTATCTGATTATATCCTCTATCTTGTGTAAAAAGTTTGAGAAAACAAATTGTCTCCGGGCACTTTAATTGTATTGAACTGACTAGTGGTTTTACACATAGACTTCATCACTTAACTTCGATCAACAGGAATAGCTTTAAGGGCACACAGGACGCAAAACCTTGATTTACAGGAACAGCGTTAAGGGCACACATGAAGCACCACAACTTTCTCTCTCTTTCTCTCTTTGTCTCAATCTGAAATTAGAGTATAGCCTCAGCGTCCCCTGCGTGGGATGTCTTTATTGTAAAGTGACTGGCTGGTGGAGAGCTTTTAGTTTTACCACTAGGGTTGTTTCAACAGATCTTTTATGTGGATCAGGGGTTGTCCGGTCCTGATTTGGCTCGGAAGAGTCCGCTGGACCTAAAGCAATAATCATGTAATGTAATGTAATGTCTCAATCTGTCTGCCTGTCTGTGTTCTCTCCTCGCTGTCTATGTCTCTCTCACAACCACGTACACAGGTGCTCGCCTCTGCCACTTCCCTTCTCCGACTTCACACCACACTCATTATTAGACTTATCCTATCCTATCCTATCCTATCCTATCCTATCCTATCCCGTTACTCGGACGTCTTTGGGGCACCGCCGATAATCGTTTAACCAGCGTACTCCATCTTTCTGTCCTCAGCAGCCCTCGTAATACATACCGAGGACACATACCTATAATTTTAATACGTTCGTTGAGCGGTGCTAGCCAATTTGAGAGAATTAATAATATGCTTCAGAGAGAGTGAGAGAGAAAGAGAGAGGGGGAGAGAGACAAAGAGAAAAAGAGGGGAGAGAGAGAACACAGAGAGAGACATAGAGACAGGCAGAGAAAAAGAGTCTAGCAGGAAGTTAAAGTTTTAGCACGCTTCTCCATTTATCTATTGAGTGGTATTCAATTGTAGAACATCCGGGTTTGCTTCACAAGGCCCATCCCCTCTTGAAAGAATAGTTGCATGTCTGTGTGTTGATCAACTTGATGGCTCGTGCTCTTCTTGACATAGGCGGAACTGCGGATTTAGACCTCTTCAGCGGGGGTTATGAAATTAATCATATCCCATCCTATCCTATCCTGTCCCGTAACCCTGAGATCGTAGGGGCACCACAGATGATCGTTTAACCAGCATACTCCATCTTTCTCTGTCCTCAGCAGCCCTGATGGTTTCGCTCAGTGTCAAACCAGTCCATTCTCGAATGTTGTCCTCCCACCTCTTTTTCGGTCTCCCTCTTCTTCTACCTCCTTGCACTCTGCCTTGGAGAATAGTCTTTGCAAGGCCTGATGATCTGGTGACGTGGCCATACCATTGGAGTTTCCTTTTCTTCACCACTATGAGCAGGTCATCGTGTTGTCCAATGGCTTGTGTGATGGTCTGTCGGACTTCGTCGTTGGTGATGTGTTGGGTATAGGAAATGCCCAGAAGTCTACTGTAGCACCTCATCTCCATGCTTTGTATTCTTCGTTGGAGATCTGCTGTGAGGGTCCATGCTTCGCAAGCATATAGGAAGATGGAGATGACAATGGAGCGCAGCAGTCTTACTTTGGAATGTAGACTGATGGTCCTGTCTTTCCAAATGGGCTTCAACCTTGTCAGGGCAGCAGTTGTTTGTGCGATCCTGGAGAGGACTTCCTGTCGGGACCCATTGTCTGATACAATGGCTCCTAAATATTTGAAGCTATGCACTGTGTTGAGGGATTGGCCTTGGATTTTGATGTCCGTGTTGATGCCATTGGTGTTGTTGGTCATCATTTTGGTCTTCTCTGCACTTATTTCCATTCCATAAGCTCTGGAGGTGGTGTCAAGCCTCTGTACCAGCTGTTCAAGTTCTTGTTCCTTTCCAGCCAATCCATCAATGTCATCCGCAAAACGAAGATTGGGGACTGCTCTACCCCTTATGCTGACTGTGCCTTCATGATCTGCAAGAGCATCTGACATGATGCGCTCTAGGAAGATGTTGAAAAGTGTTGGAGAGAGTAGGCATCCTTGACGCACACCGATTGTTGTTCTGAACCATTTCCCGATGGCGCTGTTGTGGAGGACTGCACTGGTAGCCTTGTCATACAGGCTTTTGATGACTTCAATAATTTTAGGGCTGATGTTGTACACTTTCATTGTTGCCCATAGAGCTGCTCGCCAGACTCGGTCAAACGCCTTCTTGAAAGTCTATGAACACATGATATAGATGTTGTTGGTGCTGTAGGTATTTCTCACAGATTATTCTGAGGTTGAAAATCTGTTCAGTGGTACTTCGCCCTGCCCTGAATCCTGCTTGTTCTTCGGCTATGGTTTGTTCAGCTTGGGGTTTCAACCTGTTGAGTATTATTTTCAGGAGGACCTTGCTGGGATGGCTGATGAGGCTGATGGTGCGGTAATTTTCACACTCCTGAAGGTTACCTTTTTTGGGAAGAGAAATGACAAGCGACTGGGTCCATGGTATAGGCCACTCCCCACTCTGCCATATCTTGTTACAGATAATGGTGAGGGCATCAATCATTGCTTCTCCTCCTGCTTGTAGCAGTTCCGCGGGTATGTTGTCCACTCCCGCTGACTTCCCTTTCTTTAGCGATTGCACTGCTGCCTCAACTTCTTACCGGAGAATTGGATTTTGTTTTTAGATTTTAATGCTTTATTGTCCCTTTTTATCGGGAAATTCTGGGCCGCCTCCCCTGTGGAAGGCGTAGTCGCAGCCTGTGGCGCGCCCAAACCCAACATACCTAACATTAGTTGTGATTTTTGAAATTTAGAAATTCTTTAAATTTTTGAAAATATTTTTGAAATTTTGCTGGGGGAGCAAACCGGAGTACCCGGAGAAAACCCCCGAGACGTTGCCCGAGTCGAAAGTAAATAATATTCGGAGAAACATAACGCCCCGATGCAGGATCGAACCCACACCTGTCAGGCGCCATTGGTTTCTGGCCTGTGGACAAGGCAAGTTAGTCCCGCCTTAGCCCACTTGGCCACAACGCTCGCATTTTTTAGATTTTTTTTTTTTTGGGGGGGGGGGAGGATTTCTTCTTCTCTGTTCTCGGGACATGCTATCATCCCTTGAGTTCTAGCATGAAATTAATACAAGTATTATTAATTATTATTAAGCATCAGTGTGACTCATTTGGTAAAATGGATCGCTAGGGGATTGTAAAAAAAATTAAAGAACTATTATTAGGAACGAATATAGGAAACATATTCCTCACCTTATATAGGCTTTTACATGTCTATATAATAGGCTACCTCCTAATCGTTCCATATATCTCTCCATATGAAACTGGCTTCTGCTATGCAAGCGATGTAAGTGGACCTATACTTTCCACCTCGGCAATAACTCTGTTTTTGTTATTTTTTAAATTCACGAAGCTTTCTCTCCTTCCCCTCTCATCAAAACAACCAACCAACCAATCAAATAAACAAACAAAACAGAACAAATCCCTCATCTACCCGCCCACTCTCCCTCCAATCCACGTCCCCCTAACTCCCAATCCTTATTCCCCTCTCTCCTTGACTACCTCCCATAACCCACACTTTCTGCTTGTCGCCTCACGGATACATGGTCGGTCTCTGCCACAAAGGGTGGAAGAGAAGACCAAATGAATCTACACATGCAAGGCATAGGCGTTTAAATCAACAGCAACAACAACAACGATGACGACGACGACGATTAGGCTACAACTACATACGTTTGGGTTTTTTATAAAAAAAAGGGAGGGAGGGGGGGGGGGTAATGAGGTTTTACTGCACGTTGAAAGGTCAAGGTTTGAAAGGGGTTTGTTTATTTTTGTCTAATAAAGAGTGTATACTTTGGAAATTGCATTGTTATCACTCTAAACTAAACTTTGAATTTTAGAGACGTTTCTTCCTCGTCGTGTAAACAGAAATCGCTGTGCCTATTATACACATTTTGGAAGCGGTGCTATTTCCACAAGTAATATTGATGGCTAAAGGGTGTGCGTCGTATTGTTTAGTTTTAGACTTTCAGAGTCGTATAGTTTATTGGCTTTACAGTCGTTAAATGTTTTTCCACAAAATCTTCCCAAAATAAAAAATTACTTCTACCCACCATTATCTACACATGTAGCAAGATATCTGGTAAGGTACAGACGGCTCTTTTTATCAGAGTTGATTTGCAGTATGTTAAATTAGATTCAAATTCCTTACCTGTTCCTGTTGACTTTAATGAGGTGTTTGCGGTAGGTGCCCTTATTAAAATAAACCATTGTACTAACATAAATGTAATCAGCACATATTATCCTAGCGGTCCTAGAGATGACAACAGTGACTGGATTAAGCATATTGATGTGACAAGTAAAAGGTGGCTAATCCTTGGTGATTTTAATGCACATGCTCCATTGTGGGAATTTGATTGTACTCATGTTTCTTCAAATCGTTTCTTGGAAAATATTTTGGATTCCAAATTATTACTGCTGAATAATGGCGCTATTACACGGATTCCAGATACATCTACCCAAAAAGCTACCGCTATTGATTTATCTTTAATTTCGCCTGAATTAGCTATCAATGCCCATTGGTTTACGCATGAGGATACTTTGGGAAGTGATCATTTACCTATAACGATTATTATAAATGAAAAAATAGAAAATGAAGATAATAGCGTTAAAGACAAAATTCCTACGTTTTTATTTAATCGAGCGGATTGGGATTCTTATCGTGTCATTTTAAATTCTTACAATACAAACATTATTGAACATGAGGATGTAAATGTTTTTTATAATAATTTTGTCCAGAAAATTATTACCGCTTCTGAACAGTCAATTCCGCAACGTAAATGTAACACATCTCGTAAACACTCATATTCCTGGTGGACTAAAGAATGTGAAGAGGCTGTAAATTTTAAAAAAGTACAATTCAAAAAATGGGTTAAAAATCAAACAGAACAGAACCACAACCAAATGAAACAAGCAAAACTTAAATGTAATAAAATAATAGCTCAAGTAAAAAAACAGTATTGGACAGATTTTTGTCAAAAATAAATATCTGAGTCTAAGGATTCTTATAAAGTCTGGAAGAAAGTTAAACAAATGAAAAACGGTTATCACCTCCCAAATTATCCTGTTAAAGTTAATGGTAATCCTTTTCCAAATTCATTAGACAAAGCAGAAGCATTCTTGACTCTTTTTACACAAAATAGTTTATCTTCTATTCTTTCTCAAACTCATCAACAATACCGAAAGGTGGAGGAAGAGAAAGATGAGTACACAGAACCCCTATCAGATGATCATTCTTACACAAATGCGGCTATTTCATATGAAGAATTTGTTGTAGCCTTACGTTCATTTTCTAAAAATAAAACTTCTGTGGGGATTGATGGCATTTCTTACCAACTATTGCTTCATTTACCAGACGTTTGGAAACGGTTACTTCACACATTTTTCCAAAAATGTGGGTTAAGTGGAACTCTTCCAGAAGCCTGGAAGCAGTCGATAGTAATCCCGATTCTAAAACAAGGTAAAGTAAGATCCTCATTAGATAGTTATAGACCTATTGCTTTAACCTCACACATAGGAAAATTGTTTGAAAAAATAATATTAAATAGCTTGTTATATTTCAGTGAAAATACAGATACCATTCCAACAAATCAGGCTGGTTTCAGAAAAGGTAGATGTACAACAAATCATTTAGTAAAGTTAACTACACACATTAAAAAACAATTTGCTCGGAAAAAATCTGTTTTAGCTACTTTTTTCGATGTTCGTAAAGCATACGACAGTGTATGGCATTCCCGACTATTATTCAAACTTAAACACATTGGTATATCAGGTGCTTTGTATCACTACATTAAAAATTATTTAACTGACAGAAAAATATGTACACGTGTTGGTAAAGTCTACTCATCTTTTAAACAAATAGATATGGGCATTCCTCAGGGGTCAATTATAGCACCTATACTTTTTTCAATTCTAATTTATGACTTGCCCAAACATATGTCTAAGCATAGTAATGTGGTTCAATATGCTGACGACATTGCTTTATGGATTAACACAAATCTAAGAAAAAATACGCCGAAACGAGTTGTTAATTATGTTCAAAGTTTATATCAGTTAGAACTGAACAAACTTAGTACATACATGATAGAAAATGGGCTTCAACTCTCATTCGAAAAAACATGTTTGTTGTTGTTTAATAACGGAGCAAACCCCACAGCTCTTCCATTGTTGGTACTTGAGGGTAATGTTTTAAAATATACTCAACAGGTAAAACTTTTGGATGTTTTTTTAACGTCTAAATTAAGCTGGAATTGCCATATACAATATTTAATCAAGAAAGCATCCAAAAGAATTAAATTTTCTAAAATTGTTATGTTTTCAGCCATGGAGTCAAGATACATATACATTAATTCACTTAGCAATGTCGTTGGTTAGATCGGTACTTACATACGGTCAGGAAGTGTATTTTTCAGCTCCAGCAACATTGTTAAGGAAAATACAAAGCTTAGATAGCAGAGCATTTAAATTAGCCTTAGGTGTACCTGTCACGAACTGGCTAGCTTTAACTCTGCACATTTACTATTTAGCCTTGTGTAGTACTTGTAACTTTAGAAGTTAGACTATAACACAGCAGCAATTAAATTACACAGCAGACCACACACCGCGAGCCCGACCCACGCTAGCGCAGTGAATCAGCACTGTGTGCGAGAGTCGTAAATATTTTAACCAATGACCAGCAGGCTAAGTGGGTAGAGCAGTTTGACTCTGTCAGATCGTAGCACAGTTTGAATCAGTCGTGTGTGAGAAGAGGTAGAGTCAACATCTCCACAGCTAGAGAAATCTCTACACTCATAGACCAGGAAGCAGGACTTAGAAATCTTAGAATTCTCTCAAGTCATCACGGGCCTGAACTTGTCAAACAGGTAAATGAACACCCTTCTGTTTCATCGTGATATATTTATATTATTGTTGAAATTATGTTTGTGGAATTTGCTATGCATAAATGTGAATTGTTAATCCGAATTTGCCGTACCACGTGGAAGAGCCGAGCACGAGGCGAAACACGACCGGTTGCGCCGCCATGTTGTATCCCGTACGGAACCACTGTTGTTTAACTTATATGTATGTTTGCAGACCAGTGGCTGTACCCCTGAATGTTTATATTATTATTAATTCTGTATGTGTATAGTGAGACACGATTTATATTTATGTATGTATAGGAATTTAGAGTGAGATTCCAGTGGAACCCGGAAGTAGCAGAATGTTCGTCGCTTATGTATAGAGATATGGAGCTATCACTGAGGGCTACTTTGGCTTTCAGTGAGACGCTCTGCACAAACCGATTATTCAGGGTTGTGCAGAATTTCGTCTCTTATATTACAGACGAGCAGGCGAGCTATCCCGAGCTATCCCGAGCTATCCTGTGCACCCCACTCCACAGAAACGACTAGTTGGTTGAGGAGACTCTACCGCACCAGACGGAAAGAGCTGCCTTGAAAAACTCCCTGTCAGACCCCACAGCGTGGCAAGGGAACCCAACTACACAACGACACAGGTGGACCAGAAGCTACCTCACAGAAGGACTTCGAACCCCCACTCATGAGTTAAGTGCATAACACGAAGGTGCACTTAAACTGATCATAACAGGACCACAGTAGTCCAACTCTTCAGAAACTGTAAAACGGACCACAGTAGTCCAAATCTACATGAGATATAATAGAAAGTGCCCGAGGAAGATATAACAGCTGCCTAGACTATCAGCGATCGAACTATTAGCAGTGACTGAGACTTTTTAAGTTAGATTAGTACTTAGAGAATCTTGTATAGAGTAGAAGAAATAAATGTGTGATTTTAACTGTTATCAAGTGGCTGGACTACATATGATTCATAGCCGTGTGAAAGCTAGTGTGACAGTATTCTTTTACCATTTTTCTATCTATTTCTGTACCCCAACCTTAACACAGAACGAGCTAAACAAATAAATTTATTAAAGTAATTCATAGGGTGACTTACTAGCAGTTCCCACCGAATAAACGTGAGGGTCCATAATTCCATTGTGCAGAGCCCATAAACCCCACGTGACACTTTAATTGGCGAGCCTAGCTAGGATCTGTGTGTAATAGGAATTGGGTATAACCGGATCTAAGTACAATAAAATTAGATAACAACAGTAGAAGTAGAATAACTTAGAATAGTGTAAGGGTATAACACTGATCAGTTGGGTGCACTATTCTTTAGTTAAAAACTTTTTTGCTTCAATTATTTTTGTGTCTGTATGTTGCATTGTTCTTTTGCAGGTTTTGCTTAAGTAACTGTTGTATGCCATTTGACTCTTGTTTTATTCTATTATTGATTACGAATTTGATTGTCTTTGCATTGTTGTTATTGACTTGCAATATTGCTAGTGTTTTGGTATTCCACGTGATTCAGAGGTTGTTCATAGACACGTTTGGCAATGTCGGACCCAGTGGCCTTGAGATTGCGCTTCAAGGAATTAGGGGAAGCTTTACACTTAGCAGGGGGAGACCTAATTGCGTATATAAATGCAGAGGTAGAGAAACAGGAAGCTAAGGCAGAGAGAGCAGCCGAGAGAGAACAGAAGAAACTCGAAGCAGAACAGAGAAAAGCAGAACTAGAAGCAGAGCAAAAGAAATTAGAACTAGAGCAGAAGAAATTAGAGGCAGAGAGAGAAACGAGGAAATTAGAGCTAGAAGCAGAACAGAAGAAGGTAGCAGCAGAGAGAGAAGCAGAAGTTAGGAAATGGGAGTATGAGAGGGCAGAAAAAGAAAAAGAGAGGGAAGAAAAGGAAAAAGAAAGACAGCATGAGTTAGAGCTAAGAAGATTGGGATCAGGAGCTTCAAGTTCTTCCTCAACCCCTCCCCACTCAGATCAGCTAGAGGTAGCCCCCAACCCTGTACAAGGAATGTCATTCCCACTGGGAACATTCAATGAGAGAGAAGAAGGTTTAGATCTCTATCTGACTAGGTTTGAGCGTCTAGCAACAGAGTATAAACTAGATCCCACTCATTGGTCTTTTAAGCTTAGTCAAGGGCTTAGAGGAAAGGCTTATGACATCTACAGTAAGCTACCGACTGACAGAGTGACTGACTATCACAAAGTAAAAGAGGCACTCCTAACGGGATTCGAACTAACAGGAGAATGCTATCGGCAAAAGTTCCGCACCAACCGGAGAGTGAAAGGAGAGAGCTATGCGCAGTTCGCGGATCGGTTGTCCACAACGCTGGATAAGTGGATTAGCCAGTCAGCCACGGCTAAGACGTATGATGGACTGACAGAACTGTTAGTATGGGAACAGCTACGGGAAACCATGACCCCCGAGCTGAGAACATTCTCAGTAGAGCAGGGCGCGGAAAGACTAGAAGATCTGGTCAAGGTCGCAGATAGGTACGGGGCCGCACACGGAGAAGCCAAGAGCTTCAGGCGAGACCTAAAGCCTAACGGGAAAGAGGCACAGAAACGAAGCCCTAACCGGGAAGAGCGCACCGCGAATAAGCCGAATAACCCCAGACCTGGGCAAAATAAAGGACCCAACACGGAATTCGGGAAAAGAGGTCCTGCAGAACAGAGACGGTATTGTTCGTTCTGCAACAGAAACAATCACTCCACCGCAGAACGTTTCAAGTTGGCCGCACAACGTAGGGAAGAGCGCGAAAGCCGGCCAGCGCACAGAGTTCTAACTCAAAGCAGCGGTAACAAGCCACACACGATCGGAGATCACCCATCGGTGACAGACACGGTCAAGGTCAACGGTAAAGAAGCGAACTGTCTGCATGACACAGGTCTATCATACGACGCGATAGTTAGCGAATCTCTTGTATCGCGCGCGGACTTGACAGACAAGACAGTCGACTTACAAGGAGCAGACTTGACGAAACCGACGACTACTTGCCCAATAGCATGGATAGAAGTAGAGAGTAGGTACGTCACAGGACGAATCCAAGCAGCCGTTTTACAGAAACCCCTGTATGATCTAGTGCTAGGTTGTAGGTATGTGTTCTTAGGCACGCCCCCCAAAACTGTAGAGATAGCTGCAGTGCAAACCAGGGCCCAAGCTAAAACCCAACCACCCCAGCCCGAGTTCGCTCCGAATCCAGGACTCGAAGAGATCAAAACAGCACAGAAAGAAGACACCTCGATAGCGAAGTGCTTCCAGAAGCTACCCAAGGCGCACACACCCCCGCACAAGGGAGACTTCTACATGGACGAGGGAGTTCTACATCGACAAGGAGATGGAGATCACACCCAACTAGTACTACCAGCCACCCTTCGAGCCCAAGTACTAGAACTAGGCCACAGCATGCCACTCAGCGGACACATGGGAATTGGAGCCACAGTGCAGAGAATCAGCGCACACTACTATTGGCCAGGAATCACGGAGGATGTCAAGCGCTACGTGAAATCTTGTCACCAATGTCAACGATATTCCCCGCGACATCACACCGTACCAGTTACCTTAGGACCATCGGTAGTAGTCGGCGTGCCATTCCAGCAAGTCTCAGTAGACATAGTAGGACCACTGCCCATGACCAAGAAGAGGAACAGATTTCTACTCACACTCGTCGACGCATGTACGATGTGGTGCGAAGCAGTCCCGTTGCCAGCGATCGACACCAAGAAGATCGCAGATGCACTCATCGCCATTTTTACCAGAGCCACTCCCGGACCAGACCGACCTATTTGCCAAGCTACAGCGAGCGAAGTACTTCTCACGCATCGACCTCAGCAAAGGATACTATCAGATACCAGTACAACCACAAGTCCGAAAGTACCTAGCTTTCAGCACTATGGAAGGACACTTCGAGTTCAACGTACTTCCATTCGGACTCCACAACGCACCCAGCATCTTCAGCGCCATGATGCGAAAACTCCTGGCACCCCTGAGCAGCGAGCACCTACATTCGTTTATGGACGACATCCTCATCGCAACACCTACGTGGGAGGAACATGTCACGCTCCTACAGCAACTACTCGCCCGCCTCAGAGACACGGGATTGACGGCAAGACCCACCAAATGTCAGATTGGATTCACAGAACTAGAATTTCTGGGACACACCATCAGTCAAGGAAGCCTGCGACCGGTAGAAAAGACAGTGAAACGCCTACTCGACGCTCCTAGGCCCAAGACCAAGAAGGAAGTGCAGTCGTTTCTAGGACTCTGCGGCTTCTACCAGAAGTTCATCCCCAACTACAACAGCATCGCCGTACCTCTCACAAATGGAACCCGGAAAATCGCCCCGGACAAAGTAGTTTGGACAGCGGAATGTGAGACAGCATTCCAAACACTCAAGGATAGAATGACATCGGCGCCAGTACTCCACCTACCCGATTTGACTCAGCCATTCGTTCTTCGCACCGACGCAAGCGACTTAGGCCTCGGAGCAGTACTGCTACAGCGCGACCCCAAGAATGCAGAGACGCTATTCCCTGTCGCCTACGCCAGCAGAAAATTGAGACCCGCCGAGACCCACTACGCCACGTCGGAGAAAGAATGTCTTGGACTAGTCTGGGCCATACAGAAGTTTCAACTCTACCTGTATGGAACCCACTTCACAGTTCAGGTGGACCATCAACCACTATCGTTCCTGGCAGCCTCCAAGTCTTTGAACTCTCGCCTGATGCGATGGGCACTCACCCTTCAGGCGTACTCATTCCAAATCGAGTACATCCCCGGCAAAGAGAACCACGGAGCCGACTACCTCAGTCGCCATCTCGTGGAGGACACAGCAGCTGTCGCCCACCCAACACAACTAAGGGCCACAGCACCAGAATTCGTCCCCGCCCAGTAATACCCTGTCACTAGTGTCCATAGCTACCTGGCACAGCATTGCAGCTCAGGTAGAGCAACCAAATTAGTTTGTAAATAGGACCCTAGGATAGTGCAGTGTTAAACTAGGCTCTGTAGTAGAAAAAGGTCGAATCCAGTAGTCATCGCCTTTTTTCAGTTGAGGGAGCCTGTCACGAACTGGCTAGCTTTAACTCTGCACATTTACTATTTAGCCTTGTGTAGTACTTGTAACTTTAGAAGTTAGACTATAACACAGCAGCAATTAAATTACACAGCAGACCACACACCGCGAGCCCGACCCACGCTAGCGCAGTGAATCAGCACTGTGTGCGAGAGTCGTAAATATTTTAACCAATGACCAGCAGGCTAAGTGGGTAGAGCAGTTTGACTGTGTCAGATCGTAGCACAGTTTGAATCAGTCGTGTGTGAGAAGAGGTAGAGTCAACATCTCCACAGCTAGAGAAATCTCTACACTCATAGACCAGGAAGCAGGACTTAGAAATCTTAGAATTCTCTCAAGTCATCACGGGCCTGAACTTGTCAAACAGGTAAATGAACACCCTTCTGTTTCATCGTGATATATTTATATTATTGTTGAAATTATGTTTGTGGAATTTGCTATGCATAAATGTGAATTGTTAATCCGAATTTGCCGTACCACGTGGAAGAGCCGAGCACGAGGCGAAACACGACCGGTTGCGCCGCCATGTTGTATCCCGTACGGAACCACTGTTGTTTAACTTATATGTATGTTTGCAGACCAGTGGCTGTACCCCTGAATGTTTATATTATTATTAATTCTGTATGTGTATAGTGAGACACGATTTATATTTATGTATGTATAGGAATTTAGAGTGAGATTCCAGTGGAACCCGGAAGTAGCAGAATGTTCGTCGCTTATGTATAGAGATGTGGAGCTATCACTGAGGGCTACTTTGGCTTTCAGTGAGACGCTCTGCACAAACCGATTATTCAGGGTTGTGCAGAATTTCGTCTCTTATATTACAGACGAGCAGGCGAGCTATCCCGAGCTATCCCGAGCTATCCTGTGCACCCCACTCCACAGAAACGACTAGTTGGTTGAGGAGACTCTACCGCACCAGACGGAAAGAGCTGCCTTGAAAAACTCCCTGTCAGACCCCACAGCGTGGCAAGGGAACCCAACTACACAACGACACAGGTGGACCAGAAGCTACCTCACAGAAGGACTTCGAACCCCCACTCATGAGTTAAGTGCATAACACGAAAGTGCACTTAAACTGATCATAACAGGACCACAGTAGTCCAACTCTTCAGAAACTGTAAAACGGACCACAGTAGTCCAAATCTACATGAGATATAATAGAAAGTGCCCGAGGAAGATATAACAGCTGCCTAGACTATCAGCGATCGAACTATTAGCAGTGACTGAGACTTTTTAAGTTAGATTAGTACTTAGAGAATCTTGTATAGAGTAGAAGAAATAAATGTGTGATTTTAACTGTTATCAAGTGGCTGGACTACATATGATTCATAGCCGTGTGAAAGCTAGTGTGACAGTATTCTTTTACCATTTTTCTATCTATTTCTGTACCCCAACCTTAACACAGAACGAGCTAAACAAATAAATTTATTAAAGTAATTCATAGGGTGACTTACTAGCAGTTCCCACCGAATAAACGTGAGGGTCCATAATTCCATTGTGCAGAGCCCATAAACCCCACGTGACAGTACCTGTACACTCTAATACACTAAAATCATATAGGGAAGCTCGTCAACTCTCTTTTATAGAAAATCAAAAATTAAGTGTTGCTAGATATGTTATACGGAGTTTGGCCGTTCCTAATTCTGTTCATGATGAGATTTTTGTCGACAGCAATGTAGATTATCCAAAACGAGCAAAATGTATACCGTATCTACAACCCATTAAAAACTATGTTAGTGCCATTTTAGACAAGTGCAAAATGACATTTCTGATATTCATGTTTTACCAAGCATACCGAAAATCCCACAATGGGAACATTTAAGTGTTAATTTTGATATTGATTACACCTCGGTTAAGAAAGGTGAAAATGTAAATGTCTTAACAACTGAGGTTCGAGAACATTTGGAAAGAACGTATGGTAATCATTTAAAAATTTATACAGTCGGATCTGTGTCTGAAACTTTACTTGCTGGTGCCGGTTTTACCATTCCTGATCTAAAAATTAAAAAAATCGTATTATGTTGGTAAGAATGTATCAATTTTCACAGCAGAATTGTGTGCCATTTTAATGGCCTTGGACACTATTAGCAACACCTCTATTGCCTTTAATAACATAGTTTTATGTGTTGATTCTAAAGCTGTTCTCAAAGCCCTTCAAAATTGGTATTGTAAAACTAGATCAGATATTATTTTCGATATTAGATTATTAATTCATGCTATTGTGTCAAATGGTGTAGGATTATCTTTTTGTTGGGTTCCTTCACATTGTGGCATTTATTTTAATGAAGTTGTGGATACTTTAGCAAAGGAAGGGTCATTCTCTGTAAGTGACAACAACATTGTTAGACCATCTGCATCAGAACTCATTTCGTTGGTAGAAAGATCAATGTACTCCACCTTATCACAAAGTACTGGAATAGATCATTACTCATGTTCTAGAAACTTGTGTAGAATAATCAATAAGCTAAGAGTCAATTCATGGAATACTAAATTTTTAGCTAATGCTATGTGTCCATGTTCTCAACCAATTTCCGTTGAACATCTGTTAAAAACTTGCCCCATATTAACTTCACAATATTTAAACAAACATATTAAAACAAGTGAACATTCCACTGTGGAACTGCTGCAGTATCCAACAGTTATTACCATAGCACAAATTATTAGCCAGTCTCCAGTGAGCACATTTTTGTGATTATTTTGTCTGATCCTTGGATGTGCTTTTTGTATTTTGCGTGTGATTGTGTGTATGCTTGCGTGTATGGTCTAATATCACAATCTGTGAATAGACGTTAAATAACATTATTGAATTGTGTGCGTGCGTAAATAGCTGTCTTAATTGGAAGATTCGTGGAGCTTCACGAACCTGTTTTTCGAGGTTTCCACATCCCGAACATAAGTTCTTCAAAATTTTAGAAAAAAAACAAAGGTTCAGGAACCTTCACGAACCTCCCAATAGGTCTATTCCTTAAATAGGCCTAGTCCTACCTCGTTAAAGTTACCTCTCTTGGTTTGTAGAACAAACTTGTCGACACGGCTATATTCTGCCTTTTGCAAAAGATGCAGACAAGAAAGCATTGGGAATATGCAAAACTGACTCCAGATATCCTGAAAGATAAGATAAGATAAGATAAGATAAGATAAGATAAGATAAGACAACTTTATTATCTTTAACAAGAAATTACATTGTAGTGTACAATTACAATCAACAAGCAATTAAACATCACAATAATAATATCAACAACAATGATAATGACAATGAGGATATAATTACACTTATGCATGCTAACATTAAACGACAGCAAATGTCACATGAAATTATTTTGGACAAATACAAACACACTCACACACACACACGCACCTACACACACACACACACAGACGCACACATGTCATTTATTAAGTAATGAGACGGCCTTTGGGATAAAACTGTTTTTCGTTCTGAGAGTTCTGACCCTTAGTGTTCGGTAGCGCCTTCCAGAAGGCAGGAGCTGGAAGTGGTGCGCAAGCAAATGAGTGCCGTCCAACACAATGCAACTGGCTTTCTGCACAACACGCCTTTCATACAACACCTGCAGACTCTCTTGTTTTACTCCCACAACCTTTCCACAGACATTCACCACTCGACCCAGCACACTTTTGTTTTTTACGCACAAACTTCCATACCAGCAGATAAAAGAAACGGTAAGAATGGACTCAATAAAAGAAGAGTAAAAAGTCTGAAGGACGCATTTACTGACTTAAAGATTTCGACGTACAGGGATAAAGTTTATTCCCTTTGTCAAGCCTGGAAAGTATAATTATCACCTAGAGCAACCTCTAAAGTATGGCGTACGAACAGGGTCGCCAATCTGCTTGCTTTCCTTTCGTTTTGCGTTATTTGAGGCGGGAAGATGGATGCGATTGAAATTATCGACGATCGAATGAGAGAACTTGAAGAGAGACCTGTTATATTTATTAATTAATTTGTTCTGCAAAGGACAATTGGAACTGCGGAATGTTATATACATGTATATTATTTCATTAGCTTGACCGATTTCAGTTTTGCAGAAACAGCGTGTTTCGCCTCGGTAAACTTCGGAACTGCGCGATGAAACTGCTCGAGCTAAAGTAACGATGCAAAGTATCGATACTTTTTAAAAAGTAGCGATGCTTTGCATCGATACTTTTCAGAAAGCATCGATACTTTCGCAATTTGCGTTCCATTTGAGAAAATGTGCGATCCTTTTGAGAAAAGTAGCGATACTTTCCTAAACGGATGGATCCTTATGAGAATAGTATCGATGCAAAGCATCGCTACTTTTCATCGCGCGTTTGACGCTGTTCGTACGCCATACTAAAGTACTAAGTAGATCAAGGCATGCGGACGATTGGCCGAACAACTGAGAGTTACAATTTTATTTATTTATTTTTTTTTTTTTTTGTAACCGAGAGTGAAAACCATCAAATGCTGGACGTACATTTGCAGCAAGATCAGGCTTCATGTTTAGCGAGGAATGTATGGAAGCATAAAAGTAGATGAAAATGATATTTGACTTTTTTTTTTAATAATCTTTTTTAAAGTATTTAATTGGTATTGGATTCTTCCTTGATGCACACACTCCATTAAAAGTAACGCAGCTCACTTCAAGTTACTCCTTCAGCTGTGAATGTATTTTGTATTTTTCCCAACCCCATACATTTGATTTAATCAAAATAACATCAGAATTAAGTACACGATTCAGTTTTGAACTTTGACGTGATAATCGGCTAATTGTCGAAATGCAGGATAGCTCAGTATCATGTGTTTATAGACTTCAAGAAAGCGTTTGACCGAGTCTGTCATGCACCTCTCAACCATGAGAGCGTACAACATCAGCCCTTATTGAAGTCATCAAAAGCCTGTATAACAAGGCTACCAGTGCATTCCTCCACAACAGCGCCATCGGAAACTGGTTCAGAACAACAATCGGCGTGTGCCAAGGATGCCTACTCTCTCCAACACTCTTCAACATCTTCCTAGAGCACATCATGTCAGATGCCATTACAGATCACGAACGCACAGTCAGAATAGGGGGTAGAGAAATCTTAACATAAATCATTACATTATTATTGCTTTAGGTCCAGCGGACTCTTCCGAGCCAAATCAGGACCGGACAACCCCCGATCCGCATAAAAGATCTGCTGAAACAACCCTAGTGGTAAAACCGAAAGCTCTCCACCAGCCAGTCACTTTACAATAAAGACATCCCACGCAGGGGACGGCTGAGGCTTCACCCCAACTTATCGAACCCCCGTTTACAAAAACAAAATAGAATACAAACATCATTATAAATTATCAACAAAACACATCTATATATTAATCGACAAGCCGTTTTAGATCACGAGGGGCCGTTTTAGCCAACCAGCGGCTTTGTTGTGAAGCTCGATTTGAGCTTCACTTTGCTCGAATTTGTGCAGATTACAGCTGAACTGTCCGTATAATTACTTCCACGATTCGCGCTGCCGATACAACGAAACATAACATTATTTTCGATCGCAAAACGGCTTTAGTTTGTGTTTTAGTTGTGTCAGACGGTATTTTTAGAATAGATCAACCAATCATTTTTGTCCTTCGCCCTGCCATCATTTCCGGATACCATTTCTACCAAGGATTTCGTATTTTATTACAAATCGCTTTTAATCGATCGGCGTTCGTTATATTGTTGTTTAATGCAGTTTAAAGTTTATAACACTAATAAAATCGAGGGTTCACCATGTTTTATGATATAGGACCTAAAATAAGTCTGGAGAATTATAGCGGCCCAATGGATAAGGTGTTTGACTTATAATAAGGCTACCCGGGTTCGAATATCGCTGGGGATACTTTTTTTTTTAATTTAATAATACAGAGGGAGAGAGATAGAAGAGAGATATAGATAATAAAGAAAAAGAGAGGAGGAGAGGCAAATAAAAAACAAAACGGGGTGCAAGTAAAATGCAAAAAAAAATGTTTTATTGTAAATTTCATAGCATAATTAATTGTCATTCGATTCATCAGAAAAAAAAATTAAATTAACAGCAAACTTTACATTAAAAATAAATATTTAGAATATAAATTAAAACTGAATTGTTCCAAGATAAATATCTGTAGGGTCTAAAGGTCCATATTTACATGGCTTGGTGCTTTTTTTTAATGATTGCCTCAATTTGGTATTTCATTGGTATGTATTATAATGAAAAAAATTCTGTGCATGCAGTGATAGCATTGCCTTATTGTTTTAATCACATGCATGTGCAATAAATCAGTAATGCTGTTCTCCTCAAATAAATGGTTATTGTGTTTTATTACAATTATAAATTTATTTTTAATCTATGTCTCTTTTTAGTGATTCACCACTGACAGTGCACTTCAGCCTTCCACTTCCAGAATCATAAACACAACAAAGATTATTATATCAAAGATACTTTTATACAATGTGAATTAATTTTCGAGCTAATGTTAATTAAAAGTATCTTTGATCTACTGTATATCTTAGTTGTGTTTATGATTCTGGAAGTGGAAAACTGAAGTGCACTGTCAGTGGTGAATCACTAAAAAGAGACATAGATTAAAGATAAACTTATAATTGTATTTTACTTTCAAAATACTTAGCAGTTCCTGTTGTGTTTACAATTTCTTCCACTTTCAGGCAATTGATATATTTCCTACATGTAGTTATTGTACCAACACCACAACATAAACTATACACTATGTAGGCTACAATGGAACATTATAGTCTCAAATAAATTTGACTTCACTCAGTGGCTGACAGCTTGGACACCCAAAGATAACCTATTACGGGCATAAAATCAACAACACAACAAAGAAATATAATAGATACTTTTAATTATACAACAATACAAGACAAATGAATTTTCGTGCTTTGCTCTTCTTCAGATTAAAAACAAACATAAAATGACAAAATGCTGCAGAATGCACACAAAAAGTCACTTTCAGGAAAATTTTTGAAACGGGCATATAACATCAGGCCCAGCAATTGGGTCATCAAAAATTTATTTGCACGGGTAATAACTGCTAGTACATATAAAATGCCTACATTGCTAAATAATAACATCATAGGAAGCCCTAGTGACCACCTGGTAGAAAGCGTCCAATATTCCCAAGCTGATCCAACAGACCTCATACACAAACAAGGAGTCTTGTCCCGGAAGAGTTTTCAAGAAAAAAGGTAGGAGACTGGTCTAGCGAAGAAGACGATAGTATAGCAGATTGATAGAAAAGAGCAGGAATGAGAAAGAGCAAATGAGAAAGACAGCGACAGTGGGAATTTAAAGCACTAAATTTCCATCGCTTACAGTAGGGACAACAAACATTCAGTTCTCATCCTCAGCAAGAAATCTCGGCTACATTCTCTCCGATGACCTGTCCCTCAACAACCACATCTCCAACGTCTGTCGCTCTGCATACACGGCCATACGCTAAATCAGCTCCTTTCGCCACTATCTTACACTCACTGCCACCAAAACCCTAGTCTGCGCTCTCGTCCTTTCTCGTCTGGACTATTGCAACTCTCTCCTCGCTGGCTCCCCAAAACACATCATTGACAAGCTACAAAAGGTTCAGAACTCAGCAGCTAGACTAGTATTCCGAGCTAAGAAACGCGATCGCATCACACCTCTACTACATTCCCTTCACTGGCTTCCTGTGCAAGCACGCATAGAGTACAAACTCTCTGTTCTCTGTCACAACTTCTTCACTGATTCTTGTCCCTCCTACCTTGCTGACCTGCTGTCTGTCTACTCCCCTTCACGCACTTTAAGATCTTCTGCTGAAACTCACACTCAAGGTTCCCGTCACCCGCACTAAGACATACGGCCAACGTGCATTCGCCTACGCCGCACCTAAGCAGTGGAATTCCCTTCCCTCCCATATCCACAACATACAATCAACACAAGCATTCAAAAAGGCCCTCAAAACCCACCTCTTCAAACTGCATTATTCAGATTGATTTGTATCCCGCTGCCATTCTCTCCTCTTTTGTCTTTGTCTGATCCGTAAGTGTATACACGGCTGTACATATTTATGCTGTTTTTCCTCTTGGGCCTAACCGGGCATATAAATAGCTGTGAATAGGTTTTTTGCTATTCTATTTCTGTCTTTTCTGTCATTTGTGTACATAGTTGTAAATAGTCTATTTCTGTCTTTTTTTTGTAATTTGTGTACATAGTTGTAAATAGTTGTACCCTTACTGTTCTGTCTTTTGGTGTATTGTAGCAAAAGCAATGTTTTATCGAGTGCATGTATTTATATGTAATGATTATGTAAAGCGTGGTGAGTCTGGTCATAGGCTGGAGTACCCGCTATATAAAAACCCGTTATTATTATTATTATTATTATTATTATTTATACTGAAACCCCCGGCACCCCAACGGGGGTAACCCCCATTTTGCGGAGGAAATTGATGGATGGGCTGGAGAGGAACAAGAACTTGAACAGCTGGTACAGAGACTTGACACCACCTCCAAAGCCTATGGAATGGAAATAAGTGCATGGAAGACCAAAATGATAATCAACAACACCAATAGCATCAACATGGACATCAAAGTCTAAGGCCAATCCCTCAACACAGTGCATAGCTTCAAATATTTAGGAGCCATTGTATCAGACAACGAGTCCCGACAGGAAGTCCTCTCCAGGATCGCAAAAACAACTTTTGCCCTGACAAGGTTGAAGCCCATTTGGAAAGACAGTACCATCAGTCTACATTCCAAGGTACGCTTGCGAAACATGGATTCTCTACACCAGATCTACGCCTTCTGGGCATTTCTTATACCCAGCACATCACCAACAACGAAATCCGACAGACCATCACAAAAGCCATAGGACAACACGATGACAAGCTCACAAAGGTGAAGAAACAGAAACTCCGATGGTATGGCCACGCCAGCAGAGCATCAGGCCTTGCAAAGACCATTATGCAAGGCACGTTGCAAGGAGGCAGAAGAAGAGGGAGACAGAAAAAGAGGTGGGAGGACAACATTCGAGAATGGACTGTCTTTACACTGAGCGAAGCCATGAGGGTTGCTGAGGACAGACAAAGATGGAGTACGCTGGTTAAACGATCGTCTGTGGTGCCCCAACGACTTTCGAGTTACGGGATAGGATAGACTAGGATACACACTGAGTTCGCTATACTATCATTATCAACAATATACTTTATTAACTGTATATTATATTCCTCTCATCTAAAATAAATAAATAAATAAATAAGCAAGTAAGCACTCCGTCCTTTTTCTCCCATATTTCGCCCACCTAAGTGACGAATATCATCTCAAATCCCAAATCTCAATACAGTGGAACCTCCGGTATACGACCGTCCAAAATCTGAGAAAAAACGGTCTTATAATAGAGGTGGTCTTATACCGGAAACAAGGGGTGGGGGGAGGGGGAGGGGGTCAGGCTCGGAGGGGTATGTAGTTATAATTTTCACACTCACCAGCATGTATTCTCTGACAAAGGAAACTGTAAAACATGTTTCATTTTTAGCTTTGTCTTTTATTCACAACTTCAAAAATATAAAACAGTCGAACCACTGCCAGACGCGTTCATCCAAGTCTGTCAGTGCAGAAGCTCTCAGTTTCGATGTTTCCCTTTTCGCCACTTTCTCCACTCTCCCATCGTAGTTTCACAGATCCCTTATCCTTTATGATGAGTTGAATTTGGGTCTTCCCAACGTCTAAACTTCTTGCAATAGACAAACAACTCTCCCCATTTTCACTTCTTTCAATCACTTTCATTCTCTCTGCCAAACTCAAAACGTTCCTCTTGCGCGACGCCATTTTGACAGCCAGTGTAGGCGAGTAATGTCCTTTATATGCGAACCGGAAATAGCAGACAACTGCAGGCGTACACTAACATGAGAGAAAAAACGAAAGGTAAAGACAGCAAATTAACTGATATCTCTTTTAAATTGCCCTAAGACGGTCGTATAAAGGGCTTAAGACACGGTCGCTGGTCGCATAAACGAGGTTGTCGCATACCAGAGGTCATTTATTATTGGAAGTGAATCCGTCAGAAGTTTTCAGGTCACATAACGTAGGGAGTCGTATACCAGAGAGCCGGATACCGGAGGTTCCACTGTATCCCCAAATCAAAATCCAACAGTGTCGCTGCTACAAGGCCATCGTAGCGCGAGTTTATTTCTTTCAAAAATCATTTAACACACAATAGGCCTAGGGCGTGACTTGGCATTGAAATGCTATACTTACAACGAATGCTCGCGGAGTTTCTATGAAGTGTAAGTAAAGATAGCGGATGAGGCTTCATTAGTTGTAACAATCTGAAGTGGAAATGGCGACAAACTTCCTGAATGAAAATGACTGGAGAAAGTAAATGTGCAACTTTTGCCTGCCCTAACGTAGATGCGAATTCGATTGAAGCTACACGCTCTGTTAGTGGCTGCTGATTTCATGGCCGTGAAAACTCTCAATAGTTAGGTCTACGCCATGAATTATTTTGCCTTGCTTCTGGTTCCCATCTTTGTGTATGTGTGTGGTTGATCCCAGGCAAGGCATGTTCAGCTGCCATTGTGTTAAAGAGAGCGCTCATTGTATGAGTTTTCAATAGGCCTACATCAAGCGTGGGATGTTTAGCTACATCCGTTGTATGTGACGTGTCCTTTTGAGATAAATCCGTTGCCTGATATTTTGTTGTGTGAGGTTTTGGTACATCAGTATTGCTGTCTTTCGGAATCCATTGTAGGCAAAGACAAATATTTACAGGTAATAATCTACTCCCTAGCCAAAAGTGTTTTTCTTTAAAGAAAACAAAATTAATAAGCCACATCTTGAATCTCGAAGACTCCAACCCTCCTCCCCCATCCCCGTCCTCCAGTAATAATCCCTAAACAATCAACCGATTGATCATGGATTTTAAGAAGAAGAAGACGGAAACAGAAGAAGTAGAAGAAGAAGAAAAAAGAAGAAGAAGCAGAAGAAAGAAGAAGGAGAAGAAAGAGGAAGAAGAAGAAAGAAGAAGAAGAAGACGGAAACAAAAGAAGTAGAAGAGGAAGGATGAGGAGGAGGAGGAGGAGGGGTGGAAAAAGAAGAAGAAGAAGAAGAAGAAGAAGAAGAAGAAGACGACGAAAGAAAGAAAAAAAAGAAAAAGAATGAAACAGAAAAAGTAGAAGAGGACGGAGAAGAAGAAGAAGAAGAAGAAGAAGAAGAAGAAGAAGAAGAAGAAGAAGAAGAAGGCAATATCTGGAAGGATCATAAGTCGAACACAATTCGAAAAATGTAGGGTCGTATAGTTGGTTGTTTTAAAGCAGTTCAGTTTAAATCCGTGTTTGCTCGCGATACCACTAATACCGCCACAGTGGGGTTCTTTTGGTGTGTTTTTTTTTTCGCTTATCTGTTAAGCACTATGAGCTCTAGTGGGGTACTGGCGCTTAATGTATTTAGTTATTCATTAATTTATTTATTTCAATTAAACTACTTATAAGGATTGGACTTTGAAATGACATAGACATAGTGACATAAATGGTAGTAGAAATAATCTTCCTTGTCTGTAGTTAGCCGCATTCCCATCAAGGTGATCGTGTCACAAACAAAGCACCATATTTATTTGTCTAGGATTTCCCTCTGTATATATTGTGTTATAAAATAAAATAAAAAAGAAGGAAAGAAACGTCCTCATCCACATATTTATGATTTTATAACATAAATAGGCTATGATTGTGTGCTTTTGATGCCGGCATAAAAACAAACGTCTCTATGGTTTAAAGGACTGTGAAAACGTCCGGCCAATCCAAAAATGGCCGCCAGCAGGAAATGTTTCGATTCTTGGCACGTCGTTATTATTGTGGCGTTTGCTCTGTTCTTCGCCCTAACCTTTGTTGACTGTGCTTCTTTCGGTGAGTATTTATTTATGTATTTATTCATTTACTAAATGAAGAAATAAGAAGCTCATCACTTTCAAGATAACAGCACACATTTTTGGTTTATTAAACAAAACACACACACATTTTTTTAAAGCACATAATTATAAAATACTGGCGAGGTATTAAAAAAAATAAAAAGACATCAAGCACTAGTATTTATATCAAAAACAAGTTAATTAAGACTGGATTTAAAATAATGATTAACAATTAATTTACATGAAAAAAACGTCTAGGTGTGCATCTATTAATAGAAATTCCTCTACTCACCCCACCCACAACCTCCCCTCCACCCTCACACTATCAATCCTGATTGTAGTGGTAATGGCTTATAAGTGGACTTTCCCCACCCCCCAACACACATCTGCTATTTCTTTCTTTACTTGTTTATTTATTTATTTGTTTATGCTTTTGTTTGTTTATATACTTATAAATTTTATTTATTTATTTTTATTTACTTATTTATTTTGAGATGAAAAAATTATATATAATGAGGATTAATACATCCTGGCTACCTCAAGTTTCATTATGGGAAACCTGTCTGCATGTTTTTAACTTTTTGGAAATAATCCCGAAATTCGACGAATTAAACTGATTGCTCAGAACGTAACTATGGTGTGATTCCATCTTCAACATCCTTGTTGGCACCTCATCCGTATTTGTGGGTTGCAAATAACTCTAATTCAGGTTTCTGAGCCAGCTGTGGCACTCTGTGGTAAGAAGCCTTGTCTAACAACGCAGTGGTAGTCCTGTGGTTAATATCACGTGGGTTCCTCCGCGGTTTGCCTTTTCCCGGACTCCAACTCTTTCGCCTATTCTGTAAGAGCGTATGAAGAGATGAAAACAACAAACACCTGTATTAAGAGCTTCGAATTTTCGATTAATTAAAATCTTTTTCAAATAAATTCATGGACTGATACAAATAGATAATTTCTTGCAACTTTTATGTTGTGACTAAGGACAAACTCGCTATATTTAAAACATCAGACAAAATACAATTACTTTAAATAAAATTTTAATTAAAAAGAACACAAAAAGTTTTATTTTAACAAATCCTTTCTAATTTTAAATTCTGATAAATGTTCAAACCTACACATGACACACATAACCATACACAGAGAGGGAGAATGAGGGGAGAGAGAGAGAGAGAGAGAGAGAGAGAGAGAGAGAGAGAGAGAGAGAGAGAGAGAGAGAGAGAGAGAGAGAGCACTGACAACCGTTCACAGCAATTAACTTTGAGGCCCTCTGTTAAAGTGTGTCTCACCTACAATGTCTAAAAGAATTCTTAACAAGCTACCCATGCCTGTTTGTATAGGCGTGCGCCTAAACACGTGTTTGTCTCCCAATACACAAAAGCGTTAGCTGCCTACTCTTTTAAAAAGCTTTTATCTGTTGTGAAGGTGCTTTCGGTTTGTTTTATATTTAAATGGGGTACTCTTTTATGATAATGTAACAGACTGTCGTTTGTAGCATTTTACAAAGTTTTATATTTTTCCTCCATGATAGTTTAAAAATGATCTTTTTTTAATTGGGTCACAGATTACTTTATTACTCCTGGTGTGGTTTTTAAGTTTTAGCCGGTTGACACAGCTGAGGATATAATTGTCTTTTTTATTGCCCACCCCCCTCCCTCTGCCCATTCCACTCTCCCTATCCCTTTCTCCCACCTTCGCTTCCCTACCCCCCCTCACTCTTCCTTCCCCTTCCTCACTTCCCCGCCAAGCGTCCGGTAAAGACAATAGTCTCAGAGGACGCTAAACTCAGAAGAAAAGAAGAATCAATTTATTAATTCATTGTTTTATTTTCCGCTGGCCTCGGTGAGTTTTGTTTACAGTGTCTCGTTTGATGATGTTTAATTTTTTAATGCACATATGAAATTCTTAACTATTTCTTGACCATTATTAATGATTTGTGATTAATGGACATGTGTATGTGTGTGCGTGTGTGTGCATGTGCGTGAGTGTATGTGTGTGTGTTTGTGAGTGTGTGTGCGTGTGTGTGTGCGTATGAGTGTGTGAGTTTGTATGTGTGTGTATGCTAAATACTGTGTATGTATTATGCCACATATTTTAGTGACTTTGAACAGAGAATACGTAACAATTTTAACAATAGAACTAATGGACATTTCAATGGTCTTAAAAAAAACTTAATTGCTTTAACTTATTTGGCACAGTTATATCAATTTTGTTAACTGTGGGTCTGTGTAGGCCTTACATTCAAATACACCTAAATAAAGAAAAGAAATTATCTTTGAAATAAAATGGTTAATTCATAGTCTCGCCACATATGGACCTCTGGTAAGCTTAACATTTTGTTTGATCCGATCACACTGTGGGTTCGTTTGTAATGAATTGACTGGACTGAACGAATTGTTAAACGGGAAGATGCAACTTTGAATGATTTAGCCTATCACTACAAACGTCTTTGCGTTTTAAGAAAATACAATCATCAGTTACATTACATTACATGATTATTGATTTAGGTCCAGCGTACTCTTCCGAGCCAAATCAGGACCAGACAAACCCTGATCCGCATAAAAGATCTGCCGAAACAATCCTAGTGGTAAAACTGAAGGCTCTCCACCAGCCAGTCACTTTACAATAAAGACATCCCACGCTAGGGACGCTGAGGCTATACTCTAATTAATCGAACCCCCGTTTACAAAAACTAATCAGAATACAAACATCGTTATAAATTATCAACAAAACGCATACATATAAATAGGAAGCTCTAGTGACCACCTGGCAGAAAGCGTCCAATATTCCCAAGCTGATCCAACAGACCTCACACACAAATAAGGAGTCTTGTCCCGGAAGAGTTTTCAAGAAAAAAGTTAGGTGACTGGTCTAGCGAAGAAGAAGATAGTATAGCAGATTGATAGAACAGAGCAGGAATGAGAAAGAACAAAGGAGAAAGACAGCGACAGTGGGAATTTAAAGCACTAAATTTCCAGAAAGCGGGGATACTATTTATACTGAAACCCCCGGCACCCCAACGGGGGGACAATCATCAGTTAAAAGTAATAAAATCGTTTGACTTTAATAAACAATGAGAAATTAAAGCGCTGTTACATATCCAGGCCAGTTGTATCAACGGCCTGCGGAATATATTTAAATTCTAAATTCTGTGACAAGTAGTACCACGATGCGTAATACACTGGAGAACAGCTAACACTCTCAGACAACGTTTCAACAAGCACCGTTTAGACATTCTTTCAACAACAACAAAATCGGTACACAAATCTCTCATAGCTAGAAACTTTCTTCAACCTGACAACCCAGTTATCGACCTAATATGCACAGCCATTGATCAAATAAAGCACAACAACCCAGTACTCAGAAAACAAAGAGAGAAATTGTGGCGCTGTAAGCTGCGTACCAACTTCCGGGATGGCCTCAATGTCTGGGACGGGAACGGGAACCGGAAAGTGGTGGTGGGTCCGGGAAGACAAAGGTTCAGGAAAGGAAGAAGGATTGAAGACCTCCATGTACAACGAATGGGACTGGAACTCCACAGTTTTGCCATCGAAACGTGATGCTAATTAATTTACAGGCGATTGGGGTTATGTACGAGCACATCTCATAGTGTTTTAAATGTCAAGACCTTATTAATAGAGTTGCTTTAAAAAAACTAAAAAAAACTATGTATTTGTTTTGAATTATCTGTATGTGAAGACACGAATTACAAAGCAGTTTGTATTTTATACATACGTGTGTGCTGTGTTGTTTCTTTTTTTTTTAAATATTAAGTAAACAGTGTGCAATTCTGAATAAGTAGGACACCACTCTTTTTAAATTGAGTACACTGTTATTTATTTCAGACTATTCGTGGTTCGTAAGTGAATTATTTCTATTTAAATTAATTATTATTTAGCTTTCATTATTCAGTTGACTTCCTTTTGTGTGATTTCAGCTATGTTCATACGACGATATAGTGTATGTGTTTGTGTGTGTTTGTGTTAGGGTGCTCGGATGTGTGTGTGTGTGTGTGTGTGTGTGTGTGGGTGTGTGTGTGGGTGTGTGTGTGTGTGTATGTGTGTGTGTGCTAATGATGTATTTTAATTGTGTGGGAGTTTGGGAAAGAGGGTGAGGGAGGATCCACCTTTAGATCAGTACAACTAAAGTCAGGATTTATGGGGTGGATTAAGGGGTGGTGTGGGTAGAGAAATGCGACTTAGTCTCTTTAATAATTTGATCATGGTTTTCATTCATTCTTAATTAATTTGATTTTAATATAAATAGTGCTTGATGTCTTTTGTTTTTATACTTGGCCAGTGCAGTGATGTACACATGAAAATTTCTTTTGTAAAACTTGTGTTTTTACCTCGAGTTTTTTTATTTCTTCTTTTAGTTTACATTCTAAAACAATTCAAATATTGCAGCAAGGTAAATAACTTTTGTAATCACACTGTTTCTGTGAATCGTGTATTATTTTATTGCAGTTACACCCATTCTGTGTTACCATGTCAAATTACTGTCCTTAACCAAGAGCTTTTGAGTTATATGTTGTTTTAGCCCAAGCATTATTATTTTACCGGTTGGCCAGTTACTTTCAAAAAGTTTGATTGTGAGAATAATCGATGTGTTACAATAATTCTTGTTCATCTTTGTCTTATTCTTTCGACGCAAGAAACATTATCAAATAAACAAAACCGGTAATATTTTCCTGTTTGTCTATTTCTTGTTTTTATTGAAAGCTGCAGGGTCTGCGGTGTATTTGACAAACATTTTTTGTGTTGTAAACATTAATTGTCCCATACTTACCAACTTTAGCAGCCGAAAGCAGAAATGGTTTATGGAAAATAATAGATTTTACTCCATATGGCTTATCCTCGGTGTACAAAATAAAACGACTTTTAAAAAAATCTCATTTTTGTATTTACTATTTATAAGCAACAACTTCCAGAATGTAGACTTACTGTTTGAATTTGTTTTTAAATTAAAATATAAAACAAAGTTTTTGCCCTACCACCATTTTCTTACTTTCAATACTTTTCTTTTTTGTTTTGTAGAAATTATTTACCGTGGTAATATAAAACAAATTTTAAAAATATTATCTATAATCTATGCTCTCAAATTAAAAGTATGGCAAATATCTTAATTTCCATAGAATATAAGCTTTGTAATATTATTTACTATGTTTCTGTGAAATGTTACGCTGAGGGCTTCACATTAACCAAAGAAAGATATATACAAAACAGCTACAGCAATATGCCATAGCACCAAAACTACAAACGCTACAGCAAACATTATTGCAGGATTAAGTGCGAAATTGATTGTTCGTTGAAGGAATCATAACAACAATGGTATTAAAAAGAATTAAAAAACAACAACGGTTTTTGCAACAAAAACAACATCCAGCTGATTTTCGTGCAACGAATTTTATAATTTCTTGCTGAAATAATAAAATTTTCACGTATGGCTTGTGTTGAGGGAATGAATGAATTATTAAATTATTGATTTGTATGTTTGTTTGTTTGTTTATATATATATATATATATATATATATATATATATATATATATATATATATATATATATATATATATATATATATATATATATATATATATATATATATATATATATATATATATATATATATTTATTTATTTATTTATTTATTTCTTCATGCAATTACAATTATTTTGTTCTTCTTATAGTTCATTATGTATTAATCAAATTATGAACTATATTATATTATATTATATTATATTATATTATATATTATATTATTTATCTGGTAATTATATTTAGTTATTTGATTTTATATTTAGTTATTTGATTTTATAAATTATTTTTAATTAATTTGTTTAGTTATTTTTATTAATTTATTTAATATACTCCAACTCCAACTCCAGAGTTGGAGTTTAGTAAATAAATAAATAAAAAATTAAAAAAAGATACAACAATCTGGTACTGGCAAACACGCTTGGTCTCCATAAAAACTCCAGACGATGGACATGGCACAGTCCTGACGGGGAGCATCACAACCAGATAGACTACATCATGGTCAAGAAACGCTTCAGATCAAGCATCAACATTGGCAGGACACGCACTTTTCCAGGAGCAGACATCGGAAGTGACCACGATCTCGTGATGATGTCTTTCCGGCTCCACTTGAAGAGAGTAAATACAGCAAAGTGCACTAGACTGAAGTTCGACCTGGACAAATTGCAAGACCCTGAGGTGGCAGAACTATTTCAGGCCACAATTGGAGGGAAATGTGCACCACTGCTCATTTTGGGGGCTGGTGAAGTAGATGTCAACACCATGACCACCACCTTCAACTCAGCTATGACAGATGCCGCCACTGAGATCCTTGGCAAGCACCGACCAAAGAAGAAGCCGTGGATCACACCTGAACTTTTGGATCTGTGTGATAAACGGAGAGAGATAAAAAAAAAAAAAAAGAAAAAAAAAAAGAACATCTCACAGGGAGCTGATGTCTACCGAAAAATCAACAATGACATCCGAAAAGGCATGCGCACTGCAAAGGAGAATTGGATAGAAGATCAATGCCAGGAAATATAGAACAGTCTGAACAAGAACAACAGCAAGAAAGCCTACCAGACTGTGAAGCAGCTTACAAGTGTTAAACAGCCCAAAGTCTCCACGATCCAAAGCAAGTCTGGCATATGCCTTACAGAAAAACTAGAAGTCTTGGACAGATGGACAGAATCCTGCTCTTACCTTTACAATCATACACCAAATGGAGACCCATCTAGCATGTCCCGAGAAAAGAGAAGAAGAAGAAATCCTCCCAATTCTCCGGGAAGAAGTTGAGGCAGCAGTGCAATCGCTGAAGAAAGGGAAGTCAGCGGGAGTGGACAACATACCCGCGGAACTGCTACAAGCAGGAGAAGAAGCGATAATTGATGCCCTCACCATTATCTGTAACAAGATCTGGCAGAGTGGGGAGTGGCCTACACCATGGACCCAGTCACTTGTCATCACTCTTCCCAAAAAAGGTAACCTTCAGGAATGTGAAAATTACCGCACCATCAGCCTCCTCAGCCATCCCAGCAAGGTCCTCCTGAAAATAATACCCAACAGGTTGAAACCCCAAGCTGAACAAATCATAGCTGAAGAACAAGCAGGATTCAGGGCAGGGCGAAGCACCACTGAACAGATTTTCAACCTCAGAATAATCTGTCAGAAATACCTACAGCACCAACAACATCTATATCATGTGTTCATAGACTTCAAGAAGGCGTTTGACCGAGTCTGGCATGCAGCTCTATGGGCAACAATGAAAGTGTACAACATCAGCCCTAAAATTATTGACGTCATCAAAAGCCTGTATGACAAGGCTACCAGTGCAGTCCTCCATAACAGCGTCATCGGGAACTGGTTCAGAACAACAATCGGTGTGCGTCAAGGATGCCTACTCTCTCCAACCCTCTTCAACATCTTCTTAGAGCGCATCATGTCAGATGCTCTTGCAGATCACGAAGGCACAGTCAGCATAGGGGGTAGAGGAATCTCCAATCTTCGTTTTGCGGATGACATTGATGGATTGGCTGGAGAGGAACAAGAACTTGAACAGCTGGTACAGAGGCTTGACACCACCTCCAGAGCTTATGGAGTGGAAATAAGTTCAGGAAGACCAAAATGATGACAAACAACACCAATGGCATCAACACGGACATGAAAGTCCAAGGCCAATCCCTCAACACAGTGCATAGCTTCAAATATTTAGGAGCCATTGTATCAGACAATGGGTCCCGACAGGAAGTCCTCTCCAGGATCGCACAAACAACTGCTGCCCTGACAAGGTTGAAGCCCATTTGGAAAGACATGATCATCAGTCTACATTCCAAAGTAAGACTGCTGCGCTCCCTTGTCATCTCCATCTTCCTATATGCTTGCGAAGCATGGACCCTCACAGCAGATCTCCAACGAAGAATACAAAGCATGGAGATGAGGTGCTACAGAAGACTTCTGGGCATTTCCTATACCCAACACATCACCAACGACGAAGTCTGACAGATCATCACACAAGCCATTGGACAACATGATGACCTGCTCACAGTGGTGAAGAAACGGAAACTCCGATGGTATGGCCACATCACCAGATCATCAGGCCTTGCAAAGACCATAGTGCAAGGAGGTAGAAGAAGAGGGAGACCGAAAAAGAGGTGGGAGAACAACATTCGAGAATGGACTGGTTTGACACTGAGCGAAGCCATCAGGGCTGCTGAGGACAAAGATGGAGTATGCTGGTTAAACGATCATCTGTGGTGCCCCTACGACCTCCGGGTTACAAGACAGGATAGGATAGGATAGGATTTAATAAACGTATTTATGTATTTATTAAAATTAATGAATTCATTCAATTCCCTATATTGTTTATTTTATATTACGGTGTGTGCTGTATATTGGGTGGTGTAATAGTGTAGAGATTAGAACACACCTCCTGTGTTCAGTAGCTAAGCAATGATCAGCTGGAATTGGAGATCGATCGAGACTGTCCAACAAACTCAGAAACGAAACTTCTCACTGGAATCACCCCAGTCCACTCAGATGTACCTGACTCATCTTAGAACGGGAGAAGGTAATAGTAGTTGGGGAGAGGAGATAGGAATCATCTTCATAAATCTAGCCCTGAGCGTAGGGAGTGGAAAAAAAAGAGATTTCTCTTATATAGCGCACTTACAAGCTCAGAGAGCTTCTCAAGGCGCTGGCCCGTAATATCCAGCAATCACAAAATAGTTTGCTGAAGTCAGGATTCGAACCCACGTCGCCCAAGACGCACTCACACAAGTCGTGCGCTCTGACCACTGAGCTATCCCTGCCGTGAAGCAAGTTCGCTAGCGGTCCTCCCTCCCTCTCCCTTCTCCTCTCACTCCCTCCTTATCTCCCCCTCACCCACATCTTACTCATCTCTCTCTTTCTCTCTCTCTCTCTCTCTTTTTTTCCTCTGACAACTAAATGATTATAGAGAATACTTACCATTTACGTTCGCCTTAGTTCATTTACATCTTAAAGGTAAGCATCCTAAACGCATTCCGGTAACTTTTCGGTCGTTGGGGAGAGAGGCATTTGGGAACACCCTTAATTTTCTCTGGGCCAGCTTGATGAAGAATGGTACCCATCTCCTCGCCATCGCTGCCTTACCTCTCCCGGTTCTAATCACGGCCAGCTACCCATTTACAGCTTGTAAGGACTGGGGTGTGTGTTGAGCGCTTGTTTGATTCTTTGTGTTGTTCAGTGTAGCCTTTTTGCACCCAAGTAGACCCCTTCTCTTTCAAGTCGGTTAACCGCGCTCGACGTTGCTCAACGAAACATTCCTAAACCACTCCGCCACTGCACCACCCAGTTGAAGTCTAGTTGTGCGCCATGAGCTTACTGCCAGCAAGAATAAGCTGCGCCTTACAAGTGGACGTCATCATCATCATCATCATCATCATCATCATCATCATCATCATCATCATCATCATCATCATCATCATCATCATCATCATTTAAGTTTATTGTAATTGTCTTACGAGTTAACTTATTGTTATTCCACAGGGAATCTTGTGACGAGTACAGCAGTCGGCACAAACACGAAGGTAACATACGAAGGCCTGCAATCAAAGGAAACAGATGGAAGTGCGAAGTTGAGTAAATTTATCTACGAGGGAAGCAATTCATGTGTTTCCTTCCAGCCTATAGACCCGAGTCGAGACAGACCGTATGTTGACCTTGGTCTTCAATTCCTATATGTGAAGACAGTGCTTCTCTATCTTCCATCTGACTCGGGTGAATATCATTCGCTTCTTTCTCTCCCCACAATCCCTTACCCTATCCAAGGTCAGGTGTGCTAAAACTCCTATGTGTGTGTGTGTGTGTGAAGTTTTGTTAAGTGCATTTTTTTCTCTGTCTGTTGTTAAGTAATTAATTCTTTGCAATTAATACTACCTAAGCACTTGGCAATGGCTGTGGTATGCAATTATACGTTTAACAGTATTTGTTGAATCACTCTGTCCAGCAAATAGCAATCCACGGATTCATTGATTTTAAATGTTTTCTTTATTTTACATTTGTCACATACTCACATGACCAGAAACAACTAATGAATGAATGCGCCTGCAGGTGGTAGCCAATAAATCAATCTCAGTTGCACGTGTGCTCGTGAATGTCATGCGGCGCAGATATTCCCAGCAAAATAGGTTTTATTCAAATCATCTTGACGCGAACAGAGACAGTTTTATAAAGGAATTGTATTGTTATTAGTTATGTACCTCAATGACTTTATTGTTCCGTTTTGCAGTGACGTAGAACGTTTACCTGTAGATAGGGGGATTAAATGACTCCGCACGACAGCAAACTCTTGACTGCCCTATCCCAGCAAAGTTGGAGATGGACTCGGAGAGTCTTATCATCTTCATTATCATTTTTTTAAAGTGACACATTCAAAATGATATTTTGACTATTTTATAATGTAAATAGAAAGAAAACAGATGACTTTTTTTTATAACTTCTTTTTGTTTTCAATTCTCGATCTAGACACATCTGCCTTGAATGATATAGAGGTCGCGAACAAGAATCCAGCTTTGGAGGGAAATTGGTTCATGAACACTTCTCAACATCGGGTGGCACGGTGGACTTCGACCTCTGCTTTGAATATTGGTTCTTGGTTGAGAATAAGTTTCAAAGGCGGCTCATTCTGCTTGCATCTCGTCAAGGTATACGGTATGTAGCTATTAAATTGTAATGTAGTAGGCATTTATAGATATCCATTTGCATGGACAGTTGTTGAGCTGTTTTCGATTTACTTCAGGCGAAAGCTGTGATACTGTCTTTGTTTGTTTGATTGTTTGTTTCTTTGTTTAATTTCACGAAAGCCAATGATGAACTCATTAAAAATTAATTAATTAATTAGTTTATTTATTTATTTACGTATTTATTGCAGTTATTTTTATGATAGTAATAATTGTGTATAATAGAAATTTTGCTCTAAATGGTGGTTTAGCTTCTCACAATGACCAACAATCAAAGTAAGAAATGTTGTATTATGTTTTGACGGGTAGCTTACTATTGTCGTAATTAGTATAATTACCTTACTTAGTTGGGTGATTTTTTTTCTCTACAAACACGTTTATTTTATTGTATTTTATTGGCTTTATTTTATTTTATATCTTTTAGTTTAGTTTAGTTTTATAATTGTTTATATTTTTTTAAAGAAAATTGTATTACAAAAAGTTCTTTTTTAACTTACATTTTCAATGTATTTTCTATTTATTTCTATGTTGCATGGTAACAAAGTTATTATTATTATTATTATTATTATTATTATTATTATTATTATTATTATTATTATTATTATTATACATTCTGTAATATGTTATCATGAATACGGGCTCATATATGTTTGAATAGAATGTGTGCATATTTATTTAGGTATATTGGTCAGCGTGTAAGGGTGTGTGCTTGTTTACATGTTTGTAATTGACTGTTGCCATTATTGGCTATGCATATTTTATCATGCCTTCATTGCCCTTGGTATAGTCTATGTTTTTATTGCTTAGTTCGAGATTTTGAGGTTTTTATGTCATAACGATTTATCCTCACGAGTTCATGTGTGTGTGGATGCGTGCGAACCTTTAGAGCCGACTTATAGTTTGGATTGACGCTTTACAAAATATATTATTATTATTATCATCATCATCATCATCATCATCATCATCATCATCATCATCATCATCATCATTATTATTATTATTATTATTATTATTATTATTATTATTATTATTCAAGGGCAGCTTATGCTCTTAGTGAGGGGCATGGAGAGGAGGTGATTGTTCCTCATTACATTATGTGATAAGCTTACTGTTAGACTACTAATAATTATGTACCACTGCGTATTGTTACAGTCGCTTTGTGTGCGAGTTACTCGTTGATTGTCTATTATTTCTCTAAGTGATTTAGACATTGTAAAAACGTTTTAAAATACGCTTATTAATTAAAAACATTTTTAAAATTAAAAATTAAAAAGTAATAAAATCAATAACTAGTAGAACTGATTTTAAAATATATAATCGTCATAGTGACTCATAGGAACCTGGAATGTCATGACCCTAACTGCGGATGGAAAATGAGAAATGGCCCACTATCGATGAGGCATTCTAGGTATCGGCGAACTGCGCTGGAAAGGCCTAGGTGAAACAACCACCAACAAAGGCCACATGCTTTATTTCAGCAGAAGAAATGACAGACACGAACAGGGCTTGGATTCTTGTTCCACAAAGACATTCATTCTGGCCACTGACATGGGTTGCCACCCTGTCTACAGTAGACTCATTACCATCCGTATACGTATGAGGGCAGCTCCTTTCAACATCACCATCATCCAGACTTAAGCCCCAACATCAGACTATGAAGACAGAGAAGTCGAGGACTTCTATGAACATCTGCAAGCTGTCCTTGACCAAGTGCGGAGGAAGAACATAGTCATAGTGCAAGAAGACTGTAATGCCAAGGTTGGCCAAGATGCGTGCAGTAACTGGGGAGAAACATGTGGACGCCATTGCAACAACGAGACAAATGACATAGGTCTGAGACTCTTGGAGTTTGCCAGATACAACAATCTGATACTGGCAAACACGCTTGGTCCTCACACAAAATCCAGACTATAGATCTGGCACAGTCCCAGCTTGGAACATCACAACCAAATTGACTGCATCATGGTCAAGAAACGCTTCAAATCAGGTGTAAACATTGGCAAGGCACACACTTTTCCATGAGCAGACACCGGAAGTGATCACAGTTTTGTGATGTTGTCTTTCCGGCTCCACTTGAAGAGAGTAAACACAGCAAAGTGCACCAGGATAAGTTCCACCTGGACAAACTGCAAGACCCGAGGAGGGAGAAATATTTTTAACCACAATTGGAATGAAATTTGCAACACTGCTCATTTTGGGAGCTGGTGAAATAGATGTCAACAACATGACCACCATCTTCAACTCAGCAGCGATAAATGCCGCCACTAAGATCTTTGGCAAGCACCGCCCAAAGAAAAAACCGTGGATCACACCTGAACTTTTGAACCTGTGTGACAAACGAGGAGATATGAAAATGAAAAGCTCACAGGGAGCTAATGCCTACCGAAAAATCAACAGTGACATCCGAAAAGGCATGCGCACAGCAAAGGAGAACTGGATAGAAGATCAATGTCAGGAAATAGAGAACAATCTGAACAAGAACAGCAGCTTGTTGTTGTTGTTGTTGCATCAATTTTTATTCATCAGATTAACATAAGTTGTACTGATGTAACATAAACAATTTACAAAATCTAACATGCGCACATCATAGATATTTTCCAAATTAAGTAATTAATTAATCAAACTATAGAAATCATCATACTACTAACATACACATACACTTTTAACAACATACATTCATTCCCTTGTAACAATTAGTTGATTAAGAAACACACAAAGGGGAAAAAAACATAAACACTTTCAACTTCACCTGTGAAGAACGAAGTACTTATAAATGTTATTTTGCGTCTTACAGAAAGTTGAAGTTAGGCCTCCAGGTCCTTACCCTCCACCCCCGCCCCCATTCTCTCCCCCCCCCCCCGCACTCACCATAAACAAACTAAAAGAAAAATGATAAAATAATCAATCAAAACTAAAACAAATTCATAAATAATTCCCCAAACCCTCCCTCCCTTCCATCCAAAAATAAATAAATAAATAAATAACATATATTTATTGAAACTAATAATGCTTAATTAAATAAATTAGGTACAAAGAATAAACAGACAATTACTAAACTAATTGTTTGAAGATATTTAGAAAAAATTGAATAATTCATTACTTCTAAGTAAATCTATGAGCATGAAGCTCAATGACCAATCAGAATGATCTTCTGGATATACAATACTTGAGATTGACATAGGTAGCTTTAATTTATTTAATCTAATGAGTAAGGGCTGAAAATTGTTATAATTTTGTTGACATTCAAATATTAAGTGATTTACATTAAAAAATGTACCACAATTACAAAGAACTGGAGGATTTATGAAAATTTATGAGGATTTATGGGCCTACCAGACAGAAGTGGCTGACAAGTGTTACACAGCCCAAGATGCCCATGATCCAAAGCAAGTCTGGCATATGCCTTACAGAAGAACAAGAAGACTTGGAACGATGGACAGAGTACTGCTCAAACCTTTACAAACACATTCCAAACGGAGACCCATCGGTTCTAGCATGTCCCCAGAACAGAGAAGAAGAAAAAATCCTCCCAATTATCCTAGAAGAAGTTGAGGCAAAGTACAATCACTGTGTATGGGAAAGTCAATGGGAGTGGACAACATTCCCGCAGAATTGCTTCAGGTAGGAGGAGATGCGATGATTTTCGCCTTTGCCATTATATGTAACAAGATCTTTCAGAGTACGGAGTGGCCTACACCATGGACCCAGTCGCTTGTCATCACTCTTCCCAAAAAGGATGACCTTCAATAGAGTAAAAACTACCGAACCATCAGCCTCATCAGCCACCCCAGTAAAGTCCATACGAAAATAATACTCAACAGGTTGAAACCCCAAGCCGAACAAATCATAGCTAAAAAACAAGAAGGATTCAATGCCAGGCGAAGTACCCCTGAGCAGATTACAACTTCAGAATAATCTGCCAGAAATATCTACAGCACCAACAACTATATGATGTGTTTGTAGACTTCAAGAAAGCATTTGACCGAGTCTGGCATGCAGCTCTGTGAGTGTGGGGGACTGGTTTAATAGTTATTTGGGTCCTATGACTTTAATTTATATTTTTGTTAGTCTGTTTCTGGTGAGAAGATATTGGTAATTTTTTATGAGAGCAAAATTTTGATTGGTTGAACCGGTCACACGACAGTTAACTAATGTACATTAAAAAAATCTACTTATTCTTTTATTGACAATAATAGAGATAGGTTGTGTTGGACATCTCGCGGCAGGGTTTGCAGGTATCTTGTTTATTATTTGACATGTTATATTATAAATGTAATAGTATTGTTAAATTATGATATTATATTGGTTACGTTATAAAATTATCACGTATAAATATCGCCTAAAAACGCACGATAATTCTGAAGTACCCCTTTGTCGTTACAGTAGGCAACCATGAGAGTTTACCACTTTAACCCCAACATTATTAAAGTTATCAAAAGCCTGTATGGCAAGGCTACCAATGCAGTTCTTCAGAACAGGTTCTTGGGAACTGGTTCAGAAGAACAGTCGCGTGCGTCAAGTATTCCTACTCTCTCCAACACTTTTCAACATCTTTATGGAGCGCCACATGGCATATTCCCTTGCAGATCCTTAAAGCACAGTCAGCATAAGAGGTGGTGCAAACTCCAACCTCCGTTTTGTGCGGATGACATTGATACATTGGGTGAAGATGAAAAAGAACTCGAACAGCTTGTACAGAGGATTGACACCACCTCCAGAACCTTTGGAAAGGACATAAGTGCAGAGAAGACCAAAATGATGACCAACAACACCAATGGCATCAACACGGATATCAAAGGCAAAGGTCAATTCTTCAAAACGGTGCATGGCTTCACATATTTAGGAGCACTTGTATCAGACAATGGGTCCTGAAAAGAAGTCCTCTCCAGAATAGCACAAACAACTCCAGCCTTGACTAGGTTTAAGCCCATTTGAAAAGACCTACAACGAAGAATACAAAGTATGGAGATGATGTGCTACATAAGACTTCTGGGCATTTCTTACGCCCAGCACATCACCAACGACGAAGTCCGACAGACAAACACAAGCCATTGGACAACACTATGATATGCTCACAGTGGTGAAGAAACGGAAACTTCGATGGTATGACCACGTCACCAGAGCTTCAGGCCTTGCAAAGGCCATCCTGAAATGTAGGTGGAATGATGCAGAAGAAAGAGGGAAACAGAACAAGAGGTGGGAATACAACATTCAAGAATGGATTTGCTTGACACAGAGTAAAGCCATGATGAGGACTGCTGAGGACAGATAAAGATGGAGTACGCTGGTTAAAACGATCGTCTGTGGTTCCTCAAGAGCTTTCGAGTTACGGGATAGGATAGGAATTAAAATCTCTCTCTCTCCTCTCTCTCTCTCTCCATCTCTCTCTCCCTCCCTCCCTCTCTCTCTCTCTCTCTCTCTCTCTCTCTCTCTCTCTCTCTCTCTCCCCCCCCTATGATCATACACATGACTCTTCATTTATATATATAAATTGCTTAGCCGGAAGTCCTTCTTCGCCTCTACTGTAAAGTTTGTCCGGTATGGACGCTGATCTGGGCAGGTGCTGGGCGCTGCGGATCGGCCTGCTGTGCGCTCAAAACCCGCGAAATCGTTATAGCCGACATTTCCTTACTGAACGTTTAACCGTTTCTGAGATAAATAAATAAACAAAATGTCCACAAACTGCAATAGCCTCATTCCGCGCACGGTTTCGATTCAACCCGTGTCAAGAACATGCCGTTCCCTAATACCGCAAATTTTGTTGTATTTCCATTCAAATCACTTTTGCACTCATGTCACCAATCTTACAAAATTTTGTGTTTAACTAATTAAATTTGATTAATTAAAAATCGAATTGAGGTTTCAGCATGTTTTCCCATATAGACCAAAAAATTGATGGTCTTTATACGAAGCCTTGGTAGCTCACTTAGTAAGACATTCGCCTAGCGTGCAGGGGACCCAAGTTCAAATCTCCCACAGGCCATATTTTTTTATGTTATTTTTTTACACTACAATATGGATATTTTTCTTTTTCATTTAGGCTTTTTACTTTTAACTTATTTATTATTATTATTATTATTATTATTATTATTATTATTATTATTATTATTATTATTATTATTATTATTATTATTATTATTGTTATTTATAAACTAATAATAATAATAATAATAATTATTATTATTATTATAATTATAATATCTTATATCAAATTTTATTTTAAAACCTTGGTGTTTTTTATGATTTCTATTTGTATTATTCTATATTCAATATTATTATTATTATTATTATTATTATTATTATTATTATTATTATTATTATTATTATTATTACTATTATTATTATTATTATTATTATTATTACTATTATTATTATTATTATTATTATTATTATTATTACCAAGGATCGGGATGGGGTGGTACGTGCAGGTAAAAGAGGGCTACGGGTAGGTTAAAAGGGGCATGGGTATGCATAACGGGAATACGGGTATATATAAGGGGGTATGGTGATGGTCGATTCCCCCTATACGTTATTGTGTCCGGGGACGGTAATCTACCTAATGGTCTATTCCTTTCATCCATACCTGCGAAACGATCAACGGGGAAGTATCAAGGAGGGTACAGGTAGGTTACAAGGGGGGTATGGAAGGTATCAAGGGGGTATGGGGAGGTATCAAGTGGGTTCGGGGAGGTATCAAGGGGGTATGGTGAGGCATCATGGGGGGACGGGGAGATATCAGGGGGGGGGGTATGGTGAGGTATCAAGGGGGATATGGGGAGGTATCATCGTCCAAATGAAACTCGCAGACAACAGTTGTCTCTCTGTCTACATTTTAAACAGCAACCTGTGTACCCTGGCTTGCCAGGGTACAAAAACCACTAGTACAATAATAAATTTAATTTAAAAAAAACTACATCAATCTACCAAAAGATTAATAAATAAATAAAAACTTTGCAAGCTTTAAGCAAATTGAAAAAGTTAAATCACTTAGTATCTTAATGTTTATCATTTTCACTGATAGTAAAGAGTTAAAATTGTTGCATTTACCTGTGAAAAAAAAACAATTAGATGAGTAAAAATATTGTTTACAAAATTTAGTTCCTAATGAGTTTAAGTAAATTCCATATGCTAATGTTACAACAGGTCTTGAAAAACCAACATGTGACGAACATTAGGGTGTATAATTATGATTTCTTTAAAATTATTTTTCTATTTTTTGATTGTTCTTTAGTAGATTAAGATATGCAAACAGTAACTGGATTCAAGTTCAACCCACATTTATTTGCTTCTCAATCTGCCCAGTCATTAAAGATAAAACCAGACTGTGATGGTATCTAACAGAAATTGACTTCTTTCCCATTTATAATCAAACAATGAACAACATGTTTTGATCTCATAAATTATTTCTTGTCGTTCTTTGCTATATGTAGTATTCAAAGGCTGTAAAACGGACTGTGAATCCACACACATTACTATGCTATAGAAAAAGTAGGCAAGCTAGCAATTTTGCTTCAAGCCATTAAAATAGCTATCAATTCTACTGTATAAATTTAAAACCTTTTTTTTTATTAAATGACTCACATATTTTCTTTTTTTTTATTAAATGACTCACATATTTTCTATATGGTAGAGTGTATTTTAAATGGATTTTATAGGCCTACTTATTTTTTCTAATTGTTATTTACCTTTTCTGGTTAGAAGATAAGTTTATTCTTATTTGGTATTCTTATTTGGTTATTCTCATATGGTTAGGTAATTATTCATAACCAGTTATCCCTAGTTGGAGTGTTCAAAGTTTAAACTACTGAGTTCACTACAATTCTTTCATTCTTACCCTGGCTTTTGAGGGAAGAGGACAGTTAGTTCATTTGCGATTTGGTATTCATGTTCTGGACTCACAATTGTTTGGTGAGTTGGAAATCTTTTGAACATTTATTGTATTCTGTGAGTATTGTTTTCTAGGCTAAAGTAAAATAATAACTTTGCAGTTTCCAAGAAATAATAGTAAATATTTTGGTGTCATCATTTTGTCTAAAATATTTTGTTTTTAATTTTGTAACTTTGACTTTGTGGAATTGTAATTCTAATTTTGTCAGTTCATTTATTTTTTGTTACATAGAAGCAAAACATAAAAGTGAAGAGAAAACATTATTCAGCAATTGACTGTTGAATGCAGAGATTTTCTGGTTTATGTTTGTATCATTGTTTAAAAGAATTAAGTTTCTATAATTCTTTAATTGGACAGTACCTTGGTCATTTGAAATATTTTGATGACTATTTGTCAAGTCATTTGTAGAACAAAGTGCTTAGTAGTATTTTATTGTTCCCTTTTAGTATACCGAGTCGAGGAGAGTGTGCTGAATGCAGTTGAGTCAGTGTCGTCTATTACCCTTGCTCAATGCGTGGGGTAGGTTTTATTATTTTTTGGCTTATGCGTTGTCACTTTGTATATGAAGCAGTTTCATGTGTATTTTGTATTTTCAATTGTGCATAACTATGATTCAGTTATGTTATCTTTTGGCAAATATGTTTTTCTGTATATAAGAATAACTCTGAGCTTTTTGGAGGTTATTGTTATTTTCTAATTCATAGTGTTATCGAAGACTTGTCATTTGAGATGAGCTTGTGTGTGTAACCAATAACGTTGCAACTATTTTCATTAACTTTTTCTATGGTATTTCTCATCATGGAAGAGTATTGTTTTATGTTGTCCTTCCATGATGGTTTCTTAGTATTGTTATTATTGTATGTTTCAGGGTTTGCTTCTTGCATACATCGTTCTTCATACTACTTATCCATTCATCATTCGTTCATCATTCCTTCTTATTGGCTTGAGACAAGAATAAACGCGCCCCGAACCCCAACCAACTGCTTAGCGCCTCAGTGTGTGAAAGAGTGCGACAGACATTCTAAGTAATTCCAAAGCACGCATAAGCAGACGGTTACAAAATGGCGCCCAACGTGGGGCCCATTCTTCGTCTTCTGCGCCATGTCATCATCGTCGATCCATGACATATAGCGACCAACTCCTGCATGAACTTTGTGTTGAGCAACATGCAAACTGTTACCTGTGACATTTCCACTTCAAGTTGGACATTCAGTGACTTCACACATCATTCGTCATCCTGCTGAATCTTTATACTATGCCACAGTTATTCTTTAGTACATTGACCGTCATTGTGTGCTAAGACATTGGCCAGTGAAAAGTACAGAAGATGGCTGACATCACTGAAGATGAACGTCGGCTGTTGGCAGCATTCAAGGAACTTGGGCCAGTACCTAAAGCAGATAACAAAGAAGATTTAGAAGACTGGATGAAAAGATATGTGGTTTCTAAACAAGAGACTACTGTGAAGTCAGAAAGTAATGTCGGTGAAAATTCAGAATCTAAGTCTGAAAAGAAGACTGATGTACCTAAGCAGACTGGTGTTGTGTGGAACTCTCGTTTTCCACGAATTTCCCTTTTCAGCGGTGCTTCTCAACCTAAAGACAGTGAAGCAACGTTTGAGTTATGGAGACATGAAGTCAAATGCCTGCAGGCTGATGGTGGTTATGAAGAACACGTCATTCTGGAGGCAGCTCGTCGATCCTTGCGAGGTGAAGCGGCACGGGTCTCCATGCGTCTTGGCGTTACCTGCTCCATGGGCGCTCTTCTTACCAAGTTTGACTCCGTCTACGGCACTGTAAGACATGGTGAAAACCTGTTGGCAGATTTTTACTCCGCCAAGCAGAAGGAAGGTGAAGGTGTTTCAGCATGGAGTTGCCGTTTGGAGGACATGTGGGCCAGAGCATTAGAGCAGGGCAAGATGAAGGAAGGAGATGCTCCAGAGGCACTACGCTGTCAGTTTTGGAATGGACTTCTTCAAGAACATAGAGACCGCAGCGGCCATAAATATGACAGCGTCAAAGACTTTGATGAACTGAGAAAAGTGGTGCGTCAGCTTGAAGCATCAGCTACAATAGAAGTGAGAGTAACACAGAAACCAACAGCTGTTAGCAAGTTGGCACAACCGGAAGATGAAATGACTTCTCTCAAAGCGCAAGTTAAACAGCTGCAAAGTGAACTTGTGAATGTAAAGAACCAGCAGAAACGTAGCATTGATTACAGACGTGATCATAACCAGAACCAAGAGCAACAAGGTGTACGCCTACAGGGATTATGCCCACAACGCACTGCACCAGAAGATGTGACATGTTGGAGGTGTGGACAGAAAGGGCACATCCGTATTGGGTGCAAGGCAAAGTTAAACAAGACTTTAAACGAGAACCGACCTGCGAACAAGGGCGATTCGTAGGTCAGGATGGCAGCAGTCGTCGAAGCCCACCCAAAGCCAAGGCCTTTGCGAATAGTCAGCAGAGTGAACAGCAACCGCCATTAGAGAGTTTGATAGGGGAGAGCAATGAAGTGGACATTGAAGTTGAAGGAATCAAGACTGCAGCATTACTTGATACTGGTTCTACTGTGTCCACTATAAGTGAAGACTTTTACAAGAATCACCTCTCACACTTACCGCTGCAACCTCTTATGCAGGTCCTGAAGATTGAATGCGCTGATGGTGAACTTCTTCCATACATGGGGTATGTGACGGCCAAGTTATCGGCACTTGGAACAGGGACTGACAGGACTCCAGACTTTGACTGCCTTTTGCTGATTGTTCCCGACAGTCGCTACAACAAGAGCGTTCCTGTCCTTATTGGCACCAACATCTTGTCGCATTTCTTGAAGGTAACCAAAGCGAAATATGGAGCACGGTTTCTTCAGATCGCTGGCTTGCACACTCCTTGGTATCTGTCCTATAGGTGCATGGTTCTAAGAGAGAAAGAACTTGCCAGAAACCATAACTGTCTTGCCATTATTCGCAACAGAGATACAGATATCATCGTGCCACCTAACACAACCGTCGTTGTTGCAGGGCGTGTTGACAGACCATTAGACTATCAGCCTACATGTGCCCTGATGCAACCTGTACTCAAGGGAGACATTGGTCAACTGTTAGACATCACTCCCACTATTTTGAACTATCAGCCAAAACACATGGGTTTCGTAGACGTTCATGTGGCAAATGTTACAGCACAAACTGTTGTTATCCCGTCACGAGCAATCCTCTGCGAACTTCAGCCAGTCACTGTTTCAGCAGAAGTGAGACAAGACTTAAATGAGTCAGATTCTTTCCTTGATCAAATTCAGATTAACGCAGACTTTCTGAAACCAGAAGAGATTGATAAGCTGAAACGACTACTGCAATCGCGTCCCAATAACTTCTGTAGTGGTCCCACTGATGTTGGCCACACTGATGCTGTCAAACACGAAATCAAGCTGACCAATGAATTTCCATTCAAAGAGAGACATAGACGTACACCGCCTGGCATGTATGATCAAGTAAAAGAACATTTGCAACAAATGCTTGACAGTGGCATCATTCGCCGATCACATTCACCTTGGTCATCCAATGTGGTTTGGGTGAAGAAGAAAGATGGTTCCCTTCGGCAGTGTGTTGACTTCAGACAACTAAACGCTCGCACAATAAAGGATTCGTATGCACTGCCAAGAATTGAAGAACTGCTCGACTCTCTTGCCGGAGCAAAGTACTTTACAGTCCTTGACTTGAAAAGTGGCTACCATCAAGTAGAAATTGTGGAGGAACACAAAGAGCGTACAGCTTTTACAGTTGCGCCACTAGGCTTCTTTGAATACAACCGCATGGCCATGGGACTCGCCAACGCGCCAGCTACATATCAGCGTCTGATGGAAGAATGCTTGGGAGATCTTCACCTCCACATATGCCTGGTGTTCCTTGACGACATCATAATCTTCTCTGATACTTTTGAAGAACATCTGGAGAGAGTGGAACAGGTGTTGCAACGTCTAGAAGAAAACGGCCTGAAACTTAATCCCAAAAAGTGCGTCTTCTGTCAAGACAAAGTAAGATATGTTGGGCACATTGTCTCTTCGCAAGGTATTGAGGCGGACCCAGAGAAATGCGCTAAGGTGCACTGTTGGCCTACGCCCAAAAGTCCAGAGGATGTCAGAAGATTTCTCGGATTCGCAGGGTATTACAGAAGATTTATACAAGGCTTCTCCAAGATTGCAAAGCCCCTTACTGACTTGATGCCTACGCCACTGAAAGGTAGCAGACGAAGCAAGAAAAGGAAGGTAGAGAAGAAGCAACCGGTGAAATGGAGATGGGGTGTAGAAGAAGAAACAGCATTTCAGAAACTAAAAGACTGTTTAACCTCCCCACCCATCCTTGGCTTCCCCAACTATGACCTGCCATTTGAACTTCATACTGATGCCAGCATTGCAGGGCTTGGCGCTATCCTGTACCAAGAACAGGAAGGTCAGAAGAGAGTGCTCTGCTATGCCAGTCGAGGTCTCAGCAAGTCAGAGAGAAATTACCCTGCCCATAAGTTGGAATTTCTAGCCCTAAAGTGGTCCATTACAGAAAAATTCAGTGACTACCTCTATGGCCACAAGTTTACAGTGTATACGGACAATAACCCCTTGACATATGCCCTGACTACTGCCAAATTGGATGCAACAGGCCATCGCTGGCTGGCAGCCCTGGCCAGCTATGACTTTGACATCAAATACAGACCAGGTGTCAGCAATGCAGATGCAGACGCTTTGTCACGGCTGCCAGAGGTAGAGGAAAGCTGTCCATCGCAAACAGCTGAACAACATATTGCAGCAGAGTCGGTGCGTGCTGTGTGTAACATGATGCAGCCACAGTCCTATGTTGAATGCTTGACTATCTCACCAGAGTTGGTTGAAGACAACTTCAATACCGCCAGTCAGAGCCTAGAAGAATTGACAGTGCATGACTTGAGAGATGCCCAAATGAAAGACCCAGTTCTGGCAGTGTGGATAGACATGCTAGAGAAAGGTCGTAGACCACCACAGAATGGAGCATTGAAGGGTTCGTCTCATCGCGCCATGCATCATATGTTTGACCACCTGAAGTCGATTGACAGTGTTCTGTATCGTAGTTGTGTCATTAGTGAGCAGCAACGTGATCAGCTTGTACTGCCTTCCAAGTACATACCTGAGGTGCTGAGAAGTCTTCATAGTGACGTTGGACACCCAGGCAGAGATAGGATTCTGAGCTTACTGCGAGACAGATTCTATTGGCCTGGCATGACTGCCGATGTTGATCAGTTCATCAAGACCTGCCCTCGGTGTGTACGCCGCAAGACGCCAGCCAACAATAGAGCTCCACTGGTAAATATAGTCACCACACAGCCCCTAGAATTGGTGTGCATTGACTTCCTTACTCTTGAAACGTCAAAAGGAGGATTCCAGAATGTCCTGGTGATAACTGACCATTTTACGCGTTATGCGCAAGCTATTCCCACAAAGAACATGACGGCCAAGACAACGGCAGAAGCATTGTTCAAGAACTTTATAGTTCACTATGGTATGCCTCGCAGATTGCATTCTGATCAGGGTGCAAATTTTGAAAGTCGCATTATAAAAGAGCTATGCCAAGTCACAGGATGTCAGAAATCACGAACCACACCATACCATCCCATGGGGAATGGTATGACAGAAAAATTCAACAGAAGTCTTCTAGACATGCTGGGGACATTGGAACCACATCAGCAGGCAGACTGGAAAAGCTACATTGCACCATTGGTCCATGCATACAATTGCACCCGCCATGCGTCTACAGGGTTCTCTCCCTTCTCGCTCATGTTTGGTCGAGACCCTAATCTGCCAGTGGACTTGAAGTTTGGTCTGAACAAGAACGAAGAAGCTCAGCCACTGACCAAGTATGTTGACTCACTTCGAGCCAGGCTACAAGAGTCTTTCAACATTGCATCGAAGGCGGCAGACAAAGCCCGCATGAAGCAGAAAAAGAACTATGACATGAAGACGAGAGGAGCTGAAGTAGAAGTTGGCGACAGAGTGCTGGTCAAAATAGTTGCCTTTGATGGGAAGCACAAGCTTGCAGATAAATGGGAAGAAGATGTCTACAAAGTGCTTGAGAAACCAAACAATGACATTCCTGTTTATGTAGTGAGATGTGAAGATGGCACAGGAAGAAAGCGGACATTGCACAGAAATCTCCAACTTCCCCTTGGCGTCAAACTGCAAGAGTCGGAACAACGCTGTAACCAAGATAGCAAGCGTGAAAGAAAAAGCAAACGCCAAAGTAAGCGCCGCCAGAAAGCAGTCAGTATTGAAAGTGACAATGACAACTCAGATGAATCCAGCTCCAGTGATCAAGTGCTTGTTGTCCCAGTGATAACCGGCAATAGTAGTGATAGTGACACTGTACATTATGATCTTGGTGGGGACGCCTACCACTCCCAGCAGGAGGACACAGAAGATGACCTAGTGCAGGAGGATCTGGATCATAACAGAGGTACCCAGGAAAGGCCACCCGCACCAGAGGTGGAAGAGGCAGATCTGCAAGAACCTGTAGATCAGCAGCCGGAGGCCACGGATGAAGAGGCTGATCGCCCAGTAGAGGCAAAAGAGGCGGAGCCAGTTCAAGATCGCCCGAGGCCAGTGCCTAGACCCGCAGTCAGGGCGAGAAACAGAACGGTGCCTGCATGGATGAGATCTGGGGACTATGTGTTGAACCGGCAGCAGGCCACGGTGACGTCAGAAGCAACTTGTTCATCACAGCAGCCCAAAGCAGAGCCGCAAGAAGATTGGTTTCAGAAACTAAACCATCTTGTTAAGACACTGGATTCGCTGGACTATAAACCTGAGTGGATGTTAAAAGCCGTAGTTAAAGCTTTCATGACTGAAAGTTTGAATACTGATTCTAGTACGTGAAAAGAGCATAAAGACATTTGAGCTGTGAATAACTGCTGATGGAGGTTTAACTGTAGAGTACTACACATTTTTATTTAACATTTTTTTTCTTTAAGTAATTGGTTTTCCTATCTTTTTTTTGCAACTCGAATTGGTTCGGATGGTTGAACGTTTTTTGAGGTATATTAGCCGCCATATGTTTCATCTTTGTTGGTCATACAATTTTGACATTTTCATATTTTTTGTCATCTCTGTATGAATTGTCGGTAATGTTTTTAGGAATTTTACGTCTGCGTAATCCGGATGGGTTTTGAATTCAAATGTCGAGGACGCCATTTCTCGTCGAGGGGGTGTATATGGTAGAGTGTATTTTAAATGGATTTTATAGGCCTACTTATTTTTTCTAATTGTTATTTACCTTTTCTGGTTAGAAGATAAGTTTATTCTTATTTGGTATTCTTATTTGGTTATTCTCATATGGTTAGGTAATTATTCATAACCAGTTATCCCTAGTTGGAGTGTTCAAAGTTTAAACTACTGAGTTCACTACAATTCTTTCATTCTTACCCTGGCTTTTGAGGGAAGAGGACAGTTAGTTCATTTGCGATTTGGTATTCATGTTCTGGACTCACAATTGTTTGGTGAGTTGGAAATCTTTTGAACATTTATTGTATTCTGTGAGTATTGTTTTCTAGGCTAAAGTAAAATAATAACTTTGCAGTTTCCAAGAAATAATAGTAAATATTTTGGTGTCATCATTTTGTCTAAAATATTTTGTTTTTAATTTTGTAACTTTGACTTTGTGGAATTGTAATTCTAATTTTGTCAGTTCATTTATTTTTTGTTACATAGAAGCAAAACATAAAAGTGAAGAGAAAACATTATTCAGCAATTGACTGTTGAATGCAGAGATTTTCTGGTTTATGTTTGTATCATTGTTTAAAAGAATTAAGTTTCTATAATTCTTTAATTGGACAGTACCTTGGTCATTTGAAATATTTTGATGACTATTTGTCAAGTCATTTGTAGAACAAAGTGCTTAGTAGTATTTTATTGTTCCCTTTTAGTATACCGAGTCGAGGAGAGTGTGCTGAATGCAGTTGAGTCAGTGTCGTCTATTACCCTTGCTCAATGCGTGGGGTAGGTTTTATTATTTTTTGGCTTATGCGTTGTCACTTTGTATATGAAGCAGTTTCATGTGTATTTTGTATTTTCAATTGTGCATAACTATGATTCAGTTATGTTATCTTTTGGCAAATATGTTTTTCTGTATATAAGAATAACTCTGAGCTTTTTGGAGGTTATTGTTATTTTCTAATTCATAGTGTTATCGAAGACTTGTCATTTGAGATGAGCTTGTGTGTGTAACCAATAACGTTGCAACTATTTTCATTAACTTTTTCTATGGTATTTCTCATCATGGAAGAGTATTGTTTTATGTTGTCCTTCCATGATGGTTTCTTAGTATTGTTATTATTGTATGTTTCAGGGTTTGCTTCTTGCATACATCGTTCTTCATACTACTTATCCATTCATCATTCGTTCATCATTCCTTCTTATTGGCTTGAGACAAGAATAAACGCGCCCCGAACCCCAACCAACTGCTTAGCGCCTCAGTGTGTGAAAGAGTGCGACAGACATTCTAAGTAATTCCAAAGCACGCATAAGCAGACGGTTACAGTATCTAACAGAAATTGACTTCTTTCCCATTTATAATCAAACAATGAACAACATGTTTTGATCTCATAAATTATTTCTTGTCGTTCTTTGCTATATGTAGTATTCAAAGGCTGTAAAACGGACTGTGAATCCACACACATTACTATGCTATAGAAAAAGTAGGCAAGCTAGCAATTTTGCTTCAAGCCATTAAAATAGCTATCAATTCTACTGTATAAATTTAAAACCTTTTTTTTTATTAAATGACTCACATATTTTCAAATCGGGAATGACGAAAGCAGACCCCCAAATTTTCTTATTCTAGTACAGAACCATCTGTGAAAATTTTAAAACTATTATTATATTTTTCATGTACATTTATGCGAGCATCTGGGATTACCATATTTGTATCTGACTGTTTTGATACAGAACTATACTCATAATCATAATTCGCATTTTTTTAAACTCCCAAAGTGGGATAAGAGGTGTTATTACATATTTAGTTACTATTTCATTAGTAATTTGGATTACCAGACAATCGCCACCCGGACTATTGCCACCGGACAATAGCCACCCAGTCAACCGCCACCTAGGACAACTGCCACCCGACAATCGCCACCTAGGACAACTGCCAACCGGACAATCAACACCTAGGACAATTTCCACCCGGACAACCGCCACCTAGGACAACTGCCACCTAGTCAATTGCCACCCGGACAAGTGCCACCGGAAAGTGCAAATGCCATCTTGTCTTAAAATGTTAAATACAACCACATACACTTGTTAATGAAAACAAGGAAATACAACTAGAGTTTTGTTTTAGAAAGTTTACATTCAGTATACAAACTCCAATCAAATTGGGAAACTTGTGTTCCGATAAACCAAACACTAGGCTGTACGGCTGTGAAGTGAAGTTCTACATAACCAAAGTTCTCAGTCACACGCCAAACATAGGATGGATGTGAGTTTGTCTTCCTCATAGAAAGAGCTTGTTCGAGGAGAATGATTTCATCTATTTTCACAAGACTTTGAAAGACGGCAAGCTTTTTTTTTGTGCCACTAGTAGGAAATGTTGTATTAAGTTTTGGCTGGGTAGCCTACCATTGTCGTAATTGTCATTACCTTGATTACGTGGGTGTTTTTTTTCCCTACAAACAATTTTAATTTAGTTATTTTACTTTATTTTATTTCTTATATTTTACTTAATTTTTTTCTTAAATATTTTTTTATTACTTTTTAACATTTTAAATTAGTATTATGCTGGAAAGAAAAAGATAGAATATTTACGATATATTTACGACGTATGTGTGTATGTATGTGTAAACATTCTTGTATGTAGATGCATTTACGACGTATGTGTATATGTATGTGTAAATATTCTTGTATGTATATGCATGTACGCATGTATGAAGTTATGTGTTTGTGTAATTTATGTAATGTAAGTCTATGTATTTATGTATGTATGTATGCATGCTTGTATGTGTGTATGTGTGAGTATGGGTGTGTGTGTGTGTGTGTGTGTGTGTGTGTGTGTATCGATGGAGGGGGTGGAAGGCGATGGGGAGGGGATTAGGGAACCGCCGGCACAAAGCTGGAACTGAGAAAGGGGATGTCACTAGCGCCCCTTACTTTTATGACCAAAAGATTTTACTTTTTTACAATTTTTTTGTAACGCCAATCATCAGATCAAGTTCTGGACGACTACTGTCTGTGTCGTGATCAGTGCCAGAGGAATGCTGACGTCATTTGTGAGACAGTGTGTCGTAATGCTGTCGACGAGAACGCCTGCCATAAAGGTAACGTGACTCTCTGTCTGTACATCTGTCTCTGTCTCTCTGTGTCTGTCTGTCTGTCTGCCTTCCTGCTTATGTTTGTCTGTCTTTCTATGTATCTCTCTCTCTCTCTCTTTCTCTCTCTCTATCCTTTTAAGTAGTGTAAGATTAACTCTGTTCTCATAAACATGATGTTTGTTTGTTTGTAGATTATAGTCACACGACACTTTCACATATAGGTGACTACTGGACCGATTTATACTGACACCAGCGGGCCAGTTGTTGGTAAAGGGGAAAATAATATGATCACACGTTGACCAATCCGGGATTCGAACCAGCGACCTTTCGGTTACTAGCAAGACGCTCTTACCAACTGAGCTACCCGGCCCCACTCATAAACATGATTAATTATAAAAAGCCACATTGCAAAAAGACAATTTAAAAGAAAGAAAGAAAGAAAATGAAGCAAAAATTTAATAAAAGCGCCCATGAATAAATAAATAAATAAACGTATAAATAGTCTACATTAATTAATTCATTAAAATAAATAATGACATAAATAATTTTTTTAAGCCTTTGTATTTGAAGAGCCAAAAAGGTTTGTGAACAACACACGTGATAAAGGTGTCTCGCCTATAGAGATGAACTGGGAGTTCATTGATGGCATCTTGGATATCATCTATTAGATGCTGAGCTCCGTGGAATGAGGGAATGGTAGGAAAGATTTATCTCCCCTTCTCTGCTGCCAATAGTTTGTATTTGTGGATTTGTGCCATAGCAGGGCTCGAAATTAGCGGGGGCCCGGGGCCAAAAACCCGCAAAGTTGATTTCGGGCTCGGAAAGTTGAAAAACGAAGGGCCCGCTTGGCCCACTGAACTAGATCAGTGGCTTGGGCCGCAAAATAATTCGTCTGCTAAAGCTAGCTCTACTCGGCAGTTTCGTATTTTGGCCAAGGGAAGCAACCCACACTGGTGCCCTAAATTTGGACAGAAAAAAAAAACTGAGAAAAGAAACGAAAACCCTTTAATTTTGCACTCAAAAGTTTAATATACATTTCAATATATTTTTAATATAATAAACAAAAGGCTATGGCACGACATAAGCGCAAAATGTCCATCTTTGCAAGTACGAAAGTATGGCTTCATATCGTCGCCATACAGTTGCTAAAACAACCGGCGATGGCGTATTTTCCAATTTTTGGGAAGCGAAAGACGCCAGAAGAAAACGTCGATGAAAGGAAAGAACAAGAAAAAGAGAGAAAAAAGAAGTGTGAAGAGGAAAAAAGATCAAGGAACTACAATGAAGGGTGGAAAAAAAGATTTCCATGCATGGCTTTGAAGTGAACGAGGAAGAGTACTGTTAAGTTTAGTTCCCTTTCATGGTTTTGTTTTGAACTTTAGTGCATTGAGGTAAGATTTTTTGTTAGTTTACTCATATTAAAAATTTAATGATGTGTATTGTGCAAAACTCAGTCACAAAACTGAAAAGTATTATACAAGAGACTCACTTGATTTATTTCTATTTTGTTTACTGGCCATTTCAGGCTCACTAGTCACTGGAATATGTGTGTCACTGAATGTGTGTGTGTGCGTGTTTTCCCCTTTTTTGTTGGTAATGTTTGAAAGTGAAAGAAAAGGCAAATAAAAATGACATCACTCAGCAAAATTGGAAATTCATTTGTTTTTATTTTAGATTATCAGACAAATTGTACTTTCTACTTATTATATTGTCAATAATTCTTTTGTTTTTTGTTTGCATTATTTTTCAAGTTGGGCCCCGAAAGTTGCTTGTGGGCCCTCAAAGTTTTGAATCAAGAAGCCCGGTGGCCCCCAAAGAAAAAAGTTAATTTCTAGCCCTGCATAGATACAGATAGCAATTTCGCTCGTCAGTGTATAAGCTGGGCTTGCTGTTAATCAAGGGACGGATTTTCCAAAGCATGAGAAGACGCCTGAATAAAGAACTTCAGGACAAAAATCTTCATGCGAAAAAAAGTATCCACAATTTGGCAGCGGACATGGGAAGGAAACAAAGTTTGGTTGTTTTTTTAAAAGATAATTCATTGCCAAAAATAGTTATAATATCTAGGGTTGCAGTTTTGGCAGTTTTAGTTATCTAAACATAATTAACCCCCTTTTGTAATCGTCTGTCTTCTATACTTTTTCAGCTCTTTTAATATCCTGGAAACATACTTGTTTTATGAATTATTTGTAATAAAAAGCTTCCATTCGATAAATTTTGGGCATGCTCTATTTTTAAAAAATCGTAATTGTTGTTAAATGTAATCGTTCAGAATTATCAGAGACAGGCGCCCGAATCTGGCTGTAAAAAGCCTAGCTTGTCGCATACTTTTATACCCTCACTTTTTAGAAAGGGTTAAATGATAGTAAGATAATAGATACTAATAAGTATACATACTAATAAGAGTAAAGGTAATAATACAACTATAGATAGTGTATTAATAATAAGCGCATCGACAATACTAAAGTATATATATAAAAGTAAGAGTATAAATTGATGATAATAACATTATAAAAATAGTATGTGTGTAGATGGTTTAAACATAATTTTAATTCAAGAAAGCGTATAAATAATAACAAGAGTATAAATAATAATAAGATAATAATAAGAGTATAGATAATAATAAGAGTACAGATAATAATGAGAGTATAGATAATAATAAGAGTATAGATAATAATAAGAGTATAGATAAAAGTAAGAGTATACATAAATAATAATAAGAGTATAGATAATAATAAAAGTATAGATAATAATAAGCGTATAGAAAAAAATAAGAGTATACATATATAATAATAAGAGTATTGGTAATATTAAGAGTGTAGATAATAACAAGAGTATAAATAAAGGTAGGTGTATAATGATAATAAAAGTATAGATAATATTAAGAGTGTAGATAATAACTACAGTATAGATAATAGTCTAATAACAGTATAGATAATAGTAAGAGTATAGATAATACCAGCACAGGTAAAAATAAGCGTAAAGATAATACTAAGGGTATAGATAAAAGCAAGAGTATAAATATATACTAATAAAAGTATATATAATAATAAGAGTAGATAATAAGAAGAATATAGATAAAAACAACAGTATAGATAATAATAATAATAATAATAGTATAAATTGTCCTGTGGGTTCGGGCATTAAATAGAATAGACCCAACGTTTCCTAACAAAGGAGAACTGGATAGAAGATCAATGCCAGGAAATAGAGAACAGTCTGAACAAGAACAACAGCAAGAAGGCCTACCAGAATGTGGAGCGGCTGACAAGTGTCAAACGGCCCAAAGTCTCCACGATCCAAAGCAAGTCTGGCATATGCCTTACAGAAGAACAAGAAGTCTTGGACAGATGGACAGAGTACTGCTCTGACCTTTACAACCATGCACCAAATGGAGACCCATCAGTTCTAGCATGTCCAGAGAACAGAGAAGAAGAAGAAATCCTCCCAATTCTCCGGGAAGAAGTTGAGGCAGCAGTGCAATCGCTAAAGAAAGGGAAGTCAGCGGGAGTGGACAACATACCCGCGGAACTGCTACAAGCAGGAGGAGAAGCGATGATTGATGCCCTCACCATTATCTGTAACAAGATCTGGCAGAGTGGGGAGTGGCCTATACCATGGACCCAGTCGCTTGTCATCACTCTTCCCAAAAAAGGTAACCTTCAGGAGTGTGAAAATTACCGCACCATCAGCCTCATCAACCATCCCAGGCTGAATAAATCATAGCTGAAGAACAAGCAGGATTCAGGGCAGGGTGAAGTACCACTGAACAGATTTTCAACCTCAGAATAATCTGTGAGAAATACCTACAGCACCAACAACATCTATATCATGTGTTCATAGACTTCAAGAAGGCGTTTGACCGAGTCTGGCATGCAGCACTATGGGCAACAATGAAAGTGTACAACATCAGTCCTAAAATTATTGAAGTCATCAAAAGCCTGTATGACAAGGCTACCAGCGCAGTCCTTCCCAACAGCGCCATCGGGAACTGGTTCAGAACAACAATCGGTGTGCGTCAAGGATGCCTACTCTCTCCAACACTCTTCAACATCTTCCTAGAGCGCATCATGTCAGATGCTCTTGCAGATCATGAAGGCACAGTCAGCATAGGGGGTAGAGCAATCTCCAATCTTCGTTTTGCGGATGACATTGATGGATTGGCTGGCGAGGAACAAGAACTTGAACAGCTGGTACAGAGGCTTGATACCACCTCCAGAGCTTATGGAATGGAAATAAGTGCAGAGAAGACCAAAATGATGACCAACAACACCAATGGCATCAACACGGACATCAAAGTCCAAGGACAATCCCTCAACACAGTGCATAGCTTCAAATATTTAGGAGCCATTGTATCAGACAATGGGTCCCGACAGGAAGTCCTCTCCAGGATCGCACAAACAACTGCTGCCCTGACAAGGTTGAAGCCCATTTGGAAAGACATGACCATTCCAAAGTAAGACTGCTGCGCTCCCTTGTCATCTCCATCTTCCTATATGCTTGCGAAGCATGGACCCTCACAGCAGATCTCCAACGAAGAATACAAAGCATGGAGATGAGGTGCTACAGAAGACTTCTGGGCATTTCCTATACCCAACACATCACCAACGACGAAGTCCGACAGATCATCACACAAGCCATTGGACAACACGATGACCTGCTCACAGTGGTGAAGAAACGGAAACTCCGATGGTATGGCCACGTCACCAGATCATCAGGCCTTGCAAAGACTATTCTGCAAGGCACAGTGCAAGGAGGTAGAAGAAGAGGGAGACCGAAAAAGAGGTGGGAGGACAACATTCGAGAATGGACTGATTTGACACTGAGCGAAGCCATCAGGGCTGCTGAGGACAGAGAAAGATGGAGTATGCTGGTTAAACGATCATCTGTGGTGCCCCTACGACCTCCGGGTTACGGGACAGGATAGGATAGGATAAATTGGAAAGACAGGACCATCAGTCTACATTCCAAGGTAAGGCTGCTGCGCTCCATTGTCATCTCCTTCTTCCTATACACTTGCGAAACATGGACCCTCACAGCAGATCTACTACGAAGAATACAAAGCATAGAGATGAGGTGCTACAGAAGACTTCTGAGCATTTCCTATACCCAGCGCATCACCAACAACGAAGTCCGACAGACCATCACACAAGCCATTGGACAACACGATGACATGCTCACAGTGGTGAAGAAACGGTAACTCCGATAGTATGGCCACGTCACCAGAGCATCAGGTCTTGCAAAGACCATCCTGCAAGGCACGGTGCAAGGAGGCAGAAGAAGAGGGTGACAGAAAAAGAGTTGGGAGGACAACATTCGAGATTGGACTGGCTTGACACTGAGCGAAGCCATGAGGGTTGCTGAGGACAGAGAAAGATGGAGTACGCTGGTTATTCGATCATCTGTGGTGCCCCAACGACCTTCGAGGTACGGGAAAGGATAGGATAGGATATGAAGAGTATAGATAATAATAAGAGAATAGATAATGATAAGTATAAAGAAAATAAGAGTATAGATAATAGTAAGATTATAGATAATTGTAACAGTATATATATATATATATATATATATATATATATATATATATATATATATATATATATATATATATATATATATATATATATATATATATATATATATATATATATATAATAGTAGCCTAAGAGTGTCGATAATAACAATATAGACAATAACAGTATTGAGAGTAATAACCGTGAAGATAATAATAACAATATAGATAAAAATAACAGTACAGATGTTAATATCAGTATAGAACAGTATAGATAATATTAACATTATATAATAGAAGTGTAGATGATACTTAATACTAACAACTTCAACAATTGTGATGTTGGACTCTCCTGGCTTTTAACTGCTGAAGAAGCATTTTATCATGTAAGCCTACTGAAAACATTCTTTAGTCTGCTGCGTCTCCTATTTTTCTTTGTTCTCGTCTTCTAGTTAAGACAATACACAATAATAAACGTTTAGATAATAATAAGAGTAAGATATAATATATAAATGAGTACGCGACAGGCTATAATCCCCACATCCAGATACGGGCGCTGGTGGCCATCACAGTAGTAAGCCTTGATAGATCACTGACACTCAGTTAGGGCTCTCCAATTTGATCTCTGTCTGGACGTGTAACAGTGAACGTGGCATTGGGCAAGAGGGCCAGCATGAGCTCGTTCCACCCTAATACGGGCAACCACCCTGAACGGGCTGTGAATGGAATCGTTGGAAGCACGTTGAGCGGACCTGGCTACACCCAAGACGAGGCACAGTGGAACTGCATTCACACGGCTGAGCGTGACCCATTGCCCACTTGGTCCGTAGATTTGGGCAAGGAAGTCCCCGTTCGAGAAGTCGTCATCTTCCGCCGCGGAACAGGCGAGTCACAAACACAAAGTGAAACACTCGCACACATTCACACACACACACACACACACACACACACACAATCTCTGTCAATCAGCCAGTCTCTCTCTCTCTCTCTCTCTCTCTCTCTCTCTCTCTCTCTCTCTCTCTCTCTCTCTCTCTCTCTCTCTCTCTCTCTCTCTCTCTCTCTCTCTCTCTCTCTCTCTCTCTCTCTCTCTCTCTCTCTCTCTCTCTCTCTAGATAATGAGAAATTAATCCGTGGGTTTCCAAGATTCAGGCCTTACCTTCGTTTCATAATCTCTTTCACATGCACACACCCACACTCTCACACACACATACGCACACACACGCATACATACATAAACACACACCCACTCACTCTCTCTCTCTCTCTCCCTCCCTCTTCTAAACTACAGCACAAGCATAATTATAACAAGTGGAATGTTTGTGACTTGACGAAGGCCTTAATATTTTATTTAGATCTATTTACTTAAATATTTATGTATTTATTTTCACGCTATCAGGAAGAGACAGGATGTTCGGTGTCACAGTACACGTGGACGGCGTTCAATGTGGACAGCCACTCAGGGATAGTGATGTACCTGAAGACAACGACAGGATCATCGTCAGATGTAGTGGGTCCCCGCTTAGAGGGAGAAATGTTACCATCACCAGAAGAGGAGACTTTTTGAATCTATGCGAAGTTCAAGTCTGGGGTTAGTATAAATCGTGCAGACCATCCTCGTCATTATTAATATTGCTGTCAGGGTCACTCTCACCACCACCACCATCATCATTATCATCATCATCATTGTCATCGTCATCATCATCATAATTATCATCATCATCATCATCATCATCACCATCGCCATCATCATCATTAACATCACACCCACCATCATCGCCACCCTCCTCTTCCTCCTCCACCTGTTGTAGTCGTTTTCTGAAGCAGCAACAGCTTCTGGGTCCGTGTTCAGAAAAGGCAATACCCGCCGGTAATTTACCATGAGGAGGGTGTTACGTTGAAACGCGCATGATGGTGCGTGTGAAATGCGCAATTATGTGTGAAGCGCGCGCGATAGATCTGTTCGTTTTATTTTGCAAAGCATGCAATAATAGAGTGTATTTACCTTTGATTTGAGTTTGCATTGTTGTTAGAAGAAGCTTTGTATAACGTTGATGATTTTCGTTAGTCGATATTATTGGAGAATTCTCTAGATCTGCTTGTTTACTATCGATCGAAGTTTCGGGATATTTGAGAACATTCTTGGACAGAAAGAATGTTGTATGACGTAAGTCAGTGATGACGAAGTTTTATTTGATTGGTTGTAGTGCGTCATTCTGCCGTGTTCTAAATTGTTCTGGAGTATGAAGAGATTATATAAGGGCCGCACTGTTTCAAAAAGAGGAGTTGATAGTGTGTTGATAGTTTGTTGATGTGTGCTGACTTGTTGATGATTGAATGGGCTGCGTGGATAAACGAATCTGAGTTACACCTACCAGGAATTCAAGCATCGGGGCTGAATCAAATACTGATTTAAAAAAAAAACAACATCAAACGTGTGTAACATTTTGGGGGCCAAGCTGCGATCCACGTCATAGCCAAGGGTTCCACTGCTACAACAAGCGAGTCAGCGTTACGAGAGGCAGTCATCGTAGCCGCCAACAAGTTGCGTCGGGAGGGGCCAACATACTGGGACTACATCACCGATAGATTCGGGTTGACTGCAAGGGCGTGTAGTCGCTGAAGAGTTGCTTCGTGAGCGAACAACAGACCGGGACTACGTGGCTGCCGCAAGACTACGTCGAGGGACAGTCTCGGAGCTACATCGCCAGTGTTACAGAGAGCGGCGAGCGGACGTCGCGTCTACTTCAGCACAGGAGCGTGTACATCAACACCAGCGTGGTGCAGCGTCGCATACGACGAGGACAGAAGGGCCTGCGTCAGCGAAGGCGACTAGTGACAAGCATCAGCGCTACTGCAGAAAGCGTGCTGTTCTAGAACATTCTAGAAAGGTACAGAACAGTCAAGAACTTTCCAGAAAAGCATCAAGATGGCTGACTTCTGGCAGAAAGGACTTGAACTGAATCTAAAAGGCAAGCAGCTGACGGAGTACGTCAAGTCTCAGATTGAACTGCAGCGTCTAGAATTAGAGGAACAGCGTCGTCGAGAAGAAATAGAATTAGAACAGAGGCGTTTAGAAATTGAACAGCAGCGGCAAGAAAAAGAAGAGCAACGATGTCGTGAAGAAAGAGAAATAGTGGAGCAGCGACGCCGAGAAGAAAGAGAGTTCGAGCTGAAGCGTCTTTAAGGCGAGCGTCAGTACCAGCTAGAGTTGGCGCGCATCCAGCAACAGCAGAACGCACCACAAGTTATCAGTGACAACAAAGCTTCAAAATTGCCAGCGTTTGTCGACGGGAAGGACCAGATCGACAGTTATTTGGCGAGATTTGAAAGGTTCGCCGAAAGCTCTAACTGGCAACCTCAAGATTGGGCGATTCGACTAAGTACACTTCTGACGGGGCAAGCACTCGACGTCTACACCAGATTGTCGAACGATGACGCTAAAGACTACGACGTCTTGAAAGAGGCCCTATTGCAGTGCTACAACTTTACAGAGAAGGGCTACCGTAAACGCTTCCGTGAATGCCGGCCTAAGTCAGACGAGACGCCAAAGCAGTTTGTGGAGCGCCTGTCATCATATCTACACAAGTGGGTGGATGTCACGTCCCGACTGCCTGAACAGCGGTTCGACAATGAATGTGCTTTCACACGAGAATAAACCCAACACCTAAATACAATCTAAAAGACAAAACCAGAAGTTGACAAGACAATTTCTTTTATTTCACTCTCACATTCACACTTGAAATTAACTCCCTTTCCCCCCTTCCCAACCTTCCAACCCTCAACCCCACTAATACAACCCAAAACTATACATAAAACAATTATTCGCTCAAAATAATAATAATAATTGAATCAAAATGAAAATAGATGACTAACTACAGAATGTACAAAGATTTATAATAATTATAACCGGTTCAGCTTCTACGAACAAGGTAAATAAATGTAAGCACTTGCTTTAAATCCTTATATATATTCGAACCTTGTTTCACTTAAACTTCAAATAGCTGTTAACAACTCTTTTCCATTATATAAAACAATAAAGAAAATTTATATTTTATACAAACAGAATTTGTAAGAAAAATATTCAAAATTAACAACTAATAATGGTCTGGCGAAATAATTCCCCCAGACAAACTATACATCACAAAAGCTACTCTACCAGGTATGTAATGTTTCACAGTCAAAGATTAATATTCAATTCTAATTAAATATATTTTAATCCACTGTAATTTACAAGTTACCACATGTAAATAAATATTTCTTTTGCAAAAATGTTCTTTAATAGTTATAGTTATTTGTTGTGCAAATGCGGGTTGTGTGTGTGTGTGTTATGTAAACAATTATAAACAGTTTTACATAAAATAAGGTTTTTTCCTTGATAACCACAACCTTTTTTAACCCAAGGTCGACCCGAGGAAAGGCGTTGTCTCAGAACGCTTCACAGCACACAGCCCCAGCTAGGATGCAGTACAGCAATCACTGAATCTGGTTTTTGGTTTGGTACATGAAACCAGTGGAGACCTCCGGCCTGATGGAGACACGGACATACAAACGACGCAACAAACACACAGGCACAGATGATATTCAAGGTGATTCACAGGCACATGGAAGTCATAGGCGGCGTCACAGGGCACTCGACGTTACACGTCCGCAACTCGAATTTCGCCGTAAACACACAGCAGGTGTTAGATCAACTTAGGAATAGAAAAGTTCAACAAACACTTCCAAAGTGTTCCTTAACTAAACCTCCTCTGCTGCCTAGGCCCCTTTTCGTTGACAGTTACTGGGAAAACTTCTTCACAGACCCTGCCACTATCTGTCACCTTGAAAAAACACAGATCCACCGAACTGTACTGTACACCGGTCTTACTACTCAAGTGATGTGAAAAAGCTCTCTTCCCTATCAAATTATGCAGTGCAAGAGGTTTTATACGGCTTCCTAAGAATGTTCTTGAATATACTCATTTCAATTATAATTTGTTCCTAGAAACATTCGCGACTCCAGCACGCCTTTTACACATAGCAAATCACATGGCAGCAATCAATCTTCTCATAACAAAATAGCCAACTACTGTTTTCTAACACTAGTACGTTCTGCACGGGCGTGATTCACTCGCTACTTTTATTAATTATAAACTTAATTAATTCATCCCAATACTCTCCCCTTGTACGGTAACTTTTAACCTCTATGTACAGGCTGATGACTAAACTATATACATAGGCGCACGACTGCAAACTGCGTAGCGTGACAGTGGAATTATCAGGCGAAAGGAAGTCTTACGACAGTCTCCATGACCTGATCGTGAAGGAACAATTTCTCAATGCCTGTCACAAGGATCTAGCGACCCACTTAGAATTACAAAAGCTGCAGACGCTTAAAGATGTGACTGAGGCTGCTGAAAGATATCTCATCGCTCATGGGAAGACCCTGGGGCCACCCAGCGCGACGAAACATTTTCAGAAGACTGGAAACCATGGGAACCAGATTGTTACGTTGAAACGCGCATGATGGTGCGTGTGACGATATTATGTGTGAGGCGCGCGCGATAGATCTGTTCGTTTTATTTCGCAAAGCGTGCAATAATAGAGTGTATTTACCTTTAATTTGAGTTTGCATTGTTGTTAGAAGAAGCTTTGTATAACGTTGATAATCTTCGTTAGTCGATATTATTGGAGAATTCTCTGGATCTGCTTGTTTACTATCGATCGAAGTTTCGGGATATTTGAGAACATTCTTTTGACAGGAAGGAGGGTTGTATGACGTAAAATAGTAATGACGAAGTTAATTCTGATTGGTTGTAACGCGTCGTTCTGGAACGTCCTGAGGCTATCTCGAGTTTAGAGAAAAAATATATAATGGACACACTGTGTTGTGAAAGGGAGTGAAAAGGTGATTGTATGCAGTTGTTGATGAACGCTGAATAAAAGTGGAAAACTTCAAACGAAGACTTTGCCTTGTTGCTGCTGAGTGAGCAGGCTGCGTGGATAAACGAATCAGTTACACCTATCAGGATTTCAACCATCGGGGCTGAATCAGATACTGATAGAAAAACACCAACATCATATCGAGTGCAACACAGATCCAGGGAAGTCAGACGAGCCAGAGGCAGACGGATTCCACGCCACCTTCCAGGGAAGGGCATTCAAGAGGCTGTTTTATCTGCAACGCTACAGACCACAGAGCGGCTAACTGTCCTCAAAACAAAAGTAGCGGACAGCGGAGCAGTACGGACAACGCAGCGGCGGGCAACCGGCAGAGGCGATTCTCCAATCAACGGCAAACCAGTAGATCTGACCATTAAGTGTGCGGCGGGAGCGTCATTCTTCCGAGTGAGACCGAGCACACAGTTACTCCTGCGGACGTGCAAGAGTGCATGACCGATGGCCAACTTCTCCTTGCCAACGGAAAATCCATCCCCGTCGTCGCCAGCGCAGCTGTGACCGTCCAGAACATGCCTGTTTCCAAGGGACGCGTCGGAAATCATGAAGTGACTGTCCTAAGAGACTCGGGCTGCAGTGGGGTCATCGTCAAAGAAGACCTAATCGTTAAAGAACAGTTCACTGGCGATTTTAAATGGACACTCATGGCCGACAGCAAATGTGTGAGAGCGCCAATTGCGAAGATTCATGTCAGCACCCCTTTCTACATAGGCGAAGTAGAAGTGGTTTGCCTGAAGAAGCCGCTGTATGATTTGATGATCGGGAATATCGACGGCGCGAGACGACCCGACGACCCCGATTCAGAATGGAGTCCTGCCTCAACCCAACGTGTCGAAGTTGTGGAGGAGTATCCATTGCCATTTCCCGATGGAGACCTTACAGAGCTGCTACGGGACAATGTGGCTACTCCGGCTCAGCCCTGCCGACCAGAGATCGTCGGTGCTGTTACAACCAGGGCCCAGGCAAAGAGAGACAAGACGTCTACGCCACTGAAGGTCGCCGACAACTCAAAAGCTGCCATCGTGGACAGAGATAAACTGATCCAGCTCCAGGAAGCTGATAGTACTTTAAACAAGTACAGGAACCGCCAAGACCACGTGACCAAAGGCAGTGGCACGGTCTATTTTGAGGTGAAGGCCAAGATCCTGTACCGAATCTTCCAGCACCCGAGGGTCAACGGAGGGAAACCACTACGTCAAGTCTTGGTACCGTTACCTCTAAGGCGCCAAGTGATGGAAGTAGCACATGACTCCATCATGGGAGGTCACCTAGGCATCAAGAAGACGTCAGACAGAATCCAGGCGGTGTTCTACTGGCCAGGACTTCATGCGGACGTTAGCCGTTTCTGCCGATCATGTGACATTTGCCAGAAGACCATACCTCGAGGAAGGGTCCCGAAAGTACCTATGCAGAGGATGCCTCTGATCGACCGACCTTTCAAGAGGGTGGCCTTAGACTTAATCGGCGAAATAAGACCTCCGAGTGAAGAAGGTCATCGATGCGTACTGACTTTAGTGGACTATGCGACTCGGTACCCAGAAGCAGTGCCACTGAAGAAGATTGACACTGAAACTGTAGCAGAGGCACTGGTGGACATGTTCAGTAGATTTGGAGTGCCTGAGGAAATTCTGACAGACCTCGGGACGCAGTTCGTCTCTGACTGCATGAAGGAGGTCAACAGACTGCTGAGCATCCGGCATTTAACTACGACGCCTTACCATCCGATGTGCAACGGGCTCGTCAAGAAATTCAATGCTACGCTGAAGTCCACCCTGAAGAAACTATGCAGCGAGCAGCCCAGACAATGGCATCGCTACATCAATGCCCTACTTTTCGCCTATAGAGAAGTATCGCAGGAGTCCACCGGCTTCTCTCCGTTCGAGCTGCTGTACGGAAGAACCATCCGAGGGCCGATGCACATCCTGAAAGATTGATTGATTGTTGCTTTAGGTCCAGCGGATTCTTCCGAGCCAAATCAGGACCGCATCCTGAAAGAACTGTGGACGAAAGAAGTAGAGACCCCAGAGGTGAAGAACAGCTACCAGTACGTGTTTGAGCTACGGGAGAAGCTTGAGCAAACTCTCGAGATAGCCAGAGAAAACCTGAAGAAGTCCCAAGACTGTGGAAAGCACTACTACGATCGTAGGGCTGTAAACAGGAAGTTCAAACCTGGCAACAAAGTGCTGGTGCTACTACCTACTGATCATAATAAGTTGCTGATGCAGTGGAAAGGCCCGTACGAAGTGGAGACCGTGGTGGGGATCAACGACTATAAGGTGAAGGTCGGCCAGCATTCCAAGATATACCACGCCAACCTCCTTAAGCTGTACGTGGAGAGACCGCCAGAGACTGTACACGTAGCAACAGCAGCTGAGATCGACGACAGCTTCAACAGCGAGGAACTGTTGGGACTAGGAGACTTCCACAGCAAAGAAGGCATCGATGATGTTAAGCTAGGACCGAGCTTGACGGAAGGTCAAAGGTTGGAGCTCAAGGACCTTATGGGCGAGTTTCCCCATATCTTCAATGATACCCCAGGCTCTACGACTTTGGTCGAACATAAGTTCACCTCACTTCAAATATCCCTGTTCGATCCAAACCCTTCCCGATCCCTTTCAAGGCCCGTGAATCCTTGAAGAAAGATATCGATGAGATGCTGAAGATGGGCATCATCAGGGAGTCCAGTTCCCCCTACGCGTCCCCTGTCGTGGTCGTGAAGAAGAAGGACGGGAGCAACAGAGTATGCATCGACTACATGAAGGTTAATAAGATCACCGTCTTCGACCCCGAGCCGATGCCTACTGCAGCAGACCTCTTCCGCCAACTATCGGGGAGTAAAATATTCTCGAAGATTGACCTCAGCAAGGGTTATTGGCAAGTCCCCGTGCGTCAACAGGACATACTAAAGACTGCTTTTATAACTCCTGATGGGACGTACGAGTGCCTAAGGATGCCCTTTGGCATGGTCAACAGCGGAGCTACCCTGAATAGAGGGATGAAGAAGATGCTCAAAGGGATGGACAATGTCGTGTGTTACTGGGACGATCTGCTAGTCCACACGCACAACTGGGAAGAGCATTTGCAGACCTTGAGGGAGCTGTTTCACCGTCTAACAGAAGCTAACCTGACCGTGAGACCCAGTAAGTGCATTCTGGGGACTGACAACGTAGACTTTATCGGCCATTCGCTGAAAGAAGGACAAAAGGAGCTTCTGCTAGAAAACGTCACCAAGATTCTGAACGCTCCACGTCCCCAAACGAAGAAGCAAGTGCGGTCTTTCCTGGGATTGGCTGGGTATTATTGGGAGTTCGTACCGAACTACTCAGCCATCACAGCACCTTTGTCGGACCTGGTACGGAAAGGCTGTCCGAACCAAGTGCAATGGGGACCATCTCATGAGAAGGCATACCACACTGTGCGCGACCTCCTTTCGAAGGATCCGGTGCTACGATTGCCTGACACTTCCAAGGAATTCGTCTTAAGAACAGACGCAGCGGACGAAGGCATCGGCGCCATACTGATGCAAGAACACGAAGGGAAACTATTTCCGGTCAGTTACGCCAGCAAGAAGCTGTCCAGGGCTGAGAAAAATTACTCGACCATGTAGAAAGAGTGCCTTGCCATCATATGGGGAATCCGGAAGTTCGAACTGTACCTTCAAGGAGTGAAGTTCGTGCTGCAGACTGATCACAAGCCGTTAACTTACTTGAACTCTGCCAAGTTTGTGAACAGTCGCATCATGACATGGGCTATGTTCTTGCAGAACTTTAACATGCGAGTAGAATCTATCAAAGGATCAGACAATGTTGGTGCGGATTTTCTCAGCAGAGTGTGTGAATGAACAGAGAACATTGACAGTATCCAGACAGACTAAAATAAGTTTTAATTTCTGAATTTGTTTGTGCATTGCGTATCAACGTTGTTGAAAGAAATTAAGTAAATTTCTTCTTGAGTGGGGGGTTATGTTACGTTGAAACGCGCATGATGGTGCGTGTGAAATGCGCAATTATGTGTAAAGCGCGCGCGATAGATCTGTTCGTTTTATTTTGCAAAGCATGCAATAATAGAGTGTATTTACCTTTGATTTGAGTTTGCATTGTTGTTAGAAGAAGCTTTGTATAACGTTGATGATTTTCGTTAGTCGATATTATTGGAGAATTCTCTAGATCTGCTTGTTTACTATCGATCGAAGTTTCGGGATATTTGAGAACATTCTTGGACAGAAAGAATGTTGTATGACGTAAGTCAGTGATGACGAAGTTTTATTTGATTGGTTGTAGTGCGTCATTCTGCCGTGTTCTAAATTGTTCTGGAGTATGAAGAGACTATAAATATAAGGGCCGCACTGTTTCAAAAAGAGGAGTTGACAGTGTGTTGATAGTTTGTTGATGTGTGCTGAATAAAAGTGGAAAACTTCATACGACGACTCCTGACTTGTTGATGATTGAATGGGCTGCGTAGATAAACGAATCTGAGTTACACCTACCAGGAATTCAAGCATCGGGGCTGAATCAAATACTGATTAAAAAAAACCACATCAAACGTGTGTAACAGAGGGGTAAAATCTTTAGTTTCCGCTGGTTTGGACTTGTCTGTTATTTAGAGAAGTTTAAACTGCCCTGCCACTCGGCCAATAATTTTACCGACTCCACCCCATGACCTGATGTGATCATGACCATAACGGCGTGGTAGGATGGCAGACAGCATGATTATAGCTTTGGGGAAACAACGGCGACATTCTGTCACCACTGCACGCCACGTTGAGTTACCCAGCACGTAACCCTTCTTGCAGTCGTTAATGCTGAAATGCAGAACCAAGATTTCATGTTTTTGGTTTCTCTGAATCATGGTTATGTGACAAGTGAGTTTCCTATGAGCAGTCGGGACAGGTAATCAAAAGAGCGCTGTCTTCTCCTTATTATTTAAGGGCGATGAAAGACCCCTGTTTTGTAAGGACCAAAGGGTTGTCGTATCTGGCTGATATGGGCTGGCATGGGGCTAATAAAACCGTTCAACCGCGGTTGTGGAGGCAATTGACGGGGAACAGCGTCAGAGGAGTTATGAGGAAAAAAGTGGGTCCCTTGAACGACCGCTGACCACAAAGGCTAGGGTTCAGCATGGGATCTGATAGTCGTTGTGAAACCTTGTTATGTTGACGCTGACCACTGGTATCAGCCATCTGTTGAATTCGACGGGGTTTCTGCGACAATGGGTTATGGCGCTGGTTCTACATTCTTGATTTAACAGTCCAAGAGTAGCTGCGTTTGATGTTGACAGCAAGACCACTGCTACCCCGAGTGTTAGGATGCACAGTGTCCTTCATCCAGCCTGTTTTAACACCACCTGTCTTGTTGTAGAAGGCAGTGTCGTTGTCTACTACATCAACTCCAGCAAACTGATGACAGACTTGTTTGAGGTAATGGTTGGAATTTTTTATACATGAGCTGATGTGACCATGACCATCACGGCGTGGTAGGATGGTAGACAGCATGATTCTAACTTTGGGGAAACAACGGCGACATTCTGTCACGACTACACGCCACGTTGAGTTACCCAGCACTTCTTGCAGTCGTTAATGTCGAAATGCAGAACCACGTTTGTGACATCAGGGTGAATAGCCGTACCCCGCACCGCTTTTAGAAGGGATAACATGTCCAGCCCAGAAATTGGAATAACCTGTGATTTCTCGCTTGCTACTGACATCTTAGCTTCATGCAGGCCTGCTGCCACAGAATCGCCCAGAATCAGTGTTTTAGTATAAGATTTCAGACCTGCGAGTGTTGGCCAGTCGGAATCAGGAGAGTCAGGTGAGTCAACTGAAGAAAATGCCTCTAAAAAGGCACTCCCACTTGCTGAACATTCAGTACGTTGCTCTCATCTTGCATGGTTGAGTCACCATCAGCGTCCAAGGCACTCTTTAGTTCTGTGTCTGGGCAGCTGTGTCGAAAAGAAGGTTTGGTGGGTTGTTGTGATGTGTGTTTGAGAACCACTGGGCTAGGGTGAGAGGGTTTGCTGCGAGGGTGTGGTATGACGAGGGAGAGATAAGAGAGAGAGAGAGAGAGAGAGAGAGAGAGAGAGAGAGAGAGAGAGAGAGATGGTGGATGGTGATGTAGAATTGGAAGTAGGAGATAAGAAATAATTATAAAAAAAACAACACAAGTTGTAAACACTATGTGTGAAATGTCGTTCATTTCGTTAAAGATGTAGATGTAGATTTGTACTGAGATCTATATTCGTTTCTAATATAGACACTGGCCGTTTCAGTGTGCAAGACCGGATACCATGGTGTCACGTGTGCGGACAAATGCAGCGACAATTGCGTAGACCGGCAATGCGACATTGATAATGGCACCTGTACTAAAGGTGAGTAGCGTTCACTGCTTCTGGACTGAGCTTACTGTGCCACAGCGGGAAAAAAGTAACCCGTCTTCATACAAAGATGCTAAATGTCATGAATCCACATCATTCACCCCAGTCCCCATCCGCCAGTTTGCAAGGAAAGCACAGCCTATGATGTGTGTCGCACTAGTATAGGGTATAATTATGTTATTGTATACAAGGCATTACACTCACTTTTTCCTTCTTCTCCTTCTTCTTCTTCTCCTCATTTTTAGTTCTGATGCCGGGGCACAATACACTCACAGCAGCGAGCCCAGCAGTTATAGAAAGAAAGTTATGCAGAGTATGTGAGCCTACTGAAGCACACGCTACGCCCAAAACACTCTGAATTGGTGTATACCTCAGCAGACCGAGATGCTTTCTATGATGGTAACTTACGTCCTTTGACCTCTGGAAATTAGAATAGTTTCACAAATTTCCAAGAACTTTGGCAGGTCAAAAACAAAAAACGTAGACTTGGCACTTTGATGACTTTTGGATGTTTGCTTGAAGGTCTCTTAAGGCGATTGGGTTTACTTCTTTCGGGAGAAATGTAGCCTACTAGATTGTTCAGGCGGAATTGAAATATGCGGTAACCAGAGAGGGGGGGGGGAGAAAGGAAGAGAGAGACAGGGAGAGAGAGAGATTGTCACGCCCACTACCTCAACAATGGGTACACAGTGGGTGCTACCACACGAAAAAAACATCCACCCTAAACTAACACACTAAACACCAGACGGATCGATTACGACAATATTTATTTACACCTCAAAAAAAGACACAAAAAACTATCTTACCCACACCTACAATCACGCTTTATTGGGGGTGGCTTCGTAGCGCAGTGGATTAGTCGCCGGCTTCCTATGCCGAAGGTCGCGGGTTCGATTCCCGAAAGCGCCGAACTTCTGTGACCTAGATACAAGACTATTAAGGTCACCGAGAGTTTTCTCCGGGTACTCCGGTTTCGGTTTGTGTGATAGTCTGAGTGATTTAATGTTATTGTAGGCCTATATGTATGAGTGGAAATAGCGAAACAGAAGGGCAAAGAGAGACAACTGTGTTGTCTTTGTCCTTGTGTGTAAGCACGTGTGTGGGGGTGGATGAAAATTTAGAGTAAACAGAGATAGAACATGCATCCTTAGACTGCATGTCAGACAGCCACACGCACACACTCATTTCATTAGATTATTTTATAGTTATGTACATAAATATTTAATTTAACGCAAAATCCGCGCGTTACAAGGACAACATTCGATAATGGACTGGCTCGACACTGAGCGAAGCCGTGAGGGTTGCTGAGGACAGAGAAAGATGGAGTACGCTGGTTAAACGATCATCTGTGGTGAACCAACGACCTTCGAGTTACGGGATAGGATAGGTGCACAGCGTTACTGTGATTAGTGAAAATCCGTTACATAGCACTGGACTGAACTGACGTATTATTATTTGATGAAGAAAATATGAGAAAGTGAATGACCCCGATTGTTTGTTGCAGGCTGCAAGGAAGGGTTTTACAGCAATGCCTGCACAGTGGAATGTGGAGGCGGGTGCCCTGGCGGTAAGTGTGACCAGCAGACGGGCAGCTGTGCGCCGTGTAAGGCAGGCTGGTGGGGTGACAAGTGTCAACACCAGTGTAGCAAAGGCTGTCTCAACCAGGAGTGTAATGCTATAGACGGTACGTGTTCCCAGTGTAATGCAGGCAGCTATGGCAAGCAGTGCCAGACTGCCTGCGATGACAGGTGTTCCAACACAGGCTGCGAGCAGCAGTGGGGAAGATGCCACGCTTGCAAAGATGGATTTTATGGAGACCAGTGCAAGAAGACCTGTAGTAGTGGGTGTGTTGGTGGAACGTGTGAGCGGACAATGGGCAACTGCACCTGTAAACCCAACTGGACTGGATACGGTTGTTCAGGTAAGATCTGTTACATTCATAGATTTTTACTGAAGGTAAGATTCTATTGGACTGCGTATCATTCACACTTTGTATTCCTAAGTCATAGCACTCTTTTTAACAAGGCTTATATGGTGAGTCTTTAATTTTACTTCTGTTCACTACAAAGTGATATTAGACAACTAAAAGCTTAAACAAATGAATAAAATACAAAAATTAAATTAAAATTATATCAATTTGTACAAATCGCTTTCCATAATAATGCTAAAAGTGTCAACTATAATATGACTATGCAAACTGTTTTCAAGATCATCTTTTAATATAATAATTCCTTTATCTTTGCTGTTAAAATTGTACAATCGAAAAGTATGTGATGTACTGAAATATTTTCTGAGCAAATGCAGTTGACGTTTTTTGAATACTTTGTGTTCCACGAAATTAATCGTAGTTTATAAATTAATCTCGCAAAATTTCTTGAGGAATTAAGAATACTTTTTTTTAAAATGTATGTATCTTTCCACTAGCGAATAGTACTGAAATTGAGCCCTACACATTTAAACACTACTTGAAGGGAAATGGGAAGAAGAGAAAGAAAGTGGAAAGAAGGGAGGTGTAAAGCAGGACCCACAGTACAGAAATAATATGGTAATCATGTACATTGATAGTCTGGGTTGTACGGCCAATATGGTAATCATGTCAATTGATTGACTAGGTTGTACGGCCATTATTGTAATCATGTACATTGATAGACTAGGTTGTACGGCCAATATGGTAATCATGTACATTGATAGACTAGGTTGTACGGCCAAAGTTTCAGTAGGTAGTCAATTCTCCATAAAGGTGCGAAGTACTGCTGTTTACTTGTAATATCACAGCCTAATACACGATAGGTTTGTTTGATCTGCACATGGTGGTCACCTCTACTCTGGACTTTAGGCCCTTGAAGATAGTGCCCAAGTTGGCTTGCCAGTATATTTCTCTTCTGACCAGCTCTTTCCTCCGACGTCACTACCTCAATAGCATGGATTGTCAAGAACGGCACTTGTTTGTCTCTAGGGTGGTTCATTTATGTGACGTGTCTGGCTACTTTACAGCGTTGTTCTCGCCCACTGTGCACATCCGACTTGTGGATCCTCCACCTCTATTTCCAGCCAACAGTAGACCCAACGTACCACAAGTCAGGGTGGCACTCACACCTGATGAGGTAGATCACAAACCTAGTCTTGCAGTTAATGTTCTGCTTGAATGTCCAATAGAGGCCATCCCAGGGACTTTTGAAGCCTGTGAGGTCACGGCCAGAACTAATGTAAAAGCCTGCAATGTTCACAGGGCCATGTTGTGGGAACCGTCGGGGCACGGTGGGCTTAAACATTTTGAGCCAGGTTGTTCCGTCTTTTGTCTGCACTGATCAGCATTGCCTCTGGAAAAATGTCTAGATTCTGCGAGCTGGAGTACAAAATTGGCAGACGTTCTTTGATAATAGTGCTTTTGGATGGAGCCCTTGGATCATAAGTAATTACGCAGGTAATTTTCTTATGCTTTCGCTTACGTGGCCTGTTTATGATCTCTTCCCTGTCAACACTGGAACTCTGCTTGAGTGCCTTCAGAGCATCTTCAACTGCCCCACCCTGCTCTTGTAAAATACTTGGCATACTCTTGCACCTGTTCTCTAAGGCCTCATCAGTACTGCACAGCATTCGAAGTCTTGTTCATACTCTCGTCAAAAGCCCCTTAAAGACTGAAGGTGGGTGGCAACTATGTCTAAGCAGGTAAACATGATAGTGCTAAGAGTTTACATCAGTCTCTATATGACCGTCTTTGATTTGGAGTGTCACGTCCAGGTAATCAACTCTTGCTCCCTCTTTCAAAGTCCACTTGATATTTGGAGGGTTCAGATTCTGCATGCGCTCAGCAAATTTTGGTAGGTCATTTCTGTTCGGTAGAACTTTAATATCGTCATCTCGGAACCTGCTCCAATCTAGGTGTTTTAAACATTGTTGCTCTGTCCATGCTTTTCAAGGATAATAGTAGTGGGGCTGGGCATTCCTCCGTGCTAATACAGATAGCTAGATTAGATTAGACAGAGAGAGATTAGTTTTGATAGATTGATAGATAGATAGATAGATAGATAGATAGATAGATAGATAGATAGATAGATAGATAGATAGATAGATAGATAGATAGATAGATAGATAGATAGATAGATAGATAGATAGATAGATAGATAGATAGATAAGATAGATAAGATAGATAAGATAAGATAAGATTAGATAAGATAAGATAAGATTAGATAAGATTAGATTAGATTAGATTAGATTAGATTAGATTAGATTAGATTAGATTAGATTAGATTAGATTAGATTAGATTAGATTAGATTAGATTAGATTAGATTAGATTAGATTAGATTAGATTAGATTAGATTAGATTAGATTAGATTAGATTAGATTAGATTAGATTAGATAGATAGATAGATAGATAGATAGATAGATAGATAGATAGATAGTTAAAACGCTGGAGAGACGGACAGCCAGATAGACAATCAATCTAAAATTGATAGGTTGATTGATTGAGTGATTAATTAATTAATTTAATTTTAATAACATACATAACTATTTTGTATGGAGTGTACTCTAAGTGATGGTAATGGCGTAATTCCAGATTGCAACCAGAAATATTACGGCGACCAGTGCGACCAGACTTGTGGTCATTGCTGGAAAGAGGAGCGTTGTAACAAGTTCAATGGCGACTGCCCCATAGACAGAGATGATAATCTAAGGTGCGAGCCTGGATACAAGCCAAACAGTTGTTCAGAAAGTAAGGGTTTGTTTACTTCGTTTAAATATATTAAATACTATCAAAATATAAATTGTTTTGTTCGCACTTGATGATGATGATGATGATGATGATGATGATGATGATCATCATCATCATCATCATCATCATCATCATCATCATCATCATCATCATCATCATCGTTAATATTATTATACAGTATTGGATTTTCAATGATTATAGGGTCCAGCGGACTGCTAAGAGCCGAATCAGGACCACACAAAACTATTCAAAATCAGACTACAATGCTAACATTAATAATAATACAAGATGGACATAAACTAGCATTACTGATTAAATATAACCAAGTATACAAACAAGATGATATGACCTATTTGCGATAAAATAAACCGACATCACGTAAAAATGTAAACAGGTTTTGACCATAGCAAATTTTAAAAATCTTATTAAAAGGTATCGAACCAAAATATCTTTCTCCGTCATCAACCAAATCAGCATATTCAGACATAAAATGGCGGATGGAAAAGGATTTATTCTATTGTTCTTGTTACTTTCGTTTCCATGTTCTGTTTTAGTTTCTGTATGTGGTTAGGGGACTTCATTTATTATTGTATTTATTATATAGATGTATAAAAGTGAGTGTGTAAGCAGCCTTAACAGACATTGGGCTCCCTGATAATGTCACTGCGCCAGTCTAGCAAAGGGGTTTATAATGTCATCAAGCGTCACCCGATACCACAGGCACCACAATATTTGGTTAATTCACAGCAACAAAGCTTTGGTGTATACTGGTCACACTCGGCTGCGTTTTATCTGTGCGCCTCTATGGGAGATAAGTAATTTGCCGCTATAGCAAACGCCCGTACACGACGTTTGGACAGAAATATTAGAAGCAAACAAAGTATGGATATGCAAAGAAATTGTAGTATTTTTTGCGTGAATTAGATATTTTTTAACTTTGTTTTTTCTCCCAACAATTTTGGTCTAGACTTCAGACGCACTTTAAGTTAGTTTCTGATAATTGATGTTTTGTTACGTTATGTCATGTTATTTAATTAAAGAAGAAAAGTTGAGCGCGTGATAACAAAAGGTGGTAAGTTTATAAAAAAATTATTTAAGAAACGTACTGATCGTTTTCTGAGGGTGAAAGAAGACTCGTCGTTGGTTAAAATGGCACTCTTAACATTTCAAGCAATGAAGCTTGTCACAAAGTTTATGTATTCTAGCCTTGTTTAATCGTATAAGTGAAGTTAAATATGTCTGATATTAGTGTAATATATAACTATTGTTGCTGTGTTTGACAAGTGTTTGTTCTTTTGTGTAGTATAAGTATACAATTTAGCCTACCTTCGGTACAGAACAAGGTGCTGTGTTTGACAGGTGTGTGTTTAGTATGCAATATCATCATTATTATTTCAATAAAGCCTACCTTTTTTGCGAAGTGCTGTATTTGACAAGTTGTGTTTTTATTATGCAATATATCACCTCTGTACAAAGTGCGCTGTTTGACAAGTTGTGTGTTTATCATACAATAATTATAACGTAACTTCTGTACGAAGTGCTGTGTATAACAACTGTGTTTATTATAACATATATCTTAACTTCTGTACAGAGTGATGTGTTTGACAACTGTGTGTTTATTACACAATGTACCTTAACTTCTGTACAGAGTGCTGTATTTGACAAGTTGTGTGTTTTGTATACAATATAATTATATATCTTAATTTCTGTACGAAGTGCTGTATTAGTTGACTTCTGTACGACGTGCTGTTTTTGACAAGTTGTGTTTTGTGCGATGACCAAGGGTGCGATGCTGATAGGTACGGTCCTGACTGCAAAGAATGGTGCAGCAGCTACTGTGCTCCGAACACGTGTAACGCTGTCAACGGCTCTTGCCTCTGCAAACCTGGCTACAAAGGTCCAGCCTGCAACACGCGTAAGTTCTTCATTGTCTTGATTTGCAAAGGGATTGGTTGTTTTTTTATGATGATGATGATGATGATGGTGATGGTGATGGTGATGATGATGAATACTGTTTTCTCTGGATGTTTTGATGATGATGATGATGATGATGATGATGATGATGATGATGATGATGATGATGATGATGATGATGATGATGATGATGATGTATGATGATGATGAGGGAGAGGAGAAGAAGGAGGAGAAGGGAGAGAAAGGTAACGATGATGACATTGAAGTTGGTTATGTGGATGACGATAATGTGGATAATGATGATAAAGAAGGCGGAAGAAGAAGAGCTCACTGATGGTTATGACCATTACGAAGATAATGAAGATATGAAGGAAGAAGAAGTGATGATGATGATGATGATGATGATGATGATGATGATGATGATGATGATGATGATGATGATGATGATGATTATTTCAGCGTGTTCTAAAGGAGAATACGGAATGAACTGCATGTATCAGTGCGGAGAAGGGTGTAGCAACAAAGAGTGCCTAGCGAAGGGTGGGACTTGCATCTGTGTACCTGGCTTTCAGCCTCCCTTTTGCAACGTCTGTGAGTATCCGATCAGAGATTTTATTTAGTTCACTTTGGTTTTTGACCTACCGAAAGTATCACTGCTATTCCCACGCTAGGCTAATGTTCTGGGGCAAATAACGTTAGATTTTCAATCAATAAATACATTCATTTACACTCCCAAACTCCTAATGATAACAAGGGGACAAACTTCAGACGACAACAGGTTTGACAGATTTGTCTCCCTTATGACTAAGAAATAATTTCGTATGATGTAATAAGATTTAAATAGGTGCTGCGTGTCCACTGTAACCTATAGTGTCGTCACTTCAGCACAGATTGTCACTTCAGCATAGGTTGTCACTTCGGCACAGGTTGTCGCTTCAGCACAGGTTGTTACTACATCATTGGTTGTCACTACATTATTGGTTGTCACTACATTATTGGTTGTCATGACGTGATTGGCTATCATCACTCTTGCAGCGTGCGCTGATGGCAGCTACGGCCAAGATTGTAAGAATATGTGTGGTGGTGGATGTGACGGAGGTCGCTGTGACACAGTCACCGGACAATGCACCTGCAAGGCGGGATGGAAGCCAGGCAACGGCATGTGTGATGAAAGTGAGTTCCACTATGTGGGAGCATGTTGGCGAATAATTATATGACACAAAACAGTTTCGATGGAATTTAAATTCTACACTGTCAAGTCAAGCAACGACTTTATTGGAAATAACCACCACACTATTAGTCTTTGTTAATAGAGATTTCCACAGATTGGGAGCATGGAATGGAATGTGCTGTTTTATGTTATCTTTGTTATATAGCGCATTTCATGCTCAAGGTCTGCTCAAGGCGCTGGCCAATTAGGAATATAACTGAGGCCGCCCGAATCACTGAATCATTTGACCAAGTATGGAGCCAATTTTCCCTAACGCTGTGAAAGCTAAACCACTCCTTCAGCTGGGAGCGTATTTATAAGAGTTGTGTATGATAACAGTAAAATGTAGTTATCCTGCGGCGGCTGATGCTTAAACTAGAATATATAATAATACTAAGACTATAATACTAGGATCTGTAAAATCCGTGCGATGGAATGCATGCATGCACAGATTAGACCTCGGTTTATACTCTCATAGGAAAGAAGGGGATGATGATGATGATGATGATGATGATGATGATGATGATGATGATGATGATGATTGTTGTGATAGTTATGCATGATGACGATGGTAATGGTAATGCATGATGATGGTGATGATGATCGATGATGATAATTTCTGTCTTTACAGAATGTGACCCAGGTTTCTATGGCACCAACTGCAGCTGGCTGTGTGGAAACTGCGCGAATGGCACCTGTGATTTCGAGACTGGATACTGTGCTTCACCTTGTCAGGAAGGATTCCAACCTCCTCTATGTAGTGGTAAGTACATGTATTGCCAGCCTGCAGGCAGGCAGTCAGGCAAGCATCCACATGTTACGCATTTTTTTTGATGATGATGATTGTCAACGCACGGGAGGATCCTTATGCGGCCCTTACCCCAAAATACGCAATGATTTAAGGGGGATGCCGCACCACCTGCCGCGGTTGCCTCCGTGTTCTTAATAAAGAGGCGGTGTGTGCAATTGAGGACAGAGTCACAGCATCAAAGATGAGAACACGCGCGCACTTGCACCATAAACGCGTACACTCTGAGTATGATGGTGATATAAATCAACTTATTCACTCACTGATGATGTTTATGAATGATGATAACGATGATATAGTCAAATATGATTGAAATGTATTCGGACTGACAATCCAGGGTTGTCCCATCTGCTGTTCATGATGAAATAAAACAAAAGGCTACTTATCTTTAGTAGCGAAACTGGAGTACAGATACGAATGTTCTCGTTTCCAATGATGCCATGACAGCCAATGATGTCATGACAACCAATAATGTAGTGATAACCAATAATGTAGTGACAACCTGTGCTGAAGCAATTAAGAATAATTAAGAATACATTTTTTTAAATGTATGTGTCTTTCCAATAGCGAATAGTACTCAAATAGAGCCAATTGTAAATTATAGTTTATTACTGAATATTGGCTCTTTGTATGCCCTTTTTGTGCTAATTTGTCCAATACTTCATTGCCATATATACTTAAATGGGAAGGAACCCAATAAAAATCAATTCCAGTACCTCTAGTTCTTATACAATGTACGAGATATTTAATATCAAATATCAGATCAATTCGTTTCCCGATTTTCCAATTATTTAAAGAATAGAGCACTGCTTTAGAATCTACACAATTTTAAACAATAAATATATCAAGAGAAATGTTAAGAATATAGTCCAGGGCCATAAGAATAGGACATTATTTAAATGTAAATATTGACAGTTGTAACGATTAGGGGTACTTCAGAATTTGCGTAATTGCATGCGTGAATCCGCGTGTTCTCCCGTCTCTCAACTTCACTAACTCGTAACAATAAACTAAGCTATCACACCCTCTATTAAACCATAAACATAAATCAAACACAATAGCACAAAACACAGAGTCAACAAGAATCAAATGGAATAAATACAATTGCTTCTACTCACGTCTTTTCGCAGAACAAATCCGTTGAAAGAATAAATATACGAGTATACACCACTAACAAATAACACACAATTCCCAGTCACCGTTGCCAGAGAGAGAGAAAACGAAAGTTATAAATAGTCACACTGTAGTTAAGTTCGATCTCTAGTCTCTTCTCTGCCTACGCCGTCTTCTTTCTCTGCTTCTCAATCTCACTCTCCTTCTCCTCCAGCCTTCTCCATCTCCTCTCTTCTTCGCCGCTCCTCCTCGTCCTCCTCTCCTCAGATTCTCTTCTTTCTTCCTCCTCTTTCTTCCCCTTGTCCGCTTTTTCTTTTTCCTCATTGTCCGCCTCTCCTCAGTTTTCTTCTCTCCTCCTCGTTCTCCCTCCCTCCATCTTGTTCTTCTTCTGCTTTCTTCTCTTCTTCTTCTGCTTCTTCTTCCTCTTCTTCGGCGTTCTCTTCTTCTGCGTTTTCTTCTTCTTTCTTCCTCTTCTTGTTATTTCTTCTTCGTCTTCCTTCTGCTGTTGCTTCCTCCTCATCTTCTTCTTTCTCTTTTCTTCTTCTTCTTCTTCTTCTTCTTCTTCTTCTTCTTCTTCTTCTTCTTCTTCTTCTTCTTCTTCTTCTTCTTATTCGCCTATCCTCGATGCTCCCGCAGCAAGAGACTCCTGCAGACAAAGGAGTTAACCACAACTAAGTTTCTTAAACGTTCTTTGGACCATTACCTATACCTCATCTCTCTCTGAGACGGTACCAGTGCAGCAATACAATCAATTTTATGACTGTATTACTTAGATCTTACTAAAGAAGTAGCTACCTGTAATAAAATGTTCATATCTTGGCTTAAAAGTCGTGCGCTTATTATCTTTAATAAATGTAATCTTAGTCATGCATTGTTAACTAAATATTCAATATCAAATTTCCAATGTATTTTGGGAGTAAAATATACACCTAGAAATTTAATATTTTATTTATATAATATTTTTGCTTCTTCCAGTTTTAATTCTGACAATGTTTTAGGGTTTTCACCATTATTGAAAAGCATTAAGCTTGTTTTCTCTCCAGATAGTAATAACCCATTTCGGCCACATATGTTCCTATCCTATCCTATCCTATCCTATCCCGTAACTCGGAGGTCGTAGGTGCACCACAGATGATGGTTTCACCAGCGTACTCCATCTTTCCCTGTCCTCAGCAACCTTGATTGTTTCGCTCAGTGTCAAACCAGTCCATTGTCGAATGTTGTCCTCCCATCTTTTTTTGGTCTCCCTCTTCTTCTACCTCCTTGCACTGTGCCTTGCAGGATGGTCTTTGCAAGGCTTGATGATCTGGTGACGTGGCCATACCATCGGAGTTTTCATTTCTTCACCACTGTGAGCAGGTCATCGTGTTGTCCAATGGCTTGTGTGATGGTCTTTCGGACTTCGTCGTTGGTGATTGCTGGGTATAGGAAATACCCAAAAGTCTTCTGTAGCACCTCATCTCCATGCTTTGTATTCTTCGTTGGAGATCTGCTGTGAGGGTCCATGTTTCGCAAGCATATAGGAAGATAGAGATGGCAAGGGAGCGCAGCAGCCTTACCTTGGAATGTAGACTGATGGTCCTGTCTTTCCAAATTGGCTTCAACCTCACCAGGGCAGCAGTTGTTTGTGCGATCCTGGAGAGGACTTCCTGTCGGGACCCATTGTCTGATACAATGGCTCCTAAATATTTGAAGCTATGCACTGTGTTGAGGGATTGGCCTTGGACTTTGATGCCCTTGTTGATGCCCTTGGTGTTGTTGGTCATCATTTTGATCTTCTCTTGACTTATCTGCCGTGAACTGACAAAACCGAGCAAGTCCACAAAACCTACTTTCGAGAAAATCGACGTTTTGTGTTGCGCTATATTACGCGATCGTTTCTGGAAATTTAAGGGCATATTATAATGCAATTCCTCGATTTCAGAGTGCATTACTTGAATGTTAAAGAAATGTTTGATAGATTTGATGTTTTAAGACTATTTGTGGACTTGCTTTGTTTTGTCAGATTATTCTTGAGATAGGTCTTTGTTGAGAACATGACAAAACCAAGCAAGTCACCCACTTGGTTTTGTCAGTTTATTATTGAATTAAATCCTTGTTAAAAAAATTCACAAAACCAAGTAAGTCATATCCGCTTGGTTTTGTCAGTTTATTATTAAGTAAATCCTTGTTTTCAAAATTCACCAAACCAAGTAAGTCCCATAGGCCGTTTCGTTTCTTTGTTAAAAGGTCTGACGAGATGAGTCACATAAGTTGGGTTTTGTAAGATGTGGGTGCGGCAGTTACAGTGGGTGTATATGTGTGCCTGTTTATTATTGTTTTTAGCCATTCTTCACTTAATATTCCTGGGTTGGTATGCAGGAGTCATGGTTATGGGGTAGCCCGTAGCGCAGAGGGTAGGCGCCGGTGTCCAATGCCGATGGTCGCGGGTTCGAGCTCCGCACGGGGCAAAAATTTGTGATTCTTACGAGACTTTACGGGTCACCGAGGGTTTTCTCCGGGTACTACGGCTTCCTCCCTCCCTTCAAAATAATATTAGATGCAGCCAATTTAATTTTAAAAATACAAAACTATTTCCTTTCAGTTTCCTATTGTAGCGATCTTCCTGCCTTTACACCACGTGTTTGTCTTGTATTTTGTTGCCCTTGTTGTGTGTCTGTAATATATTTGTTGCTGTTTGTTTGTGGGTTCGGGCACTGAATAGAATAGACCCAACGTTTCCCGGCGAGTCGTAAGAGGCGACTAACAGGGGTAATGTTAACACGGCATCACTGGGCGAAAGTCTTCTACACAGAAGTCACCAGCCAGGGCGAGGAACCTCACGTTACTACAGGTTCAACGACCACGTGCTCAGTGCTAAGGCGAGCCACACTGTATTCGTGGATTTCGGCTGTGGCCAACAGCCTGGAGAGGATTGGGCACCGCCAGGTCTTTTTTTGCCCAAGACACACTACATGCATGATGACACTATCCACTAATTCCATACCGGATCGGTCGTCGCCCGGCTCAAGGGCCGCGCCTTCCGTTGGCCACCAAGACGGAGGTGTTAAGTATGCTACTGATGGACAATTTAGCAAGATCCGCACGAGAAACAACATCGTCATAGGAACCTGGAATGTCAGGACCCTAACTGCGGAAGGAAAATTAGAAGTACTGGCCCACGAGTTGGACAACTATCGATGGAACGTTCTAGGCATCAGCGAACTGCGCTGGAAAGGCCTAGGTGAAACAACGACCGACAAAGGCCACAAGCTTTATTTCAGCGGTAGAGATGACAGGCACGAACACGGCGTTGGATTCTTTTTTCCACAAGAACATTCTAGCCACTGTCATGGGTTGCCGCCCAGTCTCCAGTAGACTCATTACCATCCGCCTGAGAGCAGCGCCTTTCAACATCACCATCATCCAGGCCTATGCCTCAACATCAGACTATGACGACAGCGAAGTGGAGGATTTTTAAGAAAATCTACAGGCGGTCCTTGACCAAGTGCCGAAAAAGGCCATAGTCATAGTGCAAGGCGACTGGAATGCTAAGGTTGGCCAAGATGCGCACCACAACTGGGGAGACACATGTGGACCCCACTGCAACAACGAGACAAATGACAGGGGTCTGAGATTCTTGGAGTTTGTCAGATACAACAATCTGGTACTTGCAAACACGCTTGGTCTCCACAAAAACTCCAGACGATGGGCATGGCACAGTCCCGGGGGGGGGGGGGGGGAGCATCACAACCAAATAGACTACATCATGGTCAAGAAACGCTTCAAATCAAGCATCAACATTGGCAGGACACGCACTTTTCCAGGAGCAGACATCGGAGGTGACCACGATCTCGTGATGATGTCTTTCCGGCTCCACTTGAAGAGAGTAAATACAGCAAAGTGCACTAGACTGAAGTTCGACCTGGACAAACTGCAAGACCCGGAGGTGGCAGAACTATTTCAGGCCACAATTGGAGGGAAATTTGCACCACTGCTCATTTTGGGGGCTGGTGAAGTAGATGTCAACACCATGACCACCACCTTCAACTCAGCTGTGACAGATGCCGCCACTGAGATCCTTGGCAAACACCGACCAAAGAAAAAGACGTGGATCACACCTGAACTTTTGGATCTGTGTGATAAACTAAGAGATATAAAAAAAGAAAAAAAAAAGAACACCTCACAGGGAGCTGATGTCTACCGAAAAATCAACAATGACATCCGAAAAGGCATGCGCACAGCAATGGAGAACTGGATATAAGATCAATGCCAGAAAATAGAGTGTTACACTCGATGTTGTTTTTATCAGTACATGTAGTTGATTCAGCCCCGATGCTTGAATTCTCCTGATAGGTGTAAACTCAGATTCGTTTATCCACGCAACCCGTTCAATCATCAACAAGTCTGGAGTCGACGTATGAAGCTTTCCACTTTTATTCAGCACACATCAACAACTGCATACCATCAAAGGGGCGGATCTTTCCATTGTTGAGGGGGTGTGCACAGCTAATGCGAAGTGGCGTAGCCACAAGCGCGAGCCTGCGAAGCAGGCGAGTGTACTAGGGGGGGGGGGGGGCCGGGGGCATGCCCCCCCCCCCCGGAAAAATTTGAAAATAATGGTTAGAATCTGTGCAATCTGGTGCATTTTGGGCATTATTTTAAGGACTGAAAATAGTATTGTTTTGTGCTAAAAGTCCTCTTTTAGTTCCCCCCCCCACACACACACACAAACACCCCTCTGCAAACTCTGATGATAAAATTTACAATAGCAGAACATCTTGCATAAAGGCTTATACAAAGACAGATAAAGTTACTGTAAATAAAACAAGAAATAGCCACTCACATCAGTTTTATTAAAAACTGACCTGATGCATGTACAAGTTTGGTCACAAAAAAAAACAAACAAACAAACAAACAAAAACTAATTTGGAGGTACATGAAATTGTGTGGTGAGTGAGAATTAGTTTTTTTTTTCTCTTCTTTCTTCTCCTTTTCTTCCTTCTTTTTTTTTGTTGTTTTGTTTTTTGACCGCCAGGGGGGTGTGCACGTGCACAATTGGCACAAGAACAAGATCCGCCCCTGCATCACTTAATCGCTTTTTCTACTCTACAATTCTCAACTTTGAACTTTCCACTTTTTAACAACTTTCTCAACTCTAATACAACAGCTCTCTCTCTCTACTGTCAACTCTCTCTAAAAAAAACCACCACCTTGAAACAGTGCGGCGCTATATATATATATATATATATATATATATATATATATATATATATATATATATATATATATATATATATATATATATATATATATATATATATATATATATATATATATATATATATATATATATATATATATATATATATACTCTCTCTAAACTTCAGAAAGAGCGAGAATACCCCTCACGTGACACACCTCAACCAATCAGAAATAATTTCATCATCACTGTCTCACGTCATACAACCCTATTTGGAATGGAAGCTTCCATGGTAACCACGAGAACTATCCATACGCTTCGATCGATAGTAAAGAACCAATTCTCGAAAATTCTCAAATAATATCCTATCCTATCCTATCCTATCCTGTCCCATAACCCGAAGGTCGTAGGGGCACCACAGATGATCGCTTAACCAGCATACTCCATCTTTCTCTGTCCTCAGCAGCCCTCATGGCTTCGCTCAGTGTCAAACCAGTCCATTCTCGAATGTTGTCCTCCCACCTCTTTTTCGGTCTCCCCCTTCTTCTACCTCCTTGCACTGTGCCTTGCAGAATGGTCTTTGCAAGGCCTGATGATCTGGTGACGTGGCCATACCATCGGAGTTTCCGTTTCTTCACCACTGTGAGCAGGTCATCGTGTTGTCCAATGGCTTGTGTGATAGTCTGTCGGACTTCAACGTTGGTGATGTGTTGGGTATAGGAAATGCACAGAAGTCTTCTGTAGCACCTCATCTCCATGCTTTGTATTCTTCGCTGGAGATCTGCTGTGAGGGTCCATGCTTCGCAAGCATATAGGAAGATGGAGATGACCAGAGAGCGCAGCAGTCTTACTTTGGAATGTAGACTGATGGTTCTGTCTTTCCAAATGGGCTTCAACCTTGTCAGGGCAGCAGTTGTTTGTGCGATCCTGGAGAGGACTTCCTGTCGAGACCCATTGTCTGACACAATGGCTCCTAAATATTTGAAGCTGTGCACTGTGTTGAGGGATTGGCCTTGTACTTTGATGTCCGTGTTGATGCCATTGGTGTTGTTGGTCATCATTTTGGTCTTCTCTGCACTTATTTCCATTCCATAAGCTGTGGAGGTGGTGTCAAGCCTCTGTACAAGCTGTTCAAGTTCTTGTTCCTCTCCAGCCAATCCATCAATATCATCCGCAAAACGAAGATTGGAGATTGCTCTGCCCCCTATGCTGACTGTGCCTTCGTGATCTGCAAGAGCATCTGACATGATGCGCTCTAGGAAGATGTTGAAGAGTGTTGGAGAGAGTAGGCATCCTTGACGCACACCGATTGTTGTTCTGAACCAGTTCCCGATGACGCTGTTATGGAGGACTGCACTGGTAGCCTTGTCATACAGGCTTTTGATGACTTCTATAATTTTAGGGCTGATGTTGTACACTTTCATGGTTGCCCATAGAGCTGCATGCCAGACTCGGTCAAATGCCTTCTTGAAGTCTATGAACACATGATATAGATGTTGTTGGTGCTGTAGGTATTTCTCACAGATTATTCTTAGGTTAAAAATCTGTTCAGTGGTACTTCGCCCTGCCATGAATCCTGCTTGTTCTTCAGCTATGATTTGTTCAGCTTGTGGTTTCAACCTGTTGAGTATTATTTTCAGGAGGACCTTGCTGGGATGGCTGATGAGGCTGATGGTGCGGTAATTTTCACACTCCTGAAGGTTACCTTTTTTGGGAAGAGTGATGACAAGCGACTGGGTCCATGGTGTAGGCCATTCCCCACTCTGCCAGATCTTGTTACAGATAATGGTGAGAGCATCAGTCATCGCTTCTCCTCCTGCTTGTAGCAGTTCCGCTGGTATGTTGTCCACTCCCGCTGACTTCCCTTTCTTCAGCGATTGCACTGCTGCCTCAACTTCTTCCCGGAGAATTGGGAGGATTTCTTCTTCTTCTCTGCTCTCGGGACATGCTAGAACTGATGGGTCTCCATTTGGTGTATGGTTGTAAAGGTCAGAGCAGTACTCTGTCCATCTGTCCAAGACTTCTTGTTCTTCTGTAAGGCAAATGCCAGACTTGCTTTGGATAGTGGAGACTTTGGGCTGTTTAACACTTGTCAGCCGCTTCACAGTCTGGTAGGCCTTCTTGCTGTTGTTCTTGTTCAGATTGTTCTCTATTTCCTGGCATTGATCTTCTATCCAGTCCTTTGCTGTGCGCATGCCTTTTCGGATGTCATTGTTGATTTTTCGGTAGACATCAGCTCCCTGTGAGGTGTTCTTTTTCTTTTTTAACTCTCTTCGTTTATCACACAGATCCAAAAGTTCAGGTGTGATCCACGGCTTCTTCTTTGGTCGGTGCTTGCCAAGGATCTCAGTGGCGGCATCTGTTACAGCTGAGTTGAAGGTATTGGTCATGGTGTTGACATCTACTTCGCCTGCCCCCAAAATAAGCAGTGGTGCAAATTTCCCTCCAATTGTGGCCTGAAATATTTTTGCCACCTCCGGGTCTTGCAGTTTGTCCAGGTCGAACTTCAGCCTAGTGCACTTTGCTGTATTTACTCTCTTCAAATGGAGCCGGAAAGACATCATCACGAGATCGTGGTCACTTCCAATGTCTGCTCCTGGAAAAGTGCGTGTCCTGCCAATGTTGATGCTTGATCTGAAGCGTTTCTTGACCATGATGTAGTCGTTCTGGTTGTGATGTTCCCCGCCGGGACTGTGCCATGTCCATCGTCTGGATTTTTTGTGGAGACCAAGCGTGTTTGCCAGTACCAGATTGTTGTATCTGGCAAACTCCAATAGCCTCAGACCCCTGTCATTTGTCTCGTTGTTGCAGTGGGGTCCGCATGTGTCTCCCCAGTTGTGGTGCGCATCTTGGCCAACCTTGGCATTCCAGTCGCCTTGCACTATGACTATGTCCTTCTTCGGCACTTGGTCAAGGACCGCCTGTATATTTTCATAAAAATCCTCCACTTCGCTGTCTTCATAGTCTGATGTTGGGGCATAGGCCTGGATGATGGTAATGTTGAAAGGGGTTGCTCTCAGACGGATGGTAATGAGTCTACTGGAGACTGGGCGGCAACCCATGACAGTGGCTAGAATGTTCTTGTGGACCAAGAATCCAACGCCGTGTTCGTGCCTGTCATCTCTACCGCTGAAATAGAGCTTGTGGCCTTTGTCAGTCGTTGTTTCACCTAGGCCTTTCCAGCGCAGTTCGCTGATACCTAGAACGTTCCATCGATAGTGGTCCAGCTCGTGGGCCAGTTCTTCTAATTTTCCTTCCGCAGTTAGGGTCCTGACATTCCAGGTTCCTATGACGATGTTGTTTCTCGTGCGGATCTTGCTAATTTGTCCATCAGTAGCATACTTTTCACCTCCGTCCTGGTGGCCAACGGAAGGCGCGGTCCTTGTGTAGCCGGGCGACGACCGATCCGGCATGGAATTAGTGGATAGCCTCATCATAATATCGACCAACTAAAAACACCAACGTTACACAAAGCTTCCTCTAACAACAACGCAAAATCAAATCAAAGATAAATACACTCTATCACTGCATGCGCTGCAAAACAAAACGAACAGATCCATCGCGCGCGTCACACACGCAAGCCCACCATTGCACGCGCCTCACACATAACATCGCGCGCACTTCACACGCACCATCATGCGCGTCTCAACGTAACATAGAGAACAGTCTGAAAAAGAACAACAGCAAGAAGGCCTATCAGACTGTAAAGCGGTTGACAAGTGTCAAACAGCCCAAAGTCTCCACGATCCAAAGCAAGTCTGGCATATGCCTTACAGAAGAACAAGGAGTCCTGGACAGATGGACAGAGTACTGCTCTGACCTTTACAACCATACACCAAATGGAGACCCATCAGTTCTAGCATGTACCGAGAACAGAGAAGAAGAAATCCTCCCAATTCTCCGGGAAGAAGTTGAGGCAGCTGTGCAATCGCTAAAGAAAGGGAAGTCAGCGGGAGTGGACAACATACCCGCGGAACTGCTACAAGCAGGAGGAGAAACGATGATTGATGCCCTCACCATTATCTGTAACAAGATCTGGCAGAGTGGAGAGTGGCCTATGTAATGGGCCCAGTCGCTTGTCATCACTCTTCCCATGCAGCTCTATGGCAACCATGAGAGTGTACAACACCAGCCCTAAAATTATTGAAGTCATCAAAAGCCTGTATGACAAGGCTACCAGTGCAGTCCTCCACAACAGCGCCATCGGGAACTGGTTCAGAACAACAATCGGTGTGCGTCAAGGATGCCTACTCTCTCCAACACCCTTCAACATCTTCCTAGAGCGCATCATGTCAGATGCTCTTGCAGATCACGAAGGCACAGTCAGCATAGGGGGTAGAGCAATCTCCAATCTTCGTTTTGCGGATGACATTGATGGATTGGCTGGAGAGGAACAGGAACTTGAACAGCTGGTACAGAGGCTTGACACCACCTCCAGTGCTTATGGATGGAAATAAGTGCAGAGAAGACCAAACTGATGACCAACAACACCAATGGCATCAACACGGACATCAAAGTCCAAGGCCAATCCCTCAACACAGTGCATAGCTTCAAATATTTAGGAGCCATTGTATCAGACAATGGGTCCCGACAGGAAGTCCTCTCCAGGATCGCACAAACAACTGCTGCCCTGACAAGGCTGAAGCCATTTGGAAAAACAGGACCACCATTCTACATTCCAAAGTAAGACTGCTGCGTTCCCTTGTCATCTCCATCTTCCTATATGCTTGCGAAGCATGGACCCTCACAGCAGATCTCCAACGAAGAATACAAAGCATGGAGATGAGGTGCTACAGAAGACTTCTGGGCATTTCCTATACCCAACACATCACCAACGACGAAGTCCGACAGACCATCACACAAGCCATTGGACAACACGATGACCTGCTCACAGTGGTGAAGAAACGGAAACTCCGATGGTATGGTTACGTCACCAGATCATCAGGCCTTGCAAAGACTATTCTGCAAGGCACAGTGCAAGGAGGTAGAAGAAGAGGGAGTCCGAAAAAGAGGTGGGAGGACAACATTCGAGAATGGACTGGTTTGACACTGAGCGAAGCCATCAGGGCTGCTGAGGACAGAGAAAGATGGAGTATGCTGGTTAAACGATCATCTGTGGTGCCCCTACGACCTCAGGGTTACGGGACAGGATAGGATAGTTTGTTTGTTTGTTTCCACACCTCGTGGAAGTTGCCGCGTAGGCGGAAGATCCACAGGATCCTTCATGGTGGGCAGGAAAGTACATGAAGAAAACTCTTTTTCAAAAAGCCGAACACGTCATTGGCTGACTGAAATTTCGCCATCTTTTTCACAGGAAAATAATATTGCACAGCAGCAATAACATGGATTCTCACTGGTCCATTTCATCTTAAGGCACTTTCTCATTGGTCGGGAGGACTTACTTTTCTTTGTCAGGTTATTGTAGAAGATGACGTCATCATGCCAACTCGAGCATCAGCCAGAGGATCGCCGAAACAAAATCGCAGGGGACTTGCTTGGTTTTATTAGTTTATTCCTCCACTTAAATGTTTTTTAACAAGGACTTACTCTATGATATCTCCAAATCTAAACATAGTTCGGATTTGATTTTTACAGGTAAGATGCGTCATTCTCTTGCAAGTTTGATGGCGCAAACATGTTACATTTCCAATTACATTTCCAAATATATTTAAACGACTAGGTATCCAAATTAATAAAATATCCGATCCCCTGATAATGATTTGATGACATAACATCTTTATTTATGTTAGCAGTTCCTGTCTCTCTTTACTAACCCAAGATGACAAAGCCGATAATGCTGATTTTGAATAAGAAAAGATTGTTATTTTTAAAGGAATACTAGTCAAATCAGTTATGAAATATAAACTCATTAATATTGCAATGATGCGATGATGATGATGATGATGATGATGATGATGATGATGATGATGATGATGATGATGATGATGATGCTTTCAGCGTATACTAAAGGACAATTCGGAGTGAGCTGCATGTATCAGTGCGGAGAAGGGTGTAGCAACAAGGAGTGCCAAGCGGAGTATGGGACTTGCATCTGTGTAGCTGGCTTTAAGCCTCCCTTCTGCAACGTCAGTGAGTATCCGAGATTTAAATAATTCACTTTGGTTTCTGGCCTACCGGAAGTATCACTGCAAGTCTGTGCTAGGCTATAATTGTCCTGGGGCAAATAATCTTCACATTGTCTGGCAATAAAATTCTTCCGTATACCCCAAACTCTCAAAGATAGCAAGGGAAACATAAGACGACGGGAAGTTTATCAGAGTTATCTCCCCTATGACTAAGAAATATTTTTTTAAAATTATGTAATGAGATGCTGTAACAGTCCACTGTAAACAATTTGCTTCGTCATTACATCTTTGGTTGTGGTATCATCAGGCAGTTGCATCACTAGTTGCCACTACACCATTGGTTTATCATGACATCATTGGCTGTGGTTACATTATACGTTATTCGCATCTTGGCGTGGGATATGGAAAATTGTCACATCGAGTTCGGACAATAATCACAAGCGCGCATTGGGCGCGAACGTAATATTGTTCGATCGAGATGTGACAATTTTTTATATTCTACGGTTAAGATGCGATTAACATTTATGTATCAATTTCTTCAATTGGAAAAAAGATGAATCGGAGTTAGACTAGAGAAGAAGGATGTGCGTAAACGACCACTTTACACATTGCTTTTACCAAAATGTCATCCGAATGCGCAACCAAAAATAGTCCCAAAATCAGATTTCCTTCACATTTAGTCAGCACGGACACAAGATGCGCACCACAACTGAGGAGACACATATGGGCCCCACTGCAACAACGAGACAAATGACAGGGGTCTGAGACTCAAGGAGTTTGCCAGATACATCAATCTGTTACTGACAAACACGCTTAATCTCCACAAAAAATCCAGACGATTGACATGGCACTGTCCCGGCGGGGAGCACCACAACCAGATCGACTACATCATGGTCAAGAAACGCTTCAGATCAAGCATCAATATTGGCAGGACACGCTGCTTTCCAGGAGCAGACATCGGAAGTGACCACGATCTCGTGATGATATCTTTCCGGCTCCACTTGAAGAGAGTAAACACAGCAAAGTGCACTAGACTGAAGTTCGACCTGGACAAACTGCGAGACCCGGAGATGGCAGAAATATTTCAGGCAACAATTGGAGGGAAATTTGCACTACTGCTCATTTTGAGAGCTGGTAAAATAAATGTCTACACCATGACCACCACCTTCAACTCAGCTGTGACAGATGCCGCCACTGAGATCCTTGGCAAACACCGACCAAAGAACAAGGCGTGGATCACCCCTGAAATTTGAGATCTGTGTGATAAGCGAAGAGAGATGAAAAATAAAAAGAACACCTCAGAGGGAGCTTATGCCTACCGAAAAATCAACAATGACATCCGAAAAGGCATGCGCACAGCAAAGGAGAACTGGATAGAAGCGCAATGCCAGGAAAAAGAGAACAATCTGAACAAGAACAACAGCAAGAAGGCCTTCCAGACTGTGAAGCGTCTGACAAGTGTTAAACAGCCTAAGGTCTCCACGATCCAAAATAAGTCTGGCATATGTCTTACAGAAGAACAAGAAGTCTTGGACAGATGGACAGAGTACTGCTCTGACTTTACAACCACACACCAAACGGAGACCCATCAGTTCTAGCATGTCCCGAGAACAGAGAAGAAGAAGAAACCCTCCCAATTCTCCGAGAAGAAGTTGAGGCAGCAGTGCAATCGCGGAAGAAAGGGAAGTCAGCGGAAGTGGTCAACATATTCGCGGAACTGCTTCAAGCAGGAAGAGAAGCGATGATATACGCACTCACCGTTATCAGTAACACGATCTGGCAGAGTGGTGAGTGGCCTACACCATGGACACAGTCGCTGGTCATCACTCTTCCAAAGAAAGGTAACATTCAGGAGTGTGAAAATTATTGCACCATCAGCCTCATCAGCCATCCCAGCAAGGTCCTCCTGAAAATAAAACTCAACAGGTTGAAATCCCAAGCTGAACAAATCATACCTGAAGAACAAGCAGGATTCAGGGCAGCGCGAAGTACCACTGAACAAATTTTCAACCTCAGAATAATCTGCGAGAAATACCTACAGCACCAACAATATCTATATCGTGTGTTCGTAGACTTCAAGAAGGCGTTTGACCGAGTCTGGCATGCAATTCTCTGGGCAACCATGAAAGTGGACAACATTTTGCAGTCCTCCATAACAGCGCCATCGGAAACTGGTTCAGAACAACAATCGGTGTGCGTCAAGGATGCCTACTTTCTCCAACACTCTTCAACATCTTCCTAGAGCGCATCATGTCATATGCCCTTGCAGATCACGAAGGCACAGTCAGCATAGGGTGTAGAGCACTCTCCAACCTTCGTTTTGCGGATGACATTGATGGATTGGCTGGAGAGAAACAAGAACCTTGAACAGCTGGTACAGAGGCTTAACACCACCTTCAGAGCCTTATGGAATGGAAATAAGTGCAGAGAAGACCAAAATGATGACCAACAATACCAATGGCATCAACATGGACATCAAAGTCCAAGGCCAATCCCTCAACACAGTGCATGGCTTCAAATTTTGAGGAGCCATTGTATCAGACAATGGGTCCCGACAGGACGTCCTCTCCAGGATCGCACAAACAACTGCTGCCCTGGCAAGGTTGAAGCCCATTTGGAAAGAAAGGACCATCAGTCTACATTCCAAGGTAAGAATGCTGCGCTCCCTTGTCACCTCCATCTTCCTATACGCTTGCGAAACTTGGACCCTCGCAGCAGATCTCCAACAAAGAATACAAAGCATGGAAATGAGGTGCTACAGAAAACTTCTGGGCATTTCCTGTACCCAGTACATCACCAACGACGAAGTCCGACAGACCATCACACAAGTCATTGGACAACACGATGACCTGCTCACAGTGGTGAAGAAACGGAAACTCCGATGGTATGGCCACGTCACCAGATCATCAGGCCTTGCAAAGACCCTCCTGCAAAGCACAGTGCAGGAAGGTAGAAGAAGAGGGAGACCGAAAAAGAGGTGGGAGGACAACATTCGAGAATGGACTGGTTTGACACTGAGCGAAGCCATCAGGGTTGCTGAGGACAGAGAAAGTTGGAGTACGCTGGTTAAACGATCATCTGTGGTGCCCCTACGACCTCCGAGCTACGGGATAGGATAGGATAAGAACACAAACATAAACGCACGCGCATACACCCACCCTCACAATCACCCACCCGCCCAATCACACATATACACAGAGTAAAGAAAAATGAACACCCGAACGTGACACATGACAGGTTCCTACAACCAGACTTCACCAGTGAAAAACAAGGCCTCCGTTTCGTTCAAAATGTAGGCCTAGTCTTCAGTCAACTCTAACTTAGGTAGCTAATAAAAATCAATGCCAGTTGCATTTGCTGTTTCAATCGGTCCATTTAGTCTTTTGACTCCTCATTTCCTTGAGATAATTGTTGCTGCAGTTTTTTGTGAATTAGTGACGGTTTGGGAATAAAACCTTAGGGTACGTTCATGCTAAACCCGGCAATTTGACGTCGGCTGCCGCCGGCAACTAGTTGGAATCTGTGGTAATGCCCTTTTCTTCTTTCCCACCATGAAAGCCGGCGATGCACGTTCACGCTGCCAGCCAGTTGCCGTCGGCTGCCGTCAGCCAGCAAAATGCTTTGTCGCTTGTCACAAAAAAAACGGCTGGCTGGTCGAAGGGAAGGAATTTTTCACCATACCGACAGAGTGAATGCACTTGATTCGCGGCAAAATGTGTGCGTGTGTGTGTGCATGTTCATGCATGTGTTGGATTGACATATAACCCTTCTCTCTCTCTCTTTCTTTCACACCCCTCCCTCCCTCCCTCCCTCCCTCCCTCTCTCTCTCTCTCTCTCTCTCTCTCTCTCTCTCTCTCTCTCGCTCGCTGCAATTTTCCCAGATCTAACCAGTTTTAGATCTTGTCCGAGTCTAAACAGTTTTAGATGATTTAGTCAGATATGTCTTTCTCGCATTCCTGTAACTGTTATATACAGCTAAATACTTTACCTCAGTGTTACAATCAAGCGCTCCGCTGGCGAAATAGGCATTTGAAAAATTGTAGACTGTTTTGTCAAATCTTCACGGCATTGGCTAAGCAGATCTTGAAAAGTCTCGGTTCGCATCCTTATGTATTTTACACATTTCTGGGTATCGTTCATCACTTGCAAAATCAAATGACGGTATTCTCCATGCACTCTACGATTGCGGTGAATTGGGTGCACATTATATTTGCGAGAATTCCGTTTTAATAATCGATACATCACAGGAGTATGCGCCTCTTCCGCCTGGAAAGCGCGATCTTTGTATACAAAGTAGTGTGGCAGCAATTAGCCGGACAGCAACTTCGAGCTCTACCGTGAACACTGGTGACGGCAATTTGCAGACGGCAACTGGCTGACGGCAACGTGCCGGGCTTAGCATGAACGTAGCCTTACTGTTTTAGCGCGTCTTACAAAATACAAGTCTTAGAAGACCGTTTGGGTTTTCCGTCTTTGCAGAATAGGCATAGAGTAGGTCCTGTATTTTTACGACTTACATATTTAACATCTTTTCACATCTTGCTGGAAACATCGTCATCTGTTATCTGTATCACCCCTTTAATGCTTGATAATCAGAGAAGCGTTGAAGTTTATTTTTGTATCAATGTTATTCATCTGATTATCGGTTAATTGAATTGTAGGAAACGTGGAAATGCTATTACTGTTGGTAAATTAGTTGCTGCACTAAATTGGCGTAGATGAAGGAAAAATAAGCCTACTGCGTCTTTGGGAAGCCTGCTTTTGTTTGAAAAATATTCAGCATACTGCTGCGTGATAGATCTACCGCATTTGGCATACTTTTCCTTCACCATCCATACATTTTGCGACAGATGTTGCATCCTAGATTTCAATGTTTCTTTCGTTATCAAACAATACCACTACAAAAGGAAACGGAAATTCGTGTGACTACTCTAGTCTTTTATGTTATTATTGTTTTTCTGATCGTGATAATTTTGTCGGCAGATGTGGAGCCGAGTTCCGTACCTTGGGTAATCATTGGGTCTGCCTTGGCTGTGCTGGTGTCTGCCAATGTGGCTGCCTGTCTTGTGTACGTAGTTTTCTTGAGTTTTTTTGTTTGTTTCAGTCACAATGAGCGTATCGGGGTTAGTATTAGCCAAAGACCAAATAATTATGTTTAGACTGACCGCAATTGCTTGAAAATAACAACTCTCTTGCAGAAAAGGAACCCAAACACTGTATTCCTTGCAGTGAAAATGGTCCATGTATTCACACTTTTCTGCTATCCTACGCACCAACGGGAATCCCCTCAATGAAACATACTTCCGGGTTTTTTTCTCCGCGTGTTTTAGTGAGTTATTTCCAAATATTCAAGAATAATAACATGTGTCACTGGCCACCTGTATCGTACCCTCACATATTTTTATTTTTTTTGCTGCAGTTTATTATCCCTTTCTATCGCCAGTGGCGCGCCTAAACCCTACCTACCTAACATTATTTGTGAATTTTTGAAAAATATTCGGAAAAAACATAACGCCCAGAGGCTGGCTCGAACCCACACCTGTCAGGCGCCATTGGTTTCTGGCTTGTGAACAAGGCAAGTTAGTCCCGCCTTAGCCCACTTGGCCACAACGCTCGCCTAACATATTCAGTTACTTCGTGTTTTGGGAAGGTTGCGACGGCGAAGCTATGGAAAACTACAAGAGTCTTCAGGTCTTGTTTCACTTTCTGTCGATGATCGACGCACCTCCGAAGTCGCCACAAATACAGGCCTCTACGATTGTTTTTTGCATCCTTTAACTGAGCATGTACTTCCTCCACCGTTTTTAGCCTTATATATCCCACTCGTTTTCTGGCTCTAACAATCGTCGTTTTCGGCAATTTGCCATATTTAAAAGTCACGCATCAAGCTTTGATAAAAGCAAAACAAGCTAGACCGGAACTTGGTTTCATGCTAACCTCGTTTTAATTTATAATGGCGATACCCACGAGTTTTTATGAGAGGTGCCGGAAAGTTGTGAATATTGACAGTGTCGCGCTGCCTTTACATTTCAATGGCTAGGAGGTTGCCTTCCTGACCATCGAAGCATATAGCGTTATATTGTCAATTTTGACTGGAAATATTCCTGGGGAGGCTGAGTTTGAGTTCCTTTTCTGCCTGATTATTCAGGCGGAAACTTTTCTTCTCTATTGTTCAACTCGCTAACAGTCAACTTTCTAAAAAAACTTTGTTCAAAACTACAAAGACTGCAACCTGTCACAATAGGCTATTTAGACCCTGCACTACGGCTTCTCGCCTAAAATAGTTCAGCCTGCTGTACCCTATGTAAGTTAAAGTTGCTGGCTAGCAGACGGCACAAGTCAGTTGTGTGCTAAGCATAGGTAGGTCGTAGCATAAGCCTGCTGACGTAGTTCCAACCACCCCCGCATGAGGGCGCTCTGGTATGACTATGTTTCGCGGGCTTTGGCTGACCACAAAGCTAGGTGATCATTCTTTGTCTAAATCTCAACGGAGACGGACGCACGCTGAAATACCTCTCTCATAAGACTAGCAGGTGACGGGTGAAATTCAATTCATCGCAGTATAGCCACAGCCTGACATTGTCAAAAAGACTAGCAGGCTCGTTGGTCCGAGGCAGGAGATAGACCACTGAGAATCAACCCTGACAAAATGTTAGGTTCCTTTCTATTTTTGTTGCCAACCAGCCACAGTGTGGGTAATTTTTTCTCAGGCAGATGTTTTCCTGAAGACTTCATTCAGGCGCCTTCTCATGTTATGAAAGAATCAGGCACGTGGTTTTTACCAAGCCCAGCCGATACACTGACGAGCTGAGAGCACAATGGCCGTCTTTATCTATGTCACAATTCAACAAGCCCAAACCACTGGCAGCAAAGGGGGAGATGGAGTTTTTCTATTTTACCCTTATTTTCGGAGCACTGCATCAAATAAGCACTATTACCAAGATCCTTTCAATAAACCCCAATCCCACACCGCAGGGATGGATTTAACCGGAAATTACCGGTATTTTACCGGTTTGAGAATAAAAATACCGCTTGAAAAATCAGTCGCCGGTAGAGCCTACCGGTTCTTATTTTGTTTGACTGGTTTTAAAAATAAAGGAAAAGAGAAAGAAAAACAAGAGAACTGAAGAGAGAGAGAGAGAGAGAGAGAGAGAGAGAGAGAGAGAGAGAGAGAGAGAGAGAGAGAGAGAGAGAGAGAGAGAGAGAGAGAGAGAGAGAGAGAGAGAGAGAGAGAGACAGCCAGCCAGACAGCCAGCCAGCCACGCTGATTATGTGTTTAGGGAGTGTAGATGAGAGGCCTGCGAAGGCGTTCAGTAGCCTTGCCATAATCTTTGAGGTAATTAATACAGAATGATATAACATTGGCGGGCGCAAGGCTATCGTGAATACGGATAAATTAAACTCGCGCACTTTTCGATTTTTTTCTTTGTTATTTACTTTTATTTTTGCCAAACATCGTTTCAGTTATAGTTAATAGGCTTTACGGTGAGCAATAAATTAATTACTGCATTCGTCGGCAGATTTTCAGTGGCAAAAATAGTGACGCAGTATTAAGCTTTGCTATGGGTCATACCGGTTTCCGTGACTGGCCTACCGGTTTGCGTTCGAGTGGGTTTGTTTACTGTGACGTCGTACCGGTTTTGCAAATCCCTAGGACGATCACTGCACACCGTTGGGCGAGACACCTACTTTTGCCTTTATACACATTTTGTGTCTTCCTTGTTCAACTCGCTAACACTAAACAGTCACTTTCTAAACAAAAACCTTGTTCAAAACCATCTACACTTGAACTCTAGATTTTTGTTTAAAATTGGCAATGAATTTCCTTTGTGAGAAAAAAAAAGGTTCTTTCCCATTTTTGTTGTCAAATTGCCACATTATGGACATCTTTTTCGCATGAAGTTGTTTTTTTCCTGAGGAATTCATTCAGACAGGCGTCTTCTTATGCTTTGACTTGAATTTCAGCAAACCCATCTCATACATAACCCCGTTGGGGTGCTGGGAATTTCAGTATAAATAGTATCTCCACTTTCTGGAAATTTAGTGCTTTAAATTCCCACTGTCGCTGTCTTTCTCGTTTGCTCTTTCTCATTCCTGCTCTGTTCTATCAATCTGCTATACTATCTTCTTCTTCGTTGAACCAGTCACCTACCTTTTTTCTTGAAAACTCTTCCGGGACAAGACTCCTTATTTGTGTATGAGGTCTGTTGGATCAGCTTGGGAATATTGGACGCTTTCTGCCAGGTGGTCACGAGGGCTTCCTATGATGTTATTATTTAGCAATGTATGCATTTTATATGTATGTGTTTTGTTGATAATTTATAATGATGTATGTATTCTATTTTGTTTTTGTAAACGGGGGCTCGGTAAATTAGAGTACAGCCTCAGCGTCCCCTGCGTGGGATGTCTTTATTGTAAAGTGACTGGCTGGTGGAGAGCTTTCAGTTTTACCACTAGGGTTGTTTCAGCAGATCTTTTATGCGGATCGGGGGTTGTCCGGTCCTGATTTGGCTCGGAAGAGTCCGCTGGACCTCAAATATACACTGATGAGATGCAAACACAGGGAAAAATGGCCATAATAATAATAATAATACAGGATGCTATACGCGCCTTACCCCAAATCATTCAGGCTCAAAGCGCGGCGACCTATACCAACATACACGCTCACCTGTCTCATCCACCCTCACACATACCAAACACACATCCATCACTCAAACATCTGTAATAGTTAATAACTGTTCATATTTCATGAGCTTTCATCGTTCCGTTCTATAGTTACAGATGTTTTGTACCCATGTAGGCACCTATAGCTAAGTCAATATAAAGCGCATAAATAATAATAATAATAATAATAATAATAATAATAATAATAATAATAATAATAATAATAATAATAATAATAATAATAATATTGCACGTATCGGTCAATTCCACAAACTCAAACTCGTGGTAGCAGATGGAAGGGAGATCGATCGTTCTTTCCCTATTTTACACTTATTTACGGAGAATAGCATTACATAAGGATTATATCCCAGATTCTGATGTTAACTCGTGTCCCACTTCGGGGACAGGTTCAGATTTTACACGCCATATAATTAGTTGGGTTGTGGAGATGGCTCAGCTGTCTGGAACGTGAGAATATGTGCATTAAGCAGTAAGTTGGCTCCTTGAGGTAGATTTTTTTTCGATCAGTGAGTACCTTCAGCAACTCTTTGAATTGGTAAAGCGATGTATAATAACCATTCGTTTCATTTCATATTTTGTGTGTTTATTGTTTAATGATCATTATTAGTATTCCATAATCAGTGTTTCTTATTATTCCATCATATTGTATGTTGTGTGCCTATGGACAGCTGGCGTTTCAAATGTACAAGGACGACTGATCAAAACCAAGGAGCCGTGGAACTGCAGGAACTGCCTGACTCGCCTCACGGTAATTTCTTCTTTTTCCTTATGGAGTTTTTAACACAAACGGAGTCCACCCTTTGGCTCTGTTTGAGTCTCTGCCTTGCACTGTTCGTTTGCGTTCTACTTCTAGTTTCATTCCGACTGCAGTTAATCCTATCCTATCCCGTAACTCAAAGGTCGTTGGGGCACCACAGATGATCGTTTAACCAGCGTACTCCATCTTTCTCTCTTCTTCTTCTTCTTCTTCTTCTTCTTCTTCTTCTTCTTCTTCTTCTTCTTCTTCTTCTTCTTCTTCTTCTTCTTCTTATTATTATTATTATTATTATTATTATTATTATTATTATTATTAGTATTAATGTTGTTATTGCTATTATTATTATTATTGTACTTCTTGTCATAATAATAATAATAATAATAATAATAATAATAATAATAATAATAATAATAATAATGGTGATGGTGGTGGTGGTGATAGTGGTGGTAATAATGATGACAATAATTGTTATGATTGTTATTGTTATTCTTATCATAATAATAACAATGAAAATAATTGTTATTATTATTATTATTTTATTATTATAAGGGTACTGGGTATGGGGGGGAAGGGGAGGGGGTTGGTTGCCTAAAATTGTTTAAAGATAATTGTGAAGATATTGGTGTGATTGTGTGTGCATGTGTGAGAGTGCATGTGTGTATGTGTGAGTTTTCTGATTTCCAAGTTAAAGTTAAAGGTTCTTTACTATGTTAATGTGTTTAGGGACGGATTGGAACATTAGACTGTATCATTAGTCTAAAATCTTTATCCCTAATTAAGACAAGTTTCAAAGTTTCAAAAGTTTCTGTTCTCAGCAATGACTGGAGGCCGTAGTGCCATCCCTCTACTGAGTTTGTTGTTCGGGCAATACCGTCAGCTGCAGCTTAATGTTGATTCCAACGTTGGATAGAGAATAACCTTGGTCCGTAATTGTCGCGTCTTCCAGCCCGTCTTCGTTCACGGATGTAAGTGTGTTCGAAATATGACAGAAGCTCGGGCATTCGCTCGTGTACTTCACCAATGTCATCTGACAGTAGCTCAAAAGCCTCCGTGACGTCATCTTCAGGAACAAGAGCTAATGCAGGTATACATCGGACTACTCCACGAACAACGTTATCAGTTTCATAGGCCTGCTTCATCCCATTTTCATTCACCTTAGCATGCTTTGACAGAGATGAAAATAGCAGCCAGAGATGACTGCCCAGGGATATGCTGCCTGAAATGCTGACATCGCAGCCGCCTCGAAGTCGACTAGAATTCGTTGTGGATTGGCCGCCGGAATTAGTCATTTCAGTTGTTGGAGGATGATGTCGTACATCCGTCGATCTTTATTCTGAAATAGACAATAGACTGCAACTGCATTGTTACCAGGGACGAGTTCGAAATGGATGGTGTACAGTACAGCTGGAAGAATATTGAAGGAACAACCTTGAACGTTCCATCTGCAAACCATAACTTTGCTCGTGCACGTCCATCAAGCAAATCGTTGCTTCCAAAGATGAGCACTCGGTCCCCATCTCTTCCAGAGTCGTACAGGATCATGCATATCCGCAAACCGTTGTAGAACGTCAAAATTTGTGTCAGATGGAGGAGGCGGCAAAACAGCTCCTTTGTCGTTGTCAGTCTGTGCAGCTTTTCTGTGGCGTTGAAGACTTCGAGCGAGCGTTGCTCGTTTCGGTAACGCCTGCAGAACATGATTTTCCAGTTGACGAGAAACTATTCCTACAACTGCAGCCGGCGTTGAAGATGTTTCTTCCATCTTTTCCCTCATTTGACCGACAGCAAGACGAGCGAGTGATGTTGCGAGGTTTCCTTGATGAGTGTGTTCTTGATCTTTGTTGCTAACGATTCGATCTCCTAATGTCTTCAAATGAGCATTACACTTGTAACTCTGATTCATTTTACAATGCTAATAAATTTATCCATTCTTATTCTCACTCACTTTAACATACTCAAAATATTTGTATATTACTGTTGGACGTCCCTTTGTTGAAATACCAAAAGGGGCAGAATTTGCGTGTGTCGCCATATCAACCAGTAGCCAGAAAATAAATATCTTTTTCAATTGAAATCTGTAACTTTGATCTCTGCCAACTCTACTAGATTTCTACTAGGTTTCTTTGAACTATACTGACTTTTTAACTATGCAATACAATATAACCAATACAAAATTAAATACTGTTTATCAAGTAATAATTCCAGTGTTAATCTGTCGCTGTGATTATCTGTTCATATGTTTATCTATCCAGTGATTATCTGTCCCTGTGTTTATCTGACGCGTGATTAAGTGTCTGTGTTTAAGGGTCGCGTGATTATCGGTCGTGTGTTTAAATGTCGGCACACCCTTCCTTCAATGTCAAACCAGTCCATTCTAGAATGTTGTCCACCCACCTCTTTTTCTTTCTCCCTCTTCTTCTGCCTTCTTGCGCCGTGCCTTGCAGGATGGTTTTTTTTCAAGGCCTGATGCTCTGGTGACGTGGCCATATCATCGGAGTTTCCGTTTCTTCATCACTGTGAGCATGTCATCGTGTTGTCCAAAGGCTTGTATAATGGTCTGTCGGACTTCGTTGTTGGTGATGTGCTGGGTATAGGAAATGCCCAGAAGTCTTCTGTAGCACCTCATCTCCAGGCTTTGTATTCTTCGTTGTAGATCTGCTGTGAGGGTCCATGTTTCGCAAGCGTATAGGAAGGTGGAGATGACTGCAGTTACCCTGATCAATTATGCTCATTGAGATATTGGTTTTGCAGCGGTTGTGTGTGTGAAAGGGATGCTACTTGGTGCACTTTTGTTTATGATACAATTGCTATAATGTAATGCATATGTTTACATGTGATATGATGTGCACTCTTAAGTTAAATAATGGTAGCTTCATAATATAAAACGAAAGGTGTATGTAAGGGGAGATAAGAGTGCTTTAGATTTGAAGAGTGTTATGTGTGCATGCATTTTTACATTTTATACAGAATACCAATGAATGAAAAGCCTGCCTTGCGAATTTGTGTATTCTACTCTTTGCATTTCATTATCCGTGTCAATACATGTTTTTCAGGCAATGTGGTACGCAGAGCTGACAACCTAACAGGGGGAAATAACCTCAACAGATCAGATCACCTAAGTAGGGCAGATGTCATGGATGAAGAGTCTCACTACGAAATCATTCCTAAAGGTGACGATGGCTACCATCACCCTATATACCTCAATGCCGCTGCTGTTAAGCGTCCTATCTCTGGTGGTGACTATCTTCACCCTGTAAGCCACCATGCTGCCGCTGCAGTTAGGCCACCTATGTCTGGCGACACCGGAGACGTTGATACTGTGCCATCTGAGCGCAGTGCCGCTACTGTCAATGCTGGTGAGAATGGACAGAATGAATACACAGAGATCAATCACTACGACGCCATTGACCCTGCCTTGAACGATGATGATGACCGCGAGCCGTACACATGTTTGAAGAAATCTGCACTGAAGAAACAGAAAACCAGCTGCTCTTCCTTTTCAAAGAGGACTCCCTAAACCTGTTTAGAATGACGGATCTGCTTTGCCTTATGAAAAATGATGAAACTGCTGCACTGTTAAAAATGACCCATCGGCTGCACCTGTTTAGAATGACCCACCCGCTGCTCCTGCTAAGCATGATACGCCTGTTTAGAATGACCCACCTGCGGCACTGTTTAGAATGACCCACCTGCGGCACTGTTTAGAATGACCCACCTGCGGCACTGTTTAGAATGACCCACCTGCGGCACTGTTTAGAATGACCTAAAGTGCAGTTTTTACTTTCATGTTAAACCCTTGTAAATCTACTGAAAAGGATCGCTGACATTGAAAAGAGAGGATGATGCGCAATTGCGCAATGTTTTGTCTACTGACGTTGAGTGATTGTCACGTCACCGGAGTGGAAAATTTTTTTACTTCATTTAGAGTGCCATTATATGTATGTATACATTAAAAAGGAGTAACTGCCAGTTTCTCCAGTTATAGCAAGGACTGAAAGCCCGTTTCTCCAGCCTAAATAAACAGTGACTTGATAACTCTGCGCCTGCCGGTTTCTTTCAGGCAAGAAGACTGCTTTATGTCAAAAACTTCTCGTGCGTATTATAAAATAATTAGCTTTATTCTCAGAAGATTCCTACAAACTTGATATTAGTTTGTAAACAGTTTTAATGTTCCAATTTCACGTATACCCGCATTCATCAAAAGGCCTTTCTGATACAGTTACACAAGTTGAAACACTGAAGACGTGAAATATACAACAGTGGGAACACAACGCCAATATGTGTTTTGCTAATTTTATGGTTCTCTTCTTTCTCACTCAAAGTAGTAGAATAATAGTTAAAACGGAATTCAAGAAAACTATATTCAAGAAAACTATAAGTCCTAGAGAGTAACAAAATAATAAATAGCTGAACTATAATATAATCTTATTTTTCTCTGAAGCAATCCCGTTTCCGGTCTGACAGAAACTTACATTTATCAATTTATGAAAATATTTTATGCATTTACAAAATTAATTTCAATATTATATTTCTAGCAAGTAAATCATAAAATATAAATTTGTTTGTTTATTTTATTTAACGTCTATTCACCGAAGTGATTTTAGACTAAAAAATAAAAAGAAGGTGGGGAAAAAGGATATTTGCTACTTAACATTTAAACACAATAGTACAGTAACATAACATAAAATAAAATTAAATAAAAATTAAGTATTCAAACAATATTTTGAAATTGCAAAAAAAAATTACAATAGGACATGTCAAACTTGTGAAATGTTCCTGTCCACAAAGTCAGTTTTGTAATATTATCATATGCTAAGTACTCAGGATAAATATTTATTAAAAAATGTCATACAGGACTATAAATTATAGATTTAGCGATGGTTATCCAATATTCACTATTTTTATTTTGAACATTATAAATGTTCTGTGGAATATATTGTGTCATTACACTGCAGTCATGAATGATATGATTTATAGTTACATTTTCATTGCAAATGCAAAAATATCCTTGCAATATTTTGTCCTCCAAGAATTTAAAGCAAGACGATGTACTAAAGAGGTTATTGTTCTAGGATACTGTGAATTTTCACTATATATTATTTTAAAAAAATAATTTTTTTTTCTATTATACTATACATTTTGTTTGTTGATAAGGGTATGTCAATATGGCTAACGTTGTGTTGATTTTTTGCCTCTTCTTTTGCTTTCCTGTCTGCCCAATCATTATTATTTAAACCAAAATGAGATGGTATCCAATAAAAATGAAAATTTGTGCCATTGATAATTAAGCAATGTATAAGATATTTTATTTTCTATATAATATCACCTCTGCTTTTATTAATATGAGAGTCCAAACTCTGAAGCGCTGATATGGAGACTACACATATTAATATATTTAAAAAGATCTTTTGTTGACTCAAGATCTTAATTAATGCCATAAAAATTGTGGTACGTTCTGCAGTATAAATTGAACGATCTTTACCTAACTACAATGAATCACAAATTTTTAATGCAGGTATAACACAACCAGCCCCTGTTTGGCATGTATCTAAAACAGAACCATCAGTATACATTTGCAATCAGAATAATATTTTTGTTCTATATGTTCATAAGCTTCTGTTGCTACCAATAATCCATTTTCTTGTTTACGTATAGCTGTATATTCAAAATCAAACTTTGCTCGCTTAAATTCCCATATTGGTATAGGCATTTATGGTATTTTTTAAGATATTGATTTAGGAAATAAATTCGATTCCTGTAAAAGTTCATTCATATTAGTTGCTATCGTTTGTAAATAACTGATATCCTGTGCTCTTTTTGGATAATCTAAATCAGTTCTTACTTCTAGTTCTGTATCAGTGAAATTTTCTACAGCACACGCTCTAACTATGTATTTAGCACATGATTATTTTCTCCATTCAGTTAATGGTAATACTCCAGCTGCTTTATATGCATCGTCAGTTTTTGTGTGTATTGGAATAGCCATAACCATTTTATTTACTTTACTGTCCATACTCTGGAGTTGTTTCAGTAAATATTTTTGTGCCAAAAAATATACCTCTTATCTATACGTTAATTTAGATCTGACAGGCATGCACACAAGATGAATAAAAGTTTTAGTATCACGTCCCCATTTTTGGAAGCTTATAATCTTTAATAAATTTAAACTTTTAACGTTCTTTTCCAACAAATAATGTATATGTTTTTTCCAACTTAATTAGATATAAAATATTCCCCACGAAATTTAATTTCCTGTACATATTTCAACTCTTTGATACCAATATAAAATTTTGGTAGACATTTGGGGGTTAATCCCATTATTAAACAAGATCATGTTTGTTTTTTCTTCTGATAATTCCAGTCCATTATTCTTCATGTAAAAATCAGTATTGTTCAGTTCATTTTGATATAGTTTTTGAATATGTTGTATTTCATTTATGCATGTTTTTCTTTTTAAAGATACATTTACCCATTATGCAATATCGTCAGCATATTGAACTAGATGAATTTTATTACTTACAAATTGAGGTAAGTCATTTAACAAAATAGTTAATAAAAGAGGTGAAATTATAGAGCCTTGTGGTATATCCATTTTAATATTATATGGAGAAGAATAAGAGTGACCTACTTTGATTATTATTTTTCTACCGTGCAAAACCCCTTTAATATATTGAAACAATATTTCCAGAAAGCCCTTTTTAAAAAAGTTATATAAAAGTCGAGCATTCCAAACTCGATCATAAGCTTTTTTAACGTCAAAAAAATGTAGCTAATACTGTATATTTTTCTTTCTTGCAAATTGTTTCTTAATATGTGTTGTTAATTTCACTAAATGGTCTACTGTTCATCTGCATTTCTTAAAACCAGCCTGATTTTCTGTAATTACTTAATTTTTTTCACAATAGTATGATGATCTATTCATTATAATTTTTTCCAAAATTTTACCAGCATGTGATGTTAATACAATAGGGCGATAACTTGAAGATCTGTGTGGATTTTTCTATGTTTTAAAAAGTGGAATAATTATTGATGTTTTCCAAATATCAGGCAACACATTATCTTCCCAACATTTACTGATACTATTGAGAAAATGTTGTATTCATTTTAAAGGCACGTGTTTTCCTATCCTATCCTATCCCGTAACTCGGAGGTCGTAGATGATCGTTTAACCAGCGTACTCCATCTTTCCCTGTCTTCAGCAACCCTGACTGTTTCGCTCAGCGTCAAACCAGTCCATTCTCGAATGTTGTCCTCCCACCTCTTTTTCGGTCTCCCTCTTCTTCTACCTCCTTGCACTGTTCCTTGCAGGATGGTCTTTGCAAAACCTGATGATCTAATGACGTGGCCATACCATCGGAGTTTCCGTTTTTTCACCACTGTGAGCAGGTCATCGTGTTGTGCATGATGTGCATGATGTGTTTTAGGAAAATGTATGATAACCCTCTGGACCAACTGCAGATTTTTTTAGTACCAAGATAATTTAAAGCATCTGTTACCTCTGTTATTGATATCCTAGAAATCATAAATAAAGAATTATCTTAATTAGGTTCTTTGTAATGTTAAGATTTTTCTTCAGGTTTTCTTTTTTCAAACTCATCTTTAATTAGACTACTAGTATTTTGTTTGCATTTGCAAAACAAAAAATCCAAATTCTTCAGATTTCTCCTTTGGAGAAGAAAATAGTTTGTTAGTTATTTGTATGGGACGCTTAGGAAGCTAAAAGCCATTTTTCATTTGTTTAAATATTTTCCAATCATTATTGACATTACATGTATTTGATATTTCTTGTTTACAAAAATCTTCCCAATATTGTTTCTTTGCTGATGCTATTATTTTATTACAATTAATTTTTGCACATTTCATGTGCTTGTGTTCGGAAACAGATCTACATTTTATCCAATTGTTAAATGTATTCTTTTTTTCCTTAACTGCATCTACACATGCCTGTTTCCACGAAATATTACTACTACGTTTTTTATTTACAGAATTTCTCTTAATAGGTATAGACTTATTAGCTGCAGACAGTATTGTTTTTGTAAAACCTGTACAAATTTATTAATATCTTCATTTTGTAGAAAGTCATCTTCAGAGTACAATAAATGCATTTGATACTGACAGTCCGCACGAGTATAAATATATTTTGGTATAATATCATCTTCTATTTGTATCTCTGGCTTTTCATTTCATATCCTATCCTATCCTATCCTATCCTATCCTATCCTATCCTATCCCATAACTCGGAGGTCGTAGGGGCACCACAGATGATCGTTTAACCAGCGTACTCCATCTTTCCCTGTCCTCAGCAACCCTGATTGTTTCGCTCAGTGTCAAACCAGTCCATTCGCGAAAGTTGTCCTCCCACCTCTTTTTCGGTCTCCCTTTTCTTCTACCTCCTTGCACTGTACCTTGCAGGATGGTCTTTGCAAGACCTGACGATCTGGTGACGTGGCCATACCATCGGAGTTTCCGTTTTTTCACCACTGTGAGCAGGTCATCGTGTTGTCCAATGGCTTGTGTGATGGTCTGTCTGTCGGACGTCGTCGTTGGTGATGTGCTGGGTAAAGGAAATGCCCAGAAGTCTTCTGTAGCACCTCATCTCCATGCTCTGTATTCTTCGTTGGAGATCTGCTGTGAGGGTCCACGTTTCGCAAGCATATAGGAAGATGGAGATGACAAGGGAGCGCAGCAGCCTTACCTTGGAATATAGACTGATGGTCCTGTCTTTCCAAATGGGCTTCAACCTCGCCAGGGCAGCAGTTGTTTGTGCGATCCTGGAGAGGACTTCCTGTCGGGACCCATTGTCTGATACAATGGCTCCTAAATATTTGAAGCTATGCACTGTGTTGAGGGATTGGCCTTGGACTTTGATGTCCGTGTTGATGCCATTGGTGTTGTTGGTCATCATTTTGGTCTTCTCTGCACTGATTTCCATTCCATAGGCTCTGGAGGTGGTGTCAAGCCTCTGTACCAGCTGTTCAAGTTCTTGTTCCTCTCCAGCCAATCCATCAATGTCATTCACAAAACGGAGGATGGAGATTGCTCTTACCCCTATGCTGACTGTGCCTTCGTGGTATGCAAGGGCATCTGACATGATGCGCTCTAGGAAGATGTTGAAGAGTGTTGGAGAGAGTAGGCATACCTGACGCACACCGATTGTTGTTCTGAACCAGTTTCCGATGGCGCTGTTGTGGAGGACTGCACTGGTAACCTTGTCATACAATATAAGACTAGAACTAATTATATTTTCAATAAAACGATTATTTGTATTATAATTACATCCTTTATTCCAAAGTGTTGAATGAGCATTGAAATCGTCAATTATAATCCAATTTTCATTTATATCAATTGATTGTAACCATTCAGTATTATAATAATCTGGTCTAAATGGATAATAAACTGACGTGATATTAACATACATTTAATTGTGAAATTTTACTTTCACGGCTACTGAATACACATCATTTAAATCTGTTGGAATGGGGAGACTTGCATGTGACGTAATCCAAATCTTTCCTTATGTATATTGCAACGCTAACTTTTGTATTCTGTTTAGTAAATAGTGTTACCGGCGGACAAAAGTAGCCTTCAATCTTAGGAAGTTTCTATGACTGCAGTACAAGAACATGATGTTGGTTTGTTGCTACATATGGTTGTAAAGAGTGTATATTTGTGGAGATATATCTGCAATTCCACTGAACAATACTGAATTTAGCCAAGCAAATCTCCACAGCCCGGCCCGTCAAATCCGCTGGTTTGACAAATCTGCCCGCGACTGCCCCTATCTCTGCTCCTGTGTCCCTCAACACCCGAACGTCTTGCCCGTTTGCCTTACCCTGGCCCCATGGATTGTACGGCCTGATCGCATACACACTCGTCCGAGGTGCAGTCTCAGTGAGGATGGTGTGCCCTACAGTCACCTGACTCACTGATTTAGGTTTTACCTTACAATCCTTAACAACATGACCCTCCGATCACACCGGTAACATCTACGCACCCCACTGCCCCCTTCCGTCCTCCCTACCTTCTGGCCATCCCCGTTGCTAGGTTGCTGGTTAGTTTCCGGACGTCTGGGAAAACTCCGTCTATGACTGGGTAGCACAGGCGCAGGCACTGAAGCTGCTCGCTTTGCATCCACTACACGTTGCGCAAAGTCAGCTGCTTCCTCACTCGATGTGGGTAGATGCTCCCTAACGAAAATCTCTAGCTATGTAGACATGATCGAGTAGAGTTGTTCCCCAATGAATGTGTCTAAGACCTGTGCTACATCGGTGATATTTTTCTCTGCCAGTGAGAACCACTTCTTCACTAATGACCCTAGCCTTATTAATTACCAACTGTGGGAACGTTTCTGCTGCGTCTTTATTTGCTTCGCGAAACTGTTTCCTGTAGTAGTTTGTGTCCTTTCTGAACCGTTTTAGAAGGGCATTCCTTCGTTCTGGCGTCAGGCGAAGATATGTATCCCGGGCTTCCCCTTGCAACAAAGGCGCTAACCTAACAGCCCATACATCTACACCATGGGGTGGCTTCGTGGCGCAGTGGATAAGTCGCCGGTTTCCTATGCCGAAGGTCGCGGGTTCCATTCCCGCAAGGGGCGAACGTATGTGACTTAAGTACGAGACTATTGAGGTCACTGAGGGTTTTCTCCGGGCACTCCGGTTTCCTCCCTCCCTTCAATAATGGTACAGGACGCAGTCAATATAAAAATTTCCAAAGAAAATTTGAATTTTTTCCGTCTTCTGATAGCGATCTCCGTGCCTTTACACCATCTGTTTGAGAGATGGATGTGTATCTTGGTGTGTGTGAGGGTGGATGAGACAGTTGAGCGTGTATGTTGGTATAGATCGCCGCGCTTTGAGCCTGATTAATTTGGGGAAAGGCGCGTAGGCCTATATAGCATCCTGTATTATTATTATTATTATTATTTTTATTATTATTATTATTATTATTATTATTATTATTATTATTATCTCTTCTCCATCAATGAGTATCCGCTACTCGGTCGAACATTTGAAGATAAGCTTCGACGTCTTCCTTTCTCTTCTAGAGGTTTCAGTTTGACCCAATAGTTCGCCTCTCTCCCGACCTCTATTCTCTCTCTCTCTCTGCTCAGCTCTATCTTCTTCTCTAATCCTATTCCCCCGTTGGGGTGCTGGGGGTTTCAGTATAAATAGTATCCCCACTTTCTGGAAATTTAGTGCTTTAAATTCCCACTGTCGCTGTCTTTCTCATTTGTTCTTTTTCATTCCTGCTCTGTTCTATCAATCTGCTATACTATCTTCTTCTTCGCTAGACCAGTCATCTACTTTTTTTTCTTGAAAACTCTTCCGGGACAAGACTCCTTATTTGTGTGTGAGATCTGTTGGATCAGCTTGGGAATATTGGACGCTTTCTGCCAAGTGGTCGCTAGGACTTCCTATGATGTTATTATTTAGCAATGTAGGCATTTTATATGTATGTGTTTTGTTGATAATTTATAATGTTTGTATTCTATTTTGTTTTTGTAAACGGGGATTCGAAAAATTAGAGTATAGCCTCAGCGTCCCCTGCGTGGGATGTCTTTTTTGTAAAGTGACTGGCTGGTGGAGAGCGTTCAATTTTACCACTAGGGTTGTTTCAGCAGATCTTTTATGCGGATCAGGGGGTTGTCCGGTCCTGATTTGGCTCGGAAGAGTCCGCTGGACCTAAAACAATGATCATGCAATGTAATGTTCTCTAATCCTACGCTCTTCCTCTAGCCTCAACTCCAACAGCCTTTTTTCTGCTTCCCGCTCTCTCTTATCTTCTTCTTGTGAAGCTACAGACACACACAACACCACAACACAGTCTGTATGAGAGTAGATGGTTCGTTACTGCTGTCTTATCATGATCTAGGATATCCTAGCATCGATGAGATGCCTAGGCCTTAGGCGGTCTCTAAGAGAAAAGCACACACCCTTAGGAATTTGCTCAGCACAGAGAGCATACAGCACTGTGGCAACAGAATTCCTCCTAATGGTGGTAAAGGTACTTTATTAACACAATTTCGACAACACACTGGTTATTCTTGCCCTTCTTAAGGAACAAGACCTCGGGTGGTTCCAAACACAAAACACAACCCTTATAAACGGACCCTACACTTATCCTACAATAGTGGCAGTTACAGTCGTCCAATCACAATCAATACCGACTTGACTCTCCCACTTCAACACGGCTTTCCCCAGCCCACAGTTCAAGGCACAGAATTCTGTTCAGCTATTGGCACTAACCGAGCCCTGCGTAAAGCACGAAAAAAACCTCAATTCCTGGCATACACTATGCAATAACAAACCGCTGATTCATACTTTGCGCACAGCACTCTCATAGATATGAAACTGTACACTATATGCATGCTGACAAAGCAGATATGTAGCGTGCTTCAAACTCATGTCGTCAGAGACCCACATTTTCTGTCCTCAAGAGTCAAGATCTTTTAGCATTAGGTAAGCCTTCTTTGGGATTCTGTCAACAGACATTTGCATCAATTTTATCCAGTATCGAAGACAATTAACAACAGTTAATAACTATTGGATACCTGTTCAAGTCTTCATAAACAAAATCATTTAGAGTACGTACATTTACATTTTAGAATTTCTTTAAACCAAATAAATGTACTTGCTCACATAGATTTGCAGCATTTTTCAAAACCCCAAACTTCAGAACCATATTGCAAAATCCGTTGCACCTGACAGTCGAACAGTTTTATAAATACATCTAAAAAATGGTTATTGAGAAAACGCAGCTTTTGGATAATGCACAATAATGCTTTTTTACCTTTAGCTGACAAATCTCTACATGCAGCAGAAAAACTAAGTTTTGTTGAAAAATAAATACCCAAATACTTATAAGCATTTACAACAAAATACCAGATTTCTCTAGCAGACAAAATACCCACCTTTTCTAAACATAATAACATTGCTTTTCCAAAATTTACCTTAACACGCAATGCGTGGGCTGCATCTTGTCAATTTCTTAACTGAATTTGGAGGCCTATTACAGTTTCTGAAAACAAAACATTATCTGTCAGTAGAAGTACAAACAATTCAAAAGCATCGATAGTAAAGGTTACACCATGGCGCCCTTTTTTAAATAACTTCTACAGCAATTTCATTAATAAATACAGAACATAAAGTAGGGCTGCATATATTCCCTTGTTTCACTCCCTGAGAACAAACAACGGATTGAGTCAATTTTGCACCACATTGTACACGCGCTTTTACACTCACATACATACTTCTCAAACAAGAAAACAATTTACCTTTCACGCTGTTCTTAAGCAATATGGGCCACAATAGATTGCGATTAATCGAATCAAAACATTTTTCAAAATCAATAAAAGCAACGTATAACTTGAGATTCTTTAGAAATTGTTTCTGGACACGAGACAACAGTGTAAATAAATGGTCAGTAGTTGAATAGCCGCGCTTAAAGCCAGCCTGACATTCTCCAGTTAAATTATTATCTTCGGTGCATGTTTCTATCTGTCTATATGATAAACCCATATACTTTGCTACTACATTAAAGAGACTGATACTTCTATAATTGTTAGGATTATCTACATCACCCTTTTTGTACAGAGGCAAAATAATTGATTCGGTCCAACTGTCAGGATACAACCCCTTATCAAAAGAGCGTTCAAAACTTTTACAAGAAAAGGCACAATATATTCGGTCAAAAATTTAAAAAAATTCACCACCAATACCATCAGGGTCATTTGCTTTATTTAATTTTAATTTATGCAATGCTAGTAATATTTCTCTTGCACTAATCGGACAATTAAAGAATAAATCATTATACAAGTCATTGTCTTCATCATCATTTAGAATATTATCACCCAATACATCTTTCTCAAGCAGATTTTTAAAATGCTTATACCAGTTGTCAACAGAAATCTTATTTTTAAAAACAATTACGTTTAGGAATAATTTTATGAACAGTATCCCAAACATTTCTTTGGTTGTTAACAGAAGCAATTAGAGTTTCGATCATTTCCTGATTGCACATTTTCCTTTTACAAAAAAAAAAGCAAGTTCTTATATTCCCTTCTATTATTACAAAACAACACACGATCTTCATCTCGGAAAGTGCGACGGAATTTCTTTAATAAACTACGCACAAGTCGTCTGTGCGATTTACATTCATCATCAAACCACTCCCCGACCTTTCTTCTACCGTTCACACATACTCGTGTTTTCATGCACTCGGCAGCTTCTTGTAAACATTCACTAAACATAAACAGTGAAGCCTTTATATCAGTATCAGAGGAGGAGGATAGTGATTGAGAGAGAAAGAGAGTGAGACATTCATTGAAATAAGAGCAATTTAATTCTGTTGTAATGGAATAAATTGCCACAGAACTGTCCGTACTGTTCAGTTAATCATCCATTTGTGCATATTTCATATTAAAGAAAAAGAAAATTGTTTACTGCGTGTCCATTATGCCAGTGTGAGTGTTGTGTGTGGTGTGGGTGCGTGGTTGTGAGTTCATTTTCTTCCTGCGACTGTGGGTTTCAATGTTGTATCTCATTACAATCACAAGACGATGCTTTGTATAATAATGCTCTGTCGAACATTCTGAATAATTTATCAAAATGTGTGTTTATGTTTTGTGCCACAATTTCATGAAAATTTATTTTTGTTTGTTTGAAGGACCTTGTTATCTTGACGTCAAAAGAGTGTTCCGTTAGAGTTAGGGTTATGATAACGGTTAGCGTTAGCGTTAAAAGATTAAAAGTACTTTAAAGTAAGTGACACAATATCACAAAATGTAAAAAGAACGTATGTGGCGCTTCATGGAAGTCATAACAATGGGGTCTAAACAAGTATGTGTGGGTGTGTGTGTGTGTGTGTGTGGGCATGTAAAAACGACGTTACTCTAACATACACTTGAAACTCTACATACTTTCTTTAGACTTTTTTTTGACGGCCCCGTTATTTTGACGTCAAAATAGTGTTCCGGTAGGGTTAGGGCTGTGTTAGGCTTAGGGTTAGGTTAAGGGTTTGGGTTAGGGTTAGGGATAGCTTCAAGAAATTGAAAATGTCAAAATATGGTCGAAAATGGGAAGTGTGTCAAAATAATGTATGTACAGTTTCACAACAGTCATCACAACGTCGTTTCTACACAAAAAAATGTGTGGGAGTGTGTGTGTGTGTGTGTGTGTGTGTGTGTGTGTGTGGGCATGTAGAAACGACGTTACTCTGACACACACATGAAACTCCACATGGTTTCTTTTGACTTTTTTTGAAGGCCGCACTATTTTGACGTCAAAATAGTTCTCCGTAGAGTTACAGCTGTTTTAGGATTAGGGTTAGGTTAAGGGTTTGGGTTAGGGTTTAGGGTTAGGGATAGCATCAAAAAATTGAAAATGTCAAAATAATGTCAAAGAAATGGAAAGTGTGTCAAAATAATTTATGTTTATTTCACAACACTCATCACAACGTCGTTTCTACAAAAATGTGTGGGTGTGTGTGTGTGCGCGCGCATTCGTGCGTGTGCGTGGGTGTGGTTGTTAAGTCAAGTCAGTAAATGTTATTCCAGAAAATCAAACCCGTAAGAGCACATAGAATTATAAGATGAATGATAAAACACACAATTCAAACAAGCATTCAAGCATTAATATAAAAAAAAAACCTCACATACACTAATACGATCAATATAATAATCACACAACATAAACAGTTCAGACGGGCTATCCCAAAATTAAATACATTTAAAAAATACAATCTTCACTTATTTACTAAGCTCATTCAGACTGCAAAACAACCTCATACAACCAGTAAGACGCATTAAAATAACAAAAGGGCCATTCAAACCAAGTCAAAAACACAATCAGGATAGGACCTCATTTAAGTGGTTTTTTTTTTTAAACCACAATGGCTTTGAAATATTAATTTCGGTTGTTGTTGGTGGTGGTGGTAGTGGTGGTGTGACGTTCCTCTTCCTGGTTGGTGTCAAGTCTGCATCAAACCTTATGTTTGCACGAATACTAACATAAGTTATAACGACATTTCCACAGATTAGCCTGGTACTTGACACAGGAACTTTGTACTGTGTTGATTAGAATGTAAAATCAGTTATGAAATGTCTAATGCCTGCTAAGATGACGTTCTGCTTCTATACCATTGTCATACCTCTTTCGGGCCTCCTGTTTTCAATATTTGCATATGCCTTACAGAAGAACAAAAAGTCTTGGATAGATGGACAGATTACTGCTCTGACATTTACAACCACACACCAAACGGAGACCCATCAGTTCATTATCTGTAACAAGATCTGGCAGAGTGGGGAGTGGCCCACACCATGGACACTGTCGCTTGTCATCACTCTTCCCAAAAAGGGTAACCTTCAGGAGAGGGAACATTACCGCATCATCAGCCTCATTAGCCTCCCCCGCAAAGTCCTCCTGAAAATAATACTCAACAGGTTAAAATCCCAAGCTGAACAAAACATAGCTGAAGAACAAACAGGATTCAGGGCAGGGCGAAGTACCACTGAGCAGATTTTCAACCTCAGAATACTCTGCAAGAAATACCTACAGCACCGACAACATCTAGATCATGTGTTTGTAGACTTCAACAGTCTGGCATGCAGCTCTGTGGGCACCCATAAGAGCGTACAACATCAGTCCTAACATTATTGAAGTCATAAAAAACCTGTATGACAAGGTTACCAATGCAGTCCTCCACAACAGCGCCATCGGGAACTGGTTCAGAACAACAATCGGTGTGCGTCAAGGATCCCTACTCTCTCCAACACTCTTCAACATCTTCCTAGAGCGCATCTTGTCAGATGCCCTTGCAGACCACGAAGGCACAGTCAGCATAGGGGGTAAAGCAATCTCCAACCTCCGTTTTGCGGATGACATTGATGGATTGGCTGGAGAGGAACAAGAACTTGAACAGCGGGTACATAGACTTGACACCACCTTCAGAGCCTATGGAATGGAAATAAGTGCAGAGAAGACCAAAATGATGACCAACAACACTAATGACATCAACACGGACATCAGAATTTAAGACCAATCCCTCAACACGGTGCATAGCTTCAAATATTTAGGAGCCATCAATGTTCCAAAGAAAGGCTGCTGCGCTCCCTAGACATCTCCATCATCCTATACGCTTGCAAAACATGGATCATCACAGCAGACCTATTACGAAGAATACAAAGCATGGAGATGAGGTGCTACAGAAGACTTCTAGGCATTTATTTTATACCCAGCACATCAACAACGACGAAGTACCACAGACTATCACACATGCCATTGGACAACACGATGACATGCTCACAGTAGTGAAGAAACGGAAACTCCGATGGTATGGCCACGTCAGCAGAGCATATGGCCTTGCAAAGACCATCCTGCAAGGCACGGTGCAAGGAGGCAGAAGAAGAGGTAGACATAAAAAAAGGTGGGAGGACAACATTCGAGGATGGACTGGCTTGACACTGACTGAAGTCGTGAAGCTTGCTGAAGACAGAGAAAGATGGAGTACGCTAGTTAAACGATCATCTATGGTGCACCAACAACTTTCGAGTTACGAGATAGGATAAGATAAGATAGGAGAGGTCTTTGCAAGATTGTCTGCAATAATCAGTACGAGACTTAGCTCCCTTGCAAAACGTCACCGTACCAAAGAGGTTGTATACTATAGTATATAGGCTCTTTGATATGGCGGGCGGAAAGGGCCATACTTTGACCGTACTAGCTCACGAGAGGATGGTACGGGCTCTCGCAGCGAGAAACAGCCGTAACAAGGAGAGTTTGAAGGTAATATTACACCACTGACTGCATGCGCTATAACCTGTCCTGCACATTTAGTACTTTTCATCCAAGCACAGCGCCTGTGCTTCGGCTAACTTCTCCTTATAGAGTTTCATCCTCTGGGCTGAACTGGACTGGACTGGACTAGATTGGATTGGGTTGGACTGGACTAGACTAGACTGAACTGACCTGACCTGAACTGTGTATTAATGTTTGTGCTTTCATGCTTTCTGTCAAACTTTAGTGACGAGCCACAAAGAGCGTTCACATGGAAAGTGAGACCAAAAAAGGTTTGTGTAGAACATACTGTAGGTGTCGCGCCTATAGATTTGGGACTGGAGTGTATAGATAGCATCTAGGATATAATCCTTATTATTAGATACTATCCTCCGGAAAATGAAGAAATGATAGGAAAGATCTACCGCTCTCTCTCTCATCCCTTTCTGCCGTAAATGGTTTGCATTGAAAGAAGCTTCAAACTTCTTATTTTTATATGTACACTTATCGGAAAGATTTTCAAACAATGATGTGGACTAACAGACTTTTATCTGATTATATCCTCTATCTTGTGTAAAAAGTTTGAGAAAACAAATTGTCTCCGGGCACTTTAACTGTATTGAACTGACTAGTGGTTTTACACATAGACTTCATCACTTAACTTCGATCAACAGGAACAGCTTTAAGGGCACACAGGACGCAAAACCTTGATTTACAGGAACAGCGTTAAGGGCACAAATAAAGCACCACAACTTTCTCTCTTTGTCTCAATCTGTCTGCCTGTCTGTGTTCTCTCCTCGCTGTCTATGTCTCTCTCACAACCACGTACACAGGTGCTCGCCTCTGCCACTTCCCTTCTCCGACTTCACACTACACGCATTATTAGACTTATCCTATCCTATCCTATCCCGTTACTCGGACGTCTTTGGGGCACCACCGATAATCGTTTAACCAGCGTACTCCATCTTTCTGTCCTCAGCAGCCCTCGTGATACATACCGAGGACACATACCTATAATTTTAATACGTTCGCTGAGCGGTGCTAGCCAGTTTGAGAGAATTAATAACATGCTTCAGAGAGAGTGAGAGAGAAAGAGAGAGGGGGAGAGAGACAAAGAGAAAAAGAGGGGAGAGAGAGAACATAGAGAGAGACATAGAGACAGGCAGAGAAAAAGAGTCTAGCAGGAAGTTAAAATTTTAGCACGCTTCTCGATTTATCTTTGAGTGGTATTCAATTGTAGGACATCCGGGTTTGCTTCACAAGGCCCATCCCCTCTTGAAAGAATAGTTGCATGTCTGTGTGTTGATCAACTTGATGGCTCGTGCTCTTCTTCACATAGGCGGAACTGCGGATTTAGACCTCTTAAGCGGGGGTAAGGAAATTAATACAAGTATTATTGCGCATTAGTGTAACTTATTTGGTAAAATGGATCGCTAGGGGATTTAAAAAAATTATTTAAAGAACGGTTATTAGGAACGAATATAGGAAACATATTCCTCACTTTATATAGGCTATTACATGTCTATATAATACCTCCTAATCGTTCAGTATATCTCTCCATATGAAACTGGCTTCTGCTATGCAAGCGATGTAAGTGGAGCTATACTTTCCACCTCAGCAATAACTCTGTTTTTGTTATTTTTTTTAAAATTCACGAAGCTTTCTCTCCTTCTCCTCTCCTCAAAACAACCAACCAACCAATCAAATAAACAAACAAAACAGAACACATCCCTCATCTACCCGCCCACTCTCCCTCCAATCCACGTCCCCCTAACTCCCAATCCTTAGTCCCCTCTCTCCTTGACTACATCCCATGACCCGTACTTTCTGCTTGTCGCCTCGCCACAAAGGGTGGAAGAGAAGACCAGCTGAATCTACACACGCAAGGCATAGGCGTTTAAAACAACAACAACAACGATGATGACGACGACGATTAGGCTCCAACTACATACGTTTGAGGTTGTTTTTTTAAAAAAGGGGGAATGAGGTTTTACTGCACGATGAAAGGCCAAGGTTTGAAAGGGGTTTGTTTATTTTTGTCTAATAAAGAGTGTACACTTGGGAAATTGCATTGTTATCACTCTAAACTAAACTTTGAATTTTAGGGACGTTTCTTCCTCGTCGTGTAAACAGAAATCGCTGTGCCTATTATACACATTTTGGAAGCTGTGCTATTTCTACAACTAATATTGATGGCTAAAGGGTGTGCGTGCGTAAATAGCTGTCTTAATTGGAAGATTCGTGGAGCTTCACGAACTGTTTTTCGAGGTTTCCACATCCCGAACCTAAGTTCTTCAAAAGTTTAGAAAAAAAAAGGTTCAGGAACCTCCACGAACCTTCCAATAGGTCTATTCCTTAAATAGGCCTAGTCTTACCTCGTTAAAGTTACCTCTCTTGGTTTGTAGAACAAACTTGTCGACTTGGCTATATTCTGCCTTTTGCAAAAGATGCAGACAAGAAAGCATGGGGAATATGCAAAACTGACTCCAGATATCCTGAAAGATAAGATAACATAAGATAAGATAAGATAAGATAAGACAACTTTATTATCTTTAACAAGAAATTGCATTGTGGTGTACAATTACAATCAACAAGCAAATAAACATCACAATAATAATATCAACAACAATGATAATGACAATGAGGATAAAAGTGTCACACATTAATATAATTACGTTTATGCATGCTAACATTAAACGACAGCAAATGTTACATGAAATTATTTGGGACAAATACAAATACAAACACACTCACACACACACCCACACACACACACACACACACACACACACGCAAACATGTCATTTATTAAGTAATGAGACGGCCTTTGGGATAAAACTGTTTTTCGTTCTGAGAGTTCTGACCCTTGGTGTTCAGTAGCGCCTTCCAGAGGGCAGGAGCTGGAAGTGGTGCGTAAGCACATGAGTGCTATCCAGCACAATGCAACTTGCTTTCCGCACAACACGCCTTTCATACAACACCTGCAGACTCTCTTGTTTTACTCCCACAACCTTCCCACAGACATTCACCACTCGATTCAGTAAACTTTTGTTTTTAACGCGCAAACTTCCATACCAGCAGATTTTACAAAAAGGTAAGAACGGACTCAATAAACGAAGAGTAAAAAGTCTGAAGGAAGCAGCTATTGACTTGGAGATTTCGATGTACAGGGACAAAGTTTATTCCATTTGTCAAGCCTGGAAAGTATAATTATCACCTAGAGCAACCCCTGAAGTAGATCAAGGCATGCGGACGATTGGCATAACAACTGAGAGTTACAATTTTATTTATTTATTTTTTTTTTGGGGGAGGGGGGGGGGGGTAACTGAGAGTGAAAACCATCAAATGCTGGACGTACATTTGCAGCAAGATCAGGCTTCATGTTTAGCGAGGAATGTATGGAAGCATAAAAGTAGATGAAAATGATATTTGCCGTTTTTTAAAAAAAAAAATCTTTTTAAAAGTATTTAATTGGTATTGGATTCTTCCTTGATGCACACACTCCATTAAAAGTAACGCAGCTCACTTCAAGTTACTCCTTCCACTGTGAGTGTATTTTGTATTTTGCTCAACCCCATACATTTGATTTAATCAAAATAACATCAGAATTAAGTACACGATTCAGTTTTGAACTTTGACGTGATAATCAGCTAATTGTCGAAATGCAGGATAGCTCAGTATCATGTGTGTGTAGACTTCAAGAAAGCGTTTGACCGAGTCTGGCATGCAGCTCTATGGGCAACCATGAGAGCGTACAACATCAGCCCTAACATTATTGAAGTCATCAAAAGCCTGTATAACAAGGCTACCAGTGCAGTCCTCCACAACAGCGCCATCGGAAACTGGTTCAGAACAACAATCGGCGTGTGTCAACAATGCCTACTCTCTCCAACACTCTTCAACATCTTCCTAGAGCACATCATGTCAGATGCCATTACAGATCACGAACGCACAGTCATAATAGGGGGTAGAGCAATCTCCAACCCCCGTTTTGCGGAGGACATTGATGGATGGGCTGGAGAGGAACAAGAACTTGAACAGCTGGTACAGAGACTTGACACCACCTCCAGAGCCTGTGGAATGGAAATAAGTGCATGGAAGACCAAAATGATAACCATCAACACCAATGGCATCAACATGGACATCAAAGTCTAAGGCCAATCCCTCAACACAGTGCATAGCTTCAAATATTTAGGAGCCATTGTATCAGACAACGAGTCCCGACAGGAAGTCCTCTTCAGGATTGCACAAACAACTGCTGCCCTGACAAGGTTGAAGCCCATTTGGAAAGACAGTACCATCAATCTACATTCCACGGTAAGGCTGCTGCGCTCCCTTGTCATCTCCATCTTCCTATACGCTTGCGAAACATAGACCCTCTACATCAGATCTACGCCTTCTGGGCATTTCCTATACCCAGCACATCACCAACAACGAAATCCGACAGACCATCACAAAAGCCATAGGACAACATGATGACAAGCTCACAATGGTGAAGAAACAGAAACTCCGATTGTATGGCCACGCCAGCAGAGCATCAGGCTTTGCAAAGACCATTCTGCAAGGCACGTCGCAAGGAGGCAGAAGAAGATGGAGTCAGAAAAAGAGGTGGGAGGACAACATTCGAGAATAGACTGTCTTTACATTGAGCGAAGCCATGAGGGTTGCTGAGGACAGAGAAAGATGGAGTACGCTGGTTAAACGATCATCTGTGGTGCCCCAACGACTTTCGAGTTACGCGATAGGATAGAAAAGGATAGACACTGAGTTCGCTATACTATTATTATTGGCAATATAATTTATTAACTGTATATTATATTCCTCTCATCTAAAATAAATAAATAAATAAATAAGCAAGTAAGCACTCCGTCCTTTTTCTCCCATATTTCGCCCACCTAAGTGACGAATATCATCTCAAATCCCAAATCTCGATATCCCCAAATCAAAATTCAACAGTGTCGCTGCTACAAGGCCACTGTAGCGCGAGTTTATTTCTTTCATAAGATCCGTTGGATCTCATTTTTGATATGATGATGATGGTCATTGTTGTCAGGGTGGCGACGTGGTGATCGTCCTTAACGCTCATGCAATAGGACGTTAAGCATTGTTTTTCGTTCGTTATTTCTTTCAAAAATCATTTAACACACAATAGGCCTAGGGCGTGACTTGGCATTGAAATGCTTTACTTACAACGAATGCTCGCGGAGTTTCTATGAAGTGTACATAAAGATAGCGGATGAGGCTTCATTAGTTGTAACAATCTGAAGTGGAAATGGCGACAAACTTCCTGAATGAAAATTACTGGAGAAAGTAAATGTGCAACTTTTGCCTGCCCTAACGTAGATGCGAATTCGATTGAAGCTACACGCTCTGTTAGTGGTTGCTGATTTCATGGCCGTGAAAACTCTCAATAGTTAGGTCTACGCCATGAATTATTTTGACTTGCTTCTGGTTCCCATCTTTGTGTATGTGTGTGGTTGATCCCAGGCAAGGCATGTTCAGCTGCCATTGTGTTAATGAGAGCGCTCATTGTATGAGTTTTCAATAGGCCTACATCAAGCGTGGGATGTTTAGCTACATCCGTTGTATGTGACGTGTCCTTTTGGGATAAATCTGTTGCGTGATATTTGGTTGTGCGAGGTTTTGGTACATCAGTATTGCTGTCTTTCGGAATCCATTGTAGGCAAAGACAACTATTTACAGGTAATAATCTACTCCCTAGCCAAAAGTGTTTTTCTTTAAAGAAAACAAAATTAATAAGCCACATCTTGAATCTCGAAGACTCCAACCCTCCTCCTCCATCCCCGTCCTCCAGTAATAATCCCTAAACAATCAACCGATTGATCATGGATTTTATTAGAAGAAGAAGAAGAAGAAGAAGAAGAAGAAGAAGAAGAAGAAGAAGAAGAAGACGGAAACAGAAGAAGTAGAAGAAGAAGAAAAAAGAAGAAGAAGCAGAAGAAAGAAGAAGTAGAAGAAAGAAGAAGAAGAAGAAAGAAGAAGAAGAAGACGGAAACAGAAGAAGTAGAAGAGGAAGGATGAGGAGGAAGAGGAGGGGAGGAAGAAGAAGAAGTAGAAGAGAGGGTGGAAGAAGAAGAAGAAGAAGAAGAAGAAGAAGAAGAAGAAGAAGAAGAAGAAGAAGAAGAAGAAGAAGAAGAAAGAAAGAAAGAAAGAAAGAAAGAAAGAAAGAAAGAAAGAAAGAAAGAAAAAGAATGAAACAGAAAAAGTAGAAGAGGACGGAGAAGAAGAAGAAGAATAAGAAGGCAATATCCGGAAGGATCATAAGTCGAACACAATTCGAAAAATGTAGGGTCGTATAGTTGGTTGTTTTAAAGCAGTTCAGTTTAAATCCGTGTTTGCTGGCGATACCACTAATACCGCCACAGTGGGTTTTTTTTGGTAGTTTTTTTTTTCGCTTATCTGTTAAGCACTATGAGCTCTAGTGGGGTACTGGCGCTTAATGTATTTAGTTATTCATTAATTTATTTATTTCAATTAAACTACTTATAAGGACTGGACTTTGAAATGACATAGACATAGTGACATAAATGGTAGTAGAAATAATCTTCCTTGTCTGTGGTTAGCCACATTCCCATCAAGGTGATCGTGTCACAAACAAAGCACCGTATTTATTTGTCTAGGATTTCCCTCTGTATATATTGTGTTATAAAATAAAATAAAAAAGAAGGAAAGAAACGTCCTCATCCACATATTTATGATATTATAACATAAATAGGCTATGATTGTGTGCTTTTGACGCCGGCATAAAAACAAACGTCTCTTTGGTTTAAAGGACTGTGAAAACGTCCGGCCAATCCAAAAATGGCCGCCAGCAGGAAATGTTTCGATTCTTGGCACGTCGTTATTATTGTGGCGTTTGCTCTGTTCTCCGCCCTAACCTTTGTTGATGGTGCTTCTTTTGGTGAGTATTTATTTATTTATTTATTTATTTACTAAAAGAAGAAATAGAAAGCTCGTCACTTTCAAGATAACAGCACACATTTTCGGTTTATTAAACAAAACACACACACATTTTTTTAAAGCACATAATTATAAAATACTGGCGAGGTATTAAAAAAAATAAAAAGACATCAAGCACTAGTATTTATATCAAAAACAAGTTAATTAAGACTGGATTTAAAATAATGATTAACAATTAATTTACATGAAAAAAACGTCTAGGTGTGTATCTATTAATAGAAATTCCTCTACTCACCCCACCCACAACCTCCCCTCCACCCTCACACTATCAATCCTGATTGTAGTGGTAATGGCTTATAAGTGGACTTTCCCCACCCCCAAACACACATCTGCTATTTCTTTCTTTACTTGTTTATTTATTTATTTGTTTATGCTTTTGTTTGTTTATATACTTATAAATTTTATTTATTTATTTTTATTTACTTATTTATTTTGAGACGAATAAATTATATATAATGAGGATTAATACATCCTGGCTACCTCAAGTTTCATTATGGGAAACCTGTCCGTTGCTGTGGTCAACAACGACTGTCAAGTGAGCATGTTTTTAACTTTATGGAAATAATCCCGAAATTCGACGAATTAAACTGCTTGCTCAGAACGTAACTATGGTGTGATTCCATCTTCAACATCCTTGTTGGCACCTCATCCGTATTTGTGGGTTGCAAATAACTCTAATTCAGGTTTCTGAGCCAGCTGTGGCACTATGTGGTAGGAAGCCTATTCTAACAACGCAGTGGTAGTCTTGTGGTTTATATCACGTGGGTTCCTCCGCGGTTTGCCTTTTCCCGGACTCCACCTCTTTCGTCTTTTCTGTAAGAGCGTATGAAGAGATGAAAACAACAAACACCTGTATTAAGAGCTTCGAATTTTCGATTAATTAAAATCTTTTTCAAATAAAATCATGGACTGATACAAATAGATAATTTCTTGCAACTTTTTTTATTGTGACTGAGGACAAACTCGCTATATTCAAAACATCAGACAAAATACAATTACTTTAAATAAAATTTAAAAAAACAAAAGAATATAAAATTTTCATGAAAGAAAATCCTTTATAATTTTAAATTCTGATAAATGTTCAAACCTACATATGACACACATAACCATACACAGATAGGGAGAATGAGGGGGGGAGGGGGGGGGGAGAGAGATATCGCTGACAACCGTTCACAACAATTAACTTTGAGACCTTCTGTTAGTGTGTGTCTCACCTACAATGTCTAAAAGAAGTCTTAACAAACTAAACACGTGTTTGTCTCTCAATACACAAAAGCGTTAGCTGCCAACTCTTTTAAAAAAGTTATATCTGTTGTGAAGGCGCTTTCGGTTTGTTTTATATTTAAACGGGGTACTCTTTTATGATGATGTAACAGACTGTCATTTGCAGCATTTTATAAAATTTATTATTTTTCATCCATTATGGTTTTAAAATGATCTGTTTTTAATTGGGTCACAGATTACTTCATAAGTTGGTGTGGTTTTTAAGTTTTAGCCGGTTGCCACGGCCGAGGATATAATTGTCTTTTTTATTGCCCACCCCCCTCTGCCCATTCCACTCTCCCTAACCCTTTCTCCCACCTTCGCTTCCCTACTCCCCCCCCCCACTCCCCATTTCCCCCATCCTCCCTCCCCCGCCAAGCGTCCGGTTAAAACTCAGAAGAAAAGAAGAATCAATTTATTAATTCATTGTTTTATTTTCCGCTGGCCTCGGTGGGTCTTGTCTACAGTGACTCGTTTGATGATGTTTCATTTTTTAATACACATTTGAAATTCTTGACTATTTCTTGACCATTATTAATTATTTGTGATTAATGGACATGTGTATGTGTGTGTGCGTGTGTGTGCTTGTGTGTATGGGTGTGTGTTTGTGTGTGTGTGTGTGTGCGTGTGTGTGCGTATGAGTGTGTGTATGCTAAATACTGTGTCTGTATTATGCCACATATTTTAGTGACTTTGAACAGAGAATACGTAACAATTTTAACAATAGAACTAATGGACATTTCAATGGTCTTAAAAAAAAACTTTATTGCTTTAACTTATTTGGCACAGTCATATTAGTTGTGTTAACTGTGGGTCTGTATAGGCCTTACATTCAAATACACCTAAATAAAGAAAAGATATTATCTTTGAAATAAAATGGTTAATTCATAGTCTCGTCACATATGGACCTCTGGTAAGCTTAACATTTTGTTTGATCCGATCACACTGTGGGTTCGTTTGTAATGAATTGACTGGACTGAACGAATTGTTAAACGGGAAGATGGAACTTTGAATGCTTTATCACTACAAACGTCTTTGTGTTTTAAGAAAATACAATCATCAGTTACATTACATTACATGATTATTGATTTAGGTCCAGCGGACTCTTCCGAGCCAAATCAGTACCGGACAAACCCTGATCCGCATAAAAGATCTGCCGAAACAACGCTAGTGGTAAAACTGAAGGCTCTCCACCAGCCAGTCACTTTACAATAAAGACATCCCACGCAGGGGACGCTGAGGCTATACTCTAATTAATCGAACCCCCGTTTACAAAAACAAAATAGAATACAAACATCATTATAAATTATCAACAAAACACATACATATAAAATGCCTACATTGCTAAATAATAACATCATAGCAAGCCCTAGTGGCCACCTGGCAGAAAGCGTCCAATATAATTATTCCCAAGCTGATCCAACAGACCTCACACACAAATAAGGAGTCTTGTCCCGGAAGAGTTTTCAAGAAAAAAGGTAGGTGACTGGTCTAGCGAAGAAGAAGATAGTATAGCAGATTGAAAGAACAGAGCAGGAATGAAAAAGAACAAAGGAGAAAGACAGCGACAGTGGGAATTTAAAGCACTAAATTTCCAGAAAGTGGGGATACTATTTATACTGAAACATCCGACACCCCAACGGGGATACAATCATCAGTTAAAAGTAATAAAATCGTTTGACTTTAATAAACAATGAGAAATTAAAGCTCTGTTACATATCCAGGCCAGTTGTATCAACGGCCTGCGGAATATATTTAAATTCTAACTTCTGTGACAAGTAGTACCACGACGCGTAAATACACTGGAGAACAGCCAACACTCTCAGAAAACATTTCTAAAAGCACCGTTCAGACATTCTTTCAACAACAACACAAAAAACGGTACACAAAACTCTCATAGCTAGACACTTTCTTCAACCTGACCACACAGTTAACGACCTAATATGCACAGCCATTGAACAAATAAAACACAACAACCCAGTACTCAGAAAACAAAGAGAGAAATTGTGGCGCTGTAAGCTGCGTACCAACTTCCGGGATGGCCTCAATGTCTAGGACGGGAACGGCAAAGTGGTGGTGGGTCCGGGAAGACAAAGGTTCAGGAAAGAAAGCAGGATTGAAGACCTCCATGTACAACGAATAGGACTGGAACTCCACAGTTTTGCCATCGAAACGTGATGCTAATTAATGTACAGGCGATTGGGGTTATGTACGAGCACATCTCATAGTGTTTTAAATGTCAAGACCTTATTGATAGAGTTGCTTTAAAAAAGAACACACAATGTATTTGTTTTGAATTATTTGCATTTGAAGTCACGAATGACAAAACAGTTTGAATTTTATACTTACCTGTTTTGTTGTTTTCTTTTTTTTATACATTGAGTAAACAGTGTGCAATTCTAAATAAGTAGGAGATCGCTCTTTTACATTGAGTACACTATTATTCATTTCAGACTATTCGTGGTTGGTTAGTGAATTATTTCTATTTAAATGAATTATTTAGCTGTCATTATTTAGTTGACTTCTTTTGTGTGATTTCATCTATGTTCATACTACGATGTAGTATATGTGTTTGTGTGTGTGTGTGTGTGTGCGTGTGTGCTAATGATGTATTTTAATTGTGTGGGAGTTTGGGAAAGAGGGTGAGGGAGGATCCACCTTTAGATCAGTACAACTAAAATCATGATTTATGGGGTGGATTAAGGGGTGGTGTGGGTAGAGAAATGCGACTTACTCTTTAATAATTTGATCATGGTTTTTATTCATTTTTAATTAATTTGATTTTACTATAAATAGTGCTTGATGTCTTTTGTTTTTATACTTGGCCAGTGCAATGATATACACATGAACATTTCTTCTTTTTTTTAATTGCTTTTACCTTGAGGTTTTTTTAATTTCTTCTTTTATTTTACATTCTAAAACATATTGCAACAAATATTGCAGCAAGGTAAATGACTTTTGTAATCACACTGTTTCTCTGCATCATCTATTATTTTATTGCAATTACACTCATTCTGTTTTACCCTCTCAGTTTACTGTCCTTAACTCCTATGAGCTTTTGAGTTACGTGTTGTTTTAGCCCAAGCATTAATTATTTTACCGGTTGGCCAGTTACTTTCAAAAAGTTTGATTGTGAGAATAATTGATCAGTTACAATAATTCTTGTTCATCTTTGTCTTATTCTTTCGACGGAAAAAAACATAATCAAATAAACAAAACCGGTAATATTTTCCTATTTGTCTATTTCTTGTTTTTATTGAAAGCTGCAGGGTCAGCTGGTCTGCGGTGTATTTGACAAACATTTTTTTGTGTTGTAAACATTAATTGTCCCATACTTACCAACTTTAGCAGCCGAAAGCAGAAATGGTTTATGGAAAATAATAGATTTTACTCCATATGGCTTATCATCGGTGTAAAGAATTAAAGCGACTTTAACAAAAAATACAATCTCATGTTTGTATTTACTATTTATAAGCAGCAACTTTCAAAATGTAGACTTACTGTTTGAATTTTTAAAAATTAAAATATAAAACAAAGCTTTTGTTCTACCACAATTTTCTTACTTTCAATACTTTTCTTTTTTGTTTTGGAGAAATTAGTTACAGTGGTAATATAAAACAAATTTTAAAAATATTATCTATAATCTATGCTCTCAAATAAAAAATATGGCAAATATCTTAATTTCCATAGGATACAAGCTTGGTAATATTATTTACTATGTTTGTGTGAAATTTTACGCTGAGAGCTTCATATTAACCAAATATATATATATATATATATATATATATATATATATATATATATATATATATATATATATATATATATATATATATATATATATATATATATATATATATATATATATATATATATAAATTTAAAAAATCAACAACGGTTTTTGCAACAAAAACAACATCTAGCTGACCTTCGTGCAAAGAATTTTATAATTTCTTGCTGAATAATAAACTTTTCATGTATAGCTTGTACTGAGGGAATGAATGAATTAATAAATTATTGATTTCTTTGTTTGTTTGTTTATATATTTATTTATTAATGTTTTTCCTCATGCCATTACAATTATTTTTTTCTTCTTATAGTTCATTATGAAATAATCAAAGTATGAACTAATATTATTGTCGCGAATGGATATTTAGTGTAAGTGCAAAATATTTGTATATGACTCCTAAAGTGAATTATGCGTGCGTGCACGTTCTCTGTTTACGGACACACCCACAAACGTACGGATTCTTCCCAACACAGACAAACACCAACACCAGATATCCGTTCCACGTTCTCAAAAACGTTCTCAAAATTTATATAAATAATCAACAATTTTATATCACAGTTTCACTCCAATCCTTTCATACAAATAATCTATCACAGATGGGCTTATCCCAATGTCTCACACGTATGCGACGTCGACGAGTCTGACACTCGGAACGGAAAATCGAGACCGGCAATTTCTTGTCCTGGCCGACACAACAAATGCACAAGTTTCACAATACCTTGTTATCTCTGAGGTTCACGGTTGCACACCGTTTGGCACACGATGCCAGAGGTACGTCGACCAGAGAGAGACGTGTGTCGACTACAGACGTGCGTCGTCGAGCGATGAGCGTCGACGACGATGAGCGTCGACGAGCGGAGGGACTATCCTCCTGCCCCAGTCCGCTCGGAGAAAACGTTGTCTTGAACAAGTGTAGAAATAGAGTCGATTCCCCTCCGACGTCTCAGAGTTCCCCCTTGTCCACGTTCCGGACAGGATAGAGCCAATTCTGCTCCCAGTAGGCCAGTAACCCCAACAGGCTCCTAGTCTCCAGTTGGTCTCTCGGCTCCAAGTAGGCCGCTGTACAATATACATATTCAAACGTCAATTCTCTGACTCGGATAACGTATCTACTTTTCTTTAGTTTCACCCCATCTCACCTCCCTTTGTTCCTCGCTTTGTTCCATTCCGTTTCGTATGCGATCACCACTTTCCTTCCTCCACCACTATCATTCATATCCAGGTAATCACTTCATGAATGAAAATTACTATTAACCCAGCTCACGCATTCCATTCATATTTCATTATCTACTACTCTACAACTATCGCCCCACGTAATTAATAATATTATTACATCAATGAAAATTCAATATTCCATCTCAGTGGACAACAGCTCACTACCTTTCAATACAAAAATATACTTATCCGCCATTTTACAATCATGTAAAACACTATAAATACCTGTAATTTTTACAGCACAAAATAACAATCCACTTCCAGAGAGAAAGTCCGTAGCACCTATACACCTTGATAGGCTTTCACGCTTTCTACCTCCTTTAGTTTTACAATTTACTTTTCATTTTCTTTCTTTTCAAAAAACTTTTCTTTCTGTTTTCTGGCCTACTCCACATAGACACATCCGCCTATAACACAGAAGTTTTAGTGAGTGACCAATGCCCCGATTCGCGTAATATCAGCTCTCCCATTGGCTCAAGAACTTGGGCCAATCGGAAAATTGCATAGATTAATAAAAAATACATATTTATTAAAATACTGGAAAAAAAACCGTTCTCTACAATTATATTATATTATATTATATTATATTATATTATATTATATTATATTATATTATATTATATTATATTATATTATATTATATTACATTATATTATTATATTATATTATATTATATTATTTATCTGTTAATTATATTTATTTATTTGGTTTTATAAATTATATTTAATTCATTTATTTCGTTATTTTTATTTATTTATTTATTTAATAAATGTATTTCTGTATTTATTAAAATTATTGAATTCATTCAATTACCTATATTGTTGATTTTATATTACGGTTTGTGCTTTACATTGGGTGGTGAAATAGTGTAGAGATTAGAACACACCTCCTGTGTTCAGTAACTAAGCAACGATCAGCTGGAATTGGAGATCGATCGAGACCGTCCAACAAACATAGGAACGAAACCTCTCACAGGAATCACCCCAGTCCAACCAGATGTACCTGACTCATCTTAGAACGGGAGAAGGTAAAGAGTAGTTGGGGAGAGGAGATAGGAATCATGTTCATAAATCTAGCCCTGAGCGAAGGGAGTGAAGAAAGTTCGCTAGCGGTCCTCCCTCCCTTTCCCTTCTCTTCTCTCCTTATCTCCCCCCTCATCCACATCCCACTCATCTCTCACTCTCTCTCTTTTTCCCTCTGACAACTAAATGATTATAGTACTAGAGAATACTTACCATTTACGTTCGCCTTAGTTCATTTACATCTTAAAGGTAAGCAGCCTAAAAGTATTCCCGTAACATTTCGGCCGTTGGTGAGAGAGGTATTTGGGTACGCCCTTAATTTTCTCTGAGCCAGCTTGATGAAGAATGGTACCCATCTCCTCTCCATAGCTGCCTTACCTTCCCCGGTTCTAATCACAGCCAGCTACCCATTTACAGCTTGTATGGACTGGGGTGTGTGTCACGTGGGTTTATGGGTTTTAGGGCTCTGCACAATGGAATGATGTAAACCTCACGCTTTATCCTATGGGAACTGCTAGTTCGTCACCCTGTGGATTACTATAATAAATTTATTTATTTAGCTCGGTCTGTGTAAAGGCTGGGTTATAGAGATAGATAGAAAAATGGCAAAAGATTACTGTCACACTAGCTTTCACACGGCTATGAATCATATGTAGTCCAGCAACTTGATAACAGTTAAACATCACACATTTATTTCTTCTACTCTATACAAGATTCTCTAAGTACTAATCTACCTTAAACGTTAAATAGTCACTGTGAATAATTCGATCGCTGATAGTCTATGCAGCTAATAGTTCATCCTTGGGCACTGGATGTTATTGTTCATGAGAAGTGGACTACTGTGGTCCTGTAGCTCTCAGTTTTTTGTGCACACACCGCTTTGGACTTAACTATGAGTCTGGCGTGCTGTGCTGTGGTCGGTTTCCTGACAACGTGTGTTGTCTTCTCCTGGTTCTTCCTTGTGGATAGACTGGTTGGCTTTCCTCGCGCAATGCTGGGGATGCCGATGCAGCCAACTAATGCGTCGACGTGGTTTCGTCTGAGGCAGTGTTGGGCGCACTATAGAACGCCTGTTCGTCTGTAACATATGAGACGAAATTCTGCACAACCTTGAATGATAGGTGTGTGCAGAGCGTCTCACTGAAGGTCGTAATAGCCCTCAGTGATTAGCTCCACATCTACATATATAAGCGACGAACATTCTGCTAAGTCCGTGGTCCACTGGAATCTCCCCTCTAATTTCCTATACATTCATAACTATAAAACCTGGCTACTTATACACATCAAGAATTAATAATATTATACACATTCATTTGTACAGTCACTGGTCTGTTAGCATACATATAAGTTAAACAACAGTGGTTCCGTACATAATTCAAGATGGCGTCCGCCGGTCGTCTTTTTGCCTCGTGGTCAGCTAAGCCACGTGTTCGGCAAAGTTGGGCTAATAATTCAATTCTATGCATATCAAATTCCACAAACAGAATTCAACAATAATATAATACATCACAATGAAACAGAAATATGTTCATTTACCTTCGTGATAATATCAGGCCAGTGGCTACTTGAGTCAATTCGGATTTACACAAGTACTGCGTCCTAGTCTTTTCTGAAGAGAACTACTGCTCCTGTGTAGCTCTGTAGCTCTTAACTCTTCCTCGGTTTAGACACGAATGCCGGGTCTTCTCTACATTCGAAGTAGTCAGACCTGGCTGAGCCTCTTCTAAGCTGTGTTCTCATTGGCGGATAACTGACTTACCTAACGTAATTGCGATGATGTCATTGCCTTTGCTTACCGTCAGCTACCACTGTGTGTAATCGTACTAATCGGCAGTATGCTACTGCTACGCTTGATTACTTCCATCGTCTGCTGCCTAACATTGAAATTCTAATATTACATAGACTAACCAAGCTAAATATTAAAATAAGCAGAGTAAACCTAGTCCTCTCACGACAGTGTGTGTTGAGCGCTTGTTTCATTCTTTGTGTTGTTCAGTATAGCCTTTTTGCATCCAAGTACTAACCACTCTCTTTCAAGTCGGTTAACCGCGCTCGGCGTTGCTCAACGAAACATTCCATAACCACTGCGCCACCCAGTTGAAGTCTAGTTGTGCGCCCTGAGCATACTGCCAGCAAGGATAAGCTGCGCCTTACAAGTGGACGTCATCATCGTCATTATCATCATCATCATCATTATCATCATCATCATTATTATTTAAGTTTATTATAATTGTCTTACAAGTTAACTTATTGTTATTCCACAGGGAATCTTGTGAGGAGTACACGTGTCGGCCCAAACACGAAGGTAACATACGAAGGCCTGCAATCAAACGAAGCAGATGAAAGTGCGAAGTTCAGTAAATTTATCTACGAGGGAAGCAATTCATGTGTTTCCTTCCAGCCTACAGACACGAGGCGACAGTCTGCATATGTTGATCTTGGTCTCCAATTCCAATATGTGAAGACAGTGCTTCTCTATCTTCCATCTGACTTGGGTGAATATCATTCGCTTCTTTCTCTCCACACAATCCCTTACCCTATCCAAGGTCAGGTGTGCTAAAACTCCTATGAATGTATGTGTGTGCGTGTGTGTGTGTGTGAATGTGTGTGTGTGTGAAGTTTTGTTAAGTGCATTTTTTTTCTCTGTGTTGTTAAGTAATTAATTCTTTGAAATTAATACTACCTAAACACTTGGCAATGGCTGTGGTATGCAATTATACGTTTAACAGTATTTGTTGAATCACTCTGTCCAGCAAATAGCAATCCACAGATTCATTGATACTAAATGTTTTCTTTATTTTACATTTGTCGCATACTCACATGACCAGAAACAACTAATGAATGAATGCGCCTGCAGGTGGTAGCCAATAAATCAATCTCAGTTGCACGTGTGCTCGTGAATGTCATGCGGCGCAGATATTCCCAGCAAAATAGGTTTTATTCAAATCCTCTTAACGCGAACAGAGACAGTTTTATAAAGGAATTGTATTGTTATTAGTTATGTACCTCAATGCCTTTATTGTTCCGTTTTGCAGTGACGTAGAACGTTTAGCTGTAGATAGGGGGATTAAATGACTCCGCACGACAGCAAGCTCTTGACTGCCCTATCCCAGCGAAGTTGGAGATGGACTCGGAGAGTCTTATCATCTTCATTATCATTTTTTTAAAGCTACACATTCAAAATGATATTTTGACTATTTTATAATGTAAATAGAAAGAAAACAGATGACTTTTTTTAATAACTTCTTTTTGTTTTCAATTCTCGATCTAGACATATCTGCCTTGAATGATATAGAGGTCGCGAACAAGAATCTAGCTTTGGAGGGAAATTGGTTCATGGACACTTCTCAATATCGGGTGGCACGGTGGACTTCAACCTTTGCTTTCAATATTGGTCCTTGGTTGAGAATAAGTTTCAAAAGCGGCTCATTCTGCTTGCATCTCGTCAAGGTATACGGTATGTAGCTATTAAATTGTAATGTAGTAGGCATTTATAGATATCCATTTGCATGGACAGTTGTTGAGCTGTTTTCGATTTACTTCAGGCGAAAGCTGTGATACTGTCTTTGTTTGTTTGATTGTTTGTCTCTTTGTTTAATTTCACGAAAGCCAATGCTGAACTCATTAAAAATTAATTAATTAATTAGTTTATTTATTTATTTACGTATTTATTGCAGTTATTTTTATGATAGTAATAATTGTGTATAATAGAAATTTTGCTCTAAATGGTGGTTTAGCTTCTCACAATGACCAACAATCAAAGTAAGAAATGTTGTATTATGTTTTGACGGGTAGCTTACTATTGTCGTAATTAGTATAATTACTTTAATTAGTTGGGTGATTTTTTTTCTCTACAAACACGTTTATTTTATTTTATTTTATTGGTTTTATTTTATTTTATATCTTTTAGTTTAGTTTAGTTTTATAATTGTTTATATTTTTTTAAAGAAAATTGTATTACAAAATTTTCAATGTATTTTCTATTTATTTCTATGTTGCATGGTAGCAAAGTTATTATTATTATTATTATCATTATTATCATTATTATTATTATCATTATTATTATTATTATTATTATTATACATTCTGTAATATGTTTTCATGAATACGGGCTCATATATGTTTGAATAGAATGTGTGCATATTTATTTAGGTATATTGGTCAGGGTGTAAGGGTGTGTGCTTGTTTGCATGTTTGTAATTGACTGTTGCCATTATTGGCTATGCATATTGTATCATGCCTTCATTGCCCTTGGTATAGTCTATGTTTTTATTGCTTAGTTCGAGATTTTGAGGTTTTTATGTCATAACGATTTATCCTCACGAGTTCATGAAGTGTGTGGATGCGTGCGAACCTTTAGAGCCGACTTATAGTTTGGATTTACGCTTTACAAAATATATTATTATTATTATTATTATTATTATTATTATTATTATTATTATTATTATTATTATTATTATTATTATTAGTATCATCATCATCATTGTCACGTCACCCGAGCGGGTTCCGCGACGTCAGCTCAAAGCAACGAGTGGGAGGATAGAACTCAAACAAAATAACTAACACAAAATGCCAGAATAACAAACACACTCTTTTATTCGACAATCAAACACACATACACAGGACAATGGGGTACTAAACCACCCTCCACCCCACCCCTATCAAGACCCCCACCCCAGTATTTACTAACAATTACCTCCCTTGTTCAACCGAAACCAGAACTAAACATCAACCAGGTTTCCCACAACAATGTACAGCAAAATAGCAATAAACAATCAATTCAAAATACTATAAATTTCAGCTGAAGAAATGGAGCTGCAAATCTTATTATATTCGAACTATTATCCAAGCTAGCTTGCAGGTCAGAAGCACTGTTAAAAAAAATGTCAGTTATTCAGAGCTCAGTAGGAGCTAAAGCAGTTATTCACTCAAATGATGAAATGATTTACACTGAATAAATGAAGTATGTTTTTAGGTGCGTGTCGTGAAAATCTGTGTGTGCGTGGGTGTGGTGCGTGTAGTTCCTGTGGTAAACAGAGGCCCCAATGGCGGCGCCCACAATCCCGAAGAAAGACGGCGATGGTGGCGAAAAGTCCCGTCGACGTTCACACTTCACGGCCGCAAACGCAGGGGTTCCAGAGCGGGATGCACACACGGCCCAACGGTACAGCAAAGGCGCGCAAAAGCGTAGAGGTGTGCAGTAGTAGTTGAAGAATGTTACACTCCGTTTGATGATGGTGTTTTCTTTATCAGTATCTGATTCAGCCCCAATGCTGAATTCCTGATAAGGTGTAACTCAGATTCGTTTATCCACGCAGCCTGCTCACTCAGCATACAAGTCACAAAGTCGACGTATGAAGTTTTCCACTTTTTATTCAGCACACATCAACAACTGCATACAATTCTCAACTCAACTCAACAACTTTCAACAGCAACTTTTTTCACAACGCACGGAGCATCGAATAATATAATTTTTTTTCTCTTTCGAGATGACGACAGGTCGTTCTAGAAATGACGCATTACAACCAACCAATCAGAATTAAAGATCGTCATCACTGACTTACGTCATACATGTCAAAAGAATGTTCTCCATTATCTACATCCATCAAGAAACTTCGATAGTAAACAAACGGATCCAGAAAATTCTCCAACAATATCGACTAACGAAAATTATCAACGTTATACAAAGCCTCTCCTAACAACAATGCAAACTCAAATCAAAGGTAAATAAACTCCATTATTGAATACTTTGCAAAACGAAACGATTAGATCTATCGTGCGCGTTTTAGACACACTACCATTGGCGTTTCAACGTAACATAACCCCCCACTCAAGAAGAAATTTACCCAATTTCTTTCAACAACGTTGAAACGTAATGCACAAGCAAAGTACGGAATTAAAACTTATTTCAGACTGACTGGATACTGTCAATGTTCACAGTTCATTCACACAGAGTCAAAGTTTCTCATCTTCAAATCTGCCTGGATATTGTCAATGTTCACAGTTTATCTACCGGTCAATGTTTTTTTACTCACACACTCTGCTGAGGAAGTCCGCACCAACATTGTCTGATCCTTTGATAGATTCTACTCGCATGTTAAAGTTCTGCAAGTACATAGCCCATCTCATGATGCGACTGTTCACAAACTTGGCAGAGTTCAAGTAAGTTAGCGGCTTGTGATCAGTCTGTAGCACGAACTTCACTCCTTGAAGGTACAGTTCGAACTTCCGGATTCCCCATATGATGGCAAGGCACTCTTTCTCCATGGTCGAGTAATTTTTCTCAGCCCTGGACAGCTTCGTGCTGGCGTAACTGACCGGAAATAGTTTCCCTTCGTGCTCTTGCATCAGTATGGCGCCGATGCCTTCGTCCGCTGCGTCTGTCCTTAAGACGAATTCCTTGGAAGTATCGGGCAGTCGTAGCACCGGATCCTTCGAAAGGAGGTCGCGCACAGTCTGGTATGCCCTCTCCTGAGACGGTCCCCACTGCACTTGGTTTGGACAGCCTTTCCGCACCAGGTCCGACAAAGGTGCTGTGATGGCTGAGTAGTTCGGTACGAACTCCCTATAATACCCAGCCAATCCCAGGAAAGATCGTACTTGCTTCTTTGTTTGGGGACGTGGAGCGTTCAGAATTTTGGTGACGTTTTCTAGCAGAAGCCCCTTTTGTCCTTCTTTCAGCGAATGGCCGATAAAGTCGACGTTGTCAGTCCCCAGAATGCACTTACTGGGTCTCACGGTCAGGTTAGCTTCTGTTAGACGGTGAAACAGCTCCCTCAAGGTCTGCAGATGCTCTTTCCAGGTGCGGGTGTGGACTAGCAGGTCGTCCCAGTAACACACGACGTTGTCCATCCCTTTGAGCATCTTCCTCATTCCTCTCTTCAGTGTAGCTCCGCTGTTGACCATGCCAAAGGGCATCCTTAGGCACTCGTACGTCCCATCAGGAGTTATGAAAGCAGTCTTTGGTATGTCCTGTTGACGCACGGGGACTTGCCAATAACCCTTGCTGAGGTCAATCTTTGAGAAGATTCTACTCCCCGATAGTTGGCGGAAGAGGTCTGCTGCGGTAGGCATCGGCTCAGGGTCGAAGACGGTGATCTTATTAACCTTCCTGTAGTCGATGCATACTCTGTTGCTGCCGTCCTTCTTCTTCACGACCACGACAGGGGACGCGTAGGGGGAACTGGACTCCCTGATGATGCCCATCTTCAGCATCTCATCGATGTCTTTCTTCAAGGATTCACGGGCCTTGAAAGGGATCGGGAAGGGCTTGGATCGAACAGGGATATTCGAAGTGAGGTGGACTTCGTGTTCGACCAAAGTTGTAGAGCCAGGGACATCGCTGAAGTTGTGGGGAAACTCGCCCATAAGGTCCTTGAGCTCCATCTTTTGACCTTCCGTCAAGCTTGGTCCTAGCTTAACATCATTGATGCCTTCTTTGCTGTGGAAGTCTCCCAGTTCCAACAGTTCTTCGCTGTCAAAACTGTCGTCGGTCACAGCTGCTGTTGCTGCATGCACGGTCTCTGATGGCCTTTCCACGTACAGCTTAAGGAGGTTGGCGTGGTATATCTTGGAATGCTGACCGACCTTCACCTTGTAGTCGTTGATCCCCACCACGGTCTCCACTTCGTACGGGCCTTTCCACTGCATCAGCAACTTATTGTGATCAGTAGGTAGCAGCACCAGCACTTTGTTGCCAGGTTTAAACTTCCTGCTCACAGCCCTACGATCATAGTAATGCTTTCCACAGTCCTGGTACTTCTTCAGGTTTTCTCTGGCTATCTCGAGAGTCTGCTCCAGCTTCTCCCGTAGCTCAAACACGTACTGGTAGCTGTTCTTCGCCTCTGGGGTCTCTACTTCTTTCGTCCACAGTTCTTTCAGGATGTGCATCGGCCCTCTGATGGTTCTTCCGTACAGCAGCTCGAACGGAGAAAAGCCGGTGGACTCCTGCGGTACTTCTCTGTAGGCGAAAAGTAGGGCGTTGATGTAGCGATGCCATTGTCTGGGCTGCTCGCTGCACAGTTTCTTCAGGGTGGACTTCAGCGTAGCATTGAACTTTTCGACGAGCCCGTTGCACATCGGATGGTAGGGTGTCGTAGTCAAATGCCGGATGCTCAGCAGTCTGTTGACCTCCTTCATACAGTCAGAGACGAACTGTGTCCCGAGGTCTGTCAGAATTTCTTCAGGCACTCCAAGTCTACTGAACATGTCCACCAGCGCCTCTGCCACAGTTTCAGTGTCAATCTTCTTCAGAGGCACTGCTTTTGGGTACCGAGTCGCATAGTCCACTAAAGTCAGTACCCACCGATGACCTTCTTCACTCGGAGGTCTTATTTCGCCGATTAAGTCTAAGGCCACCCTCTTGAAAGGTCGGTCGATCAGAGGCATCCTCTGCATAGGCACTTTCGGGATCCTTCCTCGAGCTATGGTCTTCTGGCAAATGTCACATGATCGACAGAAACGGCTGACGTCCGCATGAAGTCCTGGCCAGTAGAACACCGCCTGGATTCTATCCGACGTCTTCTTGATACCCAGGTGACCTCCCATGATTGAGTCATGCGCTACTTCCATCACCTGGCGCCTTAGGGGTAACGGTACCAAGACTTGACGTAGTGGTTTACCTCCGTTGACCCTCGGGTGCTGGAAGATTCTGTACAGGATCTTGGCCTTCACCTCGAAATAGACCGTGCCACTGCCCTTGGTCACGTGGTCTTGGCGGTTCCTGTACTTGTTTAAAGTGCTATCAGCTTCCTGGAGCTGGATCAGCTTATCTCTGTCCACGATGGCAGCTTTGGAGTTGTCGGCGACCTTCAGTGGCGTAGTCGTCTTGTCTCTCTTGGCCTGGGCCCTGGTGGTGACAGCACCGACGATCTCTGGTCGGCAGGGCTGAGCCGGAGTAACCACATTGTCCAGTAGCAGCTCTGAAAGGTCTCCGTCGGGAAATGGCAGTGGATCCTCCTCCACAACTTCGACGCGTTGGGTTGAGGCAGGACTCCACTCTGGATCGGGGTCGTCGGGTCGTCTCGCGCCGTCGATGTTCCCGATCATCAAATCATACAGCGGCTTTTTCAGGCAAACCGCTTCGACTTCGCCTATGTAGAAAGGGGTGTTGACATGAATCTTCGCAACTGGCGCTCTCACACATTTGCTGTCGGCCATAAGTGTCCATTTTGAATCGCCAGTGAACTGTTCTTTAGCGATTAGATCTTCTCTGACGATGACTCCACTGCAGCCAGAGTCTCTTAAAACAGTCACTTCATGATTTCCGACGCGTCCCTTGGAAACAGGCATGTTCTGTACGGTCACAGCTGCGCTGGCGACGACGGGGATGGATTTCCCGTTGGCAAGGAGGAGTTGGCCATCGGTTATGCACTCTTGCACGTCCGCATGGGTAGCTGTGCGCTCGGTCTCACTCGGAAGAATGACGCTCCCGCCGCACACTTGATGGTCAGATCTACTGGTTTGCCGTTGATTGGAGAACCGCCTCTGTCGGTTGCCCGCCGCTGAATTGTCCGTACTGCTCCGCTGTCCGCTACTTTTGTTTTGAGGACAGTTTGCTGCTCTGTGGTCTGTAGCGTTGCAGGTGAAACAGCCTCTTGAATGCCCTTCCCTGGGAGGTGGCGTGGAGTCCGTCTGTTTCTGGTTCGTCTGGCTCCCCTGGATCTGGTTCACATGGTTTCCAGTCTTCTGAAAATGTTTCGTCGCGCTGGGTGGCCCCAGGGTCTTCCCATGAGCGATGAGATATCTTTCAGCAGCCTCAGTCACATCTTTAAGCGTCTGCAGCTTTTCTGCCGTGAACTGACAAAACCGAGCAAGTCCACAAAACCTACTTTCGAGAAAATCGACGTTTTGTGTTGCGCTATATTACGCGATCGTTTCTAAAAGTTTAAGGGCATATTATAATGCAATTCCTCGATTTAAGAGTGCATACCTTGAATGTTAAAGAAATGTTTGATAGATTTGATGTTTTAAGACTATTTGTGGACTTGCTTTGTTTTGTCAGATTATTCTTGAGATAGATCTTTGTTGAGAACATGACAAAACCAAGCAAGTCACCCGCTTGGTTTTGTCAGTTTATTATTGAATTAAATCCTTGTTAAAAAAATTCACAAAACCAAGTAAGTCAAATCCGCTTGGTTTTGTCAGTTTATTATTAAGTAAATCCTTGTTTTCAAAATTCACCAAACCAAGTAAGTCCCATAGGCCGTTTCGTTTCTTTGTTAAAAAGTCTGACGAGATGAATCACATAAGTTGGGTTTTGTAAGATGTGGGTGCGGCAGTTACAGTGAGTGTATATGTGTGCCTGTTTATTGTTTTTAGCCATTCTTCACTTAATATTCCTGGGTTGGTATGCAGGAGTCATGGGTTTTTTTGCTCTCCCTTCAAAATAATATTAGATGCAGCCAATTTAATTTTAAAAATACAAAACTATTTTCCTTTCAGTTTCCTATTGTTGCGATCTTCCTGCCTTTACACCACGTGTATGTCTTGTATTTTGTTGCCCTTGTTGTGTGTCTGTAATATATTTGTTGCTGTTTGTTTGTGGGTTCGGGCACTGAATAGAATAGGCCCAACGTTTCCCGGCGTGTCGTAAGAGGCGACTAACAGGGGTAATGTTAGCACGGCATCACTGGGCGAAAGGCTTCTACACAGAAGTCACCGGCCAGGGCGAGGAACCTCACGTTGCTACAGGTTCAACGACCAAGTGCTCGGGGCCAAGGCGAGCCACACTGTATTCGTGGATTTCGGCTGTGCCCAACAGCCTGGAGAGGATCGGGCACCGCCAGGTCCTTTTTTGCCCAAGACACACTACATGCATGATGACACTATCCACTAATTCCATACCGGATAGGTCGTCGCCCGGCTCAAGGACCGCGCCTTCCGTTGGCCACCAGGACGGAGGTGTTAAGTATGCTACTGATGGACAATTTAGCAAGATCCGCACGAGAAACAACATCGATCGTCATAGGAACCTGGAATGTCAGGACCCTAACTGCTGAAGGAAAATTAGAAGAACTGGCCCACGAGTTGGACCGCTATCGATGGAACGTTCTAGGCATTAGCGAACTGCGCTGGAAAGGCCTGGGTGAAACAACGACAGACAAAGGCCACAAGCTCTATTTCAGCGGTAGAGATGACAGGCACGAACGCGGCGTTGGATTCTTGGTCCACAAGAACATTCTAGCCACTGTCATGGGTTGCCGCCCAGTAGACTCATTACCATCCGCCTGAGAGCAGCCCCTTTCAACATCACCATCATCCAGACCTATGCCCCAACATCAGACTATGACGACAGCGAAGTGGAGGATTTTTATGAAAATCTACAGGCGGTCCTTGACCAAGTGCCGAAGAAGGACATAGTCATAGTGCAAGGCGACTGGAATGCCAAGGTTGGCCAAGATGCGCACAACTGGGGAGACACATGTGGACCCCACTGCAACAACGAGACAAATGACAGGGGTCTGAGATTCTTGGAGTTTGCCAGATACAACAATCTGGTACTGGCAAACACGCTTGGACTCCACAAAAACTCCAGACGATGGACATGGCACAGTCCCGGCGGGGAGCATCACAACCAAATAGACTACATTATGGTCAAGAAACGCTTCAGATCAAGCATCAACATTGGAAGGACACGCACTTTTCCAGGAGCAGACATGGGAAGTGATCACAATCTTGTGATGTTGTCTTTCCGGCTCCACTTGAAGAGAGTAAATACTGCACTAGACTGAAGTTCGACCTGGACAAACTGCAAGACCCGGAGGTGGCAGAACTATTTCAGGCCACAATTGAAGGGAAATTTGCACCACTGCTCATTTTGGGGGCTGGTGAAGTAGATGTCAACACCATGACCACCACCTTCAACTCAGCTGTGACAGATGCCGCCACTGAGATCCTTGGCAAGCACCGACCAAAGAAGAAGCCGTGGATCACACCTGAACTTTTGGATCTGTGTGATAAACGAAGAGAGATTAAAAAAAGAAAGAAAAAGAACACCTCACAGGGAGCTGATGTCTACCGAAAAATCAACAATGACATCCGAAAAGGCATGCGCACAGCAAAGGAGAACTGGATAGAAGATCAATGCCAGGAAATAGAGAACAGTCTGAACAAGAACAACAGCAAGAAGGCCTACCAGACTGTAAAGCGGCTGACAAGTTTCAAACAGCCCAAAGTCTCCACGATCCAAAGCAAGTCTGGCATATGCCTTACAGAAGAACAAGAAGTCTTGGACAGATGGACAGAGTACTGCTCTGACTTTTACAACCATACACCAAATGGAGACCCATCAGTTCTAGCATGTCCCGAGAACAGAGAAGAAGAAATCCTCCCAATTCTCCGGGAAGAAGTTGAGGCAGCAGTGCAATCGCTAAAGAAAGGGAAGTCAGCGGGAGTGGACAACATACCCGCGGAACTGCTACAAGCAGGAGGAGAAGCGATGATTGATGCCCTCACCATTATCTGTAACAAGATCTGGCAGAGTGGAGAGTGGCCTATACCATGGGCCCAGTCGCTTGTCATCACTCTTCCCAAAAAAGGTAACCTTGAGGAGTGTGAAAATTACTGCACCGTCAGCGTCATCATCCATCCCAGCAAGGTCCTCCTGAAAATATTACTCAACAGGTTGAAACCCCAAGCTGAACAAATCATAGCTGAAGAACAAGCAGGATTCAGGGCAGGGCGAAGTACCACTGAACAGATTTTCAACCTCAGAATAATCTGTGAGAAATACCTACAGCACCAACAACATCTATATCATGTGTTCATAGACTTCAAGAAAACGTTTGACCGAGTCTGGCATGCAGCTCTATGGGCAACAATGAAAGCGTACAACATCAGACCTAAAATTATTGAAGTCATCAAAAACCTGTATGACAAGGCTACCAGTGCAGTCCTCCACAACAGCGCCATCGGGAACTGGTTCAGAACAACAATCGGTGTGCGTCAAGGATGCCTACTCTCTCCAACACTCTTCAACATCTTCCTAGAGCGCATCATGTCAGATGCTCTTGCAGATCACGAAGGCACAGTCAGCATAGGGGGCAGAGCTATCTCCAATCTTCGTTTTGCGGATGACATTGATGGATTGGCTGGAGAGGAACAAGAACTTGAACAGCTGGTACAGACGCGTGACACCACCTCCAAAGCTTGTGGAATTGAAATAAGTGCAGAGAAGACCGAATTGATGACCAACAACACCAATGGCATCAACACGGACATCAAAGTCCAAGGCCAATCCCTCAACACAGTGCATAGCTTCAAATATTTAGGAGCTATTGTATCAGACAATGGGTCCCGACAGGAAGTCCTCTCCAGGATCGCACAAACTGCTGCCCTGACAAGGTTGAAGCCATTTGGAAAGACCATCATTCTACATTCCAAAGTAAGACTGCTGCGCTCCCTTGTCATCTCCATCTTCCTATATGCCTGGGAAGCATGGACCCTCACAGCAGATCTACAACGAAGAATACAAAGCATGGAGATTAGGTGCTACAGAAGACTTCTGGGCATTTCCTATACCCAACACATCACCAACGACGAAGTCCGACAGACCATCACACAAGCCATTTGACAACACGATGACCTGCTCACAGTGGTGAAGAAACGGAAACTCCGATGGTATGGCCACGTCACCAAATCATCAGGCCTTGCAAAGACTATTCTGCAAGGCACAGTGCAAGGAGGTAGAAGAAGAGTGAGACCGAAAAAGAGGTGGGAGGACAACATTCGAGAATGGACTGGTTTGACACTGAGCGAAGCCATCAGGGATGCTGAGGACAGAGAGAGATGGAGTATGCTGGTTAAACGATCATCTTTGGTGCTCCTACGACCTCAGGGTTACGGGACAGGATAGGATAGGATATAATAGGATAGGATAGGATAGTTTGTTTGTTTATTTCCACACCTCGTGGAAGTTGCCGCGTAGGCGGAAGATCTACAGGATCCTTCATGGTGGGCAGGAAAGTACATGAAGAGAACTGTTTTTCAAAAAGCTGAACACGTCCTTTGCTGACCGAAATTTCGTCATCATTTTCACAGGAAAATAATATTGCACAGCAGCAATAACATGGATTCTCACTGGTCCACTTCATCTTAAGGCGCTTTCTCATTGGTCGGGAGGACTTACTTTTCTTTGTCAGGTTATTGTAGAAAATGACGTCATCATGCCAACTCGAGCATCAGCCAGAGGATCGCCGAAACAAAATCGCAGGGGACTTGCTTGGTTTTATCAGTTTATTCCCCCACTTAAAATTTTTTTAACAAGGACTTACTCTATGATATCTCCAAATCTAAACATAGTTCGGATTTGATTTTTACAGGTAAGATGCGTCATTCTCTTGCAAGTTTGATGGCGCAAAAAAATCATTTTCGACCTTAGGTGGACTTACTCGGTTTTGTCAAATCACGGCAGTTTTGTTCTTCTAAGTGGGTCGCTAGGTCCTTGTGACAGGCATTGAGAAATTGTTCCTTCACGATCAGGTCATGGAGACTGTCGTAAGACTTCCTTTCGCCTGATAACTCCACCCACTTGTGTAGATATGACGACAGGCGCTCCACAAACTGCTTTGGCGTCTCGTCTGACTTAGGCCGGCATTCACGGAAGCGTTTACGGTAGCCCTTCTCTGTAAAGTTGTAGCATTGCAACAGGGCCTCTTTCAAGACGTCGTAGTTTTTGGCGTCATCGTTCGACAGTCTGGTGTAAACTTCGAGCGCTTGCCCTGTCAGAAGTGCACTTAGTCGAATCGCCCAGTCTCGAGGTTGCCAGTTGGAGCTTTCGGCGAACCTTTCGAATCTCGCCAGATAGCTGTCGATCTGGTCCTTCCCGTCGACGAAAGCTGGCAATTTTGGAGCCGTATGGTCGTTGGTGACTTGTGGCGCATGCTGATTGTTTTGGATGCGCGCCAACTCTAGCTGGTACTGACGATCTCTTTCTTGCCGCTGCTGTTCAATTTCCAGACGCTTCAGTTCAAATTCTCTTTCTTCACGCCGTCGCTCATCTTCTCTTTCTTCACGCTGACGTTGTTCTTCTCTTTCTTGTATTCTCTCCTGAGACTTGACGTAATCCGTCAGCTGTTTGCCTTTCAGATTCAGTGCAATCCCTTTCTGCCAGAAGTCAGCCATCTTGATGCTTTTCTGGAAAGTTCTTTTCTGGAAAGTTCTTGACTGGAAAGTTCTTGACTGTGCTGTACCCTTCTAGACTGTTCTAGAACAGCACGCTTTCTGCAGTAGCGCCGATGCTTGCCACTAGTCGCTTTCGCTGACGCAGGCCCCGCTGTCCTCGTCGTATGCGACGCTGCACCACGCTGGTGTTGATGTACACGCTCCTGTGCTGAAGTAGACGCGACGTCCGCTAGCCGCTCTCTGTAACACTGGCGATGTAGCTCCGAGACTGTCCCTCGACGTAGTCTTACGGCAGCTACGTAGTCCCGATCTGTTGTTCGCTCACGAAGCAACTCTTCAGCGACTACACGCCCTTGCAGTCAACCCGAATCTATCGGGGATGTAGTCCCAGTATGTTGGCCCCTCTCGACGCAACTTGATGGCGGCTACCCTCGATGACTGCCTCTCGTAACGTTGACTCGCTTGTTGTAGCAGTTGAACCCTTGGCTATGGCGTGAATCGCGGCTTGACCCCCAAAATGTTACACTCCGTTTGATGATGGTGTTTTCTTTATCAGTATGTGATTCAGCCCCAATGCTGAATTCCTGATAAGGTGTAACTCAGATTCGTTTATCCACGCAGCCTGCTCACTCAGCATACAAGTCACAAAGTCGACGTATGAAGTTTTCCACTTTTTATTCAGCACACATCAACAACTGCATACAATTCTCAACTCAACTCAACAACTTTCAACAGCAACTTTTTTCACAACACACGGAGCATCGAATATATAATTTTTTTTCTCTTTCGAGATGACGACAGGTCGTTCTAGAAATGACGCATTACAACCAACCAATCAGAATTAAAGATCGTCATCACTGACTTACGTCATACATGTCAAAAGAATGTTCTCCATTATCTACGTCCATCAAGAAACTTCGATAGTAAACAAACGGATCCAGAAAATTCTCCAACAATATCGACTAACGAAAATTATCAACGTTATACAAAGCCTCTCCTAACAACAATGCAAACTCAAATCAAAGGTAAATAAACTCCATTATTGAATACTTTGCAAAACGAAACGATTAGATCTATCGTGCGCATTTTAGACACACTACCATTGGCGTTTCAACGTAACAAAGAATAACTACATCAGTGAAACATCAACATGGTAGAACAATAGAGAAGCCCAAACCTGTAGACAAATATATAGTCTTAACAGTTTGCCTACAAAACTCAAATACTACATTCACATAATACGCCTTCCGCCGTCCGCCATCTTGACCTGGTTATACATAATAACAATGATAATAATACAGGATGCTATACATACATCTCAATAATATAATGCAACTCTTGATACTAATAATTCATATCTCTTCCATAAGCACAGTCGTTTATATAAATATACATAATCATTACGACTACACTTCAATCACACAGTCCCAATTCATTCCATCCTCATCTCCATCCTCATCATCCCTCTCAACTGTTATAGTACATCATGGTTATCTCCCTTCATCCATATTATCTTATCGTACTATAATATAAACATGCTCCCCTCATATCCATCACTTTCTTCACCTCCTCTTTAGCATAGTACAATTATCTCTCTCCCTTTACATACATCCCCTCTCTCTCTCTCTAGCATGCATTCTTCATCGTCACCTTTGACCCACTTTAGCAACAAGCACAGCAACGACATTTCCCGTTTATGTATATAATAAGAAAATGATATGAAAATCATACAAAATCAATAAATTACTATTCATCAAAATACATCCCCTTCCCCCTCATTCATCATCATTCATTCGCGTACGCAGTCTCGAAGCGCTCGCCACTGAGGAAATGAATTACAGGGTTTTTACTCACCTTATAAGTCTCGGCCTGTGACACACCTCCCTAACACAGTACAACACAGCACAGTACAGTACACACTGGTTAGTCTGAGAGTTAATTCGTTATTTGGCTAATTGCTAGCTATTCACAAGGACATCTAAATTCTAATAAAGACCTTGAGCCTTGGCAGGTGCCCAATCGAGGACTACACAACCTTAGGAAAGAATCCTACATTTATCTCCAATAAATGGCGATTACATTCCTCCTACTTCAGTCTTTAGACATTCTTACCCCGATGAGGGCGTAAGACCTTGGGTGGTTCAAACACCAAGAACACTACCCCTTCCAAGAAATAAACCTAATTTCCGTCTGACACACAGTCACAAGGTTACTTTCTGGCTAAAGCTGACCTCTCGCAAAAAGCGCCACATCGACTCTGACCTACTAAACACACGCCAGGCCACAGGTAACCGGTCGAGCTCGAATTCAGTACCCCCCTTCTAATTCAGCATATCCCTATTTTCTGCGTTAAGCACGTGGACTTAGAGATACTGCATCTTTCATACGCAATAAAGAAAACTGCCGAGCTATCTATATACACTACATAGTAGAGAGGTGCAACTTCGCACAAAATATAGCTCTCTCTGATATGTGTTGAAACTCGTGTCGTCACAATCATCATCATCATCATCATCATCATCATCATCATCATCATCATCATCATCATCATCATCATTATTATTATTATTATTATTATTATTATTATTATTATTATTATTATTATTATTATTATTATTATTATTATTCAAGGGCAGCTTATGCTCTTAGTGAGGGGCATGGAGAGGAGGTGAGTGTTCCTCATTATATTATGTGATAAGCTTACTGTTTGACTACTAAAAATTATGTACCACTGCGTATTGTTACAGTCGCTTTGTGTGCGCGTTACTCATTGTTTGTCTATTAGTCCTCTAAGTGATTTAGACATTGTAAAAACTTTGTGAAATACGCGTATTAATTAAAAACATTTTTAAAATTAACAATTAAAAAAAGTAATAAAATCAATAACTAGTAGAACTGATTTTTAAAATATATAATCGTCATAGTATCCCCACTTTATGGAAATTTAGTGCTTTAAATTCCCACTGTCGCTGTCTTCCTCATTTACTCTTTCCCATTCCTGCTCTGTCCTATCACTCTGCTATACTATCTTCTTCTTCGCTAGATCAATGACCTACCTTTTTTCTTGAAAACTCTTCCTGGACAAGACTCCTTGTTTGTGTATGGGGTCTGTTGGATCAGCTTGGGAGTGTTGGACGCTTTCTGCCGGGTGGTCACTAGGGCTTCATATGATTGTATTATTTAGCAATATAGGCATTTTATATGTATATGTTTTGTTAATAATTTATAATGATGTTTGTATTCTATTTTGTTTTTGTAACCGATGGTTCGAGTAGTTGGGGTAAAGCCTCAGCCGTCCCCTGCGTGGGATGTCTTTATTGTAAAGTGACTGGCCGGTGGAGGGCGTTCAATTTTCCCACTAGGGTTGTTTCAGCAGATCTTTTATGCGGATCGGGGGTTATCCGGTCCTGATTTGGCTCGGAAGAGTCCGCTGGACCTAAAGCAACAATCAATCAATCAATCAATCAATCAAAAGTGACTCATAGGAACCTGTAATGTCATGACCCTAACTGCGGATGGAAAATGAGAAATGGCCCACTATCGATGAGGCATTCTAGGTATCAGCGAACTGCGCTAGAAAGGCCTAGGTGAAACAACCACCAACAAAGGCCACAAGCTTTATTTCAGCGGAAGAAATGACAGACACGAACAGGGCGTTGGAATCTTGTTCCACAAAGACATTCTGGCCACTGACATGGGTTGCCACCCTGTCTACAGTAAACTCATTACCATCCGAATACGTATGAGGGCAGCTCCTTTCAACATCACCATCATCCAGACCTAAGCCCCAACATCAGACTATGAAGACAGAGAAGTTGAGGGACTTCTATGAACATCTGCAGGCTGTCCTTGACCAAGTGGGAAGGAAGAACATAGTCATAGTGCAAGGAGACTGTAATGCCAAGGTTGGCCAAGATGCGTGCAGTAACTGGGGAGAAACATGTGGACGCCATTGCAACAACGAGACAAATGACATAGGTCTGAGACTCTTGGAGTTTGACAGATACAACAATCTGATACTGGCAAACACGCTTGGTCCTCACACAAAATCCAGACTATAGACCTGGCACAGTCCCAGCTTGGAACATCACAACCAAATTGACTGCATCATGGTCAAGAAACGCCTCAAATCAGGTGTAAACATTGGCAAGACACACACTTTTCCATGAGCAGACACCGGAAGTGATCACAATCTTGTGATGTTGTCTTTCCGGCTCCACTTGAAGAGAGTAAACACAGCAAAGTGCACCAGGATAAGTTCCACCTGGACAAACTGCAAGACCCGAGGTGGCAGAAATATTGTTAACCACAATTGGAATGAAATTTGCAAAACTGCTCATTTTGGGAGCTGGTGAAATAGATGTCAACAGCATGACCACCATCTTCAACTCAGCAGCGATAAATGCCGCCACTGAGATCTTTGGCAAGCACCGCCCAAAGAAAAAACCGTGGATCACACCTGAACTTTTGAACCTGTGTGACAAACGAGGAGATATGAAAATGAAAAGCTCACAGGGAGCTAATGCCTACCGAAAAATCAACAGTGACATCCCAAAAGGCATGCGCACAGCAAAGGAGAACTGGATAGAAGATCAATGCCAGGAAATAGAGAACAATCTGAACAAGAACAGCAGCAAGAAGGCCTACCAGACAGAAGTGGCTGACAAGTGTTACACAGCCCAAGATCCCCATGATCCAAAGCAAGTCTGGCATATGCCTTACAGAAGAACAAGAAGACTTGGAACGATGGACAGAGTACTGCTCTGACCTTTACAAACACATTCCAAACGGAGACCCATCGGTTCTAGCATGTCCCCAGAACAGAGAAGAAGAAAAAATCCTCCCAATTATCCTAGAAGAAGTTGAGGCAGCAGTACAATCACTGTGTATGGGAAAGTCAGTGGGAGTGGACAACATTCCCGCAGAATTGCTTCAGGCAGGAGGAAATGCGATGATTTTCGCCTTTGCCATTATCTTTAACAAGATCTTTCAGAGTGGGGAGTGGCCTACACCATGGACCCAGTCGCTTGTCATCACTCTTCCCAAAAAGGATGACCTTCAGTAGAGTAAAAACTACCGAACCATCAGCCTCATCAGCCACCCCAGTAAAGTCCACACGAAAATAAAACTCAACAGGTTGAAACCCCAAGCCGAACAAATCATAGCTCAAGAACAAGAAGGATTCGGTGCCAGTCGAAGTACCCCTGAGCAGATTACAACTTCACAATAATCTGCCAGAAATAGCTACAGCACCAACAACTATATGATGTGTTTGTAGACTTCAAGAAAGCATTTGACCGAGTCTGGCATGCAGCTCTGTGAGTGTGGGGGGCCGGTTTAATAGTTATTTGGGTCCGATGACTTTATATTATTGTTAGTCTGTTTCTGGTGAGAAGATATTGGTAATTTTGTATGAGAGCAAAATTTTGATTGGTTGAACCGGTCACACGACAGTTCACTTATGTACATTAAAAAAATCTACTTATTCTTTTATTGACAATAATAGAGATAGGTTGTGTTGGACATCTCGCAGCAGGGTCTGCAGGTATCTTGTTTATTATTTGAAATGTTATATTATAAATGTAATAGTATTATTAAATTATGATATTATATTGGTTACGTTATAAAATTAATAATAAATAATTATCACGTATAAATATTGCGTAAAAACGCACGACAATTCTGAAGTACCCCTTTGTTGTTACAGTGGGCAACCATGAGCGTTTACCACTTTAGCCCCAACATTATTAAAGTAATCAAAAGCCTGTATGGCAAGGCTACCAATGCAGTTCTTCAGAACAGCGTCTTCGGGAACTGGTTCAGAAGAACAGTCGGCGTGCGTCAAGTATTCATACTCTCTCCAACACTTTTCAACATCTTTATGGAGCGCAATATGGCATATGCCCTGCACAGTCAGCATAAGAGGTAGTGCAAACTCCAACCTCCGTTTTGTGCGGATGACATTGATGCATTGGGTGGAGATGAAAAAAACAACTTGAACAGCTTGTACAGAGGATTGACACCACCTCCAGAGCCTTTGGAATGGACATAAGTGCAAAGAAGACCAAACTGATGACCAACAACACCAATGGCATCAACACGGATATCAAAGACAAAGGTCAATTCTTCAAAACGGTGCATGGCTTCACATATTTAGTCTCCATCTTCCTATACTCTTGCGAAACAGACCCTTACAGCAGACCTACAACGAAGAATACAAAGTATGGAGATGATGTGCTACATAAGACTTCTGGGCATTTCCTATGCCCAGCACATCACCAACGACGAAGTCCGACAGACCAACACAAGCCATTGGACAACACGATGACATGCTCACAGTGGTGAAGAAACGGAAACTTCGATGGTATGGCCATGTCACCAGAGCTTCAGGCCTTGCAAAGGCCATTCTGAAAGGTAGGTGGAATGATGCAGAAGAAAGCGGGAAACAGAAAAAGAGGTGGGAATACAACATTCAAGAATGGACTGGCTTGACACAGAGTAAAGCCATGATGAGGACTGCTGAGGACAGAGAAAGATGGAGTACGTTGGTTAAAATGATCATCTGTGGTTCCCCAAGAACTTTCGAATTACGGGATAGGATAGGATAGGACTTAAAATCTCTCTCTCCCCCTCTCTTTCTCTCCATCTCTCTCTCTCCCTCTCTCTCTCTCTCTCTCTCTCCCCTATGATCATACACATGACTCTTCAATCATACAATAATCTTTTTTTTAAAAACACAAAATACTACATAAATCTACCAACAGATTAATAAATACATAAAACCTTTGCAAGCTTTAACTCATTGAAGTCGGGCCGTAAACGGTTTGACGGCACTCGCTGTGCCGCAGAGGAGCGTGCCGTAGTTCTGTTTACGTAGCGTGTTTACATTTTTAATAATAGAAAATGAGTACTGTGACAAACGGACGATCTATCTCTGGCGCTGGCTGTGTCCCGTCTTCCATTCCTCGCCGGCCGGCTAAGCCGACTAAGCCCCGCCCCTCAGGGAATCGCCCTAAAGATGCCAACTGGCCAAGTAACTTGGTCAGTCTTCAGCTATCAGCCTCCGAATACACAACTGCCTGCCCCGGACACATCACACCACGTTGGGACCCCTGAGCCTCGGCAGTACTCTTGTGATTCGACCCGTTCTTAGGCAAGGTAAGAGAGGAAATTTACTTTATATCATTTAGCACTCCCATCACCCGTCGATCGCCCAACATGTTCGTATGTCCTGTAGATATGTACGTTCGTGTTTGTGGTTTTGTCTAGATGTGTTGCTTGTGGTATTCGTTTTATTCCTTGTATGTATTATCTGCATTTTGATTGCTGTTCTTGCCATGTTTGAATTTATACTTGTATGCTCCCTGCTAGCCCCGTGTATAAATCTCCCATGCCATGCCGTCCCACCATCTATATTAAAGTCCCCCAGCACAGCACCCTTGCCTACAGCCTCTTTGTCCTGTATTTATTCCATTTGCTTCTCCCCTGTTCCTACTGTATAGATATCTGCCCCTGTTGTCCATCACCCCATCTTAAGGCGCCGAAGTTACTATCTATTAGCGGCCGCCAGTAAACTCCACCAAAGCCCCTAGCCATTGTTGCAATTGTTGGACTGTTGGTACGAACCGGTCAACTCTTGGCCGGTCCGTCCAAGTTTGGAAATCTGATGGGCACGCGCGCTAACCGGCGCTGCGTCCAGAATATATGTACACCGCTGAGCTTGAGTCTGTACTACTTTACAGAACGGGCTCCTATACCAGCTCCTATACCAGCTCCTATACCGGCTGATACAAGACACGAGACCCGCTGCGTGCGACCCTGACAACCCGGTCGTCACTGAGAAGCGTACCGAACGAAACTCCGCCATCAGCCAGCAGCGAAGGCTGTATTGCACCACCAAACCGGTTATCCAAGAAGTATTGCACCACCAAACCTGTTATCCAAGAAGTTGACCCAGTGCCCTGCATTGGCCAAACCCACGCTAACAACTGGACCCTTGCATCATCGCCATCCAGAAGCCTGAGGCAACCACCGCCCTTACGCTATTCAAGCTAAGTGCCCACTGAGCGCGCACCACAATTCAGAGACATTCTGGCTAAGCCACTCGCAAAATCCAGATATCCTCCTGCCTAGTGATGACATCAGTCCTCAATCACCTTAGTACCCCCCAAATCGCCCACCCAGAATATCTCCAAGATACTCAGGACTCTTATTGACAATTTCCAGTGACTAAGCCTTACGCTTATCTAATACAGCCGACCTACTTCCATTTAATAAAATCTACTAGTATTATAATATCACATCTGACTTCCCCTTGTTTCTAATTATTTACTAGTTTAGCTTACATTCTTCTCGTCTGGCCTGTTGACTGTCTATCTTTCCTTAGTAACTCCCAGCCTTATTTCCCTGAATGTCGCCGCGAGTTGGCCTAAACAAGGGAGGCAACACAGCGCGGGGGAATAAGTGCTAATCCTCAATCCCCCAACCCCCTTTATTCGTGACAAGTACCAAGGGAACTGAGCAATACACATACTTGAAAGGGGTCTTTTTAAGAGTAGATTGCTTCCCTTTGACCATATTTTTGACAAAGTTTCTCTTGACATCTCGCGATTTTTCTAAACCTAGATACATGCTTTGTTTACAAAATGGCTTCCCGTTTTTTACGCCGATTGTTCGGAAAATTTTGTTTTAGTTATGTGACAAATGCCTCTTCAGATTGTGCTTTCCTGATTATTTTTTTGTAAAATTCATTTCTACAGTGTTTTTACATCATATAAACAAGAGAATCAAATATTTTCATTAAAAAATGGGTGCAACATATAGATATTGTGCTTCTTATAAAAAAAGGTTTTTTTTTCCAAAAGTGATGTGTTTTTGGTGCACATTTTATTTTCTGGAGGATTATAGCAGATTGGTGGTAAGTGAAATTAAAAATACATACTTTAAGCTTTCATTTGCAATTTATTTTATGTTTCTATGTTGCCTAGTACATTTGGTGCGATTTTTTAAAAATAGCCTAAAATCCTGCGACTCTGGAACGATGCCGAGTCTGGCACTCTGCGACTAAATTGAAAAAGTTAAATCACTTAGTATCTTAATGTTTTTCATTTTCACTGATAGTAAAGAGTTAAAATTGTTGCATTTAAACCAGTGAAAAAAAACAATTAGATGAGTAAAAATATTTTTTACACAATTTAGTTCGTAATGAGTTTAAGCAAATTCCATATGCTAATGTTACAACAGGTCTTGAAAAACCAAAAATGTCACAAACATTGGGGTGTATAATTACAATTTCTAAAAAATTATTTTTATATTCTTTATTATTTTTATATTCTTTTGATTGTTTTTTTTAGTAAATTAAGATATGCGAACAGTAACTGGATTCAAGTTCAACACACATTTATTTGCTTCTCAATCTTCCCAGTCATTAAAGATAAAACCAGACTGTGATGGTATCTAACAGAAATTGACTTCTGTCCCATTAGGTAAAAGGGTAGGTAAAGGTGGTCCTATAGCCTTGTGGCCTTAGGGGAGCATGATGTTGGAGATCACACTTATCTTGGGCCAGCGTAATGAGGGTGATGCCAATCTCTGTCCCTCACTGCTTTACCTTCCCCACCCTTAAGATAGTAGGTACTCAGTCACAGTTGAGTCAACTGGGGCCGTTGTTTTTTGTCGCTTCACGTTTTGCGGTCACCCATCCAAGTGCTTACCGCACTGGACAGTGCTTAACTTGCGACACAGTAGCGAGTGCTCCAACCACTGCGCTATCCGACATCCCTGTCCCATTTATAATCAAACAATGAACAACAAGTTTGATCTCACAAATTATTTCTTGTCGTTCTTTGCTATTTGTAGTATTCAAAGTCTGTAAAACAGACTGTGAATCCACACACATTACTATACTATAGAAAAAGTAGGCAATCTAGCAATTTTGCTTCAAGCCATTAAAATAGCTATAAATTCTACTGTAAAAATTTAAAACCTTTTCTCTGAATGAAATGACTCACATATTTTCAAATCGGGAATTACGAAAGCAGACCCCCACATTTTCTTATTCTAGTACAGAACCATCTGTGAAAATTTTAAACCTATTATATTTTTCATGTAAATTTATGCGAGCATCTGGGACTACTATATTCGTATCTGACTGTTTTGATACAAAACTATACTCATAATACTAATTCGCCTTTTTTAACTCCCAAGGTGGGATAGGAGGTGTTATTACAAGTTTAGCAACTATTTCATTAGTAATTTGGATTACCAGATAATCGCCACCCGGACTATCGCCACCGCTCAATAGCCACCCAGTCAACCGCCACCTAGGACAACTGTCACCCGGACAATCGCCACCTAGGACAACTGCCACCCGGACAATCAACACCTAGGACAATTGCCACCCAGTCAACCGCCACCTAGGACAACTGCCACCCAGTCAATTGCCACCCGGAAAATCGCCACCGGAAAGTGCAAATGCCATCTTGTCTTAAAATGTTCAATATAAAAACATACACTAGTCTTGGTAATGAACACAAGGAAATACATCTTGAGCTTTGTTTTTAAAAGTTTACATTCAATATACACTCTCCAATCAAATTGACAAACTTGTGTTCCGGTAAACAAAACACTAGGGGTGTCCGGCTGTGAACTGAAGTTCTATATAACCAAATTTCTCATTCACACTCCAACCATAGGATGGATGCGATTGTGTCTTCTCATGGAAAGAGCACGTTCGAGGAGAATGGTTTCGTCTACTATTTTCACAAGACTTTGAAAGACAACTGTAATATCAGAAATGTTGACAACAAAGATGTTGTAACTTAGCTTAGAGATAAACTGACACTATTGAACAAACCTGATGTTAATTCACCAGCTCTCGAAGGGAATGTTCGCAGTTATTAAATTAGCATCCTTACTTCCAACAATATCATTTAGAACTCGCTATAAAGAATGTAACTTAGCCCACTTAGACATCTGACCGGTGTCACTGGACCACTAAGTAGCCACACGAATCATATCACTCTTAAATCTACTTTGCATATCTCTCTCTGGACACTCGAAGTTGAGACGTAACAGATAGTGTTCCAGAGGCAGGCCAAGAGAACAATGACGTCCAAGAAAAGATTCACTTATTCGCGAGAACGAGATCATTGGTCGGAGATGACGTAGATCCCGATATATTCTCCGTACCCCCCTGAATTAAACGCGTAGTCACACACGAAGTGTAGAACCACGAGGGTTAAGGAGCAGACTGAAGTATTAAAAAAAAATCAGCCATCACCAACAAAGTGATAAAGACGGTTTCACGGTCCCCAGAGACTAGAAGTATGTTAACACTAGTAGATTTCTAGTACTTATATGTTTATATATTATATTGATTGCCATGTATTATTATGTTCATGTTATATGTATTTACTGAAACCGATTATTGTTTCTGAAATGCGCATATTACTCGACATAGCTTAGCCTTAAGATTCATATATTGTAGTGTGCTTATGGGAAACTCGGCAGGTGTCTGATGCTGTAGACTCCTTGCAGAGGGCACAACATACCAATATATCTGAATAGAATATTGTAGCCAGAGTTCTGGATTTTCCAGCTCAGCTCTGGAAGGGTTTGTGGAGTCCAAGCCTGAGCGCTTGCTCCCCTGGAAAGAAGGAGATCAACTAGAATCTACCTCACCGCGTCCGGCCCCGTGGCTACCAGACTCGCTCGATCATCCTGAGAATGACCAGACTCCCTCAGAGTGACCACCAGACTGAAGCCCTCACAGAAACCGAGAGCTAAGTCTCCTCCCAACTGCAACTGATGTCAAACTACTCAGAACACTATTAGATCATCAAACGTATTACCAAAGAGCTTAATGATAAAAAGAGGGAGAACTTGGTACAAAACCGCGAGACGAAAGGTACGAGTTATGCGCCCTTGTCGACATGCTGAAAATGGCTCGTGGCAGAAAGTCAAAAGGCGACCGAGTGAAACAGGACGGTGACTTTTGCACAGCCATCAATTGCCATAATGGCAGATACAAGAAAAGTTGTGATGGCAAGTCCTTTTTCAAATTTCCAAGAGACAAAGAAAGGTAAATTGCAATTGAAAAACTTCATTTTTGGTGTTTATGTAGGCCTAAACTAAAACCGCTGCAGTGCTGTTAGTGTTAAAACAATCGGAGAGCGGCTTGAATGATTCATGTTATACCTATGTGCTAAATCCAAAACAGTTTGCTTGCTGACAGTTTACGTTCAACAGGTCGCTCACTGTTTACGTTATTGCTAGGTTGTTTGATATATTTGTGCTTATATTTCAAAAGTAGATGTCAGATAATAATAATAATAATAATAATAATAATAATAATAATAATAATAATAATAATAATAATAATAATAATAATAATAATAATAATAATAATAATACATCCAAGTGTAACGGCATAAATGCAGTATTATAACAGAAATATGTCACCTCGTCAGAAAGATTTCAATTCTTCTGGAGAATCTGTAACTGAGATGTGAGAGAAAAGAAACCGTTGATCCTGAGGCGACTGATGTTATTAAGCCAGTGATGTGGGAGGTGAGAGGGTTGGGGGGTACGGGGACACCTGATATAAATTAAATTCACACTATTAGTGAAACATTTTGTTATTATGATTTATTGTGATTAATTGATTGAATGACAGAGCTCTCTCTTCCCCCAACCCCTCTCTCTCTCTCCCTCTCTCTCTCTCTCTTTCTCTCTCTCTCTCTCTCTCTCTCTCTCTCTCTCACGATTACGGATTTACACAGTTTCGGATAAATGAAACAGTCTGTCATGCATATTTTAATTTTAAAATATATGCCGTTGATTAAAAAATAATAAATTCCAGGGCAGAAAACGAACCTATGACATACACACATAAGCAGCATAAAAGCACCTAATAAATGTTAATAAATAAACATAAACAAACAACAACAACAACAACAACAACAACAACAACAACAACAACAAAGACAGCAGTAGCGGAATGTTAATAATACTGATGGTTAAAAGTTTGGTTTTTGCAAACGTTGCCATAAAAATGTTCTTTTGCAATGGCATAGGCTCAATAAGTTACCACGCACAGATCATTCATATAGCAGATGATGAAATATAGCCAGCCCGAGCAAAGGGAAATAATCTGTGAGAGCGTTTCGCATTTTTGTATAGGACGTACTGGAAGTCCCCCCTCTTTTCGTAATAAGCTCTTTGGTATTACCTTCGTAGCACATGATGAAAAAGTCTTGCTAAAGAACTTTCCCAGCACATTGAACAGTTTATTAATTACATTTCATTAAAGTTATGTTAGAATTTGTGTTGAAGACCACTGGGGTCATTCTATTTGTATTGTTGTGTGTCCACTAGCGCTTATTCTCTTGAAACCAATTAATATAGTCGCTTGACTAGCAAAAATCATTTCTTAAAGTGAGCCATTGATACTTTGAAACCCGAGAACAAATATAACTTGTTATGTGACCCAAGCATCGTGATTTTTTTTAGTCTCTTACATCGCTTAGGAACGACTGATAGAGATAGCTAAATGCATCATCTATCTACAGATCTGAATCCCCTTGTAAGATAATCGTTATCTTCTACGGATATGACCACAACGACAAGGAACCTCTTTTTGTGCCACCAGTAGGAAGTGTTGTACAGTATTAAGTTTGGGCTGGGTAGCCTACAATTGTCGTAATTGTCATTACCTTGATTACGTGGGTGTTTTTTTTTGTTTCTCTACAAACATATTTTAATGTTTTTAATTTACTTTATTTTATTTCTTTTATTTTACCTTATATTTTTCTTATATTTGTTTGATTACTTTTTTTTAAATTTACAATTATTATTATGCTGGAAAGAAAATGATAGAATATTTACGATGTTTTTACGACGTCTGTGTGTATGTGTGTACGTATGTGTAAATATTCTTGTACGAAGATGCATGTACGCATGTATGTATAAAGTCTATGTTTGTACGTAATGTATGTAGGTCTATGTATGTATGTATATACGTGTGTGCGTGTGAGTGTGAGGGTGGGTGTGTGTGTGTGTGTGTTTCGATGAAGGGGGGAAGAGGGCGATGGGGATAAAGGAGCCGCCGTCACAAAGCTGGAACTGAGAAAGGGGATGTCACTAGCACCCCTTACTTTTATGACCAAAAGATTACGAGAAAACTTATCTTTTTAAAAAAAAAATTATGTAACGCCAATCATCAGTGGTGCTGTCCACAGATCAAGCGCTGGACGACTACTGCCTGTGTGGTGATCAGTGTCAGAGGAATGCTGACGTCATTTGTAAGACAGTGTGTATTAATGATGTCGACGAGAACTACTGCCATAAAGGTAACGTGACTCTGTACATCTGCCTCTGTCTCTCTGTGTCTGTCTGTCTGCCTTCCTGCTTCTGTCTCTCTGGGGATATATATATATGTCTACAAGTGATAATTTTACATGTAATTATAGTGGGGGTACCCAAAAGCAAGGGGGTATATCTATATATATGTCTACAAGTGATAATTTTACATGTAATTATAGTGGGGGTACCCAAAAGCAAGGGGGTATATCTATATATATATATATATATATATATATATATATATATATATATATATATATATATATATGTATATATATATATATATATATATATATATATATATATATATATATATATATATATATATATATATATATATATATAATATATATATATACTCTCATACTACCTGGTTTCTGGCAACACATGCATGTTACGCGACCTTACTTGTGTCAACATGGATAGGAAAGTGTCAACATTGAAATGTTGTCAGAAAACGGGTACACTTTTTTTGCTGTTTTGGATTACATGGGACATAAATCGTGTTTTTTTGACATGTTGACAAAAACCTGTACTATGAATGCAGTTAGTTCCCTTGCTACACTCTGTCGTGCTTCTGAGGATCCATATTAAGTTTTGATGAGACAGGCTAAGACTGAATCAGAATGAGAGCACGCGCTGTGAAGTGACGTCTTGTCTGTGATGTGTGACGTTGCACGAAGACACTTTCTCAAAATGGCGGAGCTCAAATCGGTGAGTGGATATGTCTTTTGTAAATACTTATCAACGTTTAATTTGTTTTGAAATAACTTTAATAGTACGTAAAGCTCTGCTCCATAGTCTGCTCTCTTCACTTCTGACTTTTACGACCCTCCTGGCGCCCTTGTCTCATCTCTGTGGCCGCTTTGTGCGCTCCATATCACCGTCATCGCTACCTTCAGACTCAATCAATGCATTTCCTCCTTCTGAAAGTTGTGTATTATGTATATCGAAATGTAAGTAGGACGTTTAGACTTTAGTTGGTTTTCAGCCTCGGGGATGCGGTTTTATTGTAGGTATATTTTCTGTCAGTACAAGTTGTTTTGTGTGGTGTTTGAATATATATCAAGTATTTTATTTTTTAGCCGAGATGGTGTGTGTATATGTTCTTGACCATATACATTGAGTACAGTGATTCTTAATTACATATATAATAGAAAGGTCCCCGACTATGACTGTTGAATATGAGTTTCTCGGGCGTTATGATTGATTGGGGGAGTACATTTTTAGTTCAGCGCATCGAATTACAATAGACTGAGACTCAAGTTGTTGGGTGGTGAGTTTCTCGGGCGTTATGATTGATTGGGGGAGTATATTTTAGTTCAGCGCATCGAGTTACAATAGACTGAGACTCAAGTTGTTGGGTGGTGAGTTTCTCGGGCGTTATGATTGATTTGGGGAGTACATTTTTAGTTCAGCGCATCGAGTTACAATAGACTGAGACTCAAGTTGTTGGGTGATGAGTTTCTCGGGCGTTATGATTGATTGGGGGAGTACATATTTAGTTCAGCGCATCGAGTTACAATAGACTGAGACTCAAGTTGTTGGGTGATGAGTTTCTCGGGCGTTATGATTGATTGGGGGAGTACATATTTAGTTCAGCGCATCGTGTTACAATAGACTGAGACTCAAGTTGTTGGGTGGTGAGTTTCTCGGGCGTTATGATTGATAGGGGGAATACATTTTTAGTAATCATATTTGGTAATGTGGTCATTGTAACTCAGGAGGGAGAGTCAGCATGTATGTTACTTGATATATTGAATGGAGATGGTTTATATGTTTTGTTTGTTCGGTTTTCTTTTCCAGAATAAAGGATATTTCATGTGGGGTTTGGGGTGCGGATTCAAGATGTGGAGTTAAGGGGAAGGGGATAGGAATGGAGATAGGGGGCAGAATATTTGATAGTTACGTTATAGAGTTTAATTTTTATGCTGTTCAGTGTTTATACTGTTCAGTGTTTAGGGTATGCGAGTTCTTTGTTGCAATTGAGCCTCATTTCGGCGAGAAGGGGTGCCTTTTCGTCGAAAGGGGAAAGAATGTAAGGGTGAATCAGAAAGAGGTTGTGTGTGTCTGTTGGTTTACCTTCTCCCCAGAGAGCACGAAGACAGTGACTGGACTGTGGACACTGACGGTGGACAAAGACAGTAGTTAGTTAGGTTAGACAGGTATGTTTGGAGTACAGAAGCGTTGTAAGTATGGTTTGTTATATTTGCAGTGAATGAGAGTGTGAAAGAAGGTGCAGGCAGAGGCGAGATTGGTGATCCCCATGTTGCGTGTGGTGTGTGGTGGCGTTGTGTATCTTACAGTTGTAGCACCGCTCCTTTTACACGTGCCATTCTACTGCATATTGACTTCTTATAACAACGGCCTCCCTTCAACCAAGTCCCCTATGCGCTAATGTGTCCGGGGACGTTAATCTAACAAACGTGAACGTGCAGGAATGCATTATATACTATGTAGCCATTCTTGCGTTGTAGTTGCACTTCAGTTTTGTAAAATATGAAGTTATAGTAAAAATTGACTTGTTACAATTTGCCATTAATTTTTGGGAAATGCGTATTAAATATTAATATTGTAATGTTACTATGGTAAATATTGCCCCAATTAGAATTCCATAATCGTATAACGCATTGTCTAAAGCAGTGTCGACATCCTGTCTGTACATGTCGATCCTCTTGTCTGCTGTATCAACATAAAGTTTTGCATGGAAAATACACTACAGGCTGTCAACAATTGTCGACCTTGGCATTGTGAGGGTTAAATCAGAAAAGAAATATTACTTTTTTTTTAGATCTAAATGTCTAATCTGGCTGGGCATTGAATGCTCAAATTTGAGATTTGTTGACTGGCTGTTGTATCTAATTTCTCTCAATATATTTTTAAATCGTTGAAGTCATTATAGACGTATATCTGGTTGTTTATTTTCTTATGTTTAAACAGCGAGTTCCAAGGATAAAGTAGCAGCCTAGCTGGAAACATCACCGTTAGCCCGCAAAAAAGCAGCGCATCGGTCTGTTTCCACTACCCCATCTCAAACTGGTAAAGAAGAACGTACATGTCGTCCTAAAGTTATTCCATAATTTTTTTAAGTTGCATAACGTTTTTAACATTTTAGTAACTTTTAACATCTTCAGATTTAGTGTACACTTTTTAGTGTTGTCAATTGGACCTGAGTTTGATCATCAGTAAATTATTTTCAGACTGTTACAAACACCTGTTATAATAGTGTACATAATGTTAATGCAATAACAGTAAGTCAAATGAAACATAAGCTGGCTGTTGTAGTATAGTCAAAGTTCAGCGCATTAACGGAGCAAGAAGCTTCTTCTGCTCTGATCCTCAGTCATGGAATTCCTTATATGTTATACATCATGCTACACTTCCAACATTTAAAAAAAGGCAGTTGAAAATCTGTTTGTTTTTTCAAAGAGTATTTTATGTTACAGTTTCTGATCAGATAGCAGGCTCATCGATTTGTTTTTCAATTGTTGTAATAATTAATAATAATTTTGACTAGTTAAAAACAGGTAACTTTTTTTTTGGGGGGGGGGGGGGTGGAGGGGGGAGGAGGAGAGGGGAAGGGTGATGTGTTTCCAGTATGTGTGTATGGATTCTTCTGACTGGTTTTAAATTGAAAATGTTTGTTTTTCTTGTAACCGGTCTTTGGGTAGGCTCGAAAAAATATTCAGTTATTATTATATTTATTATTATTATTATAATTATTATTTTTTTTTATTTAATTATTTTTTTAAAAAATTTATTATTTATTTTTTTTTTTTAATTTATTATTTTTTTTTTTTAATTTAATTTATTTATTTATTTTTTTTTATAATAGTTCTTGTTATTTGAAAACAGCAAGTCTACCGTACATCTAGATGGGAGGCAAACAGATTTAAATTTTAATGTAAATTACTTGTCAGTCTTGTAAGTTTTTTGTTTTTTTTTCTTTTCTGATGTACTGTGTAAATTGTTTTAACAGCGAGTCCTAAGGAGAAAGTCGCAACAGTGTTGGAAACATCACATGAAGGGGACTGTACATGAGGCAGCATCATCATCTCTTTCCCCTAGCTCTGCTCTATCTTCAGTTGGTAAGGAGGTCAAATTTTCTTTAATGTATATGTACTTTAACTGACACTTATACTTTTTTCTCTCCATGTACATGTATTTTCGATTAACTAAAACAAAGGTAACTGCACAGAACTGGAGGTAATGTTTTACTCTTTACAAAAATCAACAATGACATTCGAAAAGGCATGCGCACAGCAAAGGAGGACTGGATAGAAGATCAATGCCAGGAAATAGAGAACAATCTTAACAAGTACAACAGCAAGAAGGCCTACAAGACTCTAAAGCGGCTGACAGGTGTTAAACAGCCCAAGGTCTCCACGATCCAAAGCAAGTCTAGCATGTACCTTCAGCCTAATCAGCCATCCCAGCAAGGTCCTCCTGAAAATAATACTCAACAGGTTGAAACCCCAAGCTGAACAAATCATAGCTGAAGAACAAGCAGGTTCAGGGCAGGGCGAAGTACCACTGAACAGATTTTCAACCTCAGAGTAATCTGTGAGAAATACCTACAGCACCAACAACATATATACCATGTGTTTGTAGACTTCAAAAAGGCGTTTGACCGAGTCTGGCATCATCGCATGCAGCTTTGTGGGCAACAATGAGAGTGTACAACATCAGCCCTAAAATTATTGAAGTCATCAAACGCCCGTATGACAAGGCTAGCAGTGCAGCCCTCTACAACAGCGCCATCGGAAACTGGTTCAGAACAACCATCGGTGTGCGTCAGGGATGCCTACTCTCTCCAACACTTTTCAGCATCTTCCTAGAGCGCATCATTTCAAATGCCCTTGCACATCACGAAGGCACAGTCAGCATAGGGGGAAGAGCAATCTCCAACCTTCGTTTTGCGGATGACATTGATGGATTAGCTGAAGAGGAACAAGAACTTGAACAGCTGGTACAGAGGCTTGACACCCCCTCCAGAGCCTATGGAATGGAAGCAGAGAAGACCAAAATGATGACCAACAACACCAATGGCATCAACACAGACATCAAAGTCCAAGACCAATCCCTCAACACAGTGCATAGCTTCAACTATTTAGGAGCCATTGTATCAGACATTGGATCCCGAGAGGAAGTCCTCTCCAGGATCGCACAAACAACTTCTGCCCTGGCGAGGTTGAAGCCCATTTGGAAAGACAGGACCATCAGTCTACATTCCAAGGTAAGACTGCTGCGCTCTGTTGTCATCTCCATCTTCCTATACGCTTGCGAAATATGGACCCTCACAGCAGATCTACAACGAAGAATACAAAGCAGTGAGATGAGGTGCTACAGAAGACTTCTGGGCATTTCCTATACCCAGCACATAACCAACGACGAAGTCTGACAGACCATCACACAAGCCATTGGACAACATGATGACCTGCTCACAATGGTGACAAAAACGGAAACTTCGATGGTATGGCCACGTCACCAGATCATTAGGTCTTGCAAAGACCATCCTGCAAGGCACAGTGCAAGGAGGTAGAAGAAGAGGGAGACCGAAAAAGAGGTGGGAGGACAACATTCGAGAATGTACTGGTTTGACACTGAGCGAAACAATCAGGGTTCCTGAGGACTGGGAAAGATGGATTACGCTGGTTAAACGATCATCTGTGGTGCCCCTACGACCTCCTAGTTACGGGATAGGATAGGATATATTACAACGCTTAATATTAATGTGCTTTGAAACCGCACTGTTTCTGTATTCGTTTTGATTTATGATGTTATAAGCCACAAAACAAAACAAAAATGTTTTGTTTCAAAATTGTCTTCTCATTTCCATCTAAATGCTTTAAATGTAGCCCCTTTTATGAACTTGGCAAACAAATTTATCTGAAATTCGGTAAAAGAAAAAAAGCTTAAGACATCCTGATACTATCATACTAACAAAACATTCCGACGTCTGCAATTCTGAAAATCAAAATGTGTATTCTAAAAATTGAGTGGAGTAATGTTGTTTGTTTTACATTTACTCTTTGGTTTCTTTGGTAGATGATGACAATAAATCAAGCTCTGGATGGACCAGTGTTGGAGAGCAAATTGATTCTGGTAAGTCATCACATCGGTTATTGAAAAAAATCAGCACTGTTTTTCTCTTGTCAAGAGCAAGAACATGGATCAATCTTTCCCAAAATGGCAACTGAAACCATTCGTACATTTTTGCTTGAGAAGGAACATAAGTTTTTCCAAAATTCTGACGATCCTGGATTTTGTAGATGTTTGTCTGCTAAACTATTGAGTACTCATTGAGGCGCCTGTGCTCAGTTAAAAGTGATCTTTACAACAATACAGTAAAGTATGTTTTTACAAATTTTAAAGCGCCATTTTAATCTGTCCAAAGAGTATCTATGTTTGAACCACTGATCTGAAAATAGTTTCAACTTAATGCCACGGTTAAAAGAAGGTGAATCAGTTTCAGTGGTCGATGCTAGTGTCAAAACTAAGTGCCGTTGGCCATGGTTAAACAAAAAGAATATCACAATAGAGCGAGTTTGTTGTATGAAGTTAAGCCGTCCGAGTCTTCTGTATTGTTGGGTCTGCAGTTTGTGTTGACTATTGCCCCCGTTCTGTGCAAGACACCGTGCAACACACCTATATGAACCAATTTCCAAGACAGATTAACCTGAACTTTTCTTTAAATAAAAACTGGAACTGACTGCTTTTTGTTACACATGTCTTTGTTTCTCAGATGTTATGTACACATAACTTATTTTATTATATAAATGTGTTAGTTAAATAGCAATCTTTAACCTCCTGATTTAAACAGAACATTTTGCTTTACAATATTGAATATATATGTTTAAAATAAATAATTGCTGGCCCCTTCTAATTCCCTAGGTTTTAGGATTTGTGCGTGTGTGTGCTAGAATTTGAAACCACAAAACATTGTGAACTTTAAACTAAATTGCCCCTGATCCCTCTGCATAGCATAATGATCAACAAAATGATCTCTTTTATGAAAATATTCTTACCAGTGAGTAGCCTCACTACATTCTCTTTCAATGTTCCTTTTCAAGACTCTACTGCTTACATGTATATTGTCTCAAATTCTGTAGTTTTTTCATATTGCCGAGGTTCGTAATCGAATCCTAAAAGGCGGGTGGAGTATTAATGACACTTTGGGTCAAATACATGGGTTTTGTGTGTGTGTGCAGTTGAACATGCCAAAGCTGGGACTGGGAAAAGAAAATACGTCCTTGACAAGAAGCAATACTGCATCTTCTGCAACAAAGGACAACTGGCTCTCCCAAACATTTTCTTATGTGACACAGACACAGAATTTACCATCTTGTCTTGATGCCTGCTGTGTGGGTGGGGTTGATTTAGCAAGATTGTCATCTTCAAACACAGAACAATCTGGGGTTTCTCCACTGTCAATTTTGGCAAGCAATCTTCCAACTTTGGTGATCTCAGTGGTACTTTCATAATAATAATAATAATAATAATAATGAATGGTACTTATATCGCGCAAATCTCACATTGTGACTCATTGCGCACCCACTCGCATTCATCCATTGTACATCCTGTCATTACAACACATATGGCATACTATTACAATGAAATAAAAACAACAATGCAGGCGATAGTACTCTTTTTCAATGTTCAGAGAGTGGCCCATGTGATTTGCTAGCAATTTCTGCTCATTGGGTGACAAATCAAACAGTTGAGTGATTGTAGCTCCATACTTTCTGCATTTCGTCGATGTGATCAACTCTGGCTTCCGTAGCCCAATATCTGATGTGAGTATCCAGGTAACCGTTCACAGACTTAGATGCAAAGAAAAATGGATTCGATACAGGTATAGCTACATCAGTCATCATTTCAAGAAGAATGTACAGAGATTCTTTCACCTGGGGAGGCAGGGAGTAAGGGGGGCTCACACGGATTAGTTAGTTCTTCATTTTAAGCCCTAGTGCTCCCGTTTCTCCTGTGAGGGCGTTTATCGCCCTCCCCCCCCCCCCTCCCGCCCCCTCCTCCTTCGACAGTTGATGGTTCGGGTGCATTGCCGCACCCCACAGTCAAAGAGACCGCTAGGGATTCGAACCCTTAAGTGACAGGTTCTGCGCCTCCCGATGGCAGTAGAGATCCTGGGCTGCCTTACTCAGGCTCGAAGGCTTGGCGGAGAGACTTGTTCACACCGTGGCTGGGCTTGTCGTTACGGTTCATAGCTTGGCTGTGGGAAATCCGTCTTCTCCCGGTCACACAGCCAGTTCACAGTCCGACTCCAAGGCCCCTGCCTCGAGCCCAAATAGTACGCGGGACGGAATGTCGTAGACCCCCCCCCCCCCCCCCCACCCCGGCTCTGGCTCCCCTGTGGAAATAGCGGAGCATTCCTTTCCTAAGGGACGCCGTCTGTCCGTTTCCGAATTTATTAATCGGCATGATAAGCCCATAGCGGAGTTTGTCTCCATCTACAACCAGCGTTCGGCTAAAGATGTAGTCTATACATTACGGCTGAGACTCAAGTCCCTTTTACCCCCGTTGGGGTGCCGGGGGTTTCAGTATAAATAGTATCCTCACTTTCTGGAAATTTAGTGCTTTAAATTCCCACTGTCGTTGTCTTTCTCATTTGCTCTAGTCTTTCTCATTCCTGCTCTGTTCTATCAATCTTCTATACTATCTTCTTCTTCGCTAGACCAGTCATCTACTTTTTTTTTTTTTAAAACTTTCCGGGACAACACGCCTTATTTGTGTATGAGGTCTGTTGGATCAGCTTGGGAATATTGGACGCTTTCTGCCAGGTGGTAGATGTTATTATTTAGCAATGTATGCATTTTATATGTATGTGTTTTGTTGATAATTTATAATGATGTTTGTATTCTATTTTGTTTTTGTAAACGGGTGTTCGATAAATTAGAGTACAGCCTCAGCGTCCCCTGCGTGGGATGTCTTTATTGTAAAGTGACTGGCTTGTGGAGAGCGTTCAGTTTTACCACTAGGGTTGTTTCAGCAGATGTTTTATGCGGATCAGGGGTTGTCCGGTCCTGATTTGGCTCGGAAGAGTCCGCTGGACCTAAAGCAATAATCATGTAATGTAATGTAAAGTCCCTTTTGACGGAGGCATCTCTCAAGTCTATGGGCGTGGTAATCCGAGACAGTCCTGACCCAGTGGTGGGACGGGATCCTACCTAAACTGGCCTTCCCGCGTGCCCGCTGGCTGCCGCTCTGGTTCAAGCTTGATCTGGTGCAGTTATCTTTTTAACCCGCTTTTAATCTTACTCGGACGTGTTTTATCATTAATTTTAGATTAAATTCTATAATTTGATTGTTTTTATATAATATAGGCCCTATACTGTTCCGTGCAATAACCCGGCAGACCTGGTCTGTCTTCATATAAACATTATTTTATCTCTCCTTAGACATTAAATAATCCGCTCACTCTGCCCTCCTAGTCGCCCTTTGGCCCTCCTCCCTCCCTCTGCTATACCTTTGGCGGCCTTGTCTTGGCGTCCTTTTTGCCACCCTTGTCACATCTTCACTCTACATTATTGACGCCGTCTTCCTTCCGATTCAACGCATCTTCCTGCTGGTTGTTGTAGCAGCTTTTGCGCTCCTTCTTCATTTGACTCCATTCTGCAAAACGACTTCTTATTACATCGGCCCTCGTTCATCCAAGTCCCCTATATGCTTATGTGTCTGGGGACGTTAATCTACTTGCCTGCCTGCCTGCCTAACCTCAGTGGGGAATTGCCTAACAACAGACAGGAAAGGCCAAATAATTTGGCAATTGCCTTACTAGGGTTTAGGCAGAAATTGCCTTACAGACAGAAATTGCTGTACAGGTGAAGATATTTGTAGATTAGTTATTGCCAAGAATACGTTTGTATGAATATGTGTTTACTGATGGCAGGCATGTGTTCACGCTTTCCTGTGTGTGCTACATTTTCTTGCTTAATGACATAAGGCACAAATTGTCTAATGTACATGAAGTATGGTTGGCGGTTCTCCACCTGTCATTATGTACAATGGTATGTAGTATGCATTGCAGTTTTGCTATACTAGACAACCACTTACTACCAACATCATCGTCTGTGGAGTTTTGATATATGCTTCAGATGTGTTGGCTTCCAATCATTGCCTATATATATGCAGTTTTCCATGTTTGAGAATTGCTATTTTGGAGACGTTTATAAACATTTTGAAGAAAAACTGTTCAAATGAATCATTGCTTATCTGAAGTTGTTTGTTGTTGTTGTTGTTGTTTTAAAGTGAAGCAACGTGTGTTCATTTATGTGTGTACTGATGTGACAGTGACAGATCATAGATGTGAGACAAGTTTCATGCTTCCCTGATGTGGGACCACGGTTTCTTGCCTTCTGATGTACATGTAATGTCTTACAAAACATTTGTATGTGTATGTTTTTTAAAGGTATTATGGAGACATTTAATGTGCAAGTGTTATTGTTTTCGGAACACCCCAGTTGGAGTGCTGGGGGGAGGGGAGGAAAGGGGGGGGGGTCAGTATAAATAGTATCCCCACTTTCTGGAAATTTAGTGCTTTAAATTCCCACTGTCGCTGTCTTTCTCCTTTGTTCTTTCTCATTTCTACTCTGTTCTCTATCAATCTACTATACTATCTTCTTCTTTGCTTGACCAGTCACCTACCTTTTTTCGTGAAACTCTTCCGGGACAAAACTCCTCATTTGTGTGTGGTCTGTTGGATCCTATCCTATCCTATCCTGTCCCGTAACCCGAAGGTCGTAGGGGCACCACAGATGATCGTTTAACCAGCATACTCCATCTTTCTCTGTCCTCAGCAGCCCTGATGGCTTCGCTCAGTGTCAAACCAGTCCATTCTCGAATGTTGTCCCCCCACCTCCCCTTCGGTCTCCCTCCTCCTCCACCTCCCTGCACCGTACCTTGCAGAATAGTCTTTGCAAGGCCTGATGATCCGGCGACGTGGCCACACCATCGGAGCCTCCGTTTCCCCACCACTGCTAGCGAGCCATCGTGTTGTCCAACGGCCTGCGCGATGGCCTGTCGGACCCCGTCGCTGGCGACGTGTTGGGTACAGGAAATGCCCAGAAGTCCTCTGCAGCACCCCATCTCCATGCCTTGCACTCCTCGCTGGAGATCCGCCGCGAGGGTCCATGCCTCGCAAGCACATAGGAAGACGGAGACGACAAGGGAGCGCAGCAGTCCCACCTCGGAATGCAGACCGACGGCCCCGTCTCTCCAAATGGGCCCCAACCCCGTCAGGGCAGCAGCCGCCCGCGCGACCCCGGAGAGGACCCCCCGCCGGGACCCACCGTCCGACACAACGGCTCCCAAACATCCGAAGCCACGCACCGCGCCGAGGGACCGGCCCCGGACCCCGATGTCCGCACCGACGCCACCGGTGCCGCCGGCCACCACCCTGGTCCTCTCTGCACCCACCTCCACCCCACAGGCTCCGGAGGTGGTGTCAAGCCTCTGCACCAGCCGCCCAAGCTCCCGCTCCTCTCCAACCAATCCATCGACGCCATCTGCAAAACGAAGACCGGAGACCGCCCCACCCCCCACGCCGACCGCGCCCCCATGGTCCGCAAGAGCATCCGACACGATGCGCTCCAGGAAGATGCCGAAGAGTGCCGGAGAGAGCAGGCACCCCCGACGCACACCGACCGCTGCTCCGAACCAGCCCCCGACGGCGCCGCCGCGGAGGACCGCACCGGCAGCCCCGCCACACAGGTCCCCGATGACTTCAACAACTGTAGGGCTGACGCCGTACACACCCCACCGTTGCCCACAGAGCCGCACGCCAGACTCGGCCAAACGCCCCCCCCCGAAGTCCACGAACACACGACACAGATGCCGCTGGTGCCGCAGGCATCTCCCACAGACCACTCTGAGGCCGAAAATCTGCCCAGCGGCACCCCGCCCCGCCCCGAATCCCGCCTGCCCTTCAGCCACGACCTGCCCAGCCCGGGGCCTCAACCCGCTGAGCACTACCTCCAGGAGGACCCCGCCGGGATGGCCGACGAGGCCGACGGTCCGGCAACCCTCACACTCCCGAAGGCCACCCTCCCCGGGAAGAGTGACGACAAGCGACCGGGTCCACGGCACAGGCCACCCCCCACCCCGCCAGATCCCGCCACAGACAACGGCGAGAGCATCAACCATCGCCTCTCCCCCCGCCTGCAGCAGCCCCGCGGGCATGCCGTCCACCCCCCGCCGACCTCCCCCTCCCCAGCGCTTGCACTATTGGACGCTTTCTGCCAGGCACTGGGGCTTCCTATGATGTTATTATTTGGCAATGTAGGCATTTTATATGTATGTGTTTTGTTGGTATTTTATAATGATGTTTATATTCTATTTTGTTTTTGTAAACGGGGGTTCGATAAATTAGAGTATAGCCTCAGCGCCCCCTGCGTGGGATGTCTTTATTGTAAAGTGACCGGCTGGTGGAGTGCCTTCTGTCTTACCACTAGGGTTGTTTCGGCAGATCTTTTATGCGGATCAGGGGCGAGTCCTCTTTCAGCGAAGTTGTGGTCTTGATTTTGTGGATCTGGTTCGGCTACACTTGTCCTGATTTGGCTCGGAAGAGTCCGCTGGACCTAAAGCAATAATCATGTAATATAATGTAATCCGTGTGAGTGAAGTGAGATAAATATAATTTATTTTCATTATCATAAAAGTTATAAAAAAAATTTAATTCTTTTAATACTTTTATATTTTTATGCTATTGACTCATTTTGAAAAAATGTTGAATGTTCCCTTGATCTCATGATCTTGGAAGCCATTTTGGATTTTCATAATTACTTAATAATTTTTGCCTAAAGTTCTGAGCTTATTTTGTAATTGTTCTCAAGCTTTTACAATGGATGATATTCATTACATTATATGTTTGGCTTATTTGATTTATAACTGTAAAGTTTTGCATTTGTCATTAATTCAAGTATCATCTTCATGTTGTTCATAATTTTTTTTTATTCAATTTTAAAAATTCTGTTTAGCTTTGGTCTTTATTGTTTATTTATAGAGGGTTGCTTGCATGATCAATTGCTTGATTGATGATGTAAATCTCATGCAAACTCTGAATAAAATCAAATCATCCCAACCAAGTGTTCGTCTTATTGGACAAAGACTGCGCGATATCACTTTCTACTTTTAATCACTCATATGCACACACCCTGCAACATTTATAATGTATTATTATTTAGATAACAAAAAAAACCCAATTCTTTTAGTACAAACAAATTGCCATAGCTTTTGGGCTTAAGTAATAACATCTTTGACTTTGACAAATAAATACATGTTTTTTTTTTTCTTAATTTTGTTATAATTGTTTTAATCATGTGTTCTCTCTCTCTCTCTCTCTCTCTCTCTCTCTCTCTCTCTCTCTCTCTCTCTCTCTCTCTCTCTCCCTCACACTAATTGTATGTGAAGTGAAAAATACCACAGCAAACTATCCTATCGTATCCTATCCTATCCGGTAACTCGGAGGTCGTAGGGGCACCACAGATGATCGTTTAACCAGCGTACTCCATATTTTCATGTCCTCAGCAACCCTGATTGTTTTGCTCAGTGTCAAACCAGTCCATTCTCGAATGTTGTCTTCCCACCTCTTTTTCGGTCTCCCTCTTCTTCTACCTCCTTGCACTGTGCCTTGCAGGAAGGTCTTTGCAAGACCTGATGATCTGGTAACGTGGCCATACCATCGGAGTTTCCGTTTTTTTCACCACTGTGAGCAGGTCATCGTGTTGTCCAATGGCATGTGTGATGGTCTGTCGGACTTCGTCGTTGGTGATGTGCTGGGTATAGGAAATGCCCAGAAGTCTTCTGTAGCACCTCATCTCAATGCTTTGTATTCTTCGTTGTAGATCTGCTGTGAGGGTCCATGTTTTGCAAGCATATAGGAAGATGGACATGGGAGCGCAACAGCCTTACCATGGAATGTAGACTGATGGTCCTGTCTTTCCACATTGGCATCAACCTCGCCAGGGCAGCAGTTGTTTGTGCCATCCTGGAGAGGACTTCCTGTCGGGACCCATAGTCTGATACAATGGCTCCTAAACATTTGAAGCTATGCACTGTGTTGAAGGCACAGTCAGCATTGGGAAAAGAGCAATCTCCAGCCTTCGTTTTGCGGATGGCATTGATGGATTGGCTGGAGAGGAGCAAGAACTTGAACAGCTGGTGCAGAGGCTTGACACCACCTCCAGAGCCTATGGAATAGAAATAAGTGCAGAGAAGACCAAAATTAATTATGACCAACAACACCAATGGCATCAACACGGACATCAAAGTCCAAGGCCAATCCCTCAACACAGTGCTTAGCTTAAAATATTTAGGAGCCATTGTATCAGACAATGGGTCCCGACAGGAAGTCCTCTACAGTATCGCACAAACAACTGCTGCCCTGGCGAGGTTGAAGCCAATGTGGAAAAACAGGACCATCAGCTTACATTCCAAGGTAAGACTGCTGCGCTCCCTTGTCATCTCCATCTTCCTATATGATTGCGAAACATGGACCCTCACAGCAGATCTACAACGAAGAATACAAAGCATGGGGATGAGGTGCTACAGAAGACTTCTGGGCATTTCCTATACCCAGCACATCACCAACGACGAAGTCCGACAGACCATCACACAAGCCATCGGACAACACGATGACCTGCTCACAGTGGTGAAAAAACGGAAACTCCGATGGTATGGCCACGTTACCAGATCATCAGGTCTTGCAAAGACCATCCTGCAAGCACAGAGCAAGGAGGTAGAAGAAGAGGGAGACCAAAAAAGAGGTGGGAGGACAACATTCGAGAATGGACTGGTTTGACAATGAGCGAAACAATCAGGGTTTCTGAGGGCAGGGAAAGATGTATTACGCTGGTTAAACGATCATCTGTGGTGCCCCTACGACCTCCGAGTTAGGGGATAGGATAGGTATTAATGTATGTACTATTATTACTGCGATTATTTGAGAAGGGAGATGTAGCAGATCTTGACTTGGAACTGTATGTGTGTGTTTTATTTCCATGTGCGTCATGGTGTTTATTTTACGTCATTGTATGTAGGAAGTGTGACGTAGAAAGAAAGAAGGAGAAGAAAAATAAAAAAACGAATCAGCTAGCAAGCTGCCGTCTTCACTGTCTTTTACAGTTTGAATGCATATCTTCCACAGTCCCAAGAACATGTTTCATTTAATTTTTTTTTAAAATATTGTTACGTATTTATAATGACAGTTGTCCATAGATTAATCTTAAATGTATTTGTTCAATCAGCATGACCGTTATAAAAATATATTTATATATATAGTGTATATGAGTCGCATAACCGTTTTTTAACGATATATGTCACAGACAGGGTGTTGTGGCAACCTGTTTGTTTCTCAAATTTCTCGAGGTGTAATATATATATATTTAATATTGACCCATATTTATAATCACAGATGTCCATTTAACAGTCTGACGTCAAATTTGACTTTATATGACCAGTAGAAATAGGTGTTGCCAGAAAACGGTGCCAGAACACATGTCGCGGTAAACCATGTATTATGCGTATATATATATATATATATATATATATATATATATATATATATATATATATATATATATATATATATATATAAAATGTAAGAAGCATTAACACAAAACCAAACATGGCTTCGTGCAATCAAATACAATACAGAACATATACAATAGAGTACACTGACAGAACTTAAACCTGATACTGTGACTGAATATATATATATATATATATATATATATATATATATATATATATATATAGATATATAGATATAGATATAGATATAGATATAGATAGATAGATAGATAGATAGATAGATAGATAGATAGATAGATAGATAGATAGATAGATAGATAGATAGATAGATAGATAGATAGATAGATAGATAGATAGATAGATAGATAGATAGATAGATAGATAGATAGATACACTAGTGGTTTTGTACCCTGGCAAGCCAGGGTACACAGGTTGCTGTTTAAAATGTAGACAGAGAGACAACTGTTTTTTGCGAGTTTCATTTGGACGATGATACCTTTCCATATCCCCCTTGATACCTCACCATACACCCCCCCCCCCTGATATCTCCCCGTCCCCCCCCCCCCATGATGCCTAACCATATCCCCTTGATACCTCCCCGAACTCACTTGATACCTCCCCATACCCCCTTGATACCTTCCGTACCCCCCTTGTAACCTACCTGTACCCTCCTTGATACTTCCCCGTTGATCGTTTCGCAGGTATGGATGAAAGGAATCGACCATTGGTTGGTTGGTTGGTTAAGTAGATTAACGTCTCTGGACACTTGAAGCATATAGGAGACTTTAATCGACCATCACCATACCCCCTTATATATACCCGTAGCCCCCTTTTACCTACTCGTACCATCCCATACCGATCCTTGGTAATAATAATAATAATAATAATAATAATAATAATAATAATAATAATAATAATAATAATAATAATAATAATAATAATAATGAATATAGAATAATACAAATAGAAATCATAAAAAACGCCAAGGTTTTAAAATACAATTTGATATTAGATATTATAATTATTATTATAATAATAATGATTATTATTATTATTATTATTATTATTATTATTATTATTATTATTATTATTATTATTATTATTATTATTATTAGTTTAATAATAATAATAATAATAATAATAATAATAATAATAATAATAATAATAATAATAATAATAATAATAATAATAAAAGTAAAAAGCCTAAACTAAAAAGAAAAATATCCATATTGTAGAGTAAAAAAATAATTACATTAAAAAATTGCCCGCAGGAGATTTGAACTTGGGTCGCCTGCACGGTAGGCGAATGTCTTACTAAGTAAGCTATTAAGCCTTCGTATAAACACCATCAATTTTTTGCTCTATATGGGAAAACATGCTGAAACCTCGATTCCATTTTTAATTAATCAAATTTAATTAGTCAAACACAAAAGTTTTTAAGATTGGTGACATGAGTGCAAAAGTGTTTTGAATGGAAATAAAACAAAATTTGCGGTATTACGGAACGGCACGTTCTTGACACAGGTTGAATCGGAAGTGCGCAGAATGAGGCTATTGCAGTTTGTGGACATTTTGTTTATTTATTTATCTCAGAAACGGTTAAACGTTCGGTAAGGAAATGTCGGCTATAACGATTTCGCGGGTTTTGAGCGCCCAGCACCTGCCCAGACCAGCGTCCATATAGTAGAGGCAAGAAGGACTTCCGGCTAAGCAATATATATATATATATATATATATATATATATATATATATATATATATATATATATATATACAAGAAAAATAATTATCCTGCTCTCAAAGGTGGACAAAGTGAGACATAGTGACTTTCAATTCCATGTGCTTCTTAATGAGCTAAAAGAGCTCAAAAAGCAGTAGAATTGCATTCATAAAGCCTGGTTCTCCTGACGCGTTTCGATCTTTACCAAAGATCTCATCAGAGGAGGTTTGGCCCTGAATGCATAGACTACACTAAGTGCAGTCCAAATGTACTGCATGGGTAGTCACAAAGACACCCGTTAAGAAGTTCACATTAGGAAGAAGCCAGTCTCACCATGAAAATACCCCAGTTACCAGGGCCGACCGAGAGAATTACTTTGAAAATGGTTTTCAAATAATTGTAAAATTTAATATGAATTCTCTCCAAATGGCTAGCACCGTACAGCAACCATTAAGGAACAAGGAATAAAAACAAGCCAAGGGAGGCAAGTTAATTTAAACAAGAAAAATAATTATCCTGCTCTCAAAGGTGGACAAAGTGAGACATAGTGACTTTCAATTCCATGTGCTTCTTAATGAGCTAAAAGAGCTCAAAAAGCAGTAGAATTGCATTCATAAAGCCTGGTTCTCCTGACGCGTTTCGATCTTTACCAAAGATCTCATCAGAGGAGGTTTGGCCCTGAATGCATAGACTACACTAAGTGCAGTCCAAATGTACTGCATGGGTAGTCACAAAGACACCCGTTAAGAAGTTCACATTAGGAAGAAGCCAGTCTCACCATGAAAATACCCCATTTGGAGAGAATTCATATTAAATTTTACAATTATTTGAAAACCATTTTCAAAGTAATTCTCTCGGTCGGCCCTGGTAACTGGGGTATTTTCATGGTGAGACTGGCTTCTTCCTAATGTGAACTTCTTAACGGGTGTCTTTGTGACTACCCATGCAGTACATTTGGACTGCACTTAGTGTAGTCTATGCATTCAGGGCCAAACCTCCTCTGATGAGATCTTTGGTAAAGATCGAAACGCGTCAGGAGAACCAGGCTTTATGAATGCAATTCTACTGCTTTTTGAGCTCTTTTAGCTCATTAAGAAGCACATGGAATTGAAAGTCACTATGTCTCACTTTGTCCACCTTTGAGAGCAGGATAATTATTTTTCTTGTTTAAATTAACTTGCCTCCCTTGGCTTGTTTTTATTCCTTGTTCCTTAATGGTTGCTGTACGGTGCTAGCCATTTGGAGAGAATTCATATTAAATTTTTTATATATATATATATATATATATATATATATATATATATATATATATATATATATATATATATATATATATATATATATATATATATATATATATATATCTGTATATATAGATATAGATATAGATATATATATACCTTGTTTAATCGTATTAGACATGTGTACATGTACGAATTTTATCTTATTGTTTTGGCTGCTTATATTGATTTTGTGTGTGGGTATGTGTTAGATGTATGAAGTTTAATCCTTTACTTTTATTTGTTTTTTATTTTTTATTTTTTAAAATAAAAAAAAACCAACTTATTTATTTCTTTTTATATACTTCAGGTTTTAGTGTATACTATTGTACGGTTTCTTATTCTGCGAGTGCTTGTGTGACAGTATGCTTGTGAGCGCTTTGAGCAGACTTTTTAGTTTGGAATTGCTCTTAATAAAATATTATTATTATTATTATTATTATTATTATTATTATTATTATTATTATTATTATTATTATTATTATTATTATTATTGAAACATAATTAACCCCATTTTGTAATCGTCTGTCTTCTACACATTTTTCAGCTGTTTTAAAATCTTGGAAACATACTTGTTTTATGAATTATTTGTTACTAGTGGTTTTTGTACCCTGGCAAGCCAGGGTACACAGGTTGCTGTTTAAAATGTAGTCAGAGAGACAACTGTTGTCTGCGAGTTTCATTTGGCCGATGATACCTCCCCATATCCCCCTTGATACCTCACCATACCCCCCTCTGATATCTCCCTGTCCCCCCCCCATGATGCCTCACCATACCCCCTTGATACCTCCCCGAACCCACTTGATACCTCCCCATACCTCCTTGATACCTTCCATACCCCCCTTGTAATCTACCTGTACCCTCCTTGATACTTCCCCGTTGATCGTTTCGCAGGTATGGATGAAAGGAATCGACCATCACCATACCCTCTTATATATCCCCGTATCCCCGTTATGCCTACCCATGCCCCTTTAAACCTACCCGTAGCCCCCTTTTACCTACACGTACCACCCCATCCTGATCCTTGGTAATAATAATAATAATAATAATAATAATAATAATAATAATAATAATAATAATAATAATAATGAATATAGAATAATACAAATAGAAATCATAAAAACACCAAGGTTTTTAAATAAAATTTGATATAAGATATTATAATTATTATAATTATTATAATAATAATTATTATTATTATTATTATTATTATTATTATTATTATTATTATTATTATTATTATTAGTTTATAAATAATAATAATAATAATAATAATAATAATAATAATAATAATAATAATAATAATTTTATAAATAATAATAATAATAATAATAATAATAATAATAATAATAATAATAATAATAAAGTTAAAAGTAAAAAGCCTAAATTTAAAAAAAATATCCATAGTGTAGTGTAAAAAAAACATTAAAAAAAATATGACCCGCGGGAGATTTGAACTTGGGTCACCGGCACGTTGGGCGAGTGTCTTGCTGAGTGAGCTACCAAGGCTTCGTATACAGATTAGCAATTTTTTTATCTATATGGGAAAACATGCTGAAACCTCGATTCGATTTTTAATTAATCAAATTTAATTAGTTAAACATAAAATTTTGTAAGCTTTGTGACATGAGTGCAAAAGTGTTTTGAATGGAAATAAAACAAAATTTGCGGTATTACGGTATTAGTGGTTCTTGACACGGGTTGAATCGAAACCGCTTGCGGAATGAGGCTATTGCAGTTTGTGGACATTTTGTTTATTTATTTATCTCAAAAACGGTTGAACGTTCGGTAAGGAAATGTCGGCTATAACGATTTCGTGGGTTTTGAGCGCACAGTAGGCCGATCCGCAGCGCCCAGCACCTGCCCAGATCAGCGTCCATACCGGACAAACTTTACAGTAGAGGCGAAGAAGGACTTCCGGCTAAGCAATTTATATATATAGATAATTAGCTTCCATTCGACTTTTTGGGCATGCAATATTTTTTTTAAATCGTAATTGTTGTTCAATATAATTGTTCGCTCAGAGTTAACAGAGACTGCCGAGGCATGCGCCAACACCACAGGCGCCCGAATATGGCTGTAAAAAGCCTAGCTTGTCGCATACTTTTATACCTTCGTTTTTTTAGAAAGGGTTAAATAATAGTAAGAAAATAGATACTAATCCTATCCTATCCTATCCTGTCCCGTAACTCGGAGGTCGTAGGGGCACCACAGATGATCGTTTAACCAGCATACTCCATCTTTCTCTGTCTTCAGCAGCCCTGATGGCTTCGCTCAGTGTCAAAACAGTCCATTCTCGAATGTTGTCCTCCCACCTCTTTTTCGGTCTCCTTCTTCTTCTACCTCCTTGCATTGTGCCTTGCAGAATGATATTTGCAAGGCCTGAGGATCCGGTGATCTGGCCATACCATCGGAGTTTCTGTTTCTTCACCACTGTGAGCAGGTCATCGTGTTGTCCAATGGCTTGTATGATGGTCTGTCGGATTTCGTCGTTGGTGATGTGTTGGGTATAGGAAATGCCCAGAACTCTTCTGTAGCACCTTAGCTCCATGCTTTGTGTTCTTCGTTGAAGATGTGCCGTGAGGGGAGCGCAGCAGTCTTACTTTGGAATGTAGACTGACGGTCCTGTCTTAATAAGTATAGATAATAATAAGAGTATAGGTAATAATACAAATATAGATAATATATTAATAATAAGTGCATCGATCATAATAAAAGTATATTTAAAAGTAAAAGTATAAATAGATAATAATAAAGAAAGAAAAATAGTTATGAGTAAGTTTAAACATAATTTTCATTCAAGAAAGCATATAGATAATAATAAGTATAGATAATAATTAAAGTAAGCTTATAGATAATAAGAGTATAGATAATAATAAAAGTATAGATAATAATAAAAGTATAAAGATCTCTATTAAGAGTTAATAATAATAATAATAATAATAATAATAATAATAATAATAATAATAATAATAATAATAATAATAATAATATCAGTATAGATAATAATTACAGAATAGCTAATAGTAAATAATAACAATGTATAATATAAATAATATTAGCAGTATAGATAATATTAATAGAGAACCTTAGTTCGACCACAGACTATATACCCAGACGTAAAAGTCCTACATAACGGTTATAAATGTAGCGGAAAGGGAGGCGACTGGTTGAGGCTTGGGAGAGAAATTGTCTACCTTGATTTTCTTGGTTAGACTAGCCTTGGGTGGCTCCTGCTGTGCATAATCCTTTGGGTATGCCAATGGGTTACGCAGGACAAGGCGACACGACATTTGTTCTCCCCGGCTGACCATTCGCCTGCTGCTTTTGGTGGCGAGCGGGACCACATTGTCGGCAGGCATTTTATGCAGGTCGGTGGCAACGACTTTGCAGTAGAGTGCGTGGCACTAGTAGCCGGCAACCCAGTACTCCCAAAAGAAGATCCGTTGGATCTCATTTTTGATATGATGATGGTCATTGTTGTCAGGGTGGCGACGTGGTGATCGTCCTTAACGCTCATGCAATAGGACGTTAAGCATCGTTTTCCGTACTCCCAACCACGCTTCACCACCTTGCGGGGCAACTATTTTTTATGTCCCTCTTTTGAGGGTTAAAATGAAAATAACAGCTCGGGTGGAGCAATGTTCTCAGGGTTGTGGCCGAGAGACGGGAGTCAAATACTCCGCTCGGCTACATAAACTGATTTCATGGCTTCCCTACCTTGAGAATGTGTTGTTCGCTGAGCTATTCATATCCTGTCCTATCCTATCCCGTAACTCAAAGGTCGTTGGGGCACCACATATGATCGTTTAACCAGCGTACTCCATCTTTCTCTGGTCTCAGCAACCCTCATGACTTCGTTCAGTCTCAAACCAGTCCATTCACGAATGTTGTCCTCCCATGTCTTTTTCTGTCTCCTCTTCTCCTGCCTCATTGCACAGTGCCTTGCAGGATTGTTTTTGCAAGGCCTGATGTTATGGTGACGTGACAATACCCTCGGAGTTCCGTTTCTTCACCACTGCGAGCAGGTCATCATGTTGTCCAATGGCTTGTGTGATGGTTTGTCGGACTTCGTTGTTGGTGATGTGCTGGGTATACCCATAGAAAATGCCCAGAAGTTTTCTGTAGCACCTCACCTCCATGCTTTGTATTCTTCGTTGTAGATCTACTGTGAGGGTCCATGTTTCGCAAGCGTATAAGAAGATGGAGATGACAAGGGAGCGCAGCAGCCTTATCTTGGAATGTAGACTGATGGTCCTGTCTTTCCAAATGGGCTTCAACCTTGTCAGGGCAGCAGTTGTTTGTGCGATCCTGGATAGGACTTCTGTCGGGTCCCATTGTCTGAGACAATGCTACTGTCAAACTCATTTCCTCTCTTGTTTTGTCACGCTTAGACTACTGTAAATCCCTCCTGGCTGGACTTCCTTATTTATCTGCTCCAAAGTGTTCAGAACTCGGCTGCTCGTCTGGTTCTCAAAAAAAAATCTGATCATATCTCTCCCCTTCTACATTCACTCCACTGGCTTCCAGTGTCTCATAGAATTATCTACAAAATTGCTGTTTTTTGTTACAAGTGTGTCCATGGCTCAGCTCCTTCCTATCTCACCCAGAACATTCAATTCTATAAGCCTTCTAGAAATCTTCGTTCTTCCTATGACACCCTCATGCTTCAAATACCCCGCTACAAACTCTCCTCTGCTGGCCGTCGATCTTTTTCAGTGCTTGGTCCTTCAACTTAGAACTCTCTTCCCCTCTCTCTTTGCAACAATGTGTTTGTTGCAATTTTGATATGTGTTTGAGTGGGAACATTCAATCAAAAACAACAACAATTGTATTTCAACAACACAAGAAACCACGACCAGAGAAACGTATAAAGAGAGAAAGAGAAGGACGGCGGGAGAAAAAAGGGAGAATAAGAAGAAAATATATTATTTTATAAAACGCAAAACCAAACTAAAATCTGATTTAACCGCTTACACACACACACCTACACACACACACATACACACACACACACATTTACAATAATAAATATTTAAACAATATAAAAATCATTATGTTAAAATGATGGTAGAGAATGTGATGAGAAAGACAGGAAAAGGTGGGATAAAAAGAGAGAATGTTGGAGAGTGAGGCTCTTAGCATCATGTTCAATATAATGTACACAGCAAAGTTCAACCAACTATGCAATGAACGTGGCGAGGTGAATTTTAATATAATTATTATCAAAAGCAAAAGTATTTAATAATTATGCATTACATAACAATATAACATAAAATTTCATTCAGGTGGTCTGAAACTAAGGTGTTTCAGGTTTACATACAATGAGTAAACATAGAATTTACATTTTTCAAGATACCTTTGTATGAGTTTGTGCTGTCATTGCTGTGCTACATTTTGGATCACTAACACCATTCTTTTTAGTTTTGGAGAAAGCTGCGTAAAGTAGCAACGCCTCAATCTTAATTTTATTTTAAAACAAATCTGACCATTTTTGTTTTAACAAATTAATGCAAAAAATAATTTTTTAAACTGTCGATCCAGTTAATCCATATTTGTTCTTGTGTGCTTAGGATTTTTACACAGGTAAAATATTTTGCAAATAGCGTGCAATTATATGTAATTATCACACATAACTTGATTCGTCGAGCGGATAACGAAATAAAGAGCTCTTTGCAATTGAATGTGTATACATTGTTGAGGCGCCACACAATGATTCTCTCCTGCTCTGCGCTTCACTTTCACAGCTACGACAAACCATTTTCAAGGGACGCAACTCTTGTCAAGGGCAATGCAAAATGACGCGAGTTTTCCCTCTGGGTATATACATGTAGGTTGTGGTTCGACCAACGAAACTTAAATATTGTCACCTTTGTAATAGCCCGGCCCAAGGGCCTTATTGTTTTATTGTAATTTGTATAGGTATGTAGTTAAATATTTTTTCGATTTCTCTCTTATAGATTATGTTGTAACTTTTATATAGCGGCCTACTGTGGACCCGCGGTTAATGTTATCTTCACCGTATATTGGTATATATTTTTAAACATTTCTCGATTCCCCTTGTATATGTTCGTTTTAACTTTTATTCATAATCGGCTTAGTGTAAATTGGCCACCTCGTTTTGCGGTATATGTGATTTTAGCTTTTTTTTTCTGATTGTGCTAGTTTGGTTATCGTGGTCCTGGAGTTTTTTTTTTAACTTTTAATCATACTTTTATTATATTATCTTCCCGCTTGCTTTTTTATCCTGTCAGCACTGTTCTGCCCTGAATAGTATCACAGACTGTTCTGTCAACAATATAAAAGCCCGCTCCAATTTCCCTCATTTTGCTAAATCTTAATTTAGTTGGCCTGGTTAACCCCGTTGGGGTGCTGGGGGTTTCAGTATAAATAGTATCCCCACTTTCTGGAAATTTAGTGCTTTAAATTCCCACTGTCGCTGTCTTTCTCATTTGCTCTTTCTTATTCCTGCTCTTTTCTATCAATCTGCTATACTATCGTCTTCTTCGCTAGACCAGTCTCCTACCTTTTTTCTTGAAAACTCTTCCGGGACAAGACTCCTTGTTTGTGTATGAGGTCTGTTGGATCAGCTTGGGAATATTGGACGCTTTCTGCCAGGTGGTCACTAGGGCTTCCTATGATGTTATTATTTAGCAATGTAGGCATTTTATATGTATGTGTTTTGTTGATAATTTATAATGATGTTTGTATTCTATTTTGTTTTTGTAAACGGGGGTTCGATAAGTTGGGGTGAAGCCTCAGCCGTCCCCTGCGTGGGATGTCTTTATTGTAAAGTGACTGGCTTTCGGTTTTACCACTAGGGTTGTTTCAGCAGATCTTTTATGCGGATCGGGGGGTTGTCCGGTCCTGATTTGGCTCGGAAGAGTCCGCTGGACCTAAAGCAATAATAATGTAATGTAATGTAATGTTGGCCTCGTTAGGCCTTTTGCCCCTTTTGCTGGCGTAGCGCTCCTCCCCCCCTTCCCACCTTGCCGAGCGAGTTCGGTCTGCCCGTTGGCCCCTTGTGTGTCAGCCCCTCTTAGGCTCCATTCATTCTGCCGAGCGGTTCGGCGACTTCTTCCCTTCCTGCGAGTAGGCTCCTCAACTAGATGTACATCTATCTTCACTAGCTGAACAGGCACCATTGCTCCACTGTCTTCTTCACAACTGTATGCGCCGTGTAGGCAACCCATTCTTCGTCTGTTCTCTTCACGTCCCTTATGCGCCACTGTGTCCGGGGACTAGAAATCTACATCTAACTAACTAACGAAACTTGGTTCAAAGTGTTCCCTTTCATTTCCGGTTATGCAATAGGGAAATCCTTGCGAACCTTTCTTCGTGCCTGCGGATCTGAAGCGGCAGCGCCTTTAGTTGCAGACGAAATTTTGTTCGTCCTTATCCAGGGGAGGTAAATGCCATCCTATTCTATCCTATCCAATCCCGTAACTCGAAAGTCGTTGGCGCACCACAGATGATCGTTTAACCAGTGTACTCTATCTTTCTCTGTCCTCAGCAACCATCATGGCAATGCTCAGTGTCAAGCCAGTCCATCATATTTAGTTATTCATTGCTTACAGGGTCTAGCGGACTGCAAAGAGCCGAATCAGGACCACAAAATCAGGACCACAACTTGGATGAAAGAGGACTCGCACCAGTCCTGATCCGTATAAAAGATCTGCTGAAACAACCCTAGTGGTAACACTGAAGGCACTACACCAGCCGGTCACTTTACAATAAAGACATCCCACGCAGGGGACGCTGAGGCTGTACTCTAATTTATCGAACCCCCGTTTACAAAAACAAAATAGACTATAAACATCATTATAAAATATCAACAAAATACATATAAAATGCCAACATTGCTAAATAATAATATCATAGGAAGACCTAGTTACCATTTGGCAGAAAGCGTCCAATATTCCCAAGCTGGCCCAACAGACCTCATACACAAATGAGAAGTTTTGGAAGATTTTCAACAAAAAATGTAGGTGACTGGTCTAGCGAAGAAGAAGATAATATAGTAGATTGATAGATCAGAGTTGGAATGAGAAAGGACAAAGGAGAAAGACAGCGACAGTTGGAATTTAAAGCACAAAATTTCCAGAAAGTGTGTGTGTGGGGGGGGGGGGAGAGTCCATCATAACCCTCTAATTTGCGGAGGTTGTTTTCCTCGAAAACGCACGAGTCCTTAGATATGGTTCACCAGGGTTAAAACAGACACTTTTACCAACGAAAGTTTAATTGAAGTTTAATGTTTATGATAGAGCATTGGTAATTTTTTCTTCTCCTTAAAAAAACCAACAACACAAATTAGAGAGCTTCTATAGCCCCAACTTGTGTTCATTGCCTACGCTAGCCTACTAACTAGCCCGTTTAGGCCTACAAATCTAGTAGTATAGGGCTCATCCAAACCAAGGGCTGTTCCTTCACATTCATAAGAATACGCCAGAAAAGTGATTATATCTCTTTACCATGCCCATAAGAGACACTTGAAACCTAGACATAATGCAAAATTTATGTTGAAAATCTCAGTCGGAACCACAAACTCTTCCGCCATTTTACAGTCCTTTTTTCGGAGCAAAGTACACTTATTTTAATGAATCAATAACAACAAATGATGAGACAATACAGTCAAAGCATTTATTCAAGCTTACGTTTATAGCAATTAACCCCATATATGCAAAAACACCATAAACGTACATGATAATCACGATTCGTCAAAATGATGACAAATCCAAATTTTCACTCAGCGAAGTTTTCTGCGTAATGCACACGAGCAGGTCGCGGTCTTCTGGAAGCGCAAAAGTTATGAGGTAGACTGGGGGTTTTCCTACAAAAAAGAACTACGAACCAAGTTTCTGTGCTTCCTAAAGCTCTCTAATATTAACAAAGTTTCTTTGAGGTGTTTTGATTGTAAATCTATGTGTATTTATGTGTGAGCGTGCTAAAGCTGCATGGTGAGGATTTTCCCTCTAACATAAGCGTAGCTGTCGCACTCATCATTGTGTAGTTTTAATAGATTTATATGTGTGTGTGTGCGAGCGATTATGTGTGTGGTTTCATTGTCTTATCATTTCGATGGAAAAGATATACAAATAAATAAATAAATAAATAATATTAACAAATTTAGAAACTGATATTGGACTGTATAACTTAGCTGCCTTTTAACTGCTGGAGAAGCATTTGATCAAAATACATGCATTGACAACATTCTTTAGTCTGCTGCGTTCTTTCTCATTTTTTTCTCGTCTTTTTGTTAAGAGCATAGATACTAATAAGAGTTTAGATAATAATAAGAGTAAGATATAATATATAAATGAGTACGCGACAGGCTATAATCTCCACATCCAGATACGGGCGCTAGTGGTCATCACAGTAGTAAGCCTTGATAGATCCCTGACAATCAGTTAGGGCTCTCTACTTTGATCTCTGTCTGGACGTGTAACAGTGAACGTGGCATTGGGCAAGACGGCCAGCATGAGCTCGTTCCACCCTAAGACGGGCAACCACCCTGAACGGGCTGTGAACGGAATCGTTGGAAGCACGTTGAGCGGATCTGGCCACACCCAAGACGAGGCACAGTGGAACTGCATTCACACGGCTGAGCGTGACCCATTGCCCACTTGGTCCGTAGACTTGGGCAAGGAAGTCCCCGTTCGAGAAGTCGTCATCTTCCGCCGCGGAACAGGCGAGTCACAAACATAAAGTGAAACACTCGCACACATTCACACACACGCACACACCCACACACACACACACACACACACACACACACACACATTTTTGTAAAAACGACGTTCTGATGACTGTTGTGAAAAAACAGGGATTATTTTGACATACTTTCCATTTCTTTGACATTATTTTGACATTTTCCAATTTTTGAAGCTATCCCTAACCCTAACCCTTAACCTAATCCTAATCCTAAAACAGCTCTAACTCAACGGAGAACTATTTTGACGTCAAAATAGTACGGCCTTCCAAAAACGTCAGAAGAAACCATGTGGAGTTTCATGTTTGTGTCATCAGAACGTCGTTTCTACATGCCCACACACACACACACACACACACACACACACACACTCACACACACACACACAGTCGAGGTTACACAGTATTATCATGACTTTCCCGAAACGCCACCACGTTGTGCTGACAATGGGTCATATTTCGTCCCCATTTTTAAGTACTTTGAAGTGTTCGAACCCCTAACCCTAACCCTTTCCCTAACCTTAAACCTAACCCTAATGCTAAAACAGCTCTAACTCAACGGAGCACTATTTTTACGTCAAAATAGTACGGCCTTCCAAAAATGTCAGAAGAAACCATGTGGAGTTTCATGTGTGTGTCATCAGAACGTCGTTGCTACATGCCCCCCCCTTTCCCCCCTCCCACACACACACAATTTCTGTCTGTCTTTCAATCAGCCAGTCTCTCTCTCTCTCTCTCTCTCTCTCTCTCTCTCTCTCTCTCTCTCTCTCTCTCTCTCTCTCTCTCTCTCTCTCTCTCTCTCCCCCTCCCTCTCTCTGTCTCTATAGATATGATAAATTAATCCGTGGGTTTTCAAGATTCAGGCCTTACCTCCGTTTCCTAATCTCTTTCACATGCACACACACACACTCTCACACACACATACGCGCACACACGCATACATACATAAACACACACCCACTCACTATCTCTTTGTGTCTTTGCCTCTCTCTCTCTCTCTCTCTCTCTCTCTCTCTCTCCCTCCCTCTCTCTTTTAAACTACAGCACAAGCATAATTATAACAAGTGGAATGTTTGTGACTTGACGAAGGCCTTAATATTTTATTTAGATCTATTTACTTAAATATTTATTTATTTATTTTCACGCTATCAGGACAAAAGAGGATGGTCAATGTCACAGTACACGTGGACGGCGTTCAATGTGGACAGCCACTCAGGGATAGGGATGTGCCTGAAGACAACGACAAGATCATCGTCAGATGTAGTGGGTCCCCACTTAGAGGGAGAAATGTTACCATCAACAGAAAAGGAGACTTTTTGAATCTATGCGAAGTTCAAGTCTGGGGTTAGTATAAATCGTGCAGACCATCCTCGTCATTACTAATATTGCTGTCAGGGTCACTCTTACCACCACCACCATCATCATTATCATCATCATCATTGTCATCGTCATCATCTTCATAATTATCATCATCATCATCATCATCATCATCATCATCATCGCCATCATCATCATTAACATCACACCCACCATCATCGCCACCCTCCTCTTCCTCCTCCACCTGTTGTAGTCGTTTTCTGAAGCAGCAACAGCTTCTGGGCCCGTGTTCACAAAAGGCAATACCCGCTGGTAATTTACCATGAGGAGGGGTAAAATCTTTACCTTCCGCTGGTTTGGACTTGTCTGTTATTCAGAGAAGTTTAAACTGCCCTGCCACTCGGCCAATAATTTTACCGACTCTACCCCATGACCTGATGTGATGGCGTGGTAGGATGGTAGACAGCATGATTAAAGCTTTGGGGAAACAACGGCGAAATTCTGTCACGACTGCACGCCACGTTGAGTTACCCAGCACGTAACCCTTCTTGCAGTCGTTAATGCCGAAATGCAGAACCAAGATTTCACGTTTTTGGTTTCTCTGAATCATGGTTATGTGACAAGTGAGTTTCTTATGAGCAGTCGGGACAGGTAATCAAAAGAGCGCTGTCTTCTCCTTATTATTTAATAGCGATGAAAGACCCTGTTTTGTAAGGACCAAAGGGTTGTCGTGTATGGCTGATATGGGCTGGCATGGGGCTCATAAAACCGTTCAACCGCGCGGTTGTGGAGGCAATTGACGGGGAACAGCGTCAGAGGAGTTATGAGGAAAAAAGTGGGTCCCTTGAACGACCGCTGACCACAGAGACTAGGGTTCATCGTGGGATCTGGGTGTAGACCACCTGATAGTCATTGTGAAACCTTGTCATGTTGACGCTGACCACTGGTATCAGTTGAATTCGACGGGGTTTCTGCGACAATGGGTTATGGCGCTGGTTCTGCATTCTTGATTTAACAGTCCAAGAGTAGCAGCGTTTGATGTTGACAGCAAGACCACTGCTACCCCGAGTGTTAGAATGCACAGTGTCCTTCATCCAGCCTGTTTTAACACCACCTGTCTTGTTGTAGAAGGCAGTGTCGTTGTCTACTACATCAACTCCACAAAACTGATGACAGACTTGTTTGAGGTAATGGTTGGAATTTTTTATACATGAGCTGATGTGACCATGACCATCACGGCGTGGTAGGATGGTAAACAGCATGATTCTAGCTTTGGGGAAACAACGGCGACATTCTGTCACGGCTACACGCCACGTTGAGTTACCCGGCACTTCTTGCAGTCGTTAATGTCGAAATGCAGAACCACTTTTGTGACATCAGGGTGAATAGCCGTACCCCGCACCGCTTTTAGAAGGGATGACCTGTCCAGCCCAGAAATTGGAATAACCTGTGATTTCTCGCTTGCTACTGACATCTTAGCTTCATGCAGGCCTGCTACCACAGAATCGCCCATAATCAGTGTTTTAGTATAAGATTTCAGACCTGCGAGTGTTGGCCAGTCGGAATCAGGAGAGTCAGGTGAGTCAACTGAAGAAAATGCCTCTAAAAAAGCACTCCCACTTACTGAACATTCAGTACGTTGCTCTCATCTTGCATGGTTGAGTCACCATCAGCGTCCAAGGCACTCTTTAGTTCTGTGTCTGGGCAGCTGTGTCGAAAAGAAGGTTTGGTGGGTTGTTGTGATGTGTGTTTGAGAACCACTGGGCTAGGGTGAGAGGGTTTGCTGCGAGGGTGTGGTATGACGAGGGAGAGATAAAGGAGAGAGAGAGAGAGGGTGGATGGTGATGTAGAATTGGAAGTAGGAGATAAGAAATAATTATAAAAAAACAATACAAGTTGTAAACACTATGTGTGAAATGTCGTTCATTTTGTTAAAGATGTAGATGTAGATTTATACTGAGATCCATATTCGTTTCTAATATAGACACTTGCCGTTTCAGTGTGCAAGACCGGATACCATGGTGCCACGTGTGAGGACAAATGCAGCGAGAATTGCGTAGACCGGCAATGCGACATTGATGATGGCACCTGTACTAAAGGTGAGTAGCGTTCACTGCTTCTGGACTGAGCTTACTGTGCCACAGCGGGAAAAAAGTAACCCGTCTTCATACAAAGATGCTAAATGTCATGAATCCACATCATTCACCCCAGTCCCCATCCGCCAGTTTGCAAGGAAAGCACAGCCTATGATGTGTGTCACTCTTGTATAGGGTATAATTATGTTATTGTATACAAGGCATTACACTCACTTTTTCCTTCTTCTCCTTCTTCTTCTTCTCCTCATTTTTAGTTCTGATGCCGGGGCGCAATACACTCACCGCAGCGAGTCCAGCAGTTATAGAAAGAAAGTTATGCAGAGTATGTGAGCCTACTGAAGCACACGCTACGCTCACTTCTTCTTCTTCTTCTTCTTCTTCTTCTTCTTCTTCTTCTTCTTCTTCTTCTTCTCTTTTTTAGTCCTGTGCCGGGGCGCATTACACTCACCGCAGCGAGCCCAGCAGTTACAGAAAGAAAATTATGCAGAGTATGTGAGCCTACTGAAGCACACGCTACGCCCAAAACACTCTGAATTGGTGTATACCTCAGCAGACCGAGATGCTTGCTATGATGGTAACTTCCGTCCTTTGACCTCTGGAAATTATAATAGTTTCACAAATTTCCAAGAACTTTGGCAGGTCAAAAACAAAAAACGTAGACTTGGCACTTTGATGACTTTTGGATGTTTGCTTGAAGGTCTGTTAAGGCGATTGGGTTTACTTCTTTCGGGAGAAATGTAGCCTACTAGATTGTTCAGGCGGAATTGAAATATGCGGTAACCAGAGAGGGGGAGTGGGGGGAGAAAGGAAGAGAGAGACAGGGAGAGAGAGAGATTGTCACGCCCACTGCCTCAACAATAGGTACACAGTGGGTGCTACCACACGAAAAAACATCCACCCCAAACTAACACACTAAACACCAGACGGATCGATTAACACAATATTTATTTACACCTCAAAAAAAAGACAAGAAAACTATCTTACTCACACCCACAATCACGCTTTATTGGGAGTGGCTTCGTAACGCAGTGGATTAGTCGCCGGCTTCCTATGCCGAAGGTCGCGGGTTCGATTCACGAAAGCGCCGAACTTCTGTGACCTAGATACAAGACTATTAAGGTCACCGAGAGTTTTCTCCGGATACTCCGGTTTCGGTTTGTGTGATGGTCTGAGTGATTTAATGTTATTGTATATGTATGAGTGGAAATAGCGAAACAGAAGGGCAAAGAGAGACAACTGTGTGGTCTTTGTCCTTGTGTGTAAGCACGTGTGTGGGGGTGGATGAAAATTTAGAGTAAACAGAGATAGAACATGCATCCTTAGACTGCATGTCAGACAGCCACACGCACACACTCATTTCATTAGATTATTTTATAGTTATGTACATAAATATTTAATTTAACGCAAAATCCGCGCGTTACAAGGACAACATTCGAGAATGGACTGGCTCGACACTGAGCGAAGTTGCTGAGGACAGAGAAAGATGGAGTACGCTAGTAAAACGATCATCTGTGGTGCCCCAACGACCTCCGAGTTGCGGGATAGGATAGGTGCCCAGCGTTACTGTGATTAGTGAAAATCCGTTACATAGTACTGGACGGAACTGACGTATTATTATTTGATGAAGAAAATATGAGAAAGTGTGAATGACCCCGATTGTTTGTTGCAGGCTGCCAGGAAGGGTTTTGCAGCAATTCCTGCACAGTGGAATGTGGAGGCGGGTGCCCTGGCGGTAAGTGTGACCAGCAGACGGGCATCTGTGCGCCGTGTAGGGCAGGCTGGTGGGGTGACAAGTGTCAACACCAGTGTAGCAAAGGCTGTCTCAACCAGGAGTGTAATGCTATTGACGGTACGTGTTTCCAGTGTAATGCAGGCAGCTATGGCATAAAGTGCCAGATTGCCTGCAATGACAGGTGTTCCAACACAGGCTGCGAGCAGCACTCGGGAAGATGCCACGCTTGCAAAGATGGATTTTATGGAGACCAGTGCAAGAAGACCTGTAGTAGTAGGTGTGTTGGTGGAACGTGTGAACAAACAATGGGCAACTGCACCTGTCAGCCCAACTGGACTGGATACAATTGTTTAGGTAAGATCTGTTACATTCATAGATTTTTACTGAAGATAAGATTCTGTTGGACTGCGCATCACTAACACTTATTATTCCTAAGTCATAGCACTCTTTTTAACAAGAGGCTTATATGATGACTAGTGGTTTTGTACCCTGGCAAGCCAGGGTACACAGGTTGCTGTTTAAAATGTAGACAGAGAGACAACTGTTGTCTGGGAGTTTCATTTGGACGATGATACCTCCCCATATCCCCCTTGATACCTCACCATACCCCCCCCCCCCCCCCCCCCGTGATATCTCCCTGTCCCCCCACCATGATGCCTCACCATACCCCCTTGATACCTCCCCGAACCCACTTGATACCTCCCCATATCCCCTTGATACCTTCCGTACCACCCTTGTAACCTACCTGTACCCTCCTTGATACTTCCCCGTTGATCGTTTCGCAGGTATGGATGGAAGGAATCGACCATCACCATACACCCTTATATATACCAGTATCCCCGTTATGCCTACCCATGCCCCTTTAAACCTACCCGTAGCCCCCTTTTACCTACACGTACCACCCCATCCCGGTCCTTGGTAATAATAATAATAATAATAATAATAATAATAATAATAATAATAATAATAATAATAATAATAATAATAATAATATTGAATATAGAATAATACAAATAGAAATCATAAAAAACACCAAGGTTTTAAAATAAAATTTGATATAAGATATTATAATTATTATAATAATAATAATTAATATTATTATTATTATTAGTTTATAAATAATAAAAATAATAATAATAATAATAATAATAATAATAATAATAATAATAATAATAATAATAATAATAATAATATTGAATATAGAATAATACAAATAGAAATCATAAAAAACACCAAGGTTTTAAAATAAAATTTGATATAAGATATTATAATTATTATAATAATAATAATTAATATTATTATTATTATTAGTTTATAAATAATAAAAATAATAATAATAATAATAATAATAATAATAATAATAATAATAATAATAATAATAATAATAATAATAATAATAATAAATAAGTTAAAAGTAAAAAGCCTAAATTAAAAAGAAAAATATCCATATTGTAGTGTAAAAAAAATATAACATAAAAAAATATGGACCGCGGGAGATTTGAACTTTGGTCGCCTGCACGGTAGGCGAATGTCTTACTAAGTGAGCTACCAAGCCTTCATATAAAGACCAAAAATTTTTGGTCTATATGGGAAAACATGCTGAAACCTCGATTCGATTTTTAATTAATCAAATTTAATTAGTTAAACACAAAATGTTGTAAGATTGGTGACATTAGTGCAAAAGTGTTTTGAATGGAAATAAAACAAAATTTGCGGTATTACGGAATGGCACGTTCTTGACACGGGTTGAATCGGAAGCGCGCAGAATGAGGCTATTGCAGTTTGTGGACATTTTGTTTATTTATTTATCTCAGAAACTGTTAAACGTTCGGTAAGGAAATGTCGGCTCTAACGATTTCGCAGGTTTTGAGCGCACAGCAAGCCGATCCGCAGCGCCCAGCACCTGCCCAGATCAGCGTCCATACCGGACAAACTTTACAGTAGAGGCGAAGAAGGACTTCCGGCTAAGCAATTTATATATATAGATTCTTTAATTTTACGTCTCTTCATTACGAAGTGATATTGGACATTAGACAACTAAAAACTTAAACAAATGAATAAAATGCAAATATTAAATAAGTATTTTAACAATTTTTACAAATCGCTTTCCATAATAATGCTAACAATGTCAACTATAATAGAACTATACAAACTGTTTTCAAGGTCATCTTCTGATATAATAATTCCTTTATCTTTGCTGTCAAAATTGTACAATCGAAAAAAGTATGTGATGTACTGAAATAGTTTCTGAACAAATGCAGTTGACGTTTTTTAAATACTTTGTGTTCCATGAATTTAACCGTAGTTTATAAATTAATTTCGCAAAATTTCTTGAGCAACTAAGAATACTTTTGTTTTTATAAAGTATGTGTCTTTCCAATAGCGAATAGTACTCAAATTGAGCCCTACATATTTAAACACTATTTGAAGGGAAATGGGAATAAGAGAAAGAAAGTGGGGAGGAGGGGAGGGGGTGGTAGGGGTAAAGCAGGACCCACAGTACAGAAATAATAAAAATTATGGTAATCATGTACATTGATAGTCTGGGTTGTACGGCCAATATGGTAATCATGTACATTGATAGACAAGGTTGTACGGCCAAAGTTTCAGTAGGAAGTCAAATTCCCCATAAAGGTGCGAAGTACTGTTGTACTGCTGTTTACTTGTAACTTCACAGCCTAATACACGGTACGTTTGTTTGATCTGCACATGGTAGCCACCTCTACTCTGGAATTTAGGCCCTTGAAGATAGTGTCCAAGTTGGCTTGCCAGTATATTTCTCTTCGGACCAGCTTTTCCTCTGACGTCACTACCTCAATAGCATGGATTGTCAAGAACGGTAGTTGTTTGTCTCTAGGGTGGTCCATTTCTATGACGTGTCTGGCTACTTTACAGCGTTGTTCTCGCCCACTGTGCACATCCGACGTGTGGATCCTCCACCTCTCTTCCCAACCAACAGTAGACCCGACGTACCACAAGTCAGTGTGGCACTCACCCCTAATGAGGTAGATCACAAACCTAGTCTTGCAGTTAATGTTCTGCTTGATTGTCCAATAGAGGCCATCCCAGGGACTTTTGAAGCCTGTGAGGTCACTGCAATGTAGACGCGTGTCACACCGGCCAGAACTAATGTAAAAGCTTGCAATGTTCACAGGGCCATGTTGTGGGAACCGTCGGGGCACGGTGGGCTTAAACATTTGAGTCAGGTTGTTCCGTCTTCTGTCAGCACTGATCAGCATTGCCTCTGGAAAAATGTCTAGATTCTGTGAGCTGGAGTACAAAATTGGCAGACGTTCTTTGATAATAGTGCTTTTGGATGGAGCCCTTGGATCATAAGTAATTACGCAGGTAATTTTCTTATGCTTTCGCTTACGTGGCCTGTTTATGATCTCTTCCCTGTCAACACTGGAACTCTGCTTGAGTGCATCCAGAGCATCTTCAACTCCCCCACCCTGCTCTTGTAAAATACTTGGCATACTCTTGTAGCCTGTTCTCTAAGGCCTCATCAGTACTGCACAGCATTCGAAGTCTTGTTCCTACTCTCGTCAAAAGCCCCTTAAAGACTGAAGGAGGGTAGCAACTATGTCTAAGCAGGTAAACATGATAGTGCTAAGAGTTTACATCAGTCTCTATATGACCGTCTTTGATTTGGAGTGTCACGTCCAGGTAATCAACTCTTGCTCCCTCTTTCAAAGTCCACTTGATATGTGGAGGGTTCAGATTCTGCATGCGCTCAGCAAATTTTGGTAGGTCATTTCTGTTCGGTAGAACTTTAATATCGTCATCTCGGAACCTGCTCCAATCTAGGTGTTTTAAACATTGTTGCTCTGTCCATGCTTTTCAAGGATAATAGTAGTGGGACTGGGCATTCCTCCATGCTAATACAGATAGATAGATTAGATTAGATAGAGAGAGATTAGTTTTGATAGATTAGATAGAATAGATAGATAGATAGATAGATAGATAGATAGATAGATAGATAGATAGATAGATAGATAGATAGATAGATAGATAGATAGATAGATAGATAGATAGATAGATAGATAGATAGATAGATAGATAGATAGATAGATAGATAGATAGATAGATAGATAGATAGATAGATAGATAGATAGATAGATAGATAGATAGATAGATAGATAGATAGATAGATAGATAGATAGATAGATAGATAGATAGATAGATAGATAGATAGATAGATAGATAGATAGATAGATAGATAGATAGATAGATAGATAGATAGATAGATAGATAGATAGATAGATAGATAGATAGATAGATAGATAGATAGATAGATAGATAGATAGATAGATAGATAGATAGATAGATAGATAGATAGATAGATAGATAGATAGATAGATAGATAGATAGTTAAAAAGCTGGAGAGACGGACAGGCAGATAGACAATCAATCTAAAATTGATAGGTTGATTGATTGAGTGATTGATTAATTAATTAATTAACTTAATTGTAATAACATACATAACTAATTTTTGTTGAGTGTACTCTAAGTGATGGTAATGGCGTAATTCCAGATTGCAACCAGAAATATTACGGCGACCAGTGCGACAAGACTTGTGGTCATTGCTGGAGAGAGGAGCGTTGTAACAAGTTAACTGGCCAATGCCCCAGAGACACAGCTGATAATCCAAGGTGCGAGCCTGGATACAAGCCAAACAGTTGTTCAGAAAGTAAGGGTTTGTTTACTTCGTTTAAATAGATTGTTTGATTGATTGATTGTTGCTTTAGGTCCAGCGGACTCTTCCGAGCCAAATCAGGACCGTTTAAATAGATTAAATACTATAAATATAAATTGTTCTGTTCGCACTTCGATGATGATGATGATGATATGATGATGATGATATGATGATGATGTTCATCATCATCATCATCATCATCATCATCATCATCATCATCATCATCATCATATCATCATCATCAACATCATCATCATCATCATTATCGTTATTATTATTATACAGTATTAGATATTCAATGATTATAGGGTCCAGCGGACTGCTAAGAGCAGAATCAGGACCACACAAAACTATTCAAAATCAGACTAGAATGCTAACATTAATAATAATAAAAGATGGACATAAACTAGCATTACTGATTAAATATAACCAAGTATACAAACAAGATGATATGATCTATTTGCGATAAAATAAACCAACATCACATAAAAATGTTAACAGGTTTTGACCATAGCAAATTTTAAAAATCTTATTATTATTAAAAATTATTATTATTATTATTATTATTATTATTATTATTATTATTATTATTATTATTATTATTATTATTATTATTATTATTAAAAATCTTATTAAAAGGTATCGAACCAAAATATCTTTTTCCGTCATCAACCAAATCAGCATATTCAGGCATAAAATGGCGGATGGAAAATGATTTATTCTATTGTTCTTGTTACTTTCGTTTCCATGTTCTGTTTTAGTTTCTGTAGGTGGTTAGGGGACTTCATTTATTCTTGTATTTATTATATAGATGTATACAAGTGAGTGTGTAAGCAGCCTTAACAGACATTGGGCTCCCTGATAATGTCACTGCGCCAGTCTAGCAAATGGGTTTATAATGTCATCAAGCGTCACCCGATACCACAGGCACCACAATATTTGGTTAATTCACAGCAACAATGCTTTGGTGTATACTGGTCACACTCGGCTGCGTTTTATCTGTGCACCTCTATGGGAGATAAGTAATTTGCCGCTATAGCAAACGCCCGTACACGACGTTTGGATTAAAATGTCAGAAATATTAGAAGCAAACAAAGTATGGATATGCAAAGAAATTGTAGTATTCTCTGCGTGAATTAGATATTTTTTAACTTTGTTTTTTCTCCCAACAATTTTGGTCTAGACTTCAGACGCACTTTAAGTTAGTTTCTGATAATTGATGTTTTGTTACGTTATGTCATGTTATTTAATTAAAGAAGAAAAGTTGAGCGCGTGATAACAAAAGGTGGTAAGTTTATACAAAATTTTATTTAAAAAACGTACTGATCGTTTTCTGATGGTGAAAGAAGACTCGTCGTTGGTTAAAATGGCACTCTTAACATTTCAAGCAATGACGTTTGTCACAAAGTTTCTGTATTCTAGCCTTTTTAATCGTATAAGTGAAGTTAAATATGTCTGATATTAGTGTAATATATAACTATTGTTGCTGTGTTTTACAAGTGTTTGTTCCTTTGTGTAGTATAAGTAAACAATTTAGCCTAACTTCGGTACAGAACAAAGTGCTGTGTTTGACAGGTGTGTGTTTAGTATTCAATATCATCATTATTATTTCAATAAAGCCTATCTTTTTTGCGAGGTGCTGTATTTGACAAGTTGTGATTTTATTATGCAATATATCACCTCTGTACAAAGTGCGCTGTTTGACAAGTTGTGTGTTTATTATATGTTACTGCTCGCCCTCCCAAATCACACACGGAAGTCACAACGCAGGTGTAGGTATAGGTTGATATTTTATTTAGGTATAAATATCTAGTACCACAACAAATGCAATAAATGGCAAACACTGAGATCGGCTTCATGCAAACACAAGATGAAGAAAGAAAGAAAGAAAGAAAGAAAGAAAGAAAGAGGAAGAGATAAAGAAAGAAAGAAAGAAAGAAAGAAAGAAAGAAAGAAAGAAAGAAAGAAAGAAAGAAAGAAAAAAAGAAAGAAAGAAAGAAAGAAAGAAAGAAAGAAAGAAAGAGGAAGAAAGAGACAGAAACAGACAGACAGACAGACAGACACAGAGAGAGAGAGAGAGAGAGAGAGAGAGAGAGAGAGAGAGAGAGAGAGAGAGAGAGAGAGAGAGAGAGAGATAAGAAATGCATCATATTATTATAAATCAGGTAACGAACAAATCCACATATCTCGGCAGTAGTGTCGTCGAGTGTGGACTCAAAAAAGTACAACTGATCAAAAAATTATCGCTAACATTCGAAACAAGTTTAAGCATAAGCTCAAGAAACGATGATATAAACTATGAAACAGAAAGACTTATCCGAAATGTTAGATCGTGGCCTAAACAATATAAAATATTTGAGTATTTACCTTGGAACCGCGTATTGGGGCGCGGCGATACAGTACAAAACTGGTACGTTCGAACAAGACCTGTTCCTCCTATCAAGGTTGACATAAAAGTGAGGCGGAATTCCAAAATTCATCTAGGCTTACTTATTACAAAAAATTCAATTCGTGAACCCAAAAGAGCCTCGTTGTCAAACTTATAATTAGCATTCTTCTCAGTTCGCTTTTATGGAAACAGTAATTCCTATAGCAGATCAGCGCGGAACGTGAAGTGAAGAAGAGGGTTAATAAACAAACCAAACAAAAACGTGCAGCTCGGTGCAATCTATTACTAGCAAAAAACTTAGCGCTGAAAAATACAGTGAGCGATTTGTTATGCATACGACCCAAAGCACACGCGTATGCACGTACAGGAGCTACAAATGATTACATGTGCAGCACAGAAAGACAGATGAAAGCAAAGCATCAAGGCATAACAAAAAATCCTTCCCAAGCCAAATAAGGATAATATTGTTAACCAAAATAAGACCCATGATAACTCAGACTTCCAAAACAAATAAATCTGATCTAGATAGTGGTGTCTCATTAGCCTTTTATCATCGTTGAAACGTCTTCATTGGCACAAGGGGGGAGAAGACCAGAGGGGTGGGGGGGGGGGAGGAATACATACATACCAAACAGACATTCACAAAACAAAACAAACAAACAAAAACAACAACAACAACAACAACAACAAAGTGTAACATGTAACAACAAAAAAAATAGACGAAACAGGTGGCCACACAACATGAAATAATAACTAAAGAGCTCTTATTATCAGCCCTTCCGCGCGCTGAAAGGACTAATAAGGCTTGAGAGGGACAAAAGCATAATAAGGGGGGAGGGGGGATGACGACACAAGACGAAAGAGAACAAGGGGGACAACGAGGAAAACAAGAAGACGCATTTCCATACAGACTCAACACACTGGCAAGAACACCCCCGGCCTTAACTTATCCCCGGAAATTAATCAACATTTTCTCCAAAGCTATTTTTTGCAACTGAGATCTCAGCATTAGGTTCACTTAGAGTCCAAAGGTATTGTCTTAACGCAAGCAGGAGATACCATAACGTAGGCAACAGATAGCATGATACATGTCAAAATTAGTCACTGTCAGACATTTATTTTATATAGTTAGTCTGTGTAACCTCTGAAGGCTACTTATCACAGCCATAGCTAGCGATCTAATTGCTTGTCTGGAAGGGTCACATGCAGAGGGATGATTTTGTGGACAGGCCTGTCCAGAAGTGAGGTCTGCACAAAGCTGGCGCCCCTTTTGCCCCTTTCCACAGCTGCCAACCTGAGTTGGACAGACCTGACGAGACCGTCTCGACTGGGGTAGAGTTTCTCGATTCTGGCGAGCTTCCAGGTTCCTCTCGGTCATCAGTCAGGATGACCACCATGCCCTCACGAACGGAGTCCTTGGCGTCATACCACTTCTTGCGTGGCTGCAGAGTGGACAGGTATTCAATTCTCCAGCGTTTCCAGAACTGCTCGACGAGGTACTGCACTCTTCTCCAACGCTTTGTAGAGTACAGGTCGTCCTTCTGAAAGTTTCCTGGAGGAGGGAATATGGGTCCTGGTTTAACGGTGAGGAGGTGATTTGGAGTTAAGGGAGCTGGGGCTGATGGGTCTTCGAGGGTGTCAACGCAGAGAGGTCTGTTGTTCACAATGGCGGCCACCTCGTAAAACAGAGTAGAGAGAGTGACAGCTGTCAATCTCATGCTGTGTTCCCTCAGCAATCCCTCGATCACGCCACGCGTCGTGCGAATGAGCCGCTCCCAAACCCCTCCAAAGGGGCTGGCAGACGGAGGGTTGAAGATGAAGTCGCAGCTTCTATACTGCATGTCGCTTTTGACCCTGTTGCCATCGATGTTCTTCTTGGAGCTTCTCAGCTCTCTCTCACCGCCGATGAAGTTGGTGCCCCTGTCACAACGTATGGATCTCACGTTTCCACGAATGGCTACGAATCGCCTAAGACCACATATAAAGGCGTCCGTCGACATGTCTTCCAACACTTCTAAGTGAACAGCCCTGGAGGCCAGACATGTGAAGATGAGGCCATAACGCTTGACCTCCCTTCTTCCAGAAGCAACGTGAAAGGGGCCGAAGCAATCCAACCCGACGTGAGAGAAAGGAGGAGCAACTTCCGTTCTGTCTGGTGGAAGATCGGCCATCTTTTGAGTCTCAGGTTTCCCGCGCAGCCTGCTGCAGTGGACGCATCGGTGGATCACAGCAAAAACAACTCTCCTCGCACCACAAATCCAAACACCAGCTGTACGAAGAGCACCCATCGTGGTCGTCCTTCCTTGATGCCCATTCTTCTGATGGTGATGTCGGACAAGTAAGGTAGAGAGGTGACTTTCTTTAGGAAGTATAAAAGGGTGCTTGATCTGATAGTTCTCAGTTCGAGGGGCCGGGTAGCTCAGTTGGTAAGAGCGTCTTGCTAGTAACCGAAAGGTCGCTGGTTCGAATCCCGGATTGGTCAACGTGTGATCATATTATTTTCCCCTTTACCAACAACTGGCCCGCTGGTGTCAGTATAAATCGGTCCAGTAGTCACCTATATGCGAAAGTGTCGTGTGACTATAATCTACAAACAACAACATAGTTCTCAGCAGACTGAGCGAGGCGGCCACCGACTCTCATGATGCCCAGTTTGTCTATAGAGATGTCGAGACGTTTGAGCTCAGGGAGAGAGGATCGCAGCGATGCAGGAAAGTGTTGAGACTGAACACTCTGGATGATTCGCATGAGTGTGTCGTGGGTTTCTTCCAATGGTGACGGAGCTGCTTGTTTCAGTTTTGTACCCTTCTGTCGTATGCGCTTGACCCAGGCCAGGATTCGGCTGATGACGTTTAGTAGTCGATCGAGGGTGGAGAATCGGTTAACTATTTCCTCAATGCCCTTTTTTCCATTCACCGCAGTCTGAACTCCGAGGACCTTCACTTCTTTATCTTCATCAGCGACAGACACTTCTGGAATTTCATACACGATAGGTTCATTGCTGAGTAGCTGGGGGCCAGAGTACCAGTTTGATTGGTTCATAGCTTGTACATCCAAACCCCGTGAAGCATGATCTGCAGGGTTTTGTTCCGTGGAAATATGATGCCACTGTTGAGGGCGACTGAAGTCACGGATTTGCTGGACCCTGTTGGCCACAAAGATATGGAATCTCTTCGTTTCGATGTAGATGTAGCCGAGAACCACCTTCGAGTCAGTCCAGAAGTGATGTTGCGACACGAGGCCTTCAAATTCACGCTGAAGAAATCGAGCAGTCTTGACAGCGAGGACTGCTGCTTGTAGTTCGAGACGCGGAATGGTGACTGTACGAAGTGGAGCAACCTTGGACTTGGCCATCACCATGAAGCAGTGGGGTTTCCCTTCACCGTCAACGACACGAAGGTAAGAGCATTCCCCATAGCCACTGTTGGAAGCATCTGCAAAATGGTGAAGTTCCACGAGTGACCAAGGCAGCTTTGCATTTGAGAAGTAGCAACGTGGTATCTGTATCGAGGACAGTGCCCCGAGATCGCCCAACCAGGAATTCCAACGCTCCAGTAGACCAGAGGGAAGTGTGTTCTCTCATTCAAGGTTCTGTCTACACGCTTCTTGCAGTATCAGGCGACCCTTGAGCACCAAGGGCGAGACCAATCCCAAGGGGTCAAAAATCGAGGCGATAACGGACAAGGCTCCTCGCTTAGTCAATAGTCTGTCCTTGAACCCGTTGTTGTTGAAAGCAAGGTGTCCGCTTCCAACGTCCAACATATGCCAAGGGCTCTCTCAATAGCACTTTCGCTCTTCTCAACTTTCCTGTCAACACTTGCAGTCTGGACCACCTCAGTTTCTGGGAAGGACGACATGACCTTCTGTGAGTTCGATGCAATCTTGTGAAGGCGTAAGTTTCCCCTTTCACAGATTTGGCGCGCTCCCTTCAGCAATTGTACGGCCTCAGCTTCGCTCTGGTCGGAATGAAGACCGTCGTCGACATAGAAGTCTCGTTGGATGAATGTGGAGGCCTGTGGGTTCAGTTGGCGATTGTCCTTGGCTAGCTGCTTCAAGGCGAAATTGGCGCAGCCTGGTGACGAAGCAGCGCCAAAAAGGTGTACCCTCATGCGATGATCAACAGGTTCGGCAGTCAGATCGTTTTGAGGCCACCACAGGAATCTCAGATAGTCTCTGTGACGAGGTGCGACGTGAAATTGATGAAACATGCGTTCGACATCGCAGGAGACAGCAATGGGGAAAAGTCTGAATCTGCACAGGACTCCCATCAGCGAGTTCATGAGGTCTGGGCCTGACAACAAGTGGTCATTCAGAGATGTTCCTTGGCATGTAGCGGCACAATCGAACACGACCCTAATCTTGCCTGGCTTGTTGGGGTTGTACACTCCATGATGTGGAATAAACCACACGGTTCTTGTAGATGACATTGTGTCGGAGTCGCGAACAATTTCTGCATCACTTCGTTCTAACATTTGGTCCATAAACTCCTTATACAGCTGGAAATGGTCGGGATTGTTGCAGAACTTGCGTTTGAGACTCATCAGCCTTCTGTACGCGACGTATCTGTTGTTTGGTAGCTGAGGGTCATCACCCTTGAATGGAAGTGGTAGTTCATAGTGTCCTTCCTCATTGACCTTGATGTTTTCAGTAAGAATCTGCATAAAGCGTTGATCCTCTTGCGAAGCTGGTTGTTCATCCGGGAAGGCAAAATCTCGCTCCATCATCTTGATGAGACGCTCATTCGTGACATCCTTGGTTCTGAAGGAAATCGCATGGACGGGAATGCTGGTGGTCCCGGTGTAGTGGGCAGATGGAGTGTTGACCTTTGGGATATTGGGATCGAAGGATCGCTGAACCTCGCCAACCACGCTCCATCCTAAACGTGTTTTTTGAGCATAGGGTTGTCCAAGTTCGCCCGATACCACATGCAGAGGTCGTAAGGCTTCAGACACGTTGACACCAAGCAGTAGGGCGACTGGGGCAGCGAAGAGGGGGTAGAAGTGGCAAGCAAGATGCTTGAGATGTGGCAGAGATTGAACAAACTCACGTGTAGGAATCTGTCCCTTGTCAGTGCAGATCTCGCGATGAGAATGCGTGGCGGGAACATCAATGTAGTCACTGGAGTCATAAGCCCGCACTCTCAAGTCAGTGTAAGTCTTGCATTTGACCGTCTGTTTAATAGAGGTGAGCGTAGTCAGAGTTAAGCATGTGTCCCGTTCTTGCAGGTGTAATTTCTCTGCGACCTGGTCTATCACATAGGAAGTATCGCTCATTGTGTCTAACATGGCGTACACCAGTACCTCGTTGTGAGGCTCGGATTTGGCAGACACATAAACAGGCACATAGAGTGAGTAGAGACGTAATGGGGAAAGCTGAGACACTCTGAAGGTTCTCTTGCCCTTAGTCTCTACATTTTGGTTTTGATCGGGATCACCTGCGAAGTCCCCGACGACATTCACCTGACCTTCTTCCTTGCACTCACCTCGGTTGTCTGAATCGCCACTTTGGCGATTTTCAACAAGTCTTGACTGTCTTAGAGGAGGGCCTACGTCGTGCAAGGCGGTGTTGCGGTTGGCCTTGCACGTTTTGCATTCATACTTGGCACGGCATCCCTTTATGAAGTGATTGTTGTGAAGGCATCGATGGAACAGATAATTCTTTCGGATGAAGTCCCTCTTAGCCTCAGGTTTGATAGCGATGAATTTCCAACAATCAAACACATGATGGCGGCCATGACAAAATGCACAACCATCACCTCTCTCTTGGTTGCTGTTGTTGCCTTGTCCCCTAAAGTCTCTAGGTTTGGACCGATCAAGTTCAGGAAGCTTATTCTGTTCTTTTCCATCCATGGCTTCGTTGGAGTTTCCGGACGTGACGAAAGTTTGCCCTCCTCTGCTTTGTCTTCCAGCAGGGCCGTCATACTCAGGGGGCCTCTTCTGGTTTTGTTTGAGATGAGCGTTGTGAAGGCAGTCAGTTTTCTCCTGCAGGAAAGAGACGAAGGTTCTGAAATCAGGGTATCTTCCAGTTGCGTTCTGATGAGACACGACTCGGCTACCCCAAGACATTGAGATAGCCTCGGGAAGTTTCTGAAGCAGTTTCTTTATTTGCGACGGATCGTCGAGCATTGCTAGTCCTTGTATTTTTCGCGACATCACTTCACACTGTTTTAGATAATCGGCGAAACTCATCAAGGAGTTGTAGTCCTTTGCCTTCACGTTGGGCCAACTGTCAAGCTTCTCTTTGAGAGACTCCGCGATCGTGTAATCCTCACCAAATCTTTTCTGGAGTATCTCGAGAGCACTGAAGTATGATGACTCGCTTAGTTCGTAGTACAGATCTCCCACAGCTTGCTTCGCCGGTCCGTCGATGTAATCTCGCAGAATGAGCATTTAGTCCTCAGGTTTGATCGAATCGCTGCTCACCATATGCTTGAATGCGGCGATCCAGCTGGGGTATGATAAAGGATCGCCTTTGAAGACTGGTGGCTTTGGCACGGGCAGCCTGGTGATGGCCATGGCTTTTGCTAAGCATTTAACGATTGCTTGGATGTCGGTATTCGCAGGGGTGGCAGAGTCGGCATGAGAACACTCTGCACGTCTGGACGTGCTGATCGATGGGTGCACTGGTTGACTCGCGGGAGGAGCTTGACTGACCTGACAGACTAAGGGCACGAACTCGGGAGCTTCGCTTCTCAGCGTCGAGTTGCCCAAAGGCATTTGAACTTCGTTGTAGTTCTGGTGCTGAGCGAGAGGGACGGCAGCGGTAAACGAAGTGTGGTTGTCTGGCCCTTGTCTTCGTTCAGGCGCGACACCGCCACTCCGTTGCACGTTTCCGTAGTCGTAGGCGTAGTTGTGGCTGTCTTGGTGGTCATGGCCAGCAAAATAAATTCTGGGATAGACCTGACTGGCCTCAGAGTGTAGTGGTTGGATTTCAGTAGGATGTCTAAATCGCTTGCGGCTTCCACCGACACTGTACTGTATGTATGGTAAAGACTCTTCTGTCTCAGCTATCCTTGCCAATGATGTTGGTCTATGCGCATTAGGCCAAGTATCTTGGTCACGATGGCTTTGGGTCATGCGTGATTCAGTCTTTATCTTTACTGGATCAAACATAGTTCGTTCTTTCTCAACATGGATACCAGCTAGATCACCAGGAAGGGTGTATGCTGCTTGGTTTCCTTTGAAATATGACGGCACGGAACTCGCATCGTGATTTATCCCTTTGGCAGAATTGACGTGAATGGCTAAACCTCCCGAGACGGTTTCAGGTTTGAGATTCAGAGTGGTGGAGATATTAGACGGTTGCGTTGATGAAAGCAGACTTATTTTGTTGGTAGACTCGTGACCAACCATGACTTTACTTCTTGCTGCTCGAAGTGCGTTGAAGTTCAGTGATACGTCCTGATTTGAGTCTCTCACATTTTCGTTCAAAATAATAATAATAATAAATAATAATTACTGTATTTATAATGCGCTTATCTTATAATAATTATAACTCTAAGCGCGCACTCACAACTCACGCACGCATGTGCACGCTTTAGACAATGACACATGTAACAATTACGCAAAAAATACATTCACTCAAATATACTCATACCACAAACAGACCAGACACTATATGCAAGAGACAGCTGGCGATGGGGTGCATAGTGAGGTCATAGTGTTAGAACTGCTTGAAAAGGTAAGTTTTGAGGGCAGACTGGAAGGAGGTGGGAGAGGGTTTCTGACGGAGAGAGAGTGGAAGAGTATTCCAGATGGATGGGCCGTAGACAGAGAAGGAGCGGGACCCGAACGTGCTGAGTTTGGAGCGAGGAATGCGGAGGCGGAGAGGGTCGGAGGCAGAGCGAAGAGAGCGAGAGGGAATGTATGGGTGAAGTAAGTCAGAGAGATAGAGAGGAGCGGAGTTGTTGAGGGACTTGTAGCATTTTTTCCTGGGCTGACGAGCTACGAGGCCTTTGAGAGTTAGATTCTGCGGCATCGTCAATTTCTCCCCACTGTCCGTCAGGACGACATAAGAAGAGATCGTGGACCTTATCGATTGTAGGGAGTGATGACAGGGTGGAGCTAGCTACGCCAGATTTGGAGCTACTCTCCAGAACGGCTGCCGCTGCAAGAGCTGCGTTGATCTCTGCTTGCCTTTCATCACGTTCTTCTTTCGCCTTAATAGCCGCCAGTTGGTTTTCCATTTCTTGAATCTCTCTTCGGGTTTCACATTCTCGCCGAGCTTCTTCCTCTGCTCTCCGTGTTCTCTGCCGTGCCATTTCTGTCTTCCATTGTGCCATTTGTTGTGCCTCTTCAGCCTCGTGTTGTGCTTCTTCTGCCTCCCTGTCGAGTTTGGCCTTTATTTTAGCTTCGTTTAGACGTGTCTGAACTTGCTGTTTTTGCCATTGTGAGCATTCCTTCTCGTAATTGGCTCGTTGTTTGACCTCTAAAGCCGCAACCTCTGACAGTCTAATTCTACGTATTGAACTGGACGAGGAAGTAGATTTTATTGAACGAACAACCGACCTTCTGGTTAGAGATCTAGT